>OY294024.1:12197682-12833071 GCA_958510785.1 Exephanes ischioxanthus | reverse complement strand
ATCTGTGGAACATGAGTTTTTATGCCTCTGTAAAGATTCCCGCGTGCGAGGCATTGTGTTCGCGCTGGGCGAACAATGGAGTGATCGATACCGCTCGCTGATTGACAGTGGACAAACGATGACACGACAGGATCCTGGGGACAAGAGAGCGACGGGTGGAACTACGTAACGATCGGACCTGCGACCCGTCGAGGTTGGGATTTGTCGGGTCATGTGGTAATTAATAATAGCCGGTCTGCGAAGGTCTTGGGACATGAGCCAAAAATTTCAATCTGGACTCACGGTCGCAGGTCTTGTGGTGTATCAATGGCTCCAGTCAACCCAGGAACATCGTCTTCGGGTACTGGAGGACTATATCAGTTCTTGGCAAATGTGGACCACGAATAAACCACAGGTCATTGATGGCTGGTTTTTCTGGATATCTTCGATCGAGTTCAGACGTCGAGCAAGATATCCAGCGATCTGCCACGCTCCTGGGACAGGAGCCAAAAATTTCAATCCGAACCCACGGTCGCTGGTCTTGTGGTAGATCAATGGCTCCAGCCAACCCAGGAACATCGTCTTCGGGTACTGAATGAGTATATCAGTTCTTGGCAAAGCGGACCACGAGTAAACCACACGTCATTGATGACTGGTTTTTCTGGATATCTGCGATCCCGTAAAGGCATCGAGCAAGGTATCCAGCGATCTGCCACGATCCTGGGACATGAGCCAAAGATTTCAATCCGGTCGCGCGCTCGCTGGTCTGGTGGCACGTCCATGGCTCCAGCAAACCCGGACGAGTATCAGTTCTTGGCAAAGCGGACCACGAGTAAACCACACGTCATTGATGTCTGATTTTTCTGGATATCCTCGATCCCGTTAAGACATCGAGCAAGATACCCCACGAACTGGCACGCTTCTGGAACAGGAGCGAAAAATTTCAATCCGTTCGCTGCTCTTGTGGCATATCCATGGCTCCAGCAAACCCAGGAACGTCGTCTCCGGGTATTGAACAAGTACATCAAAGAGCAAACAAGTACATCAAAGAGCGTGGCAAAGAGGACCACGACTAAATCACACGTCACAGACACCTGATTTTTCCGGATATCTTGCTTCTGCTTGATATCTTCGATCCCGTCAAGACATCGAGCAAGATATCCACCGACCTGGCACGCTCCTGGGCCAGGAGCCAAAAATGTTACTCCGGCCGCACGGTCGCTGGCCTTGTGTTACATCAATGGCTCCAGCAAACCCAGGAACGTCGTCTCCGGGTATCGAACCAGTACATCAAAGAGCAAACAAGTACATCAAAGAGCGTGGCAAAGAGGACCACGACTAAACCACACGTCACTGACACCTGGTTTTTCTGGATATCTTGCTTCTGCTTGATATCTTCGATCCCGTCAAGACATCGAGCAAGATATCCACCGACATGGCACGCTCCTGCGCCAGGAGCCAAAAATGTTACTCCGGCCGCACGGTCGCTGGCCTTGTGTTACATCAATGGCTCCAGCAAACCCAGGAACATCGTCTTCGCGCATTGGAACAACTAAATCAGTTCTTGGCAAAGCGGACCACGAATAAACCACACGTCACTGACACCTGGTTTTTCTGGATATCTTGCTCCAGCTTGATATCTTCGATCAGAAGACGCCGAGCAAGATGTGCAGCCGAACAGAAAACCACTCGTGAACGACGAGAACGATCGCACACCTCAGGAAATCCGTGCGATAAGCGAGCGTAGCGTACCGCTGGCGCGAATCGTACCACCTCCTCGGCGCGTTCACCTGTAATCATTTCATTATAGGCGCATTGTACAGCGAACTGAGAGCCCCCCACGGCTCCGGTCCCCAACATAGAGCCAGACTATTAATGGCTGCTCCATACCATCCGCACTGCCACTATAGAGACGCGCGACGTGTGTTATAGTTTATAGTGCACACATACGCGAAACCCCCGACTGGTCTGCGGCCCGCTTTGCCATCCATTTCGTATCCGTCCGATGATTACACGGAACATGCCGAGAACGCGAGAACCCCGTTTTGCTATGTGCACGCGTGTGTGTACAGCAGCACCGCGTAGACCTAATCAGTCGAGGCATTGTGAACACACGAAATTACAGGCGACGGATCTCTATCGCACCGTGTTCCCATAGCGTATTACAGCACCACGGCTCGGCACGGAACGGCATACAGTTAGCACAAGCGTGTAATATAGCGCGGTGGCGCATATCGGAAGATGGTGAAAGGGCGCTGCCGCGCAGCCCCTCATTGATTACGCAGATCCTGCATGAGTTGGCAAAGGGGTTGGCGCTCTCTCGCGCGCGCGCGGTTGTCAAAGAATCATCCTAATCAATTCTCTTGTGTTCGATATTTTGTTTTTTTTTTTGTTTTTTTTTTTTTTTCATCAGCGACCGCGGCGAGGTGGCTTCGCGGCTCGGGAGCAAATTAGCGGGTCCAATCAAGCCGCAGAGGTCGGGACGTAACGCACGGTTTGATAATTGTAATTAACCCCGGCGAATAAAACCGACAGCGGTGGGTGAGCGGTTCGGCTTTGGTGGTCCACAAAGTTAAGCTGATTTCACTTCGCTGAGCCACTTCCGCCGCTTCGTACCTCCGCGGCCCGGCAATGCAAATATCGGTGTGACGCTTCGGGAATGAGACTCGCCATAAACAACGTAATTTTGCGGATGGCTGGGCCTCCCCGCGGAACTCCTCGTACCGTTTGCCGTCCCGCCTGATACGGGAGAACCCCCGAGCGACTCTCGCTACTGATGCAGTGACAAAGGTTAAACTTTTGTTGGTTCGGGCTTGCGAATCGGTGAATTCGCTTCCCGTTCGCCAAGCGAGATGCTCCTGCGTGGCGTCGCATACAACCGTGTTTCACCGAGCCGGAGCCACGGACAAGTTTCGGGCTACGGGCCGTACACACGTTTCCGGCATGTTGCACGAAGCGGCTTCTCGCGATCGAACCGTGGAGGCGGCGCTCCGTCGACCGGGGATTCTAAAATTCCCAATTAAATTTCACGACAATTCGAATTCGCACTGCGCCGCATGCCACCGTTACGGCGACGCTCACACCCCGCGCGACCGTCCGCGGTTTCAGCGAGCTTATATTCGCCGGCGCGGTAACCGTATGCGCCTGCCGGAGAAAGTTGAACAATGGGACAGGGCACCCACACCCCGCTTGGCTTTCCCGGCAACGCGGTCGACGTAAGCCCCTTGGATCAAAACTGAATCGCGCCGAGCGAATTTACGTCCCTTTTGGATTTCATTGGGCCATGGCGGTCGCGCGGGCGATCGCTGATTTGCGACTCGGCGCTGTCGCGAACGACACTGAGATACGCGGCACTTTGTTTTTAACGGGAAAGTGTGGCGACATGTGGGGGGAGGGGGGGGGGGGGGAATAATTAATCAGAGTTTCTGTTACCGACTGAGGCCGGATTGGGCAGGGCGGAAGGGGTGTTACATCGCTCTGAAGGGTTGAATTAGAATTCATGCGTGCCGAATTGGAATTCATGTTGTTGAGATGAAGAAACAAAATCATGAAATTTAATTCTTGTCAGCCGAGGTTTCGGTAATCCATCGGGTCTTCGGTTCCGAGCACTCCGGTTAATCGGGGTTCTACTGTACGTACGCAAGACCTTGCCATGTGGGAATCGAACTTGTTAAAATAAAGCAAAAGAAATAATCATGAAAATTAATTCTAACTAACCGTGGTTTCAGTTATCCGTCCATTGTTCGGTCCCGATCACTTCGACAAATTGGGGTTCTACTGTACGTACACAAGAGTTTGCCACATGGGAATTGAACTTGTTAAAGTAAAGCAAAAGAAAAAATCATGAAAATTAATTCTGATTAACCGGGATGACGTCAATCGTCCGGGGGTTCTTCGGTCCCGAGCACTCCGGTTAATCGAGGTTCTACTGTACATAGACAAGAGCTTACCCACACTGGAATTGAAGTTGTTAAAAAGAAGAAAACAAATCATGAAATTTAATTCTGATTAACCGCGCTTTCAGTTATCCGTTAACTCTACGGTCCGATCATTCTGATTAATCAAGGTTTTACTGTACATACATAAGACCTTGAACAAGACCTTTCTATTGGAATTGAACTTCTTAACATGAAGAAAAAAAAAACTCATGAAACTTAATTCTCATTAATCGTCGTTTCAACAATCCATCGTTTCTTCAGTCCCGACCACGCCGCTTAATCGGTGTTCTACTGTACATGCATAAGAACTCACACAAGAGCTTTATATTGGAACCGAACTTGTTAAAAAGAAGAAGAAAAAAATCATGAAACTTAATTCTCATTAACCGTCGTTTCAGCAACCCATCGTTCCTTCGGTCCCGACCACGCCGCTTAATCGGTGTTCTACTGTACATGCATAAGAGCTCACACAAGAGCTTTATATTGGAACCGAACTTGTTAAAAAGAAGAAGAAAAAAATCATGAAACTTAATTCCCATTAACCGTCGTCTCAGCAACCCATCGTTCCTTCGGTCCCGACCACCGCGCTTAATCGGTGTTCTACTGTACATCCATAAGAGCTTACACAAGAGCTTTATATTGGAACCGAACTTGTTAAAAAGAAGAAGAAAAAAATCATGAAACTTAATTCCCATTAACCGTCGTCTCAGCAACCCATCGTTCCTTCGGTCCCGACCACCGCGCTTAATCGGTGTTCTACTGTACATCCATAAGAGCTTACACAAGAGCTTTATATTGGAACCGAACTTGTTAAAAAGAAGAAGAAAAAAATCATGAAACTTAATTCCCATTAACCGTCGTTTCAGAAACCCATCGTTCCTTCGGTCCCGACCACCGCGCTTAATCGGTGTTCTACTGTACATCCATAAGAGCTTACACAAGAGCTTTATATTGGAACCGAACTTGTTAAAAAGCAGAAGAAAAAAATCATAAAACTTAATTCCCATTAACCGTCGTTTCAGCAACCCATCGTTCCTTCGGTCCCGACCACGCCGCTTAATCGGTGTTCTACTGTACATCCATAAGAGCTTACACAAGAGCTTTATATTGGAACCGAACTTGTTAAAAAGAAGAAGAAAAAAATCATGAAACTCAATTCCCATTAACCGTCGTTTCAGAAACCCATCGTTCCTTCGGTCCCGACCGCCGCGCTTAATCGGTGTCCCACTGTACATCCCCAAGATCTTACCATATCGGTGCGTTCATTTTCATGCAGGGAGTCCATGTACCATAAAGCAGTGCCATAATTACGTCGTGCTTAGCCGATGCAACGTGACCGCCGCAGTGTCTTAAACCCATGGAACTTCGCAGTGGTGGATGCACGAAGGGCCGTGGCACGAGTAAGACATCGAAAGAGAAAGGAGCGAGGAAGAAGCCGCGATCAGCGGGAGCCGCAATGGGAACCGCCTCGGTGTAGCTCGCCGTCGGTCCGGCATCTCCCGGTCGTTGTCTCCGGGTTTGGGTGCTTCGTCCCCTGCCTTAGCTCGGTTTTCCTTGGCCATTGCAGCAGCAGCAGCCGTGGCTCCGGCAGGGAGACTCGACTCGCGGGCGTGTTCCTTGGCAATCGAAGGAAGCGATAAACCACGAAGACAATGCGCGCTCTCTGGCCATTGTACGAAACCAGGCAGCGTGTCTGGGATGGAACTGAGAATCTCGGCCAACGAGCAAACCGCCGGGTGCGGGAGCGGAGGCGAATTGGGAACCAAGTTGAAACCGGCGACGCGACCGCGAGTCACCCTAAGAACGGAAGAAAGACGGAACGATGGACGCGTCGCCGCTGGGCGAAAGAGAGAAGCGAAAGTCAGCCGCGGCTTCTCTTGTATAGTTACTTAGGTACGTGTATGCGCGGCACATCTACATGTCATACACGGCGAAGCACCGGGCGAAAGTCCAGGCAAAAAGTCGAGGGATTCTACCTCACTGCACAATGTGGGCGCCGGAGCCGGGCCTGGGCTTTCCGTTTCCATTGACTAACTTCCGGTTTCGCGAGGGTAGAGCCGACTCTGAAAAAAAAACGCTCGGAAATTAATGAACCGGTGGGGAAAGTTTTTGTGGGCGAAGTCCTTGAGTCTGAAAATTAAAAAAATGGCAATGTTGTATGCTGGTTAGGAAACCATCCAGGGTAGCGACGATGTGTGGAAAGGAATGTCCGTCAGGTATTTTGAGCGCGAGGCAATTTGTAATGCCGATAATGGGGTGCATGTCGATACACAAGCGTTTCCGTTTTCATTTAATTCCGTTTCCATTAATTAACTTCCGGTTTGGCGAGGGCAGCGCCGACTCTAAAAAAAACGCTTGGAAATTAATGAACCGGTGGGGAAAGTTTTTGTGGGCGAAGTCCTTGAGTCTGAAAATTAAAAAAATTGCAGTATTGTATGCTGGTTAGGAAACCATCCAGGGTAGCGACGATGTGTGGAAAGGAATGCCCGTCAGGTATTTTGAGTGCGAGGCAATTTGTAATGCCGATAATGGGGTGCATGTCGATACACAAGCGTTTCCGTTTTCATTTAATTCCGTTTCCATTAATTAACTTCCGGTTTGGCGAGGGCAGCGCCGACTCTAAAAAAAACGCTTGGAAATTAATGAACCGGTGGGGAAAGTTTTTGTGGGCGAAGTCCTTGAGTCTGAAAATTAAAAAAATGGCAATGTTGTATGCTGGTTAGGAAACCATCCAGGGTAGCGACGATGTGTGGAAAGGAATGTCCGTCAGGTATTTTGAGTGCGAGGCAATTTGTAATGCCGATAATGGGGTGCATGTCGATACACAAGCGTTTCCGTTTTCATTTAATTCCGTTTCCGACGGAATTAACTTCCGTTTCCGGAATTAACTTCCGGTTTCGCGAGGGCAGCGCCGACTGTAAAAAAAACGCTCAGAAATTAATGAACCGGTGGGGAAAGTTTTTGTGGGCGAAGTCCTTGAGTCTGAAAATTAAAAAAATGGCAATGTTGTACGCTGGTTAGGAAACCATCCAGGGTAGCGACGATGTGTGGAAAGGAATGTCCGTCAGGTATTTTGAGTGCGAGGCAATTTGTAATGCCGATAATGGGGTGCATGTAGATACATGAGTGGTGCACAATGTTTGCATTGGAAACGGACCTGTGCTTTCCGTTCCCATTGACTGACTTCCGGTTTCGCGAAGTCAGGATTTATCCTTAAAATAAAACAATCGCAATGTTGTGTGCTCGTTAGTAAAACATCCGTCGATGTGCCGAAACGAATGTCCGTCAGGCATTTCGGGTGTAACGCAATTTGGGATGCCGATAATCGGGTTCACGTCGATACAACACAACGTGCCATGGCAATATCTCTCAAGCGACATAGTAATATTTACAAGATCCTTCTCTCAGCACCGACGCACTTTAGAAAAAAAAAGCCGAAGATTAATGAACCGGTAGTGGAAGTTTTCGGGGGCGGAAGCCTTGAGTCTGAAAATTAAAAGAAACAAAAAAAAAATCGCAATGTATGCTCGTTAGCGAACGACCCATGATGCACCAAAACGAATGTCCGTCCGGCATTTCGGGTGTAACGCAATTTGGGATGCCGATAACAGGGTTCGCGTCAATACACAAGAGCACAATGTCCATACCGTGTACGCTGGATGGATGGGAGTGAGCGGGACGGGCGCCGTCTCTCGCTTTCTGTAATTAATGACGAGCCGCGATGATTTAGCGCCAAGTCCTCGCATGTCAGTGAACGATGGACCGCGGAATATCGCGTGACTGGATGTATCCTGCGTTAATCGAAAACTAGAGCCGGTGGTTGTTGCTGCGGGCGTATCTGCGCTGACTGTATGGAAGCACGGTTCGCTTTAGCTACCTCATGGGTAGTTTCAGAAGTAAGGTTTCGCGCGAGATATCGATCCCTCTTTTTATCCGCGATTAAGCCGAGGTAAAAGTGCAGAGGCGATTTTGTAATTCCGCAACTCATGCGGCTATTTCAAGTCTATCGAAATATTGTATGAACTGGCTCGCGTACAACGCAGCCGGAAAGATTGCGTCCACTACGAAAGTAAGCACGGGTGAAATTCCGCAGTAATTAGAAAAAAAAATGCACATCGCTTGTGCTGCTTGTGAAATTACAAAAATTTCTGTGACGTCACTTCCGGTTTGAAAATCTCATTTTTCAACTAGAAGCGACGTCATGCCGGAAATTGGTCACTTCCGGTTTCAAAAAATCATTTTTCTGCTGGAAGTGACGTCATGCCGGAAATTGGTCACTTCCGGTTTCAAAAAATCATTTTTCTGCTGGAAGTGACGTCATGCCGGAAATTGGTCACTTCCGCTTTCAAAATCTCATTTTTCGACTGGAAGTGACGTTATGTCGGAAATTGGTCACTTCTGGTTTGAAAATCACATTTTTCGACCAGAAGTGCTGCAATAGCGAGAATACGTCACTTCCGGTTAGGAAATATAATTTTTCGACCGGAAGTGACGTCATACTGAAAATGCGTCACTTCCGGCTTGGAAACATAATTTTTCGACCGGAAGTGCCGTCATACTGAAAATGCGTCACTTCCGGTTTGGAAATATAATTTTTCGACCGGAAGTGACGTCATACTGAAAATGCGTCACTTCTGGTTTGGAAATATAATTTTTCGACCGGAAGTGACGTCATACTGCAAATGCGTCACTTCCGGTCGAAAAATTATATTTCCAAACCAGAAGTGACGCATTTTCAGTATGACGTCACTTCCGGTTTGAAAATCAAATTTTTCGACGGAAAGTGACGTCATACCGAAAATGCGTCATTTCTGGTTTTGAAAGGAGACAGCTCGGCCGGCAAGGTAGATCCCTCCGAAGAGACGAAGAGCCTCGTCAACGCTTTCCCTTCCGCACCCAGTGAATTCTGCGGCCTGGGTTTATAACGTGTAAAGCTCTCTCGCTCTCCCGCGGAACACATCCCAAGTGAACGGGAGCTTTTTCCATTAGAGTGAACGAGAAGTGTTAGAAACGTCGTTCGGATTTGGCCGACCGGCTTAGCCTGAGCCACCGTGAGGACCGTCACAGCTGTCGCTCGTCGTACGAGAGTGACGAGAATTGTAAAACGTTCGGGAAATGAAGAAGCATGGAAGCCCCCAGAGAGCCCGGAAGACTGATCGATTTGAGGACCAAAGAGTTCACCGGAATTCCTCCGAAAAAAAAGAACGAAAAAATAAATATTGTCTCCGTCTTTCGCTTCTCCTGATTTCTGAGCGAGAAGACATGGCTGACGTACTATTCAAAATACCAAAACTTAAACTTTACAAAAAAAAAAAAAAGATCTTCATTACAGAAGAATTTATTTATTTTTTAATAATAAAATATCATTTTTTTTTTATAACAAAAAAATATCATTTTTGTTAAAGTAAAATGAATTATGATTTTTTTTTTTAATGAAAAAAAATTATAATTTCTTTTTAACAAAAAAGAAATATGATCTTTTTTTCAAATAAAATAGAAATACGATTTGTTTCAAATGAAACGGAAAAATCATGAATACAAACACAAAAGTCCATCACACGCTTTGACGAAACGTTGGTGAATAAAAATGTGATTATGACGTAAGTTTGTCAGTTTAGGATGGACGGTCCTTTTGATATTGCGGCGAGTCTATTTAGGCATCGGAAACCGAGAAGAAGACATTTGCACATGGTGCACCAGTGTTGGGTACACATGAGATGTGAGCCTTGCCGCCTTCGCTCCGCCATTCGTATTTTTGGAGCCGTAAACACGTCCGCCACATAGCGCGCGGCTCAGTTTTTCGTGAACCGCGTCCACCGGGTATCGTCGTCTCGGCGGGCCGTTCGTCGTTGTCGCGAGCCCAACGTCGCCCGGTTATATTTCAGACGAACGTGTGTCCTCGAAGAGCCCTCGCACTACCCGGCTCGCTTTTCGTCCTCCTCGCGCTTCCGCCCGCGCTCGGCCTCGTACACGCTTTACTTTGCCGCTTCGTCCCGACCGCGTCCTCTCCTACCCACCGCGTATAAATTCGTTATTCAACACGCCATTAAATGCGCTCACGTCGGGCCGCAACGATGGCGGCTGGCCTGCGGCTCATAAATCGCAATTACGAAGCGGCGCGAGCGAGAATTTGTCGCGCGGGCCATCTAAGCATCCGACGGGCTGAGCGCGAGCGCTCCGAGGGCTCGCGGTTTTCGGAGTCCGACTGCGGACCGACGAGACGCGAGGGAGGAAACACTGGCAAGCCGAGAGCATGGCCTCTCTTAAAGACGGGAGAAATTCCGAGAAATTGTCGAATTTCATGAAAGAAAGAAAAGGTGGGGTGAATACGGACCGCGGGAAAGTTTCGCGTCGAATAGCACTTCGGTGGGAGGAATGAGAGGTAGAGATCGCTGTTCATATAAAAGCTTGGCAATGAAATATTTTTATGGTTTTTTTTTTACCTGAAATGTTGGGCGGTGGTGATCCGTCTCGGTTGCTTTTTTGGTACGGGCCTTGAAGCTTACACTGAGAAATACTTACATGGTGAATAGTTCCCAGGGGGGACGTCTACATTTTACAGTTACGACAATGACCAAAAATTCGCTGTTCATATAAAAGCTTGGCAATGTAATATTTTTATGGTTTTTTTTACCTGAAATGTTGGGCGGTGGTGATCCGTCTCGGTTGCTTTTTTGGTACGGGCCTTGAATCTTAGACTGAGAAATACTTACATGGTAAATAGTTCCCAGGGGGGACGTCTACATTTTACAGTTACGACAATGACCAAAAATTCGCTGTTCATATAAAAGCTTGGCAATGAAATATTTTTATGGTTTTTTTTTTACCTGAAATGTTGGGCGGTGGTGATCCGTCTCGGTTGCTTTTTTGGTACGGGCCTTGAATCTTACACTGAGAAATACTTACATGGTGAATAGTTCCCAGGGGGGACGTCTACATTTTACAGTTACGACAATGACCAAAAATTCGCTGTTCATATAAAAGCTTGGCAATGTAATATTTTTATGGTTTTTTTTACCTGAAATGTTGGGCGGTGGTGAACCGTCTCGGTTGCTTTTTTGGTACGGGCCTTGAATCTTACACTGAGAAATACTTACATGGTAAATAGTTCCCAGGGGGACGTCTACATTTTACAGTTACGACAATGACCAAAAATTGTAGTTGTAACTATGATTATAGTTTAATCAATTGAGTTTATATTATCGCAAACTATCTATATAGACGTCCCCCCTGGGAATTATTCGTTATAGTAGGAAATACCATCCTTTTTCTCAGTGTAGGTTAAGGAAGTTAACATTTTTCCCAAGAAAATTCAAAGGAAAAGACGGAGTGCATAAAAAAGGTAATGACGATGGGGTGAATATGGACCGGTAGAAAGTTTGGGGCTGAATCTACTGGTTTCAGAGGTAAATCCTACTACGGTTGAAGAAATAAAAGGCATCCGAGATCGCTGTTCATAGAAGCCTGGCAACGAAATATTTTTATGGTTTTTTCCTGAAACGTCGGGTGGTGGTGGTCCATCTTCCCCGCTTTTTTGGCATTCTTGGTAATTCAGACCCTAAGTATTAAATACGAAAGTTTACACTTTTTTCAAAAAAATTACAAAGTGCATGAAAAAAAAAAAAAAAAATTACGATAAGGTAAAAGTGGTGAAAATGGACCGCTAAAAAGTTTATGGCAGTATCTACTTCATTCTTTCCACTTCGGTGGGAGGAATGACAGGTAGCCGAGATCGCTCTTCATAAAAGTTCGACAATGAAATATCTTCAGGCTCTTTACCCAGATATCGGGCCGTGGTCCATCTTACTTCCTTTTTTTAAATTCTTAATTCGGACCTTGAGTCTTAAATTAAAGCAGTTAAATATTTTTTCTAAATCCCCATCTGTGTCACCATGCCCTGGTCCATCTCACCGTCGGTCCATATTCACCGACTTTGCCCTAAATGAGGGATTTCCGTATCGAGTGTACCTTCGATCACCCATCGCGATTTTTTTTTTTTTTTTCTCATGCATTTCGAGCGAAAAGATATTCGGGACGATACGGAGGATGACCGAGGAGGATGGTTCGTCGCATCCTTCGTTCCTCCGTCGCTCGGCGATGTCTCGTTCACTACTGTCCGCCCTCGCACTCGCCGGAGTGGGTGGAAATGAGCGACCGGTCAGTCTCACGAAGCCTACGCTCTTCCCAAGCAGTGCACAAACATCCCAGCGATCTCGTCGTCATTCACCTCGCATCGATCTTCCCCGATTGCATCTGATACGCCGTGCGAACCGGCTAGGAGGAAGATCAATACGGGATCAAGTTGAGTTGTTGGATTTCAGTCCGCGCCGATAACTTTTCACCCCGTAGGAACGCAGGAAGCCAAATTATTTTACCGAAACTTCAATCAGTCGAATCAACAATAAAATTTTGATGTTAAACAATAAAATTTCAATAAAATTTTAGCTTCATGATTAGGTCAATTGGCGATTCGGAAGAAATGATTGTTCGGAAAAAAATGACGTCAATCATGTTCGGCAACTGCGATTTCACGAGGAGTAACGTTCGCTGAAATAAAGATTCGGATAAATAAGGTTTTGGAAAATTTGACGATTCGGATGAATAAAGTTTTGGAAATTTGGCATTTCGAGAACATAAAGATTCGGCATTTTGAGAATTCGGCAAAAAAAAAGGTTCTGGAAATTTGACAATTCGGAAAAACAACGATTTCGCATTCTGACGATTCGGCAACATGAACTTTCCGAAGTTCAACGATTCGGAAGAAGTGCGGATTCGGATGTATAAAGTTTTGGAAATTTGGAAATTCGAAAACATAAAGATTCGGCATTTTGAGAATTCGGCAAAAAAAAAAGGTTCTGGAAATTTGACAATTCGGAAAAACAACGATTTCGCATTCTGACGATTCGGCAACATGAACTTTCCGAAGTTCAACCATTCGGAAGAAGTGCGTTAGGCCGCGTATGATTTCCGGCCATACGACTGTTCGGCCGATCGAAGTTCCGGCACAATTCTGGCTCCCACGCCGGGGAAGCTGATTTCCCTCGGTCTTCGAATCACGCACTCCCGCACCTCTCGACAGTAACGCGAGGGATGCGTCGCTCGTGTGGCCCCCGCGATAAGAAAAGGCGTTCCCCGCACGCGACACACAGTGTGTGCATGTTCACTTGCGCCCGAAATTGGTACAATTTGCAATTCTCACGTCTCGGACTTTCGCAATCCGGCCGAATTGGTCGGGAGGCGAAAACCCCCTGCGAGGGAGGACACGCATGCCGCCGGCGACAGCGTCCCCGAGGGGGGTGAGGGGGGAATGGGGGGGGGGGGGGGGTGATAAAATTCGCCGTTCGACACTCGTTCGACCCCTCCGAAAGCTGCGAAAGCCCGATGCGATTTGACGCAAATTAGTCCTAATGGCCGAGAAGGAGAGTCCGTCCAGTGTTCCACCGTTTCATCCAAAACCCCGACTCCCTGCTCCCTCAACAATCCCCCCCCCCCCCCCTCCCGGCCCTTCGTCCCCCCCTTTTTTTATTTATCGCAGGCGAATGCGTCAATATTTCCGCATGGGGAAAATCCGTCGCACGAAACTCTTCGTTCTCGAACGAAGCGGATTTTTGTGTTACCCTGACTCTGAGCGTGAACGATCGTCGATGGCTCCGCGACGATCATCCGCAGCTCACGGGCACCAATCATCCGCCGCACGGAACAAAAATTATATGCGGTAAATGTGTATTTAAATTTGAATCCCATTTTTTTGCGCAAAAATATATTTGGTGTTTTTAATTTTTTTTTTTAGAATTGTTTGGATATAGTCGTCATGTGTGTGTCGTAATATATAGATTATATATACAATTTTATAGCGAAATTTTTATTTTTAATTTACATTTTTGTAAATTTCGGTCAAAAGATTTGTAATTTTGATATCTGGTATTTCAATTTCAAAAAAGTGCATTAATGATTGATTAATGTAAAAATATAGTAATATGTAAGTATAGATTACTTATACATTGCTATATTAATACATTTGTACTTGAGTTTGTAAAATTAGAGCCGGATGGTGCAATAGTAAAATTAGGGAATAAAAAATTGTGGGCGTTTGTGAACAATAAGTTATTCCAAATCCGAGTACATTAAATTGACAATTTATTTTCACAGCTTTAATCTTGTTTGTACAACTCGTTATTACAGTGTACACAGTAAAAAAAAGTTTGTATTTTTTACATAACTTATTGTCCACAAAAGTCCACAATTTTGTATTCCCAAATTTTCCTACTGCACCATCCGGCTCCAGTTTTACAACCGAGAGTACAAATTAAAATTATCAATGACACGCGAAATAAAGGTACATATTTTATATTCAACCCCTAACAAGCGAATTTGTCACTAATTTAACAAAATTATTTTTACGAAACTTCCTCTCCCGATTTTACGAAATTCTTTTTTACTCTCCGTCTTTGATCTCCCAATATATAAATAAAATATAAAAATTTTCCCAAAAAACATATTCTCGCATATATGTTTTTTTTTTTATGACGGTCATCGTCATCGCGTGCAGATCCGCTGGACATCAGCGGCCAATCTCTTTCTCCTATTCAGCAGCGAACCGGATTGCGAAATGTTTCCGGCTTCAATGCGGGAAGAAAATCCAGTCCAGTTTCACCCCCCCCCCCCCCCCCCCTTCCCCTCGTTGGCTCGAGCATCCGGATATGAATCATGCGTCTCGGTATCTGGAAACGACGGAATAAAGAGGGGATGCTTTATATCCCCGAGAGTTTTCTGCCCCTTTCTCATAGATCCGCCGTCCGCGCGTTCGCCATTTCTCTCCCTCGTATTCGAAACCCTATAATCTTTCTCGTACACGCGGATGAGCCACCGTTCCCGGTAGTTCTTTCTCCGCGGCCCCGTCCCCCGTCATTTTCTTCACTTTCCTCCTCGCCCCCCCCTTTGTCTCTCTCCTTCTCTTTCGCGACGCACAAAGACCCGCATAACTCCAGAACCCTCCGTCGCTTCCCGTACCCCCGAGCTTTTGCGCGCTCTTTCTGAGAAAAGCAACGTCAAATCCGGCACGCGCTGTGACTTCTGTGACCCACAGTCTCGGGGCATATCCGCGTCGAAGAAAAATTCTGAACACGCAGGGACGCACTGTTCAACACGTATTTCCGTTATGACGTCACTTCCTGGTAAAAATGAGATCTTCAAACCGGAATTGACGTCGTATCGGAAATAGGTCACTCAAGGTTTGAAAATCTCATTTCTTGATCGGAAGTGACGTCACTTAAGGTTTGAAAATCTCATTTTTTTTTTTTTTTGATCGGAAGTGACGTCACTTCCGGTATGACGTCACATTTGGCCGAAAAAAGAGATTGTCAAACCGAAAGTGACGTCATAGCGAGGGTTCGTCAATTCCGGTCGAAAAACGAGATTTTCATACCGGAAGTGACGTATTTACAGTATGACGTCACTTCTGGGTGAAAAATGAGATTTTCAGACCGAAGGTTCGTGACTTCCGGTTGAAAAATTAGATTTTCAGAGCGGATGTTACGTCTTTCCGTTGGGAAATCACTTCCGTTCGAAAAATACGATTTTCAAACCAGAAGTGACGTATTTCCGGTACGACGTCACTTCCGGTCGAAGAATGAGATTTCCAACCTGGAAGTCACATATTTCCGATATGATGTCACTTCCGTTCGAAGAATAGGATTTTCAAACCAGAAGTGACGTATTTCCGGTACGACGTCACTTCCCCTCGAAAAAAAATGAGAGTAACGAACCGAAGTCACGATTTTGCAGTACGACGTCACTTCCGGTCGAAAAATCAGATTTACAAAGCGAAGTCGTGTTTTTTCCAGTATGACGTCACTTCTGGCCGAAAAAATGTTACCAGCAAACCGGATGTGACGCATTTCCGTTAAATCTTCGGAAATCTAAAGAAATTAACTGCGCGTATGTGGAGGACAGCCTGCCGAAGGTGCCGTTCTCGAATTAGCCCCTGCGCGTACCGGTTTATGTTTGCAGAGAAAATAAATTCACAATCAATAGCGCAAAGCGTGGATGTTTTACGTCACTGGAGGGAGAAAATAGATGCGGAAGTTGCGAAAGAGTTGAAGTATATTGTCTATAGGCTGTAATGAGTGTTGCGCCAGTACGTCAGTCGCGCCGTTGTACGCCGGGAGGCAAGACAATATAATGACGAGTAGGGTAAAACGATATTATATATCGGGCGACCCTACGATTGCGGCAAACTAGCATGTACGGAGAATTTTTTTTTTTTTTTTTTTGATGGACGTTTACGAAATAGCACGCGTGGATTGTGCTGCTATAGAAATGATTGAGCTATGACGCAGGTGAGACGTACATATTTTATTGTCATCGGTCTTTCGGCTCGCTAAAAGGAACAAAAAAAAGTTTTACCATCGGTGATGACGTGGTGGATGCTCGCAGGGGAAAAATAAGATTGGCTCAAGTAACTTCTTGGAGTTCCTGCAGTCGGACGATACGATTGGTCGTGCCAAGGAATTCATCGGTTGGGCGTAACAAATCATTCGGTTGCAAAACCGATCGATCGGTTGAACAACCAATAGCGCCATCGGGAGGATCGTTTTCTCCTCGCAGAAGTTGGCTGTCGCAATCTAGCCTTTCAACTCCGTGCGACGGAAAACCCTACGACTGTGAGGAAATTAATGAACGAGCGGCGGTCGGGTTGGAGGAGCACTTGATGGTCTGCAACAAAGTTACGGCGGAGAAACCGTCGAGGGCCTGATGTATTATTTTTTACTGTGAGCCAAATGATGTTGTAATTATTTTACTGTCGTCGATCTTTAGGCTCGCTAAGAGGAAAGGAAGCGTTTTGCTGTAGGCGACGACGTGGTGGATGCTCGCACGGGATAAAAATATTTGATCGTTCAAGTTACCTTCTCAGCGGTCTTATAGCCGGACGATACATCGGTCGCGCCAAGCTATTCATCGGTTGGGTGTAACATATTAGTCGGTTGCAGAAACCAATCGACTAGTTACAAAAATCTATCGATCAGTTGCAAAAACGAATTGATCAGTTGCAAAAACCAATCGATCAGTTGCATGAAACCAATCGATCAGTTGCATAAAACCAATCGATCAGTTGCATAAAACCAATCGATCAGTTGCAAGAACCAATCGATCAGTTGCATAAAACCAATCGATCAGTTGCATAAAACCAATCGATCAATTGCATAAAACCAATCGATCAGTTGCATAAAACCAATCGATCACTTCTAAAAATCAATCGATCACTTGCAAGAACCAATCGATCACTTCCAAAAACCAATCGATCAGTTCCAAAAACCAATCGATCACTTCCAAAAATCAATCGATCAGTTCCAAAAACCAATCGATCACTTCCAAAAATCAATCGATCAGTTCCAAAAACCAATCGATCAGTTGTAAAAACCAATCGACCAGTTCCGAAAACTCAATCAATCAGTTCCAAAAACTCAATCCATCACTTCCAAAAACTCAATCGATCAGCTCTAAAAACCAAACGATTACTTCCGAAAACCAATCGGTCACTTCCAAAAAAAAAAAAAACCAATCGAACAGTTGCAAGAAATCACAATCGATCAGTTGCAAGAAATCACAATCGATCAGCTGCAAGCCCCCCTTGTCTTGGCTCCGTCTCATCGACAAGGTCGTTTTCTCCCCTCGGAAATTAGCTGTCGCGATCGAGCCTCTTGACTCCGCGCGACGTAAAACCCTACAACCGCGAACAAATTAATGAAAGAGTTGCCCCTCGGCCCGGAAGAGAGCACTCGATTCTCCGCAACAAAATTACACCGTAGAAAGCATCGATCGCGGAATGCATTATTTTTATTGTGAGCCGAGTGAAGGCTCGCCATTGTAAAGACGTTGTTGTGCCATAAGTGGCCGACGGGGGGAAGCCGGGGGTGGGCAAAGGGTAAAGAAGCGGTTATATTCGTCATACGTAACGCTACACCGCAGCCATAAGTACCGTCGTACGGCTTCGCCGTTGCATAATTGATGGATTTTGAGGAGCCACATGTACATCCACCTCGGGGAGTTTTCTTCGTCCGCGCGCTCCCTCCATTATCTCATCTCTTTATCTCGGGTTATATGCGAGGCATTCTCTAGCCGGCAGGGCACAGCTGACGGTGGTGGAGCGATCCCGTGCTATTTCTATTTCCACCGTCTCGTGAATTAATTATCACGGGGCTTCCGTTCGATACCCCCGTCGCCAGTCAGCGATACCCATCAATTATTCAGACCTTCCAACCCCTCGTCGAACGTCTGGCAATTCTCTTTGGCACTCGGCGTAATTCCCGGTTTACTACCCCGTCCCTCCTCCGACCCCCGCGGAGCCCCGCAGAGTCCCTCGGACGGGATGAATCGGGAGAGCGAGCTGGAGAATCAACGAGTCGGAGCGAAAGGGATGCGAGCGGGAGATGAAGATAGCAAGGGTTAATACTCCGAAGAGAGGAAGCACTGTCAGAAATCGGGAGGTACAGGGAAAATCTTTTTGAGCGTTAAATCAAGCGGGAAAGCTTCGCAATCGTGAGATTTTTTACTTTATGGAATAATGGGGTTTTTTTAAAAATTAAATTGTGAACATTTGAGACTGACCGAAGAGTGTCAATTGGATTTGTGATTCGGAGGGAGGTGGGAAGTGCACAGTAAAAAAAAAGTTTGTACTTTTTACGAAACATTTTCAGAGAAATGAGAGGGAATTGCGAACACTTCTCGATGGTATTAAAATCTGAAATAAATCAAGTGTGTTAAAGGTGCTGAAAAGATTAATTTTACATAATAACAATCGCAAAATGTTATTAAGAAATTGATGAACAATGAAATTGTTCAATAAATCGTCTGGAAACCTAACATATTTTTTTTATGAAAATGATCCGTTCATTTTTCTGAATACGTAATGAAGTTTTTTTCTACTATGAATACGTGTGCAGTTTTTTAGATTTTTAAATTCACTTTGCATTTTGTGACTTTCTACACATTCTTCCCATTTATAAAAAAAAAAAAAAATCGAGATGAATCTGGAGAGTAAGAGAATCAACGAGAAACGAACGGGTCGAAGCGAATGGGATGCGAGGTGGAGATTCATCTTCGGATAGCAAGGAATACTTCGGAGAAAGGAAGCACTGTCAGAAATCGGGAAGAACAGGGAAAATCGTTTTGAGCGTTAAATCAAGAAAGTTTGGCAATCGTGAGATTTTTAACATTATGGAATAATCGGTTTTACTTTTTTTCTTTTTGATCGTGAAAATTTGACAACGACCGAAGAGTGTTAATTGGATTTGTGATTCGGAGGGAGGTGGGAAGTGCACAGTAAAAAAAAAGTTTGTACTTTTTACGAAAAATTTTCAGAGAAATGAGAGGGAATTGCGAACACTTCTCGATGGTATTAAAATCTGAAATAAATCAAGTGTGTTAAAGGTGCTGAAAAGATTAATTTTACATAATAACAATCGCAAAATGTTATTAACAAATTGATGAACAATGAAATTGTTCAATAAATCGTCTGGAAACCTAACATTTTTTTTATGAAAATGATCCGTTCATTTTTCTGAATACGTATGAAGTTTTTTTCTACTATGAATACGTATGAAGTTTTTTTCTACTATGAATACGTGTGCAGTTTTTAAGATTTTTAAATTCACTTTGCATTTTGTGACTTTCTACACATTCTTCCAATATATATAAAAAAAAAAAAAATCGAGATGAATCTGGAGAGTAAGTAAGAGAATCAACGAGAAACGAACGAGTCGAAGCGAATGGGATGCGAGGTGGAGATTCATCTTCGGATAGCAAGGAATACTTCGGAGAAAGGAAGCACTGTCAGTAATCGGGAAGAACAGGGAAAATCGTTTTGAGCGTTAAATCAAGAAAGTTTGGCAATCGTGAGATTTTTAACATTATGGAATAATCGGTTTTACTTTTTTTCTTTTTGATCGTGAAAATTTGACACCGACCGAAGAGTGTTAATTGGATTTGTGATTCGGAGGGAGGTGGGAAGTGCACAGTAAAAATAAAGTTTGTACTTTTTACGAAAAATTTTCAGAGAAATGAGAGGGAATTGCGAACACTTCTCGATGGTATTAAAATCTGAAATAAATCAAGCATGTTAAAGGTGCTGAGAAGATTAATTTTACATAATAACAATCGCAAAATGTTATTAAGAAATTGATGAACAATGAAATTGTTCAATAAATCGTCTGGAAACCTAACATTTTTTTTATGAAAATGATCCGTTCATTTTTCTGAATACGTATGAAGTTTTTTTCTACTATGAATACGTATGAAGTTTTTTTCTACTATGAATACGTATGAAGTTTTTTTCTACTATGAATACGTGTGAAGTTTTTTTCTACTATGAATACGTATGCAGTTTTTTAGATTTTTAAATTCACTTTGCATTTTGTGACTTTCTACACATTCTTCCAATATATATTTAAAAAAAAAAAAAATCGAGATGAATCTGGAGAGTAAGTAAGAGAATCAATGAGAAACGATCGAGTCGAAGCGAATGGGATGGAAGGTTCATCTTCGGATAGCAAGGAATACTTCGGAGAAAGGAAGCACTGTCAGAAATCGGTAAGAACAGGGAAAATCTTTTTGAGCGTTAAATCAAGAGAGAAAGTTTCGCAATCGTGAGATTTTTAACTTTATGGAATCATCGGTTTTACTTTTTTTCTTTTTGATCGTGAAAATTTGACACCGACCGAAGAGTGTCAATTGGATTTGCGATTGGGAGGGAGGAGGGAAGTGGGATTGGTAGTAATGTAATATCAATAATGACGCAAGTTCGTGCGCCGCTTAACTGACGTACTTCGGTCGTACCCACCTCCGGGTCCCCGAAGACATCTTCCCGGTGCGACGGACCAGCTTGACACTGGCGGATAATCCGCGCTGCGACCTCGTTAGCTCCGATTGACGTCCCGGAAACTTCGTCATGAGAGAGAGACGATATTTCTTGGGAGTAATTGGACGTTCACGAGGATCGATGGGCCTCGGTAGGTGCTCCGCACTTTTCCTTGTTCCCGGTGGCGGTGCAAGCCGTTATATCTATAATGGTGTAAGGTATAAGCGAAAGCTGGGTTGTACACTGAAATCTTGGATTTTTTTTTTTTAACGAAAGCATAGTTCAAAGTGCATAAAACTGAGAGGGATGATAGTTGGGAAAGAGTGTATCGAAAGTAGGATTTATTTATGAGTTGGGGGTTGTTGCGTCGAAGTCGCGATGTGGCACAAAGAGGAGACCGTTGATCCGCGGTTGGACTTGTCGAATTCTGCAAAATGAAAACATTTTGTGAAAACAAAAACAAAAAAATGAAAGAAATTTACCAGCATTTTTTGTTATTTGCACCAAAGTCCTGGTGCACAAAACTAAGAGGGTCAATCGTCGGAAAAAAGTGTATCTAAAGTAGGATTTATTTACAAGTCGACTCGCCGTGGAGGAATCTTGCGGTCCAGAATTCTCAAATTTTTTAAACAAAACCACATCTTCCTCCCTGAGTAAGCAAACAATCACCGTCATTTTTTTTTCTTCCGTCACCAGAGTCCAGGTGCACAAAACTAAGACCGAAAAGGGCGGCGAGAAAGAATGATAGCGAAAGAGTCTATCGAAACTAGGATTAATTTATAAGTCGACCGGCTCTTGAGCGACGTTGCGGACTTTTCGAATTCATTAAACAAAAACATAGCTTCCTCTGTGAGAAAGCAAAAAATTACCTGCATTTTTTTTTTCGTCCATCACCAGAGTCCAGGCGACGGAGGAGCGGAAAGGGCGGCGAGAAAGAACGGTAGCGAAACAGTCTATCGAACCTAGGATTAATGTACAAGTCCCCCGGCTCTTGAGCGACGTTGCGGACTTTTCGAATTCATTAAACAAAAACATAGCTTTCTCTGTGAGAAAGCAAAAAATTACCGGCATTTTTGTTTCGTCCATCACCAGAGTCCAGGCGAGGGAGGAGCGGAAAGGGCGGCGAGAAAGAATGGTAGCGAAAGAGTCTAGGGGAGAGCGGGGCAAAATGGCACACCGGGGCAAAACGGGATGATGGGACAAAACGCAATTCTCCAATAACTTTGAGACGGTGGCGATGGTGGTACGTGGGGCAAAACGGGTTTGAAAATCCGGATGTATCGTTGGGACAAAATGGGGCATCCAAAAATGATTGGAAAATTGAGTTTTGCCCTCACAGTCCCGTTTTGCCCCGTTGTGCCATTTTGCCCCGGTCTCCCCTATCGAAACTAGGATTAATTTATAAGTCGACCGGCTCTTGAGCGACGTTGCGGACTTTTCGAATTCATTAAACAAAAACATAGCTTCCTCTGTGAGAAAGCAAAAAATTACCGGCATTTTTGTTTCGTCCATCACCAGAGTCCAGGCGACGGAGGAGCGGAAAGGGCGGCGAGAAAGAATGGCAGCGAAGGAGTCTATCGAACCTAGGATTAATTTATAAGTCGACCGGCTCTTGAGCGACGTTGCGGACTTTTCGAATTCTTTAAACAAAAACATAGCTTCCTCTGTGAGAAAGCAAAAAATTACCTGCATTTTTTTTTCGTCCATCACCAGAGTCCAGGCGACGCAGGAGCGGAAAGGGCGGCGAGAAAGAGTCTATCGAAACTAGGATTAATTTATAAGTCGACCGGCTCTTGAGCGACGTTGCGGACTTTTCGAATTCATTAAACAAAAACATAGCTTCCTCTGTGAGAAAGCAAAAAATTACCTGAATTTTTTTTTTCGTCCATCACCAGAGTCCAGGCGACGGAGGAGCGGAAAGGGCGGCGAGAAAGAATGGCAGCGAAAGAGTCTATCGAAACTAGGATTAATTTATAAGTCGACCGGCTCTTGAGGGATGTTGCCTCGAAGCCGCGATGTTGCGCATGGACCGTTGCGCCGGCGTTCGGGAGTGCACGAGGCACTCGTCGTCCGGGCTCCTCGACGGGCGCCGAACACTCCTCCGGAGCGCGGTTACACGGAGGAGTCGAGTCGTGCCTCTCGTGATTCCGCGGCTCCCGCGGCCGGATTCTCGCCGGTGAGGCCGCCTCCGCGAACACGGGCGGAGGGCGGCGGCGAGGGATGACGCCGAGGTAGCCCCGAAGTTAGACGGACCGAGGCCCTGAGGAACGGCGGCCGCCGAGAAGAACGTCGGTTTCGGTGAACCAAGTTGTCTCGGTGCGGAGCGGAGCTCTCGTTCGTTCCCCGGCGCCGCACGACCTAATCGATTTGGGAAGCCGACTCCTGGGTGGTCCCTTGACTTCTGCTTCCACTGCCGTGGTGCGCTCTCGCATGGGCTCGACTCTCCCGCCATCGCTCTGCCCTCCAGCCCTCGCCTATTCTCCTTCGCTTCTTTCCAGCGTCTTTCTTTGCGTTCGCTCGCCGAGCGGCTCGATCCTTTTTTTTTTTTTTTTTTTTTTCTTATTTTGTTCAAAGTAAACGCTCGAAAATACACAGTCACGACGGGCTGAACGCGTGGCGTGTTTCTCCCCGTCCGTAAGTAAGCACTGCGGCCCGTTTGCACTGCTCCGTAGGATCCTTGCACTTTTCTGCAGCTTCTCAAGCCCTCGGGCCTGCTTCTCGCTCGCGGCAAGGCACGTCATGGTCCCTTTTCATCGCCGCATGGAATCGGTACTGTGGTAACGGGCATCAATGTCGATCGGCGTTTGACGTCAAGGCTTGACTCCGAGCCACACTGTTAAAAAGATTTGTACTTTTGACACTTTTTTTTTTGCCGCAAACATTCGCTATTGTTTTCTTGTAAATTAAAAAAAATATATGTTTGTAAAATGAAGAAACATTTTTGTAAAACGATCAAACGTTTTTGTATAAAGATCTAACATTTTTGTATAAAGAAAAAACATTTTTGTATGAAGATCAAACGTTTTTGTACAAAGATCAAACATTTTTGTATAAAGATCAAACATTTTTGTATAAAGATCAAACATTTTTGTATAAAGATCAAACATTTTTGTATAAAGATCAAACATTTTTGTATAAAGATCAAACATTTTTGGACTATAAACGTTATGAACAAACATTCTTGTAAAATGAACAAATATTTTTGGAAAATAGATAAACATTTTTGTAAAACGAACAAACGTTGTTGTAAAACGAACCAACGTTTTTGTAAAATGAGCAAACGTTTTTGTAAAATGAGCAAAGATTTTTGTAAAAAGAACAAACATTTTTGTAAAATTAACAAACATTTTTGTAAAATTAACAAACATTTTTTTTAATATTAGAAAAAACATTTTTTGTAATATTAGAAAAAACATTTTTTGTAATATTAGAAAAAACATTTTTTGTAATATTAGAAAAAACATTTTTTGTAATATTAGAAAAAACATTTTCGTACAATTAACAAACATTTTTGTAAAAAGAAAAATATGCATAATCAAATAACGCACAACCGTGTCTTGGAAACAGCGTCGCCGTTAAAAATGAAACAAGCAAAAACAGAAGAAAAAAAACCGAGCAAACGTATCGTCTCGTGGACGGGGCGACACGAATCGTGTGGGAAAGAAGGGTCGCCGATAACGTTCGATTGTTCGCGGTGACGTTTATTTTATTGAATTAACATCGACACCGCATCCTCTCTTGCCGATCTCCGCGCGCCTAATTTCTCTCGAGGGCATTGGTATTACATCGTCGTGATTTATAATGAACCTTTTGCTTCCGAAAGACACGTCGGCCTCGGTCCTGTTCGACTGCCGTATCGAGGGTGGAGATACACACGCGCCGAGAAGAGATTGCGTCTCGACGTCCCGCTGAGAAGGGGTGGCTATCGCTCTTTCTCGTCCCTTTTACTTTGCTACAACGTTACCGTTATACAGTTCGCTCTACGGAACAACGATGTTCACCCTCGCGCCGAACGGTGTACGCGTCCGCGGCATTATATTTTCATTTGGCGACGTAAATTTTCGTAATAAAAACGCCCACCCGAAACGAACCCGACGACGAGTCATCGCGCGGACGAGATCTTTCGATTCTCCCGACTTCGTCCATCCCTCGGTCGCAATTGCGCGGAAAATGTATAGACCCAAAGATGACGAGCGTGCCGGATCTAGAATGGAAATTGTCCAAGGGGTCGAGAAGCGCGAGAAGAAGTACGCGAAATAATTGCCCGCGCCTCCGTGCCGGCGAAGTTCGGATCGTTTTTTACGTCGCTATATTGTAAACTTTTTTGTAAACTTAGAAATCATTTTTGTAAAATTAACAATCACTGTAGTAAAATTAACAATCATTTTAGTGAAATGAACAATCATTGTAGTAAAATCAGCATACATTTTAGTAAAATCAACAACAATTTTTGTAAAATTAGCAAACATTTTTGAAAAATAAAACAAACATTTTTATAAATAAAACAACAATTTTTTTTTTTTTTTTTTGTAAAATGCACAAGAAATAAATCGTGGGCGTTTGTGTACAAGAAACAGTTGGTACCTATTTTACTGCGCAAACCGCTCGGAATGCTACCTTACCGACGCGCGATGTTCTCCGAAATAGACATCAACAGCGGTAATGTGTACGATAGAAAAAAATGGGCGTAATTGAAATGTTTTCACTGAAAAAAAATGGTTAATTGAATGTACCGGACTAGAATTTTTTATGCAAAACCTGGTACATTACATTCAATGTACAATTATGATGAAAAATTAATGTACTTTGTCATTGAAATGAAAGTAAATTATTAAAAATAACGTATTTCCAATGTTTTCAAGACACTGAACATGAATTATTCATCACAATAATACATTAAATTTAATGTACCAGGTTTTGCATAAAAACTTCCAGTCAAGTATTACATTGCATACGAATTTTTTTTACAGTGTAGGAAAAATGTCAATATTATACAATATTATACAATATTACACAACATTATACAATATTATACAATAATATACAATATTATATAATATTATACAATAATATACAATATTATACAATATTATACAATATTATACAATATTATACAATATTATACAATATTATACAATATTATACAATATTATACAATATTATACAATACAGAAAGCGTCGCGCGGGCGACGACGAGTAATCGCCTGGGCGAGAGCTTTCGATTCTCCCGACTTCGTCCATCCCTCCATAACGTCGAAACATGACGAGCGTGCCGGATCTAGAATGGAAATTGTCCAAGGCGTTGAGAAGCGCGAGAAAAAAAAAAAAAAAACGCGAAATAATACCCCGGGCTTCCGTGCCGGTGAAGTTCGGATCGTTTTTCACATTGCTTTATTGGATTTTTGTAACCGGCAGACATCCGCGTGGAAGCGATGGAAGTAGATGCTCCTTCGGGTATAATAGAAATTCCCCGCTATTTCCGTACACCACCTGCGCTACCATCTCCTTATCATCCAAGCTCTTTTTTGTCCTATGAGAAGCAGACGGATACGTGCAGGCGTATCTCCATGCGGGCACATACGGCATTCACTCGAGAGGGTTGGATGGAACTCTACTTACCTTCGAATCTACTTCCGGTTAGAAAAAAAAAAAAAAAAAAAAATGCATCGCCAGACACGGCGCCGATTACAATTTTTTTACGCCGGATACATGCACCAGGCACTTCCGGAGTGTGCCGGGTACTTCTCGCTACTACTATATAGCTTCAATCGGAGATAGATTGATCGCACGATATAGCGTTAAAAAATAAAAAAATTAATTAATTCAAGAGCGACATCAAGATACTTTTAATAATTAATAATTGAGAGTAACAAAACCATCACTCTCCATGTACTTTCTTAGAGTATGAAAACTATTTTCTCCGTGTACTTTTCTCACATACCTTGTACGTTACGAGTTACAGAGAAAGCAACAGAAGCTTAATAGCGAGAATGACATCGCGTCAAAAAAATAACTAAATAAACAAAATGTAATTAAGAGCGAAATCAACATTTTTTATTAATCGTTAGTAATTTAGAGTAACATAACCATTTTTCTCCGCATACTTACGTATTTCTTAACATATTTCGTACGTTACGAGTTACAGAGAAAACAACAGAAAATTAATTACGAGAATGATATCGCCTTAAAAAAATAGAATAAACATTTAAATTCAAAAGCGATATCAACGTTTAGTTAATAGTTCATAATTTCGAGTAAGTAAACCATTTTTCTCCGTGTACCTTCCTCACATATTTCGTACGTTACTAGTTACAGAGAAATGAACAGAAACTTAATGACGAGAATAATTCGCTTAAAAAAAAAAAAATAAACATTTAAATTCAAAAGCGATATCAACATTTCGTAAACAATCCATAATTTCGAGTAAACAAACAATTTTTCTCCGTGTACTTTCCTTACATACCGCGTCTGTTACGAATTACAGAGAAAGCAATTGTTATAACGAAAACTTAATGACTCGGATGATACCAGGTAAAAAAAAAATGAATTCCAGAGCAATATCAAGATTCTATTATTTAGCATTAATAATTTAGAGTAACAAAACAATTTTTCTCCGTACACTTTCCTCACATATTTTATACGTCACGAGTAACAGAGAGATCAAAACATAGACTCAATGACGAGAATAGCGAATATAACAATTTCTCACGTTTATTTGAGTATCCGATGCTTTTACTTCCGCGGCATTGCGGCTCGGCAGTCTACATGGTAGCGCAAGTACTTAGGAGAGGGCAGGGTGAGGCAGAGAGTGTGGCGAAACGATCGTTGCATTATTCTTTTAAGGGGGCAGTACCGAACCGCCATACTATTTGCCATGGTTTTACCCTTTCCGCCTCTTCCCTCGCGGCAAAAAAAAAAAAAAAAAAGGAAGAAAAACCTTCACCATTTCCGCACACAACTCCGGCGAAACAACGGCAGACAATAGGCACACACTTGTCCGCTCGGAGACTTCACTCGTCTCGAAACATTTGGCGGGGAAGAGTCTTCGCCTCTCTACTCCGAGTACCGACGAGTGGAGTAAAAGATTTTCCTCTTATCTTCACAATACCGCTCGATGCTGGAGGATGCTGCATGGAGCGTAAGTACCTGACGACACACGGGCGATGAGGATTTTCTCAAGAACGCTCGCGCTCCCTCAACTTTACCCGTCTCCGCCCTCTTCGCACGGCTATTATTGCTTTTATCGTCTGTAACACAACACATAGCGATGCATCGAGTGCGTGAGTTTGTGTGCCTTTGCACCAAAGTTTTATCGTAATTTCCGATTCGCTACGTGACTGTCGTTTCCCTCTAATGCCCCGAGTCGTTCTTCCTGCCGTACTGATATTTCTATGTGTTTTTTTTTTTTTTTTTTTTTTTTTTTTTTTTTCAGTCTTCCGTTCCATCTTTATCCACATCGTAGCTAGCCGGGTGTCGTCGTCGTTAACAGTGTAGGACGGGAAGGCCATAAATCTCAAACTTTGGTATAGCTCTTGACCGTCGATCCGTATATTCGCTCCAGTTCCCAAGAGTTCCGCCAGGCCACTGGAAAAGAGGTATCGACTTGCCCAGCCAACTTTTTAGTGGTCCTCCACAGCCAGACGATAAATTGGCTGCGCGAAAGAATTTATTTGTCGGTCTCGACAAATTAGTTGCTTTCGAAGTCAATTAATTAGTTTGTCGAATTGAAAATTGTCCGGGCGACAAGTTTCTCGTCTGGCGCGGAAATTGGCTCCACCAACTAGGTCTTTTTCTTCCTCTTTTTCGGGGCTTTGATTAGCCAAAGAATTTATTTGTTACATTCAACAAAATAGTTGGTTTCGAACCAATTATTTAGTCTGCCAATTGAAAGTGGTCAGGTCGACCAGTTTCTTTTCTGGCGCTGAAATTGGCTCCACCAACGAGGCCTTTTTCTTCCTCTTTTTCGGGGCTTTCATTAGCCAAAAAAATTATTTGTCACTTTCAACAAATTAGTTGGTTTCGAACCAATTAATTAGTCTATCAATTAAAAGTGGTCAGAGCGACCAGTCTCTCGTCTGGCCTTTTTCTTCCTCTTTTTTGGGGCTTTGATTAGCCAAAAAATTTATTTCTCAGTTTCAACAAATTAGTTGGTTTCGAACCAATTAATTAGTCTACCAATCGAAAGTGGTCAGGCCGACCAGTTTCTCGTCTGACGGTGAAATTGTCTCCACCAACGAGGCCTTTTTCTTCCTCTTTTTCGGGGCTCTGATTAACCAAAGAATTTATTTCTCAGTTTCAACAAATTAGTTGGTTTCGAACCAATTATTTAGTCTGCCAATTAAAAGTGATCAGAGCGACCAGTCTCTCGTCTGGCCTTTTTCTTCCTCTTTTTTGGGGCTTTGATTAGCCAAAGAATTTATTTCTCAGTTTCAACAAATTAGTTGGTTTCGAACCAATTATTTAGTCTACCAATTGAAAGTGGTCAGGTCGACCAGTTTCTCGTCTGACGGTGAAATTGTCTCCACCAACGAGGCCTTTTTCTTCCTCTTTTTCGGGGCTTTGATTAGCCGAAGAATTTATTTGTCACTTTCAACAAATTAGTTGGTTTCGAACCAATTATTTAGTCTGCCAATTGAAAGTGGTCAGGTCGACCAGTTTCTCGTCTGGCCTTTTTCGGGGCCTTCACTAGCCAAAGAATTTATTTGTCACTTTCAACAAATTAGTTGGTTTCGAACCAATTAATTAGTCTACCAATCGAAAGTGGTCAGGCCGACCAGTTTCTCGTCTGACGGTGAAATTGTCTCCACCAACGAGGCCTTTTTCTTTCTCTTTTTCGGGGCTCTGATTAGCCGAGGCACTTCCCCACCGCGCGGAAGCTTTTTTCACGCGTGTAAAGTTCGATTCCGGCTGTCCCCGTGTTATACGACGAGTACGGTAATGATCGACCCGATGAGCTACCCCTCGCGTTTCATCCGATTCGAGAGCTCGAGCCTCGACCGGCTTCCTCACTCTTTCCGCCCTTCAATCGGGGGAGGCGTTTGTACGGCACCCGGAACTTCCCGACCATGCGAAAGAGACGATGGTCTTTCTTCACCCTCGCCGAGGCTTGATCGACGCAGTTGTCGCTCCTTCGCTCGCCCCAGGGTTTTATCGTCGATGCCGTCACACTTTTCCTTTAGGTGTACGGATTCGACGATTCCTCTTCCTTCTCCATTTCTCGCTTCGTTACTGTCGAAGGACGTGCCAACTTCTGTCGTTATTTTTTTCTTCTCATTTTTTGCGTTGACTCACAATCCCATCGCAGCAATCGCGACCAGCGTGGATCTCGTTTCTTCCGCCTACGAGGGAATAAAGCGCGCGACGCTGACTAGAGCGACGCGAAAGCCATTGTATCTTTTCTTTGAGCTCGACTGGACCAGACAACAAAAAAATAACAAACTTTCTACAAAACCTTCCGATTTTTTTTTTATGAAACATCTCGAGGCACTGCGACATTTTTTTAAATAATAATAATGGTAACATTATTATTAAGGAGGACCGGGTCGAGATGGGCTGGCGAAAAGTAAGGCTGACGCGGGGCGTAATGGGCCACCTTAAATAAGATAACTAGAAGGCTTCAACGGCGGATTTTTGGCGCATGAGCACTACTGACGGGTAGAAGTTGGGGAACTCGAGGTGTATGGATAGTACAAAAGCATCTCCATGCGAAAAACCCCACCGCACATTACATCACCTATTAACAATAAAAATATTATTATCAACAATTGATAACTAATCATTAATTTTTTTGAGTTCAATCTTTTTACCAAGATCAACGAATAATCCGGACGATAATTTTTGTCAACGTTCTCATCAATTTTCGACTTTTTTGTCGTAAAGCATCGTCGCGCTGCGTGTTATTCATATGGGCTTGTGCACAGGAAGCCGAGTAATAGAGGAGATGGCTTACTTATGGCGATCGCGATGATTTTATTGAATGAAAAAATAAAAATAAATAATAATAAAAAAAAGAAGAATGAAAAAATAAAAAAAATAAGATAACTAATCATTAACCTTTTTTAAGTTCAATCTTTTCACCAAGATCAACGAATAATCCGGACGATAATTTTTGTCAACGTTCTCATCGTATGCCGCATTATCGAAAAACAATTTTCGACTCTCTTGTCGCAAAGCATCGTCGCGCTGCCTGTTATTCATATGGGCTCGTGCACCAGAAGCCGAGTAATAGAGGCGATGGCTTATTTATGGCGATCGCGATGATTTTAATGAATGTAAAAATTAAAAAAAAGAAGAATAAAAAAATTTAAAAAAAGAAGATAACTAATCATTAATTTTTTTAAGTTCAATCTTTTCACCAAGATCGACGAATAATCCGGACGATAATTTTTGTCAACGTTCTCATCGTATGCAGCATTATCGAAAAACAATTTTCGACTCTCTTGTCGCAAAGCATCGTCGCGCTGCGTGTTATTCATATGGGCTCGTGCACAGGAAGCCGAGTAATAGAGGCGATGGGTTACTTATGGCGATCGCGATGATTTTATTGAATGAAAAAAAAAAAAAAAAAAAAAGAAGCCCTTCCGGGTGGAGTTGTAAATCACACCGCGGGTAGTCCGCCGCTGGTTCCGGCGGAAGGTGCCTCATAACTTCGGGAACACTATCGGGGAGGCGACCTCGACTGTTCCAGAGCGCTCCCGCAGGAAAAGCCCGGCGCTCAGGCTCCGGCCTCAGGAGTCGGGCGCGACGGCCTCGCCATGAAAATGAGACCAGAACGGCAGCGAGGACTCCCTCGCCCGAACCGTCGGGAGGACCCGGAGCAGTTTCGCCCTCTCCATTTTCTCCGACGCCGGAACAGCTCGTGCACGTGAAATATTAACCTCGGCGCATTGGCGTCCCGATTCCGCGGATGAACCGAAAAAAAAAGAAAAAAAAAGAAAAAAAAAAAAAACAACAACGGTGGAAAGTGAGAGAAGAAGAGGCGGGGTGGAGGGTAAAGGGGAAAAACAGAAATAACGAGAAACGGGTGGAGAGCGGAAAGAACGGGACCGGGCGTCGTTACTCTCGCTGGGCTGTCGTGGTCTTCCTGCTCCTTGGGGGGAAGAACGGGGACCAGGAACTTAAACCGGCGCCGAGCGGTCACCGTCCGCGGCGTCGTTAAGAACAGCTTACACATTTTTTATATCTAAAATATACTGTATCCTGTTCCGAGGCTGTTCATTGCGATCCGGGACCGGAGCTGCGACGATCACGCAGACGATGTGAGAAAACAAAAAAGATGAGGTTGCTAAGACGCGTCGACGTACCGATTTTCCATCAAGCTCGATCGCACTGTTCCTGACAGCGATCTGTTCGGTGGACAGATTGGGGACCGGGAACTAAACCGGCGCCGAGCGGTCACCGTCTGTATTTACATCTTATTCTAGGGGAGAGCGGGGCAAAATGGGACACCGGGGCAAAACGGGATGATGGGACAAAACGCAATTCTCCAATAACTTTGAGATGGTGGCGATGGTGGTACGTGGGGCAAAACGGGTTTAAAAATTCGGATGTATCGTTGGGACAAAATGGGGCATCCAAAAATGATTGGAAAATTGAGTTTTGCCCTCACAGTCCCGTTTTGCCCCGCTGTGCCATTTTGCCCCGGTCTCCCCTATATTTACATATAAAATATACTGTTTCCTGTTCCGAGGCTGTTTATCGCGATCCGGGACTGGAGCTGCGACGATCTCGCAGACGATGTGAGAAAACAAAAAGAGGTTGCACAGACGCATCGACGTTCCGAATTTCCACACTGATAAAAAAAAAAGTACAGTCGAATCAACTAAGATTCGGGCAGGGACGTTCAAATAAATATTTCGTTGGTCGAACCAAATATGTCAATGACGCAAAAATATTTTGGTGAAATCACTCAAAAAATCGTTGAACTAATCAATTTTTTAGCAGTAACCAACGAAATATGTAGCTGAACGTCCCTGCGCGAATCTTAGTTGATTCAACCGTATTTTTTTTTTATCAGTTCATTAAACTCGATCGCACTGTTCATTCGAGCGATCTGTTCGGTCGACAGATTGGCGACCAGGAACTAAACCGGCGCCGAACGGTCACCGTCTATAGTTATATCTTATTCTATATTTATATCTAAAATATACTGTATCCTGTTCCTCGGCTGTTTATTGCGATCCAAGACCGGACCTATTCCGCTGGAGCTGCCACAATCCCGTAGACGATGTAAAAAAAAAAAAAAAAAATTCGCACAGAAGCATCGACGTACCGAATTTCCATTAAAGTGGATCGCACTGTTCCTTCCGGCGATTTGGTTGGTCGAAAGACTGGGGACCAGGAACTCAAGGTGGTCCTCGAAAATAGTGTTCACTTCGCATAAGTTTCAGAGAAATGAGAGGGAGTTTCAAACACTTCTGGTTGGTATGAAAATCTCAAAAAATCAAGCATATTAAAGATGCCGAAAAGATTGATTTTGCATGATAATAATTCCAAAATTACATCAACAAATTGGTGAAAAATAACATTGTTCAACAAATCTCCCGGAAACCTATTTTGTTTTTTCATGAAGATGATTCGTTCACTTTTCTGAACTAACAACCTAAGAAAATCTAAAAAAAACCTAACAAACCGGAAACCTAAAAAAAGTTTCCGGGAGATTTGTTGAACATTTTCATTTTTCATCAATATGTTGATGACATTTTGGAACTATTATTATGCAAATTTAATCTTTCGAGCACCTTTAAAGTGCATAATTTTTTTCAGATTTTTATACCATTAAGAAGTGTCAGCAATTTCCTCTAATTTCTCTGAAACTTATGCGAAGTGAACACTATTCGCGAGGACTGTCTTAAACCGGCGCCGAGCGGTCACCGTCCACGGCGTCGTTAGGCACAGCTTACACACTTTTTATATGCAAAAAAAAAAAATATACTGTATCCTGTTCCCCGACTGTTTATTGCGATCCAAGACCGGACCTATTCCGCCGGAGCTGCCACAATCCCGTAGACGAAGTAAAAAAAAAAAAAAAAAAATTAAAAAAAAAATGAATTCGCACAGAAGCATCGACGTACCGGATTTCCATTAAACCCGATCGCACTGTTCCCTTCCAGCGATCTGTTCGTTCGCCCGCTCGGATCTCTCGGCGACGACTTTTTGTCACACGAAATGAACTCGATTCATGCGTCCTTCCGAGAATACCCCGATAAATTCTCCGGGCGAGAAGGGTCTTTCAGGTGGCCAGGCTCGGACAAGTCGCAATTAAATCGACGTCATCCATGCAGAAGTCTGTCGGAGGCAGAGGCGGATGGCAGCGCGGACCAAGGCCCGGGTGGGGTTGGGGGGGGGGGGGGGAGACTCTCCGGGTTGCCGCAAATAAGGTTAGTTAGGGAGGACGCGTATATAATTAGGACGTGGCGTAGACGACGTCGTCAACAATCGCAGAAGCGTATATATTCCACGTCCAAGTTATAACGAACAGCGGGCTGTTGGAAGAGGCTGGTGTTGATGCTCTCTGCGGCGACCGCCAGCGGCAGGGCGATCCCAAAACCGGGGGCGGAGAGTGGCGAGCACCGCCATCGTACAAGCCGCAAACACATCGTCCAGAGTACGTCCGCGGGTTCGATAGCGGAGCGGGCTTTCTCACACTTTGTTCGATAGCTCGAGACAAATTGCTCACGCGCTTTACGGACGGACTCTATCCGAGACGTCACGAGTGAGGGAGTTGTTAGACAGTTAATGGATTCTCTTTATGGTTGGAAAATTCCAAAATTAGTCGCAATTTCACGCCGGTAATTTCACGACTTCGCGCCAGTTGTGTTGTTTTATTGTTTTGTTGTATAACGGGGCACCGCATCATAGAAGCTGCAAACACATCGCCAGAGTACGTCCGCGGGTTTGATGCGCTTTCTGACACTTTGCTCGATAGCTTCCGGTTCGCTCGGGACAAGTTGCTTAGGCGCTTTACGGACGGACTCTATCCGAGTCGTCACGAGTGAGGGAGTTGTTAGCCAGTTAATGGATTCTCTTTATGGTTGGGAAATTCCAAAATTAGTCGCAATTTCACGCCGGTAATTTCACGATTTTGCGCCAATTGTATTGTTTTATTGTTTTGTTGTATAACGGGGCACCGCATCATACAAGCCGCAAACACATCGCCAGAGTACGTCCGCGGGTTTGATGCGCTTTCTGACACTTTGCTCGATAGCTTCCGGTTCGCTCGGGACAAGTTGCTTAGGCGCTTTACGGACGGACTCTACCCGAGTCGTCACGAGTGAGGGAGTTGTTAAACAGTTAATGGATTCTCTTTATGGTTGGAAAATTCCGAAATTAATCGTAATTTCACGCCGGTAATTTCACGACTTCGCGCCAGTTGTATTGTTTTATTGTTTTGTTGTATAACGGGGGACCGCATCATAGAAGCCGCAAACACATCGCCAGAGTACGTCCGCGGGTTTGATGCGCTTTCGGACATTTTGCTCGATAGCTTCCGGTTCGCTCGGGACAAGTTGCTTAGGCGCTTTACGGACGGACTCTATCCGAGTCGTCACGAGTGAGGGAGTTGTTAGACAGTTAATGGATTCTCTTTATGGTTGGAAAATTCCAAAATTAGTCGCAATTTCACGCCGGTAATTTCACGACTTCGCGCCAGTTGTATTGTTTTATTGTTTTGTTGTATAACGGGGCACCGCATCATACAAGCCGCAAACACATCGCCAGAGTACGTCCGCGGGTTTGATGCGCTTTCTGACACTTTGCTCGATAGCTTCCGGTTCGCTCGGGACAAGTTGCTTAGGCGCTTTACGGACGGACTCTATCCGAGTCGTCACGAGTGAGGGAGTTGTTAGACAGTTAATGGATTCTCTTTATGGTTGGAAAATTCCGAAATTAGTCGTAATTTCACGCCGGTAATTTCACGACTTCGCGCCAGTTGTATTGTTTTATTGTTTTGTTGTATAACGGGGCACCGCATCATACAAGCCGCAAACACATCGCCAGAGTACGTCCGCGGGTTTGATGCGCTTTCTGACACTTTGCTCGATAGCTTCCGGTTCGCTCGGGACAAGTTGCTTAGGCGCTTTACGGACGGACTCTATCCGAGACGTCACGAGTGAGGGAGTTGTTAGACAGTTAATGGATTCTCTTTATGGTCGGAAAATTCCAAAATTAGTCGCAATTTCACGCCGGTAATTTCACGACTTCGCGCCAGTTGTATTGTTTTATTGTTTTGTTGTATAACGGGGCACCGCATCATACAAGCCGCAAACACATCGCCAGAGTACGTCCGCGGGTTTGATAGTGGCGCGCGCTTTCTCACAGTTTGTTCGATAGGGATAAGTTGTTCAGGCGCTTTACGGACAAACATTATCCGAGTCGTCACTCGTGACGAAGTTGTTTGTTATCCAGTTAATGGATTTCCGCACGGTCGAAAAATTCCCAAATTACTCGGAATTTCACACCGGTTTATTTAGCAACTCTGCGCCAGTGAAACGACTCGATGACGAATTAAAGAGCGGCGATTTTCTCAAAACGCAACTTGTTTTTCGTCGACGGTCACGCGAAAGCGCTTCAGCGCGCCGTGACATAAATAATACGAGATTTAATTAAAAATAAGGTCTGGCCTCTGATGGAGTTGATCGTCCCCGAGAACGGAGCCCGCTCTATTTGGCGAAGTTCCCTATCGGTGTACACGCGGATGAAAACGGAAATCCGTGAGTGTGGGCGATGCCGATCGGACGGCCGGGGGAGGCGAGGGGTTGGGATCCCTCTTGAGACTGGATTGACACTTTAATGAACGAGACCTCGTGCATCGATTGTCGGTGAAAGCGAAAGCAAAAGAGAAATGAAAAAGAGTGGTAGCGAGAGGAGAGAGAATACAAAAAAAAAAAGAAAAAAAAAAAAATCGCCAAAAAGAAGAAAAGGTATAGTGGAGGGCGAAACATTGGCGCCGGGACGCCGAGAGTGATAGAGGGAGAGCGGCGAGAGAAAAACGGGGGCGCGAGTGAAAAAGGACGGCGGACGCCAGACGCGGAGAAAGAGGGAGCCGGCCACATGGAGAAAGGGAGTAAAAAGAATGAGATTGGAGGAAATCAAGCGGCCCAGGAGAAGCGATAACGTCGAGCGTCGGAGCACGTAATTGCCTTCGCTTCGGCACGGCCATCGAGACGAGCCTGGAAGGCTAAGAACAAGAATATACGCGGGGTGAAAGTGGTTAATACGGACCACCGTTATTGCCTCGGTTTTTCTTCGATCTTAAGCCGGACCATTAAATATTCACAATTTTTTTTTTAGGCTGTATCTGTAATCGTGTCGTTGAGATCGAGCGATGAAAGAGCGCGCGTGTTTAGCGTCAAGTTTATTGATGCCAAAACTTGTAATTGTGTTCCTGAACGACATTAGCGCAGTCGTAGTCGATGATGTTTCTGCAAAAAGTGTGTTATCTCTGATCTGCGACGATCCTCGTCTGGTCGTTCGATTTATAGTCTGCATAAGGTGAAACTGTTTCAGATCGTCTCGCCCCAAAGATCGATCTTATGGAAGGCTAAGAACGAGCATATAGGTAGGGTGAAAGTGGTTAATACGGACCACCGTTATTGCCTCGGTTTTTCTTCGATCTTAAGCCGGACCATTAAATATTCAGTTTTTTTTTTAGGCTGTATCTGTAATCGTGTCGTTGAGATCGAGCGATGAAAGAGCGCGCGTGTTTAGCGTCGAGTTTATTGATGCCAAAACTTGTAATTGTGTTCCTGAACGGCATTAGCGCAGTCGTAGCCGATGATGTTTCTGCAAAAAGTGTGTTATCTCTGATCTGCGACGATCCTCGTCTGGTCGTTCGATTTATAGTCTGCATAAGGTGAAACTGTTTCAGATCGTCGCGCCCCAAAGATCGATCTTATGGAAGGCTAAGAACGAGCATATAGGTAGGGTGAAAGTGGTTAATACGGACCAACGTTATTGCCTCGGTTTTTCTTCGATCTTAAGCCGGACCATTAAATATTCACAATTTTTTTTTTAGGCTGTATCTGTAATCGTGTCGTTGAGATCGAGCGATGAAAGAGCGCGCGTGTTTAGCGTCGAGTTTATTGACGCCAAAACTTGTAATTGTGTTCCTGAACGACATTAGCGCAGTCGTAGCCGATGATGTTTCTGCAAAAAGTGTGTTATCTCTGATCCGCGACGATCCTCGTCTGGTCGTTCGATTTATAGTCTGCATAAGGTGAAACTGTTTCAGATCGTCGCGCCCCAAAGATCGATCTTATGGAAGGCTAAGAACGAGCATATAGGTAGGGTGAAAGTGGTTAATACGGACCACCGTTATTGCCTCGGTTTTTCTTCGATCTTAAGCCGGACCATTAAATATTCAGTTTTTTTTTTAGGCTGTATCTGTAATCGTGTCGTTGAGATCGAGCGATGAAAGAGCGCGCGTGTTTAGCGTCGAGTTTATTGACGCCAAAATTTGTAATTGTGTTCCTGAACGACATTAGCGCAGTCGTAGCCGATGATGTTTCTGCAAAAAGTGTGTTATCTCTGATCTGCGACGATCCTCGTCTGGTCGTTCGATTTATAGTCTGCATAAGGTGAAACTGTTTCAGATCGTCTCGCCCCAAAGATCGATCTTATGGAAGGCTAAGAACGAGCATATAGGTAGGGTGAAAGTGGTTAATACGGACCACCGTTATTGCCTCGGTTTTTCTTCGATCTTAAGCCGGACCGCTAAATATTCACTATTATTTTTTAGCATGTACACTGATAAAAAAAAAAGTACAGTTGAATCAACTAAGATTCGGGCAGGGACGTTCAAAAAAATATTTAGTAGGTCGAACAATATATTTTAATGACTCAAAAATATTTTGGTGCAATCAACCAACAAATTGTTAAACTAACAAATTTTTTAGCTGTACCAACAAAATATTTAGTCGAACGTCCCTGCCCGAATCTTAGTTGGTTCAACCGTATTTTTTTATCAGTGTATCTGTAATCGTGTCGTTGAGATCGAGCGATGAAAGAGCGCGCGTGTTTAGCGTCGAGTTTATTGATGCCAAAACTTGTAATTGTGTTCCTGAACGGCATTAGCGCAGTCGTAGTCGATGATGATACTTCTGCAAAAAGTGTGTTATCTCTGATCTGCGACGATCCTCGTCTGGTCGTTCGATTTATAGTCTGCATAAGGTGAAACTGTTTCAAATCGTCGCGCCCCAAAGATCAATCTTATGAATCGTTCGAATCGATCTCGATCGCAAAGCGGATTGGCCAAGAGGCTCGAAAAAGTCACGTCTGACCTTTTCACAAGGAATGCATCACCTTTGAGATCCAACATTCTCACTGGTTAATAACAACCGGAAATGGCCTTAAAAAAAAGATCTATAGGACCAAAGTTTCAACAGTCCGAAAATAATACAGAGTCGATAGATAAATCAATAAAGAATATTTTTGGGTTGGGCAATTTAATTCCCGATGGCGTTTTTGCAATAACTGTTAGCTCAATAATCAGCCACGATCCTCGTCTGGTCGATCGATCTATAAGCCGGTATAAGGTGGAACGGTGTCAAATCGTCGCGCCCGAAAGATCGATCGTATGGATCTTCCGAATCGATCCCGATTGCAGAGAGGATTGGCCAAGAGGTTCGAAAAGGAATGACGTCACCCTTGTGTGATCCACCATTCCCAACGGTCAATGACAACCAAAAATGGCCTTTAAAAATAATATCTATAGGACCAACGTTTCAACAGTCCGACGAGAATATAGAATCGATACGAAAATCGATAAAGAATATTTTTGGGTTGGGCAACTTAATACCCGATGACGTTTTTGCAGTGACTGTTATCGCAACAATCTGCCACGATCCTCGTCTGGTCGATCGATCTATAAGATCGATCTATGATCTATAAGGTGAAACAGTTTCAAATAATCGCGCCCGAAAGATCGATCTTAACGATCTTCCGAATCGATTTCTATTGCAGAGAGGATCAGCCACGAGACTGGAAAAGGAATGACGTCATCCTTGAGATCCAACATTCTCATTGGTCAATGACAACCGGAAATAGCCTTTAAACAAAGATCTTTAGTGCTAAAGTTTCGACAGTCCGATGAAAATACAGAATCCATACACAAATCGATAAAGGCTATTTTTTGGTTGAGCACCTTGGTTCGAAAGTCCCAAACTCATCAGGAGAAGAGAATCTCTGCCAGTGAGTAATCACAGCCCACGAGATTGCGGCTGGGTCCGCGGACTCACCTCTAAGCGAAGCCACTCAGCACTGCCGCGACGAATGCACCGCATCCTCATGGGCACCTAAGAGGATAACTTACCGACGATTTATCAAAGCGAAAGAAAGTTAATTTTCGAGTTGCACGAAGACTGCGTCCATCCGTGCCTCCGTGTCTCTGTGTGAGCCTCTTCATCACCGCGTGAGCCTCTGTGTCTGGACCACCAGCACCGGTGGTCGAGGGGCTGGCGCACTTGCCCAATGCTGACCGGGAGGCTCTTATCTAAGTGCACGCTTTTGGCGAACCAGGGGTTTCCGGTGTCATTCCAAGACGGTCCGCAGCCGCGATTGGGTTGGTAATTGCTTCGACCCGAACTCCTCTGGAGCCCCAGGTCCGTAAAGTGGCTTCGAGGAAGAACCGCCTCTCGACAGCCCTACATTTTATTCCAACCAGTTGTCGGAATGGTGAAAAAGGGGACCTGGCGAAAGAACCTTTCCAAGGCGGACCACAGTCCCGTCTGGGTTGGTAATTCCTTCAATCGGACTTATCTGGCAAACCAGACCCCGAAAGTACATTGGATGAAGAACCGTCTCTCGACATTCCTATCTAGCCCTACACTTTATTCCAACTAGTCGTCAGAACGCTAAAAAACGGAACCCGCTGAAAGAACTTTCCCAAGACGGACCACAGTCCCGATTGGATTGATAATTCCTCCAACTGGACTTATCTGGCGTCCTAGGCCTAGAAAGTGCATTGGATGAAGAACCGCCTCTCGACATTCCTATCTAGCCCTACACTTTATTCCAACTAGTCGTCAGAGCACTAAAAAAACGGAACCCGGTGAAAGAACTTTCCCAAGACGAACCATAGTCCTGATTGGGTTGGTAATTCCTTCAATCGGACTTATCTGGCGTCCCAGGCCCGGAAAGTGCCTTCGATGAAGAACCGTCTCTCGGCATTCCTATCTAGCCCTACACTTTATTCCAACTACTTATCGAAATGGCGAAAAAGGCCCCGGCGAAAGAACTTTCACACAACGGTCCGCAGTCCAAATCGGGTTGGTAATTCCTCCAACTGGACTTATCTGGCGACCCAGACCCCGAAAGTACATTGGATGAAGAACCGTCTCTCGGCATTCTTATCTAGCCCTACACTTCATTCCAACTACTTATCGGAATGGTCAAAAAGGAACCTGGCGAAAGAACTTTCCCACGACGGTCCGCAGTCCCAATCGGATTGGTAATTCCTTCAAGAAGACTTATCTGGCGTCCCAGGCCCAGAAAGTGTCCTCGATAAAAAGCCACCTCTCGGCATTCCCATCTAGCCCCACATTTTATTCCAACTAGTTGTCGGAACGGTGAAAAAAAAAAAGAAACAGTGTAAAAGAACTTTTCCATCTGTTGAATTCGAAACAAAAGCACTTGGGTCTATACACGGAAAGCGTGTATACGTGACATGCGTGCAGCCGACATATCGGCCGGCTCCATGCTCATGGCAGGCGATACACTGGCACACAGAAACGCCGGTTGAGAAAGGGGGTGGATTCGCTCATTGGTGGCTATACAGCCCGGGAGCACTAGCGAAGTGCTCGGTGCACGCTCGAGAAGCAAGCCGAGTACGTGCCGATGGGTCTCGGGCTATCGCGCGCCACGTGAGCCAGACACTATCGACACGAGTGCTCGTCCCCATGCCACGGCTGGAAGTAACCGCTCGAGTTATTTTTATGGCACTTAGCCTTCCGACCGGCAACATGCTGTACCACTTGAAAAACACTTGTGCGCATTCCGTTACGTTTACGCAACGGGGAATCGCGGCGAGGGAAACCGAGCGACATCGCGAACGACGGCGCGAGGTGAGAACGAAGTAGAATGTACTCCACTGATGGATGTACGTGTCATCTACTTCCGAGGAGAAAAAAAAAGTGAAAAAGAAAAATGAACGAGCAGTAATTTGACACCGTATTCGGTGCGTGTACGTTTTTTTTTTTTTTCTACGAGAAATCGTCGCAGCTCGTGGCGAGTGGAGGAATTCGAAATTTTTATCCCCTCGAATTGTAAATTTCATCGGTGCTTCCGTCAACTTTTCATTTTTCGGTTGGAAATTAGTTAGAAGAGAGAATTCAGTTAGAAGCGGGAATTTAGTTACAGTCGGGAATTCAGTTGCAAAAGTGACCCGAGCGACATGACGAACGACGGCGCGAGGTGCGAACGAAGTAGAATGTATCAGAGCCAGGCAAATACAAAGCTGGGTACTTGAAGTTCGTTTTGAAGTATCAAGTACTAAGTCGGCGCACAGTAACTCGGAACTTCGGCAATTCAGTTCTGCCTGTGCTCAATGCGTCAGTGCTCAAGAACTACCCAACGCTCAGTACTTCTTAGTACTTGATACTTCGATACGTACTTCACGTATTTGCTACTCGAATACGTACTTCAAGTACTCGCTACTCGAATACGTACTTCAAGTACTCGCTACTTCAAGTATTTGCCATTTGAATACGTACTTCAAGTACTCACTGCTTCAATACGTGCTACTTGAATTCGTATTACAAGTACTTGTTATTTCAATACATTCTTCAAGTACTAGTTACTTTAATGTGTAGGGGAGACCGGGGCAAAATGGCACAGCGGGGCAAAACGGGACAGTGAGGGCAAAACTCAATTTTCCAATAACATTTGGATGCTCCATTTTGTCCCAATGATACATCCGGATTTTCAAAACCCGTTTTGCCCCACGTACCACCATCGGCCACCATTCAAAAGTTATTGGAAAATTGCGATTTGTCTCATTATCCCGTTTTGCCCCGGTGTGCCATTTTGCCCCGCTCTCCCCTACTTCAAGTACTAGTTACTTTAATGTGTACTTCAAGTACTCGCTACTTCAATACGTACTTCAGGTACTTGCTAGTTCAATACATACTTCGCGTACTTGCTACTTCAATATGTTCTTCGAGTACTTGCCACTTTAATAAATTCATCAAGTACTAGTTACTTCCATGCGTACTTCAAGTACTCGCTACTTCAATACGTGCTTCGCGTACTTGCTAGTTCAATACGTACTTCAGGTACTTGCATATTTAAATTTGTACTTCGAGTATTTGCTACTTCAATACGTACTTCAGGTACTTGCTAGTTCAATACATACTTCGCGTACTTGCTACTTCAATATGTTCTTCGAGTACTTGCTACTTCAATACGTACTTCAGGTACTTGCTAGTTCAATACATACTTCGCGTACTTGCTACTTCAATATGTTCTTCGAGTACTTGCTACTTTAATAAATTCATCAAGTACTAGTTACTTCCATGCGTACTTCAAGTACTCGCTACTTCAATACGTACTTCGCGTACTTGCTAGTTCAATACGTACTTCAAGTACTTGCATATTTAAATTTGTACTTCGAGTACTTGCTACTTCAATACGTACTTCAGGTACTTGCTAGTTCAATACATACTTCGCGTACTTGCTACTTCAATATGTTCTTCGAGTACTTGCTACTTCAATACGTACTTCAGGTACTTGCTAGTTCAATACATACTTCGCGTACTTGCTACTTCAATATGTTCTTCGAGTACTTGCTACTTTAATAAATTCATCAAGTACTAGTTACTTCCATGCGTACTTCAAGTACTTGCATATTTAAATTTGTACTTCGAGTACTTGCTAGTTCAATACGTACTTCAAGTACTTGCATATTTAAATTTGTACTTCGAGTACTTGCTACTTCAATACGTACTTCAGGTACTTGCTAGTTCAATACATACTTCGCGTACTTGCTACTTCAATATGTTCTTCGAGTACTTGCTACTTTAATAAATTCATCAAGTACTAGTTACTTCCATGCGTACTTCAAGTACTCGCTACTTCAATACGTACTTCGCGTACTCGCTACTTCAATACGTACTTCAGGTACTTGCATATTTAAATCTGTACTTCGAGTACTTGCTACTTCAATATGTACTTCCAAGTCCCTGGGATATTTGCCCAGCTCTAGAATGTACTGTATTGATGAATGCACGTGTCACCCACTTCCAAGGAGGAAAAAAAGAATGAATGGGAAGTGAATTGACGCCGCATTCGGCACGTGTACTTCCTTCCATGAGAAATCCCGGGAGTTCCCAGCAATTCGACGAACCCGAAACTTCACTCTCTCAAAGTAGAAACTCCATCGGTACATCGTCCTTCAACCTTTTCATTTCTGATTCGAATGTGCGTGACGTTGCACCGAAACTCGCGATATCGGTGGGTGACGAACTAAGAGCGGATTACGTCGACACCACTGAGGATTGGCCGAGGGGGCCGCAATGTTGCACCGCGGCAAAGAGGCGAGGGGGGAGAAACGCGCTTCGCGCAGAGACGATCTTGCGCGACGGCTGGAAAGAGAGTCGAGTGGACGAGAAAAAGATAGAAGGAAGAAGGGAAAAAAAAGGATAACAGCCAGCGATGTATAGAGAGCGTTGACGGATCTCGCCGCGCGACTGCTATCGACATCCCGAAATTGCGACGCTCGAGTTCCATTGTCACCGCCACGCTTCTTCCTTCCATATAAGCGCGGAGTTTCCATCCTTCAACGACCCCCGCCGGCGGTTTGGAACTGGAAGAGCTACGTCTTTCGCGCTACTTCGATGATACTACCTGCACACCCTACAGCGTATTTCATAGTGGGAAAAATCTCGGGGCTTCTCCGACGCGTCATATAATACAGATGCGGAGGATACGGAGGAGCGGCGCGGGAAAAAGATATCGGCAATACCGAGAGGGGGGGGGGGGGGGGGGGGGGAAGTGGTTGGGGATTTCGATTCGCTGACTGAGATTTCGTAGAAGCGTTATTGGAAACGGTAAAAGAGAGAACAACGCGAGAAGGTTGTCGCGTTGATCGATCCGAGCATGCGAAGCCACTCTTATCTAAGGGCAGTCTTGTAGGAGCCTCTCCGTCGCTTGTACTCACCTCTTGGCTTGCTCGCTACTTCACCGATCGAGCATTCTGCAAGTGCGACGTTCGGCGAAGATGAAAAAAATAAAAAAATAAGGGTGGACTTTTTTTCTTTTTTTTTTTTTTCTGGGTGTGAAATAATCGTCAATCGTGCGTGTACATGTATGTTTTCTCATCAGGTATACAAGAATATTTTATTCGTTGAAAGTAACAAATATACAATTCTTCCAAATAAACTTTGACGCGTTGTGTTATTATTTTATTTTTATTTTTTGTTGAAAAAAAAATAAATGTTCGTTAAATTAACGTCGTGCGAATACGTAACGCCGCTTGTCAGCCACGCCGGTAATCGCTTTGCTTGAGATTCCGAACGAGGTAATTGTTATACCATGAGATTGTGGTGGGCGCATTAGATTTAGCAGGCTCGCGGCATCGTCGACTTTGCGACAAAGTATCGAACTTAATCAGTCGAATACCGTTTTAATTGTAATTCAAGTTTTACATAACAAAAATATACGAAATTCGACGTAAAGAGAATTTGGGGTTTCCCACCCGCTTTTTAGGCCCGAACAAATCCACTGGGACCACGGGCTCAGTCCAATGAGATTTTGGCACGATTCGCAGAAATCCAGCGTTTGCGTGTGCGCGTGCTCGTCCGTGCACCCAGAAAAATTATTTATTTAACCGCCGCTCCGCAAATGAATATTTATTTGATTTAAATAAATATTTATTTGATTTAAACCAATATTTATTTGATTTAAACAAATATTTATTTGATTTAAACCAATATTTATTTGATTTAAATAAATATTTATTTGATTTAAATAAATATTTATTTGATTTAAATAAATATTTATTTGTTTTAAATAAATATTTATTTGATTTAAACAAATATTTATTTGATTTAAATAAATATTTATTTGATTTAAACAAATATTTATTTGATTTAAACAAATATTTATTTGATTTAATCAAATATTTATTTGATTTAAATAAATATTTATTTGATTTAAATAAATATTTATTCGTTTTAAATAAATATTTATTTTAATGAAATAAATTATATTTCTGGGTGCATTCGTGTTCGTGTGTGTGTGCGTGTGCGTGTGTATGAGGTGTTGCGTGTCAAGCTGTGATTTCTTTGCTTCTTTCACATTACCCATATTCATAACAAATCAACAATACTCCGCAATACCGTTCGACGATTTTCTTCATCACCTTCGTTCTTTTTTATTAATTTTTTTTTTTTTTTTTCATCATCATCTCGTATTCCCTTACCGTTACTCCTGTATAATAAAGGTTTTCGGCCGGTCAACGAAGGTCCTCGTTTCCCCGGCCAGTGTATATTTATATTTACTATGCTTCTGTCTTTTATATGTACATATATCCATCTAAATGCATATAGTTTTTTTCTCTGTCCTCTATTTATTAATTTCAATCGTCACGTCTTTTTTTTTCTGATTAAATTTTCGTTTCCTTTTTTATGTCTAATTTTTTTTTCGTTTATCTCGTTCACTATTCTAACGGACCGGGCTCGCCGGCGTCGAGTCAGCTCAGTCGGGACGGAAGCGGGAACTCTTCGAGTTCCCTTCGGGAATTAATTTTTTTTATTTATTTTTCTTTCGCTTTTATGCAACGCCCCCGACTCTTTGCCGCTCACCGTCCCGGCTGCTCCGCCGACGCGCGAGGCCTTTATTTACAGATTCAAGAACAAGAGCACGAGGCCCCTTGTTGCGTCGAAAGCGTTTAAGGCAGTGTTTCGATAGGACGCCGCCTTCGATGTCCCTTGGAATTTATTTTTTCATTTTTTTTTTTTTTTTTTTTTTTTCGTTCCCTTCGAACGTCTCCCTTCGTCCCGCGGACTGCGATAGTTTTTTCTCAAAGCCTTCGCCGCACGAGTTCGTAAATTGTCGTTTCTCGACCGCTGCTCGGACGATTGAGATTCACTGGTCGCGTGAGCTCATGCACTGCTCTCGATAGTTTAGTCACTGTCGCGTTATCACTAGCCGACGATTATCGCTTTTTTTTTAATTAAGTTCGTGATTCGTGGCACTAAGTTCGATTTTTTATTATTATTTTTTTATTTAATTTTTTTTTTTTTTTTTTAGTGGCGCTCTGGGCTTAGAGCCAAGCGCCGAGCTGAGCCTCGAGTATCGTAGCAGCGTCGGTTCTTCCCATGACCCTCAGATGATTGAGCAGATCCGTGACCGCGCTGGGCTCGCGGTGCCTCGCCTCCCACAGATCCAGGATGTGCTCCGTCGGACTGGCCTTCGTCGCGAAATAATTGATATACCTGGCGGATCGATCGTTAAAAAAAATAAACATTAATATTCATAGGAATCGAGAGATGCAAATCATTCAGGATTGGTATCTCGCGTGGGGACGTTGAGAAAATTCCGAAATCTTCGAGTGGGGCTTTTGGGTGACGAGGCGACATTCCCGAGTGCCCAAGTAATTTTGATGGAGAGATTTTGGTGCGGAGATCGAGAAGAGATTTTTTTTTTATAGGCTGAGGTGGCCATTTAAGGGGTGAAAGAGGCGGCCGAGTTTGAGGAAAAAATTGTAATTAAATGTTGATTACTTTAGGAGCGCTCAACAGGTTTCAATGAAATATGGCACGAATATGTTTAATTTAAGCGAGATCCAAAAACAATATTTTCTGAGAATGGTCCAAGTCCTTAGGCGGTTGAACCGAACGTAAGATTTTTTTTTGTAAAAGAACGCTTAGCTCGTTTTATCGTAAACGAGTTTCTCGTGAGTTTGGTATTTAAGTATCGTGGATGGTGACATTGAGAAAATTCCGAAGTCTTCCAATGGAGTTTTGACCTGACAAGGTAACATTCCCGAGTGCCCGAGGAATTTTTAATGAAAATTAATTGAAAAAAAAGATGCTAATCAAAATCAATCCAAGTGCCAGTGACCTATTGACAGATCTCAATGAAATATGATACGAATATATTGCATTTCAACACGATCCAAAAACAATAATGTCCGACAAGGAACAATGGCCAGCACCTTAGGTGGCTGAACCACCCTTATGATATATATTTTTTTTCGTAAACGAACAGTTCCTCTTGAGTCTAACATTTTCGAAATACATTGTGTAGGTTTGTCTAAAACAATTTATAAAAAAAAAGAGACGATATTAATCAAAATCAATCCGAGTGTCACTGACCTATCGAAAGATTTCAATGAAATATGACACGAATATATTTCACCTCAAAAACTATATTGTCTGACAAGGGTCTCCCTTTAGGCGGCTAAACCACCCTCACCATTTGTTGGTTTTTTCGTAATCGATCAGTTCCTTGTGAGTTTAATATTACCAAAATATCATAAACATTTATAATTACAATTTTATCATTTTCAAAACATAGATCCTTCGATATCAATCAAATAAACAAAAAAAAGATATCAATAAAAATAAATCCTTGTGTCACTGACCTATCGAAAGTTTTCAATGAAACATGACATGACTTCACGTAATCACGAACCGAAAACAATATTTGTCTGACAACGGTCAACTTTAGGCGGCTAAACCACCCTTAAGATTTTTAGGATTTTTCGTAATCGATAAGTTCCTTGTGAGTTTAATATTACCGAAATATCATCACAGTCAATAATTATAATTTCATAATTTTCGAAACACACGTTTTTCCAAAACAATCCAACAATAAAAAAAAAAAAAAAAAAAAAAAAATCAATAAAAATCAATCCTTGTGTCACTGACCTATCGACTTGAAGTCTCTGTGCGAGCATCCGCCAGTCGTTGCCGAGGGCGTTCGGTGGATCGAGACACTGGCACAGTTGTTTCCTGAGGGACCTGGTGAATCGGAAGGGTCTCATGGCCGCCGAGTCGGTGGTGGCGTTGTTGGCATGACCGCTGCTGACTACGGTGACTTCCCTCAGCGGTCTCGTTACGCTGCCCGACGACACGAGTTGCTTGGCGCCGTCGTAGACGATTCTGAATACCTGACGAGCGTCGGCGTTGCCCTGGGAGACCTGGAGTTTGTAGCTTCTGGTCGTCGACGGGCCGAATGCGGTGTCGAGTCCGAAAGTCACGTGCACAGCGTTCTCCTGGCAGTTCCAAACGTCCCGGAAGTTGACCTCCTGGCGATCGGTGGGCGATTTGCTCTGCCACTCGTTGCCAACTTCCTCCAGGCTTACTCTGAGCGGTTCGCCGTTGTCCTGGAAGACGAGAGTCCTGGGTTTGTCGAGGAGATAGCCTCGGACCTGCGTCTCCCGATCGACGATCGTCTTCATCGCGGCCTTCGTGTCCTCGATCGCGTAAACCCTGACGGAACATTGACCGGTCTGACTGGCGAAGAGGGCGAGACGGAGCCTCTTCGTGGCCATCGCTCCGTCGATGCTCTGACCGGCAAGAACGTAGCCGCGCAGCTGCTCGGTCACTATGAAAGCCTCGGCGTGGTCCAGTTGGGTAAAGAGTGGGGTATTGATGGTCTCGTTACCGAGAGTCAAGACCCTCGTCCACGTTATCGGCTGATCCTTTGAGCCCTGCGAGGCGGCGGTTTCCTCCGCATCGAGATCGTTCGTTGCCCAGACGCTCAATTCCCATGTCGAGGGATGAAGCATCGCGCAATGCTCGAACTGCAGTATCACGGGCTTGTTGAAACTCGCGTTCCACGGACCGCAGGTCACGACGGCCGAGAGTTGGGTTATTCCGTCTGCGTTAAAATGTTACAATGTTGTTTACTCTGATGTCGATGAGGATTCTGGATTGAATCGGTTGGTATAAATGTGGCGAAGCCATCTTTGACGATGGGTCGATTACGATGTGCTTGGATTTGTGTCTTTTGAAAAGGCGGATTCTGGCTTCTGGGTCGGAAAAGTTGATGGAAAAGTTGATGGAAAAGTTGATGGAAAAGTTGATGGAAAAGTTGATGGAAAAGTTGATGGAAAAGTTGATGGAAAAGTTGATGGAAAAGGTTATCAAAAAGCTTATCAAAAAGCTTATCAAAAAGCTTATCAAAAAGCTTATCAAAAAGCTAATCAAAAAGCTTATCAAAAAGCTAATCAAAAAGCTAATCAAAAAGCTAATCAAAAAGCTAATCAAAAAGCTAATCAAAAAGCTAATCAAAAAGCTAATCAAAAAGCTAATCAAAAAGCTAATCAAAAAGCTAATCAAAAAGCTAATCAAAAAGCTAATCAAAAAGCTTATCAAAAAGCTAATCAAAAAACTTATCAAAAAGTTTATCAAAAAGTTTATCAAAAAGTTCATCAAAAAGTTTATCAAAAAGTTTATCAAAAAGTTTATCAAAAAGTTTATCAAAAAGTTTATCAAAAAGTTTATCAAAAAGTTTATCAAAAAGTTTATCAAAAAGTTTATCAAAAAGTTTATCAAAAAGTTTATCAAAAAGTTTATCAAAAAGTTTATCAAAAAGTTTATCAAAAAGTTTATCAAAAAGTTTATCAAAAAGTTTATCAAAAAGTTTATCAAAAAGTTTATCAAAAAGTTCATCAAAAAGTTCATCAAAAAGTTCATCAAAAAGTTTATCAAAAAGCTTATCAAAAGAAATCCTCACGATAGCCTGATGTATATTGTTTGCAATAAAAAAAAAACCGGATGTGATAGAGTCGATGGTTGTCGAGAAAAAAAAGTCCCAGAATTCATCTATTTCTTCCTCCGTTTACTTGGATACCTGCCCTCAATATCGTTTTATTAGATTCCCGACCGGTAATCTTATTTTCGCTACGGCTCATGAGAGGTGGGACGGAGGAATTTAGGTGGTCTCTCGCCGCACGGTTAGCGACGGGGACGGAATAAGCCTGGAAGGCTCGAGAGACGAAGCTGTACAGGAAGTGCCTAAAAGTCGTGTCGCTCGACGGGCAACATGCTCGTCGAGGCGAATCCGGGGAATAAAAAAAGCGTCCTCGATAACCCCCGCGGCATGGCACGTAACAAAATCGAATCGGGGTGGGTTCCAGGCAACCGAGAGACCCAATTCAGTTTGGAACACACGCTTCGCCGCGGAACATCGTGCGAGGCGGAGGCTGCGCACGCTTCCAGCTGGCATCTATCCGTAATAAAATTATCGCGTTGTTCCCGCTGGCGGGGTGTGGTTGATCCTCAAAAGCCTCCGACTCACGATTCGGGGATCATTTTTTTTTTTTTTTTTTTAATACTCCCCGAACATGCCAGTAATTCGTTCCACGAGCATAGCGGAAGCGCCGGTCGTAGGTCACGGAACGAAATTAAAATGACACGCGGTAACTGGCTCGTGAGAGACCCGCATGAGGAATTATTAATACACGCACAGTGGGCGCGCATCGGAGTTAACTGTCGAAGCGTAAAGGGCACGCATAACCGACGAATTAAATGCCAGCGGGGAATGGAGGAGCGTGTCGTTAAACCGAACAATGAAGATGAAGACTTTTATATACCGGACGATGCGACGCTACGCCTGTGAATGATCGTGTTAAACGGATGACAGGTTAAATGGAACACTAATGATGACGGTGGATGAGTGAAGACAATAATGGAACATCAATAATGGCGTCACGGCTGTTCAATTACCGCGGTCATGCGGGAATGACGTTAGCCGGGTAGGGTTTGGTCCTGCTGGGATGTTGACCGCCGACCAGACCTACCCCACCTGGGTAGTGGAAACGGGACTTTGACCGAGGCCCACCGAAGGTTCGATGGACAATTTGGCTGTTCGTTCGTGAGTTTCTGGCTTGTAATTTCCTGGGTATAGCTATGGATAGATATAGATAGCTATGGATAGCCATCGATAACTTTGGGGAGTTATGGATAGCTATGGATAAGTATCGATAGCCATGGATAGCCATGGATAGTTATGGATAGTTATGGATAGCTATGGATAACTACGGATAGTTATGGATGACTGTGGATAACTATGGATACCTATGGATATCCATGGCTGAGAGCTAGACAAATAAACTAAGTACTTTAAGTACGCATTGAAGTATCAAGTACTGAGTCAGTACCCAGTGCTCAGAACTTCAGCAATACAGTTCGGCCAGCACTCAAAAACTACCCAGCGCTCAGTACTTGAAGTACTTGATACTGCAATATGTACTTCAAGTACTTGATACTGCAATATGTACTTCAAGTACTTGATACTGCAATATGTACTTCAAGTACTTGATACTGCAATATGTACTTCAAGTACTTGATACTGCAATATGTACTTCAAGTACTTGATACTGCAATATGTACTTCAAGTACTTAGGGTATTTGCCCAGCGCTGGTGAAAACAATAGAGGAACAGTAGTTCAATTAGAGAGCTGTTCAATAACCGCGGGAATGACGTTACCCGGGTTGGGTTTGGTCCGGCTGGAATGATGGACTCCAACCAGACCTACTCCACCTGGGTAGTGGAAATGGGACTTTGACCGACGACCATTGATGGTTCGATGAACAATATGTGGGATTCTGACTTCTCATTTTCTGGGAATAATATAGCTATGGATGTGAATGTATGGAGATGAAGTTCGATTCGACGATACCCCGTGAACGATCGTGTTAAAGGGATGACAGGTTGAATGGTGCACTAAAGATAACGGCAGATGAGTGAAAACACCACTGGAACAGCAATAATCGCGTTGGAGCCGATCAATTAACGCGGTCATGCGGGAATGACGTTATACAGGTAGGGTTTCGTCCGGCTGGGATGTTGACCGATGACCAGACCTAGATAGTGGAAACGGGACTTTGACCGAGGTTCATCGGAGGTCCGACGAACAGTTTGGGTGTCCGTTTGTTGGGTTTCCGGCTTCTAATTTCCAGGGAGTATTATAGCTATGGATGTATCGAGGCTCACCGGGTAGACGCGGCCTGAATCGATCCTCGTTGAGGACAGCGAGGTACAGCTCCTTCCTGAGTGGCTTAGGGACGGCTCCCTCGGGAACGGACATGGAGATGCCGGAGTCCGGAAGTACGAGTAGTGCACCTCGTGTGTTAACGGCTGCCCTGGCAACGTTGCCCGCCTCCAGCTTCGGCAACCTGATGCTCTCGGAGGCGACGTTGTACGTCGAGTCCGAGGACGGGTAAGAGCTGGTCACGCTGTTCTCGCTGTCGGAGTGGATCTGCTTGTCGCTACAGGACTCCTGGGTCGAGGTGCTCGGGGTCGGTGACATCGGTGAGGGTTGCGGCGCTATCGACAGATGAGGAACGTCGTAATGGTGCTCCGAGAGGGAACGGGACAGCGAGAGCTTCGGATCGAACGGGTATTCGTAACAGGCCGGCACCGTCGTCGCCGTCACGTCTGGCTGGAGACTCTGCTTCTTGTCCTGGTCCGGAAAGAACTCCGGCTGAAATTCTGCAATCACGAGATTCACGAATTCGTAACAGTTTTCGTCTGCGCTCCAAGATTCGAATTTCTCGCGCGTCGACGGACACTCGTTTCTAAGGACTCACCGTTGCGAGCCATGGAGTAGAGTGAGTGGTCCCGACCCTTTCGCCTCAACAGCCTCGCGAGAAAGAACGTCAGGCCACCGATCACAACGAACGCGACCGTCAAACCGACGTAAAGCGCCACGTCCATTTGTCTATTAGCTGCAATCACAAAGAACATGAAAAATAGAACGAAAAAGAAAAAATGGCGGATGGCAAAAGATGAAGGAAAATGTTTGAGAGGGGAAAAATGATGAAGAGGTGAGGAGGGCGAAACAACGTTCTCTGAAAAAAGGGCCAACCGACCTTTCGAGGTCCCAACATAAGTCACCTTGATGACTCTGCTATTGATTGCTATTAATAGACACGGAGCCATAACAAATTCAAGTTCACGGTTCTCGGGACCAAGCGCATGGTTTGCTTCTGCATCACATCTATCTACCGATACTTCTACCTACTCAACCTACTAGTATAAAAAGAGAATAAGTAATAAAACGAAACGAAAATGGCGAATGGCAAAATACGAATGAAACTGCGGGAAAGAATATAAAAATGACGAAGAGGTGAGAAGAGTGACAAAGTTGTCTAAAAAAGAAAGGCCAAACCGATCTTTCGAGGTCCCAACATTTTTAAGTTCCCTAACAAATTTAAGTTCGATGCTTTCGGGACCAAGCGCATGATTCGTTACCGCATCACATCTATTCGCCGGTAATCCTACCTACTCAACCTACTCGTATAAAAACAGAAAAAGTAATAAAAGAGGAAAAAAAATGGCGGATGGCAAAATACGAATGGAATTGTGGAAAAGCAAATGAAAATGACGAAGAGGTGAGGAGAGCGACAACGTTCTCTATAGAATAAAGGGCAAACCGATCTTTCGAGGTCCCAACTTAAGTCACCTTAATGATCTGCTAATAAAACAGACACGGCGCCCTAACAAATTCAAGGTCACGGTTTTCGAGACAAAGCGCATGGTTCGTTGTCGCAACACATCTATCTGCCGGTACTTCTGCCTACTCAACCTACTTCTCCAAAAACAGAATAAGTATTGAAACAGAAAAAATAAAAATAAAAAAGGAAAAAAAAATGGCGCCTGTCAAAATACGAATGAAACTGTGGAATAGAATATAAAAATGACGAAGAGGTGAGGAGAGCGACACCGTTCTCCAAAAAGCAGAAAGGGCAAACCGATCTTCCGAGGTTCCAACATAAGTCACCTCAATGACTCTGCTATTAAAATAGACACGAAGCCCTAACAAATTGAAGGTCTCCGTTCTCGGGACCAAGCGCATGGTTCGTTATCGCATCACATCTATCTGCTGCTCTTCTATCCTACTTCTACCTACCCAACCTACTCGTATAAAAACAGAATAAGTAATAAAACAGAAAAAAAATGGCGCATGTCAAAATACGAATGAAACTGTGGAAAAGAATATAAATATCTTCATGATTTTGAGGTAAGGAGATCGACACCGTTCTCAAAAAAAAAGAAAGGGCAAACCGATCTTCCGAGGTTCCAACATAAGTCACCTCAATGACTCTCCTATTAAAGCAGACACGGTGCCCTAACAAATTCAAGTTTAACGCTTTCGGGACCAAGCACATGGTTTGATTCTGCATCACATCGATCTGCCGGTACTTCTACCTACTCAACCTACTCGTATAAAAACAGACTAAGTAATAGAACATAAAAAATGGCGGATGGCAAAATACGAATGAAACTGTGGAAAAGAATATAAAAATGCCGAAGAGGTGAGGAGAGCGACACCGTTCTCCAAAAAAAAAAGAAAGGGCAAACCGATCTTCCGAGGTCCCAACATGAGTCGCCTTAACGACCCGCCCATTAAGACAGACGCCGAGCCGGTAACAAGTTCAAGTTCAATGCTCTCGGGACCAAGCGCCTGGTTCATTGCCGTGTCGCGTCTATAAGTCCGGTACTCCTACCTACTCAACGTACTCGTAGCCTCCGTGTAGTGAACATTAAGCACGAACCTCCGTGGTGCACACATTTTCGTCGAACGCAGACGAACCGCGGTACGTGCGGGGCGAGCCATACGAGCGCGGTGGCGAACGATAATGGCACTTTATTTGCATGCACGATCAATTCTTCCCCCCGTTCTGGAGACGCGGAGTCTGAACGTCGGAGGGCTGGTGTAGGGTGAGCAGAGCGGGTGAAGCGGGTCCGGCCCACCGATTACATAATTTTCTTCAATATTAAAGCCACCCCCGCGCGCGGTTCGCTCGGGCATTTCGCCTCCGGGGGGGGGGGGGGGGGGGGGGGGGGGGGGTTTTGCGGAACGAGCAGCGTACATCGCGTGCAACTTTGATGCGCCGGGGTCGATACGGACCGGCGTTTCTCTATAGACTTCTCCTGTCTATATACTTTCCCTCCCCCGTCGATGGATGGGTTATGGCGGGACGCCCTTGCGTCGGCGAGAGGAGAGAAAGAGAGAGTCGCAGAGAGCCGACTTCCTCCTTCCGATCTCGCTGTAGTGCCCACCTATTGTTCCGATTGTTTATATCGGGAAGGGTCGCTCTGGCAATTAGGGTGCATGCTTATGGGCACTCGGGCGCAGCGCCGCTTCGGTTGGTCCATCGATTATTAAACGTTACGGTAATTAAAAGTAAATAACGTTGGTTTCCGGGTGGTCCGGACAGTGATTGGCCACCCCGTGGTTTGACTGGATGCGAGTCTGGCTGGACGGAGGGGAAGGCGAGGGTGCCAATGACTGGGCTGCCGAAGCGCCTTTGGCGGCCAATCACTGGTCCGATTCGGCGGAACACGCGGGGGGAAGGAGAAATGGTCGGGAACAGTAAAATACGCACCGATGTTTCTTGTACACAAACTTCCACAATTCTGTTCATGGTAATTTTACAAGAACTTGTTTATTTTACAAAAATGTCTGATAGTTTCGGGAATGTTTTTTTTGTAACATTAAGAATAAAATTATTGTGGACGTTTGTGGAGAAAAAAAAAAAGTTTGTTAAATGTACAAATCTTTTTTACTGTCTGCATTTTTACTGTTGGCACAGCTCGATTTAATGTTTTTTTAATGGGTCCCTAATAATGTTGTAATGTTATTTTCAACAAAAATTCTAATAAAGTCGTCTGGAAATATTTTATATATAAAAAAAGAAGAATATTGCTTTTCAAGTCGCGGTTTTTTGCAGCTCATGCTAATCGACACAACTTTAAGTTCACGTATCTCGGAATCCAAAAATTACTAGATATTCTTTTTAAAAAAGCCTCATTTAATACTTTATAACTATAACACTTGTGATTTTTAGTTCCGAAAGCAGAGAAGTCGCTGTATGACGCATTCCCTTAACCGGATGCGATCTCGTTGGACGGAAGAGGAACGCAAGGGTGACAATAACATGTGCGCGCACCCAGAAAAATAGTTTATTTGGCATCCGCAAACAAATATATATTTTAATCAAATAAATATTTATTATGATCAAATAAATATTTATTATGATCAAATAAATATTTATTTTCATCAATAAAAATCTATTTTCATCAATAAATATCTATTTTAATCGAATAACTATTTATTCAAATCAAGTAAATATTTATTGAATCCAAATAAATATTTTTTTACGGGACGTCAGACAAATAATTTTTCTGGGTGCGGACGGCCAATCACTGGTCCGCTAATTCGGCGAAGCAGGGACGCGCGGGGACAGGAGAGCTGGTCGTGCAATTCACGGGCTTTCCTCGTTCACGTCTGTATGTATGTATTTGTTGCGTACACCTACCAGATTTAGCACGGGGTAGAACAGCGAAGGGAAAGAGGCATGACGGAGGCGTGCAAGCAACGGCGGCCTGGGCAAATTTGAACTCCTCGCGCGTGAGCGAATAAAGCTCCCGGACATGTGTATACACGTATAATACATGGGAATACGTAGTCTCATCACTCTCGCCTCGAGGAAGATGTATACCGGGAGGTTTAAACTCCCCGGGGAAAATAACGCCCTGTCCGGGTGTCGGGAGGGAAAAGAAAAAGAAAGAAATTGCCCCGCGGGAATATGTCACGGGGTGAGCTCACACGGGACGATTAAACGTTGTTTATGCCGGGTCAGAGACGGGGACGTGGATTGACGAGCCGGAAAGTAGACACCTACCTTCTTCGGTCAATTGAGCTCCGCCCATTTTCGCTCGGCCGACTGGAAACATACGAGAAAAACACGAAAACGGACGATCATTCGCATGTTCGGAATTTTTTTTTTTTTTATTTTTTTCAAATAGGGTGAAAGTGGTGAATATGGGCCACTGAAACGCATGGGCCTGGATCTACTGCTCTCGAGAGTTAATCCCACTTCGGTGGAAGAAATATGCACCCGATAAAACTCTTCACAGACTCATGGCAATAAAATGTTTTTATGGATTTTTTTTTTTTTTTTTACGAACTTTATTATAGCCATTTTTTTTGTGTTGTAATTTACACGATTCTGTGACTGGCGGCATTCGAGATACATTCCAGAGAAAAATTAAAAATATTCTCGTAGTTTTAAGAGGCAGATTTCACTTTTAAGCCGAAAAATACGTCATACGGAAAAAATGTCACTCCTGTTTTGCCAAACTCGTTGAAAACGCTGGGCTCTTATTCCCACTAGTTAATCCCACTTAGGTGGAAGAAATAGGCACCCGAAAAAATTCTTCACAATCGCTTGGCCGTAAAATGCTTTTATGAATTTTTTTTATATACGTTCCTTTACGCATTTTCCTGTATGCCCTAATTCGCCCGATTGAGTCACTGGTATTCGAGATACATTACAGAGAAAAATAAAAATACTCTCTCTTTTAAGCGGACAATCTGACTTTTAAGTGGAAAGAGACGTTATACCGAAAAAACGTCACTTCTGGTTTCAAAACCGCGTTTTTCGACCGGAAGTTACCACTAAAACGTTCGTGCCTCTATTTTCTATTCCCGCTAGTCAATCCCACTTAGGTGGAAGAAATAGGCACCCGAAAAAAAAACCTTTCACAAACGCCTCGCCATAAAATGTTTTTATGGATTTTTTTTATGTACGTTCCTTTACGCACTTTCCTGTATGCCCTAATTCACCCGATTCGGTCACTGGCTCTATTCGACATACATTCCAGAGAAAAATTATAAATGTTCTCTCCTTTAAGCGGCAAATCTTACATTTAAGCCGAAATAGACGTTATACCGAAAAAAAACGTCACTTCCGGTTTTAAAACCTCGTTTTTCGACCGAAATTTACCACTAAAACGTACAGCCTGTATCTCCTACTTCCGAGGGTTAATCCCACTTTGGTGCAAGAAATAGGCACCCTAAAAAAACCCTTCACAAACGCCAGGCCATAAAATGTTTTTATAGATTTGTTATTTTTTAAAAATAAACGTTCTTTTGCCACGCTCTTTTATCCACTTTTCTGTGTGCCCTAATTCGCACGATTCTGTCACCGGCTGCATTCGAGATACATTCCAGAGAAAAATTAAAAAAATTCTCTCACTTTTAAGCCGAAAGAGACGTCATACCGGAAAAGCGTCACTTCCGGCTTGAAAACCTCATTTATCGACCGGAAGTGACCTATTTGCTCTATGACGTCACTGGTACATTCCGGATAACGATTAAAAATATTCTGCGACATTTAAGCGTAAAATCTTATTTTTGGGCCAAAAGAGGATACAGAGAAACGTCACTTCCGGTTTGAAAATCTAATTTTTCGACGTATTTCCGGTACGACGTCACTGGGTAACAGCTAAGGCGCACTAGTCCATTTTACCCCATGTCGGCCCATGTTCACCACTCTTACCCTAATCAATGTCTCGCCTGGTGACGATTGTTCAACTCACCGTTGCAAAGTCCGCCCGTACAGTTTCCGACGGTGATGTCCCTGCCCGGACAGGGACGTCCTCCGTGACTCGGCGAAGGCTCGTCGCATGTTCTCTTCCTCGTGTGGGTGCAATCGCTCCCGCATACGGACCAGGCTGACCATCTCGACCAGCCGCCGTCGACAACTATAGACCGATGAAAAAAAAAAAAAATGTGTTTTCAAAAGGCGCGACACAAACGGCTGTTATAAATCATTTAATTAACAACTGGAACATTCTAATGTTCATTAAAATTTAATTTTTTTCTTAACCCTTTGAAGTCGCTTCGATATTAGAAAAAAATGCATCAATAACGAAACGATGTAAAAAAACGAAATGATGTTTCAAAGGGTTAAACTGAGGATGAAAAAATGATGAAACAATTATGCACATCGACACCGAGTGCACCGAGACTCACCCATCGGATTTTTGAATTCCTCGAGAACTTCGGCTGTTCCGTGTTAAGCGTGTGCGACGCGACAGAAAGCATTTTTTTTTTTCAAGTAAAATCAACAACGACGCAACAGACTGTGCACTCATGAGTAATGAATCGTGCTTTACAGTTAGCGATGAATCGTCATCGAACAGTAATTATAAGATAATCGTTATCGATCGTAAGACAATCGTTCTCGAACAATCATAAGATAATCGTTATCGAACAATCATAAGATAATCGTTATCGAACAATCATAAGATAATCATTATCGAACAATCATAAGATAATCGTTATCGAACAATCATAAGATAATCGTTATCGAACAATCGTAAGATAATCGTTATCGAACAATCATAAGATAAGCGTTATCGAACAATCATAAGATAAGCGTTATCGAACAATCGTAAGATAATCGTTATCGAACAATCGTAAGACAATCGTTCTCGAACAATCATAAGATAATCGTTATCGAACAATCATAACATAATCATTATCGAACAATCATAAGATAAGCGTTATCGAACAATCACAACATAATCGTTATCGAACAATCGTAAGATAATCGTTATCGAACAATCATCACATAATGTTTATCGAACAATCATAACATAATCGTTATCGAACAATCACAACATAATCGTTATCGAACAGTCATAACATAATCGTTATCGAACAATCATAACATAATCGTTACCAAACTTTAATTAAATGTTGATCTTTCGACGATAAAATTTCGTGGGGATTTTTGAAATTCCGGAGAATCCGTGAAACGTGGCAGCGTCTCTATCTAACCCCGAGCGTCTCCGGGCGTGCTGCGCCCGAAGACATCATGCGGCGCACCTGTTCGTCATATTTTTACCGGTTACGTGCCACGATCGTCCAACCATAAATTCTCAGGCGGATCGTTGCCGAACGTGCGCGAACGCTCGTCGTGCACAACATACTCCGGGTAGGTCCGTCTTCAGGGGGACGAGGGGGGGGGGGGGGGGGGGGGTGAGGAGGGCACACATAGAAGGGTGCTTGGAAGGACGACGGCCAGAGGGGAGGACAGGCACGCGAGCTCTCCAGCCTGAGAGAAAGCCGTAAATCATAGTGCTTCGTCTTCTAACTCTGTACAGTCGGAGCCGCTTCAAGTTATGCCAGCACAGCACTTTAAGATAGATTTTCGTAGGGGTGTTTTTATAATTGCAGCAACGGCGAATTACTGGGCGGGCTTATTGAAAAAAAAAAAAAAAATGTTATATGAAAAATAGAAGGCATGTTCGCTATTAGAAAATTGAGCGAATCCTCCCCACGGATAACTTGTACGCGGCTCTACTGTTTTATCGTCGCTGCAAGGTCGGATTACTGGGCGGGTCTATTGAAAAAAATTTGATGAGCATTGCACAGTGTTATAACATTTTTTTTTTAAATTAATTAACGGTTACCTTTTTTTGTATAAAGTGTTACCGAAATTTTACACACATGTGCGTTGAAATTTTGCAGTATAAAATTTTTGTTTTTGATTAAACTTTTTTGCACATTTCAGTCGAATGATTTGTAATTGTAATACCTGGTATTTTTACTTTACTGGTATTTACATATGATATTACCTGGCATTTACAAAAAAGTGCATTAATGTTCAATCAATGTAAATAATGTAGACGAGTTTCAAGTTCCAGTACATTAAATGTACAATTTATTTTTATAGTGTAGTCATGTTGGCGATTAGAAAATTTTGGTAAAATTGAAACAAAATTAACGAAAATAGTAGTCGTGTTCGTGATTAGAAAATTTAGCGAATTCTTCCCTCAGATAACTTACACGCTGCCCTACGGTTTTTATTATCGCTGTAACGTCGGATTACTGGGCGGATCAAATTCAAAAAAATATAATAAAGATAAAACAATAATTAATAAAAATAAAATAATAAAAATTAAGAAAATCTTATACGCGGCTCTACTGTTCTTATCGTCGCCGTAACGGCGGATTACTGGGCGAGTCTAGTGAGAAAAAAAAAAAAAAAAAAAAAAAAAAAAAATAGTAGTCATGCACGCTATCAGAAAGTTGAGCGAATGCTTCCTCAGATAACTTATACGCGTCTCTACTGTAGCCTATCCGCTCGGTCTTTTAAATCCTTGTTTCGTGGAAATATCGCGGCACGCTCGGTCGTGGGCACGACGGCGGTGTTGTTCGCCACGAGGAGCGACGATGACGATGCCGGTGAAGTGTACGACTCGCTTTCCCGGGGAGATGACGAGCGCGCGGAGCAACGCTCTCAGGGCTGGGTGAATTTAATCTCGGACACTGTCGAGGGAGTCCGGTTCGCCCGGGAATCGCGGGCGTCCCGGTCGTATCTTGTGTTAAAGGCTTGTGTTAAAAATTTAATAACTCACCGGGGCACGCGGTGTTGCAATCCGTCTTCTGTTGAGCCGGACCGAGACACGGCTGTCCGCCATTCATGGGCGCGGGATTCGTGCACGTCCGAGTTCTCTTCTGTCCGCCTTTGGCACATCTGGAGTGACACTCCGACCACGTGGACCACGATGACCAGCCTCCGTTCACTACGGGAAACCAAAATTAATTACGATTGTTCGCCGACTCTCGAGAAACCGGACGACTCATCGTTTACGGAGAAAAATTATTTTGTCATCTAAAAAAATTTAGATCGATTAACCTTTCAAGTGTTGGGGACTTTTTGCCGAGAGCGAACGACAATGCCTTCTTTTAAGCGGAAAAACGATACGGATGTCTGTAATAAATTTTCATCGGCGTTAATAAAAATAAAAAAAACACCATTTCGAGATACGTCTGTGATTTTTTTTTTTTTTTTTTTTTTTTTTAGCACATCGACTTGTTATCCGAATCGTTCGAAGGTTGCGTCTTGGCAAATTGTTGTCCTCGTTAAACATGGATCTCGTACGTGAAGGGTTAATGATTTATTGTTGCGGATAAAAAAATATTTGCTCCGGCAAAATAGTTTGTTGTTCCCGTGTTAAGTAAATTATTTATAGTTTTTGCGGTACCAAGCATTTTTTTTTTTTAGTGACCACGTGGAACAGATTCCAGTAAGAACCCAGAATTAAATGCAGTTATTTGCCGACCCTCACTGGGAAAACGGTCGACTCATCGTGCACGGAGAAAAATTATTAAAAGAAAAAATAAATTCGGAAAAATGTTATTCCAAAAAAAAGGCGAACCCTAACGATTTATTCAACAAAAAAAATATCGATCGTTAACGATTTATTCCAAAATAAATGTCGATCGTTAATGATTTATTCCAAAATAAATGTCGATCGTTAACGATTTATTCCAAAATAAATGTCGACCAGTAACGATTTATTGTTGCTGTGGTAAAAAAAAAAAAATTGTTGCCAGCGTGAAAAAATTTGCTTCGGCAGAATAGTTCGTTCTCCCCGTATTGAGTCAATAAATTACAGTTACGGCAGTAAAGTTCCTGCTGTCCAAACAATAGTTTTTTTTTTTTCTCCGGTTGCATCGACAGCCCTGCCGCGAATGCTCATCAACGATACTAACCGTAGACAGTTATGCTGGCAGGAGTGCTCAGTCGTTTGGCCGCGATGTTCTCAGCGACGCACGTGTAGTTCGCCTGATGGCTGAGTTTCGCCTGACCGAGCAGGAGATGACCCTCGCTGGATACGAACAGAGTATCGGCGTCGGTATCGAGATTGGCACCGTTCCTCAGCCAGTAGACACGAGGAGGCGGTACGCCGACCGGTGGCAGACACCTGAGCTCGGTGCCTTGGCCGGCTTCCACCGACACCGAGTAAGGCGGCGATTCGAATTGTTTCTTGAGATCTGAATTGACAGTGAGCGATCAATAAGAAATTTCTTCAAGGGCTTGCGCCACAGTAAAATTTTGGAAAAAAAAGTTATTTTATTTTCTCATAATTTATAAGTGTCAAGAATATTCAGTTAAATTTTTGTGTTAAAATTCAACGAATTTCAAAAGTTACAGACGGTTATGTGGAAAGTGGCGTTTTTCACGAATCTTAATATCTTAAAAACGAATATCTTAAAAACGGCTTGATGGATTTTTACGACATTTTTTACCGATTTGCTTCTACGAAGTCTTCAGTCTTTTTAAAAAATGATTCGAAGGGTAAAAAAAAATGGGTAAAAATTGATTTTGTTTTCAAATGTTCGCCATTTTGCCAATGTTTTTTTTATTTTGTTTGTGCCCCTCGTCAAGGACCGCGTTATATATCATTCGTTAAAAAGCATTTAAAAAAAATAGTTTTCACATAAAATGGCAAGTCGAAATCAGGGTTACCGCAAATGCACTTTCGAAAAAAAATAAAATAAATAATCCAACCGATAAGAAACATACATAACAAAAATAAAATAGCACGAAAAAAATTCTCAAATGTTCTTTAATATATTCTCCTTCCACCCTAAAAAAATCTAATCGATAAAGCGTGAATTTACCGAGACAAAAAAAAAAAAAAATAAATAAAAAAAATTTCATCATCCGTCGAATACTTACAAGCAACATCGATGGTGGCCGTCTGGCTCTTGATGGATCCCGAGCCGGACCAGGCGATGCAATCGCACTTGAACTTGTCCTTGCCGAAGTACTCGTCGATGGCGTCGCGCGTGACGTTGAGCTCGCAATCGACGATCCTCGTGCCGGTGTGAGGATCGACGAAGTCCTGCTGCTGGGATTCATCGGCCCTGGCGCCGTTGCACCGGAAGTAAACCTCGAGGGCGTGGGCGGCCTTGCATCGGAGAGTGGCGGGTTTGCTCTTGACGACGAAGGCGTCGAGGGGCTCGGTCAGGAAGACCGGAAGATGACCGCCGCCCTCGGAAATTAGCTCGGTGTCGCTCGCTATCGTGGCCGACGGAGTGTCGTCGTCCTCGAGGAGATACGACTCCTCGTCCTCCGCGGCATCCTCGACTTCTGGAACTGAGATCGAGACAACACCGACTGGTAAGTTACTCTTCTCGTTGGTGGGCGCAAAACATATCCGATGGGAATCGTTTCCGACGGGCGTGTGCGGCCCAATAATGGCGCTTCGGTTAACCGCGGGTCTTCCGCTGCACGAAGTTCAATATCGAGATTCTATGAACGGGTTTGGGAATTCCCATGGTAATTTCGGGTAATTTGCCTCGTTCATAACGATAATGCCGGCGAGGGGCGGTACTGTAATGTAGGGTGAGATTCGGCCGGCGTGGTTAAACTGTCTACCACCGCTGCAGATAATCTTCCCGGTGTGTGTACTGCGGTGGCGGAGCTACAGGGCGAAGGCGATTGCTCCGGCTCGGTGAATCACCGGGTGCGATCGTCTTAGTTGCCGGTACGCGAGGTCGTTAGTTACCGTGAGCCTGATAGTTAGCCTTCCGACGTTCGATACCACTGCTGGGACTCGTAGAATGCAGGACCGGAAGCTCGTAACACCGGTTTACCTGCCCCAAAAACTGGCCTCTTGCGATGGGTCGGATATGTTCCTACGGTTGTGTTTGATCCTTGTCCTCATCATCCGAGTTATACTGCCCGTCATTGATGCTTGGGTTTCTGGATATCTTGCTCGATGTCTTGATGGGTCGAAGGAATCGAACAAGACGTCGGTCAAGACGTCGGTCAAGACGTCGGCCAAGACATCGGCCAAGACATCGGCCAAGACGTCGGTCAAGACGTCGGCCAAGACGTCGGCCAAGACATCGGCCAAGACATCGGCCAAGACATCGGCCAAGACATCGGCCAAGACATCGGCCAAGACATCGGCCAAGACATCGGCCAAGACATCGGCCAAGACATCGGCCAAGACATCGGCCAAGACATCGGCCAAGACATCGGCCAAGACATCGGCCAAGACATCGGCCAAGACATCGGCCAAGACGTCCGCCAAGACATCGGCCAAGACATCCGCCAAGACATCCAGCTCTGTCGGATGTCCTGCTGGATGTCATGCTTGATATATTCAACTGCGTTAAGACATCGAGCAAAACATCAAATAGAAAAGCCAAGCATCAATGAAGGGCAGTTTCACTGTTCGTCGTTGATGCTTGGTTTTCTGGGTATCTTGCTCAATGTCTTAACGGGATCGAAGACATCGAGCGGGACATCCGGCGAGAATTGATGTCTCGCTTGATATGTTCGATCCCGTTAAGACATCGAGCAAGATTTCCACCAAGACAGAAAAAAAAAAAACCAGAAAAACCAGGCATCAATGACGGGCAGTGTACACCGTTACCATGTCTCACATTCCGAGCATGAATTGGGGAAACCTTTCGATGGAATCCCACGATCATATAATCAGCTGCAGCTGAGAGCGAGAAAAAAGTCGTTGAGGATAAGAGACCCGTGTATATACATTGAAACACGTTAGAATGATGGAGAGGCTGCCTCCGCGTGCGTGCAGGAAGTCATACAAGGGCTTCCTTGTCCCTTTCGGTTCGTGACTCCTCGTTTCGGGTGCAATCCAACGAGCCTCGAAATAAGCTAGACCGCAGTATGGCACCGTGCCGAGGGAACTCTGACGGACTTCCCTAACATTTGTTTCCGAGAAAGACATGGAACGAGAAAGGGTTTTTTTTTTTTTAACGCATCCACGAAAACCCCCACTTTCCGTGCCTGTAAAGTGTGGCAAAGTGGCGCATTTCAGCAAGGTGGACTAGAAAAGTACTGCGCATGCGCACACTTTTTTCGCACTTGTATCACAAAGTCCTATTTTTATAAGTGCTCGAATTAAAATTTAATTTCTGATAAAACATTTGTGGTTTTTTTTTCTGGTCATTCTTGTCAATCTTGCGCTGTCCGAAATGCGATGGGAATATTGACACGAAAAAATCTCGATAAGAGACAGCGTGTCAGTGCGATGCACATGCGTACGCGCAGCGCATGCGCATACTTTTTCCGCACTTGCATTGAAAAATACTATCTTTATAATCGTTCGAATTACAATTTAATTTCTGATAAAACATTTGTGATTTCCGTTTTTTTTTTTTTGGTAATTGATGTCAATCTTGCGCTGTCCGGAATACGATGTGAATATCGACGTGGAAAGATCTCGAAAAAAGATAAAGTGTCATTGTGATACACACGTGTGTGTGTGCAGTGTATGCGCAACACTTTTTTCGCACTAGTGCTTTTCCGCACTTGTGTCACAAAGTACTATCTTTATAATCGTTCTAATTACAATTTAATTTATAATACATTTGCGGTTGTTTTTTTTTTTTGTGATTGATGTCAATCTTGTGATGTCTGGAATAAGATACGAAAAACGACAAGGAAAGATCTCGATAAAAGACGGCGTGTCATTGCGATGCACACGTGTGTGCGTGTGTGTGTGCAGCGAATGCCTCACGAAGGGTACAACATTGCCCCACTCGATGCGCTCCGTGAATCTGCACCGTTAGTTAGGTGGGCAGGTTGAATGGGGAAGTTCAGAGGCAGCGGGGAATCCCCCGTCGGCGGTTTCGTCAAGCGTGACGCAGACATCTCGAACGGATTCGCGTACGAGGGTTGCACAATGCACAGTAGCTTCGGTACCCGAAGAGGGGATCCGTTAAAGTCGGCCTCGTGGCAACGGTGTCGAGCCACTAAGTCGACAGATTAAGTTCCGGTTAGATCTACCGCCTTTCAACCTTTTGTGGAATCGATACAACCCGACGTAACAATCCGCTCTCCATTCAGGATCATCCTCCGCGGTCCAACGTCAAAGGAAAACAGAATTGCCGTTGGAATTATACAAACGGCTCTTTCACGGGAATTTCATGAACTATATTTTATTCCAGATATTTCCTGACGTTCCAGATCTAAGTCGACAGATTAAATTCCGGTTAGATGCACCCGTTTTTTCACCTTAATCCGTTCTCCATTCAGGATCGTCTTCTCAATCGAGCCTCTCTCACGCGGTCCAGCCCCAAAGAATAAGAAAATTATCGTTCGAATTATACAAATAAAAAAGGGCTCTTTCACGGGAATTTCATGAACTATATTTTATTTGAGATTTGTCCTGACGTTCCAGATCTAAGTCGTGAGATTTTACATTCCAGTTAGATCTACACAGTGCAAAACCTCTGGTGATCGAAGCTTTTATGCGTAAACTGGTATATTAAATTTCATGTAGAAAAATTAATGTTCAGTACATTAAAAACATTGGAAATACTTCACTTTTAACAATTTACTTTCATTTTATTATAAAGCTACTTTAATTCCAATAATCTGCTTTAATTTCAATAAAAAGAAAGTATATTCATTTTTCATCGCAAATGTACATTGAATCGAATGTATTACTTTGTGCATAAAAATTTCCAGTCCGGTGCACTAAATCAATTTTTTTTTTACCGTCACCGCCTTTCAACCTCAGTGGCATCGACACAACCCGACCAAACAATCCGCTCTCCACCAAGGATCATCATCCCCCCCCCCCCCCCTCGCCCTTCTCACCGCTCCGCCACCGAAGGAAAAAAATTAAACAAAATTGGCGTTCGGAATTATCCAAATGCCTCTTTCGCACAGATTTCACGGATTATATTTTATTCCAGATACGTATATCGCATTATCTTCCAGCGAACACGATTGCATCGTTAAGTCACGTATTCTAGTCTCCCGGTTCGAGGCCCTTCCGGCCGTCCTGCACCGCTCCCGGTCTAATTAATTTAAGTATTTTAATTTTGAAGATACCACAAACTGTTATCTTAAATATCATGTATAATTGCGATGAAAAATTGTTCGGTATATTAAAACCATCGGAAATACTTCACTTTTAACAATTTACTTTAATTTCAATAAAAAAGTATATTAAGTTTACATCACAAATGTCCATTGAATCGAAAGTACCACTTTGTGCATAAGAACTTCCAGTCCGCTACACAAAGAAATTTTTTTTTACACTCTACCACTTTTCAACCTTTGTGTGCATCGACAAAACCCGACCAAACAATCCGCTCTCCACCAAGGATCATCATCCCCCCCCCCCCCCCCCCCCCTCGCCCCTCTCCCCGCTCCGCCACCGAAGGAAAACAAAATTGGCGTTCGGAATTATCCAAATGCCTCTTTCGCACAGATTTCACGGACTATATTTTATTCCAGATACGTATATCGCATTATCTTCCAGCGAACACGATTGCATCGTTAAATCACGTATTCTAGTCTCCCGGTTCGAGGCCCTTCCGGCCGTCCCCCGCGGCCCCCGCTCGGCCGTCCATTAACGTGGAAAACGGGTTTCGCGCCGCGAGAGCCCGATCGCGTTGTAGGTACTCGGGCTTACACGCTCGTACCTCCGGAGTTTTGCTATAATAAAGATTATGGTTTTAAAACCGTCAATGGTAATTGCGCGAGAGCACGGGCCGGGATAAGAGAGCGGGTTATGAAAGGAAGAATCGGGCCGGCCTAAGGAGCGCGGTGGGGTGGGGGGGGGGGGGGGGGGGGGGGGGGGTTGGCGAAGCGAGAAAGAAAAGGGCTAAGGTTAAAGCCGCGAGGGAGAGAAAACGCCTCGGGGCCTCGGCAGAAACGCGAGTAGGTGAGGATTATACGAATCGACCGTGGCACGGCGGCCCTGCAACGTTAAAGCGTGTAATTAAGCGAATAACAGAATCAGATACGACGCCTCGCGTGCGGCCCCCGTTTCCGCCCCCCGCGCGCTGCCGGTCGTTCACGGGCGCTGCGGTAGCGGCTTTGCCGGCTCCGATATCGATGCCCTATCCCTCGGGAATCGTTAACGGACCCCTGCCTGCCGAATCCGTCCGGCATTTGCATATTGCGCTATTACGAACCAGATATCCTACGCGGATAAGCCGCGTGTATCTTCGCGGTCGATCATCGTCAAAAGACTTTTTTTTTCTCGCCGGAATCTATGCAAGGAGCGCGGACGGACTCGCAGCTGGGGCGGCGAGCGGCAAATTATATTCGGAATCTTCGGTTATTATATTTATTTTATATTGTATATCTTCGGAAATTAAATTTGGAATCTCCGGCAATTTTTTATTTTTTTTTTTATTTTTTGGTTTTTTTTTATTTTCTTTTTTTTATTAATATGGCAATGGAGGGAAAAAAAAATTGTTGATACTGGGCAAGATTAACGGAACGTTTCGCTTCAGAAAAAAACTTTACTTATCAAGCTCTCAAGTTAAAGGAAAATGAAATAATGGGTGAATTGCATTCTTAGGGCTTTAATGCATACTTTAAAACAATGTTTTTTTGGGGTTTTAATGCATACATTAAAACAGTTCCGAAGACAGACTCACATCCGAGCAGCCAGCAGGCAATTTCGGATTCTTCACCAACTTACTTTTACATTTGTGTAAAAGTAAAAGTAAAAAAAATTATTCCATTTTTTTTTTTACCAATACGTCGACAGCGGAAAAAATTCCTGATACTCCTCGAGATTAACGGGACGTTTCGCTTCAGAAAAAACTGTACTTATTAAGCTCTGCAGTTGTTTTTAAATGAAATAATGGGTAAATCGCATTCTTAAGGCTTTGATGTATACGTTAAAACAGTTCCAACGACAGACGCGCATCCGAGCAGCCTGCAGGAAACTACATTCGGATTCTTCAGCAATTTTCTTTTACATTTCTTAAAAAATAAATACATTTTTTCACCACTACGACAATAGTGACGAAAAAATGTTGATACTCCTCAAGATGAACGAAACGTTTCGCTTCCAAGTTTTTTAAAATGATTGCATTCTACTCACTTAAAAAGCTTTAATGCACACGTTAAAGCAGCGTTTAAAAAAAAATTCCACTACAATCCGCCTGCAAATACCAGAAAACGGTCTCGTCCCAAAGATAACCAAAACTGTGTCGGTCAAAGTCCGCTAAAAAGTCACCGTGACAAACGACCCGCCCCATTGCGCGTCAATCCGTTGAAAAACAAAGAGTCGTATCTCCTCACCTCGCGGAGCATAATTCACGTATGCAAAGGCGATTGTGCCTCTTTATCTCGCTCCGCGAACGGGCCGCACGCTATCTCGACTCGCGTTACAAGTGAGCCTCCCTTCTTCTTTTTTGCTCGTTTCGGGAATATAATAATGACGCCGGCTAAGCGTGACCGTGCCGCGCGGACGCGGTCGGCTTCGCGTTTGATTTATGATAATTAAACGCGACCTGACCTTTCGTCGCAACAGGGTATACGGGAAAGAACAAGGGAGAATAATGTATATAAATAGAAACAGGCGGAGGATGCTCGGCCGCGCTACAGAGTCGGTTGGCAAACCCGCGGCCGGTCGCGTCGCGGCTCCGCGGCGGGGCCCGCACGAAGGGACGACGAGGGACGATGAGGGAGAGTTACAGTGCCTTCGTCGGATATAAAGGGAAGGCACCGTGTCCTTCTTCGCCGTCCAACGCGCTCCTCTCCTTCAGCCCGGCCACGATTCTGCATAACCATTCGGCCTTCGCACGGCGCGTACATCGTCACTCTGTATTCTCGACGTATATGTAAATTATAAATAATTAAATATTATAGCAATGAATATAAATAAATATTCATTTATTTATTTACGGGACGAAACCTTTTACATTTTCAATTTTTTACGGTCTGGGTAAAATTTATAAAAATTCATTGTTATTCATTTTTTTACATTATTTATCTTTCTCATACACTCTGTTGCGAAATCGCAATGTGACTAGGAATATGATATTATAATGATAAATATACATAAATTTATGATACATAAATAATCCCGTGCAAATAAATTCTATGAGAAATATAGAGGTTTTGGCATCGAATTTGACAATTTTATAATTTGCGATTTTATTTTTTACAATTTTATCGTTTTCGCAGTGCAATCGCCCATTCGCCTTCCAAGTTTGAGCTCCGCACCTCAATACTCGAATTAATCACCCTTCTCGACGTTTTGGACTGTTTCCATTACTGCGACACTAACTTTTGGATTTTTTTTTTTTTTTTTTTTCGAAAACCGCTTCCTCTCTAATGAAGCCAAAATCGGCGAACGAACTTTCCCACGGAGAAAGCTATGCGTAAAACGTCACTAAATGGGAAAGCCATGTGCAAATTGCTTTCCATCTTTTTTTTTTTATTACTTTAATGTGCGAAGATTGTCCAAAAGTTGCCCAATTTATCCGAATGACCGTTTGCAGAAATTCTTCGAGCACGCGTTAAAAAAAATTGCAATCCCTATGATACTTAATTTCGCTGCGGATTTTTGCAGTGTAGTAAATAATCCATTTACCTTTCAAATTTGAGCTCAATACCTCAAAACTCGAGTTAATCAAATTCCTCAACGTTTTAGACTATTTTAAGTATCCTGACATTAAAATTTGGATTTTTTTTTTAAATTACAAAAACAGTTTTCTCTGTAAGAAAGTCATATGCAAATTGCTTTGCATCTATTTTTTCATATCACCTTTCTTTACTGAAAGTCTTTACCCAAATGACCAACCGCAAAAATTCTATATCATTAAAAAAAATTGCACTCCATTAACCGACTATTATATAATTAACAGGCTGAAATTAATCAAATTTCTCGAGGTTTTGAACTATTTTGAGTACTTCTTCGCCGTCCAACGCGGCCCTCACTTTCAGCCCGGCCGCGGCGCTGCATAACTGCCCGGCCTCTATATAGCGCGTACATACATAGTTACTCTGTATTCTCGGCGAAAGAAGAGCCCGGGCTGGTTGTCTGGCTCGGCGCGGAACCAACCGGGTAATAATTGCCTCGAGTCCGGCGGCATCGGGAAGCACCGACGGAGATTCGCGAGCGAAGAGACGCCCGGAGCCTCCCCAAGTGCACCGACCCGAGGAGTGCACCGCGTCTCGTTGCATTTTTTCGCCGAGGGAATTTCACGTTTCGACGGTGCGCGGCGCATCGCCCCGGGCGATCCGTGTGTCTCGGTCTCGAGCGGGTCGCACAGGTGCGCCTTACCGTAACGGCGACAAAAATTCCGCCGGTATGCTCTCTTAACGATTTGCATGATCGCGTCGGGCTGAAATAACGAGAGCGGCGATATTCGGTCGCCCGAGTCAACCTCGTTAAAACCGATCTAGCTGCTGCATACGCTGGCGACGCATCTTTTTTTTATCGCGTCTCCGGCACAATCCAACCCTACCGAAACATTTTTCGTTTTTTTCACCGAACGCGCTCATCGATGCGTCGACGGACGGACTTTGACATCGATTAATTTTATTAATTTTAGTAATATTATTTATTATCAATTTTAGTAATATTATTTACTATTAATTTTAGTAATATTATTTATTATTAATTTTAGTAATATTATTTATTATTAATTTTAGTAATATTATTTATTATTAATTTTAGTAATATTATTTATTACTAATTTTATTAATGTTACTTCTTGAATAATAATTGCACAATATTTTCTATACAGTATAGCGAACCATTTAAGACAAACAGCCCTTAAAGGCAAATATGTAACTTTTTCGCCATTAAGACATTTACACAGTTACTGTTGTATTAATTGTGCATCAATTATGTGGAGATATGCGATTTGCGGCAACATATTGTTTTCAAATATTCTCGGATACAATCCAACTCTTCCGAAACATTTTTCATTTTTTTTTTTTTTACGAACCTCTTCCTCCTGTGCGACGGACTTTGGCATCGATTTTATTTATCATCGATTGTATTAATGTTGCTTATCGAATTATACTTCGATGATAATTTTTCATGCACGGAAAATTGTATTCTTGGGATTTAAATGGAAAACATTGGGTTATGAATAAAATAATTGTTATATTCGTGATCAACGGGAAAAAGTACATCGAATATAGCCTTGAAATAAAAAAAATCGATTGACCAACAATTTTTCACTTTTTGGGCCACTTTTGGAAAAATGTCGATTTTCGTGATTTTCAAAGGTCGATATCTCGGCTCCCAATGGGGCTAGGAAAAATCCGGGTTACCTATTGTGTTCTACGGGAAAAAATACATAAGATAAGACCTTGTGCGAAGATTTAGAATCGTTTTATCGTGCCGTTCGAGGACGTTGAAAAACGTGAAAAATGGATTGGAAACGGGTAGCCTTGGAATTTTTCATGAAATATTTTTTGTCGGTATGAAATGTTTTTTACCGTTCTTAATTTAACTGCGACGTATTCCGACGTATTCTTGCCCGCTGAACATGAATCTGCTGGCCTTTTTGTGCGTAAGTGCAGTGGGACATTTGTAGCTTCGATTTTATGCACTGAAAACAGTTCGCTCTAATGTGAAATCGCATTTTTGGGATTAAAATCTAAAACATTGGGTTTGGGGCAAAATGAACACCACATACGTGATCAAGTGCCCCCCCCCCCACGGGGGCCCCTTTGAATTTTTTTTTCTTAGTGTGTGTGTTCAGTAGCAATCCTAAAAAATGTGTATCTCAGTTCCGCTGAGTGGTTTTGGTTTTTGAACCCATTCCAACGTAACCGAAAGCGGTTATCGAGCTAAATGTTTTTTCGTACGTCGCCCCATATGCATATTTTCATTTTTTTAAATAAATGTCCCAACACAACCAGTAAATTTTCCGAAAATTGTCCTTAAATTTCGTACGGACTTTTCAATCAATTTTATCAATTTTATTAATTTTGCTTCAGCCTTCGAATCCAACGACATAACTTTTTAACCATCGATAAATTTGCCCAGTTACCGTTACATTAATGGTGCATTAATTACGTGTAGATATGCAATTTGCCGCAGCATATTATTTTCGAATATTCCGTTCGATGCCGGATCGTGAAGGGAGGGAGGGCGAGTTTAATAACATATTAATAACATATTTTCCCATAGAGTCATCGGAATAGCCGATATCTCCGCCCGGCGCGGAACAATGAGTATATGTGCCCGCGTAGGTACATCCGAGTCGGAGATAACGACGCGTGTGTGCCCCGTTGCTTATTATTAACGTGTACGACGCTCGTTTCACCGACGGCACACGCGCTCGTCCAGCCGATGCACCACGCAACAGTCTCACGGTGCCGCGTACGCCGCATACAATTATACGGCGAGCGAGGCTGGCTCGTACGGTTACCGGGCGCTCGCTGCCGCTATCGCGATTTACCTTAGATAGTTATCGGAAGATACGCGAGTATAGTGGTTGGTTATACGTACCGGTTCGATTACGCGACCGCGAGCCTTCTTCCTTAACTCGTTGCGGCCCACGGTGCTTATGCGTGAGGTCCGCGCCGCGAACTCGCGCCCGTCTCGCGTTTCGCTCTTTCGTGTGCATAAGTTTCACGTTCGAGAAAAAAAAAAAAATAAAAAAATAAAAATAAAAAATTCCATATTTACGCGGCGATTCTATCGTTCGCGTCAGTCGTTCGAAACTCGTGAGACATGCCTCGGCGAAACGCATCCTTCGAAATGATTTTTTAAATACAATAAATCTTTGATTTTGACCCTTGAATTGTAATTGAATAATTGATGTCTCGTGCAGTATTATGCACAGCTCGGGTTTTTCGTTTAAAATATAATGTTATGTGAAAAATATAATATTTTAAAAGGAGTAATCGGTAAGATCAAAATAAATGAATAAATAATTAAATTTAGACATTTTTTTTTATTATCAAGATCGACTTTTTCAAATCTCTGAGTGAATTGTGAAACTATTTTTTTACGAGATCGCGTATGTGTATTGATACGCAGGGAAGAGCGGGGCGAAATGGGACAGCGGGACAAAACGGAGTTCTCCAATAATTTTTGGATGTATCGATGGGGCAAAATCGGACATCCAAAAATTCACATTTTGTCCTACTGTGCAATTTCGTCCTACTGTCCCGTCTTGCCCCTCTGTCCCGTTTGCTTCCCTGTCCCATTTTGCCCCACTACCCGTTTCGTATTTCTATCCCGTTTTCCCCCCGTACTGTTTCACTCCATTGTCCAGGTTTGCTTCATTGTCCCGTCTTGCCCCACAACCGCCTTTTGTCCCACCGTCCCATTTTGTCCCGTTTTGCCCCACAGTCCCATTTTGTCCCGTTTTGCCCGACTGTTCCATTTTGTCCCGTTTTGCCCCACAGTCCCATTTCGTCCCGTTTTGCCCCACTGCGCCATTTTGCCCCGCTCTCCCCTATAGGTGTCGGTCGCCCTGGAGACGCGAAGTGCGAAGAATGGGGGAGAACTGAAGAAGAAGAAAAAAAATCGAATCGTTCGTCACGAGAGCGCGAGCGCGAGGCGACTCCGATAATTAGTTAGCCGCGGATCCCGCGGGCCTCCCTCGGTATTCGGAACATCGAACCCCGAAGGTCGCCCGGAGGGACGAGTGATCCATCATCGGAAACCGCGCGAGGACCGTTCGATCTCCATCTCGCTCGCTTTCTCCCCATCCCCTTTCGCGGGTAAAACAGCGAGAGCCACCACAGGCGAGAGAGATTCATCAGGCGCTCTCGAGGTGCGGTCTCCCGATCGTGTACTCCCGCCATCGTTACGACGCCGCCGTGTAATTATTAAACGATGATAATTATTACGATGCTCGGACACTCCGTCAAGGGACCAACAGTGGCGTCGCCGTATTATATTTCGTTCAATAAATTCTCTGAGAAATTTATCATTGCGCGGACTCGATACTCGTCGTTTTGGTATCGAAGAAGAATTCCTTCGATCGTAGCAAATTTTTTTATAATTTGCGCAGTGTAATCATCCATTCGTCTTCCAAATAGCTCATATCTCGATACTCGAATTAATCATATTTCTTGACGAAAACGTCAAGAAATATTAAATTCAACATGAAGAAATTTTAGTGTTGGAGTTACTGAAAATTGTTTTAAAAAATTATTTTCAGTACTCTACACTGTAAAAAAAAAATTGTAAATTTAATGTACCGGACTGGAAGTTTTTATGCAAAAACTGGTGCATTAAATTTAATGTACAATTGTGATGAAAAATTAATATACTTTTTCGTTGAAATTAAAGTAAATTATAAAAGTTAAAGTACCTTTATAGTATATTAAAGTAAATTATTAAAAATGAAGGATGTCCAATGTTCTTAATGCACTGAACATTAATGTTTCATCGCAATCGTACATGAAATTTAATATAACCAGTTTTTGCATAAAAACTTCCAGTCCGATACATTAAATGTCATGCGAATTTTTTTAACAGTGTAACACTAAAATTCCGAAAATCGGTCAATCAACTTTCTCACAAAATGAGGAAGCCATGGGCACATTATTGCGCATCTTTGTTTTATTGCTTATTTTTTCTATAAGATGAATCCGCGAAAGTTCTCCGAAAGTATTTATGCGAATAACCGTTCGCAATTTATTTCGTGATTCTACCATTTTTGCAATATAATAATCCATTCACCTTCAAAATTTGAGCTCAGTACCTCAATACTGAAATTAATCACATTTCTCGAAGTTTTAGTCTACTCTGAATACCCTGAGATAAAAAACTCAATTTGTCTTTTTCACAAAAAAAAAAAAAAAAAAGCTTGCTCTGTAAGGAAGCCAAAATCGGCGAACGAACTTTCTCACGGAGAAAGTCATGCGCAAATTATATTGCAGCCTTTTTTTTACATTATCTTTTTTATTACCTTGAGGTGCGAAAGTTCTCCGAAAGTATTTGTCCGAACGGCCGTTCGCAGAAATTCTTCGAGTAGTCGTTAAAAAAATTGCGATCCCAATGACACCTAATTTCGTTGCGGATCGGTAAAGCCGGTACTCCCTGCATTATACCGAAAGCTCACGATCTAATGGCACGTAGCTCGGAAACGACGTTGGGACCGAATGCGGTACAGCCGTGTGCAGTTAAACACCAGGATCGTCTACCGAGGGTGATGCACCGGTGTGCGAGTGTGTGTGGGTAGCGAAGAGCAGACCCCGAAGATACCGGGTACCGAGCGTCGCGCAAGGGGGCACAAGTTTCCCGTTCGAGAGTTCGACCTACTCGAATCGGCGATCGGGCGAGCGGAGAGCATCGTTAAGAGCTCATTACAGGGATGGCACAAGTTAAATGGCAAACGTAACGATCCACGTGCCCTTCGCTCTCCCGGCATTCCTCAGCCTCTGTTCTCCATTTCGCTCCGTTACGTCCCACCCTTCGGATCTCTCGTTTTCTCGGGAGATTTTTATTTTTATCATGCGCCGGTTCTCTCCTCGTCCCTAAAACCCGAGATTTTTTCGCCATCTCTCGAAATTTCGCATCTCTTTCTTCGTACTTGTCTATCGATTTCTCAAGAAGGAAAAAAAAAAACGAGCAGGTAGAGCAAAAGTGGTGAATCAGCTGATAAGCGCTGATAAGCATCGGGCAATGCTGCTACACCACTGATTAGCAGAGAACAATTAACACTTTCCTCTCTGAGGTCACTTCCGGTCGGAAAATGACATTTCTAAACCGGAAGCGACGTATTTCCTCTGCGACGTCACTTCCGGTCGGAAAATGACATCTTTAAACCGGAAATGACGTATTTCCGGTATGAGGCCACTTCCTGTTGGAAAATTATACCTTCAAACCGGAAGTGACGTATTTCGGGTATGCCATCACTTCGGGGTGCAAAATGACACTTTCAAATCAGAAGTGACGTATTTACGTTGTGACGTCACTTCCGGTCGAAAAATGATATTTTCAAACCGGAAGTGACGTATTTACGGTGCGATGTCATATCCGGACAAAAAATGACAGTGTCAAACCGGAAGTGACGTATTTCCGGTGTGACGTCACTTCCGGTAGAAAAATTACATGTTCAAACCGGAAGTGACATCCTGTCGTCGGACGTCACTTTCGGTTTGAAAGAAAGATTCTCGAACCGGAAGTGGCGTTGCAGAGAAATTTTTTCAATGCCTCAGTTATCGATACAAGTAAGCGAACTACGTTTTAGAATTTTTATTTTTTTTTATCGTCTTTCGTTTCGAAATGCACTGGTCCATCTTACAGCGTCGGCGATATTCGCCACTCTCTTTACTCTACCCTTCGCGAACTTAAACATCGGATACTTCACGCTCCGATACCCCTTCGTTATTTGTTAATTGCTCTAAACCTTAACCGAACGGTTAATACCGCAGATGAAACTCACCTTCCTCGGCGGTGAAAGAACGAACGGGTCCGGTCAGCAAGACCATGCAGAACAGCAGAACTACCAGTGAGCACGATCTCGGCCTCATCGCGTCGGATCGCACAGGTCATTCGTCCATTTTATAACGAGCGAGGTCGAGGATCCACCGACGACGACGACGACGGCGACGACGACGACGGCGGCGGCGACGAAGACGGGCGAGAAAGTCTTTTGTTTCGGCTCGTTCGCTCCTCGCGAATTCGGCGAGTACGTTGCCTGAGGCTTCCCTACGTCAGTCGTAGAACCTGCGGATAAAGTAGAAACAAATGTTGTAGCTTCGGTGCACTATGCCGGGTATATTTAGAAGGCTGATTAATGGACCGGCCGGGCGAGAAGGAGATCAAAGCGGGACGGAAGGGACGGGTCAGCGGACGACGCGATGTCTGCAGACGCCGTTTTATCTCCAGACTCCTCGCCGCCGATCGGCAAAACGCAATTACAGCGCAGGGTGTCGATGGAATTTTAAAAAAGGGTTGAACATTTTTTTATAAAAATGATAAGGAAACAATATTAATTTTTTCATCAAGCACACATTGCCGGGTTAAAAAGTGTATCGTTTAACCATATGCTGTTTATTTGTACAATCAATTGTGCAAATTAAATTTTAAAAAAACCTGACGATGCCCTTTCGGGTACATTGCATTGCATTCAGAAAAAAAAATTATTTGACTGCCACCGTTCATTTGGTTTAAGTAAAATATTTATTTTATTTATTAAATATTTATTGGATTTGAATAAATGTTTATTTTAATTAAGTAAATAGTTACTTAAATGAAATAAATATTTTACTTAAACCAAATAAACGGTGGCCGTCAAATAAATTTTTTTTCTGGGTGCGACGAGCCAGAAATTGACCTACTGAGAACTTCAACATAATGACAACGCAATTGTAGCGGAGGATGTCGATAAAATTTTGTCAAAAGAAGCCATGATAAATATTATTATCGATTGTTCTTGCAGTAATTGGGAAACAATATAATTTTGCTCATCAGCACAAACTTTATTGCGTTAAAAAAATGTATCGTTTACTTATACGCGATTTATTTGTAGAATTAAATGTGCAAATGTTTTAACTGATCTTTTTTTTATCCAAGATTGCCGATTATCGTAAGTTAATTATTTAGCTGGTAATAACGCGATACGTTGTCATAAAAATAAAAAATAAATTGAATAGAGTAATTTCGGCCTGAAAAAGGAAAAAGTCTAGTCTGAAAAATATCTCCAGACTAATATCGGCCGGGAGAGGAGATCAAAGCGGGATGGGAGAGACGGGTCAGCGGGCGACTCGATGTCCATAAACGCCGTTTTATCTCCAGACTCCTCGCCGCTGATCGTTAAAACGCTATTATAGTGCAGAGTGTCGATGACATTTTGAAAAAAATCGATGAAAAAAAAAATATATATATATTATCAATGTTCTTACAGTAATTGGGAAACAATATAATTTTTTTTTATCAACGGAAACTTTGCCGCGTCAAAAATGTATCTTTACACATTTTTGCACTATTTTTTTCGCCGAGACTGTGTCGATTATCACAAGTTTGTTATTTTTTTTTTTTAATAAAGCAATACTTCATAAAAAATATTTAAAAAATGAGTAACGCAATTTCGGCTGGAAAAAGCAAAAAGTTAAGTCTGAAACGGATCTTCAGACTAATATCGGCCGGGATGCCGTTCGTAGGAAGAGAATAGACAGAAGCACAGACGAAGGGCAAAAAACGATGAAGGATTGTTATAAAAGAACGATAAACAAAATTATTATCGATGCTTTTACAGCAATTGGAAAACAATATTATTATTTCTTATCAATGCAAATTTCGCCGCGTTAAAACATGTATCGTTTATCCACACGTCATTTATTTGTTCAATGAAACGTGGCATTTTTTACACCCAGTAAAATCATTTATTTGACGAGCACCCGCAGATAAATATGTATTAGGTTTAAATAAATATCCATTTAAATCAAACAACTTATTCAAAAGAAATAATTATTTATTGAAATCAAGGAAATGTTGATTTAAAACGAATAAATATTTATTTGCGGCCCTCAAACAAATGATTTTTCTGGGTGTAACTTTTTTTTCGCCAGAACTGTGCCGATCATGACAAGTTTGTTAATAATGCGATGGGTTGTCATAAAAAAAAAAATTGAATAGAGTAATTTCGGCTTGAAAAAGGGAAAAGTCTGAGAAGATCTCCAGACTAATATCGGCCCGGATGCCTTTCGGAGAGAATAGACAGAAGCATGGCCGAAGGGAGGGGGGGGGGGGGGGGGGCGAGTTGTAAAAGTGCAGGGCAATAAGTGAAGGAGGGCCGCGGCCGCGGTGTTATCGGAAAGCAGTAAATCCGATCGAGCAAAGAGAGCCTCGTCGTATAACGCGAAGGAGGGATTATATAGAACGGGCCGCTGCCACGGCCCGTTTCGCCCGCTCGATCGATATCCGATAACGTCTGGCTCGGGTAATTTATAGTCGGCCCTTTAATTATGAAAACCAACGAAGGGACCGGATAGGATGAGCCTTCCTATTAACGCCGACTCGTCCGCTCCGATACTTTCGTGTCGTATTATACACCGCGACTACACGATACGCCGCTCGTGAATTCTTTACTCCAAAAAAAAAAAAAAAAAAACACAAAAAAACGTCGAGCAACGATAATTTACTAGATAAGTCCGCTACATGAATTTAAAAAAAGGTGACGATGACCCTTCGGATATCTCGTATCGACGAGCCACAAACTATTTCACTGACAACTCATTTTACAAAAATGTCTGTTCATTTGAAAAAAATTTCGTTCGCGTTAAAAAAAATTCTTTTCATGTCACAAAAATTTCTGTTCATTTTACAAAAATGTCCGTTCATTTAAAACAATTTCCGGTCATGTAAAAAAAAATTCTGTTCATGTTACAAACATTTTTGTTGATTTAACAAAAATTTCTGTTCAGGTTACAAAAATTTTTGTTCATGTTACAAAAATTTCTGTTCATGTTACAAACATTTCCGTTCGCCCGGTCCGATAACTTTCTAGTCACATTACACACCGCGACTACACGATACGCTGCTCGTGAATTCTTTCCTCTCCAAAAAAAAAAAAACCAAAAAAAGTCGAGCACCAATAATTTATTCGATAAGTTCGCCACACGAATAAAAAAAAAAAAAGTTGACGATGACCCTTCGGAAATCTCGTATCGACGAGCCAGAAACTATTTCACTGACAACTCCAACATAATGACGAGGGTAATTTCTTTCTTTTGTGCGTTGCCCCGTAGCTGAACGATAAACTCTCTATATTACGATACGGCGCTGCGATATCGTCGGCGGTTCGTCGATCAAAAAAAAAAAATGTTTACGCGGGTCAGCGTGTCCCGACTCGACTATTATTATATCGCTGGTTGTGTTATATTTTACAAGCCATAACAGACCGCATAGTCGGTCGGGCATTGCGACGGCCGGCGGTTTGATAAACCACAACCAGTTCTCTCGGCGATAGCGGTGCGTCGAGAAATCGTTTACCGGCTCGTTGGCTGCGAGCGATTTTCCCCGAATGCCAGAGTTATTATCGCGGGCGAGTCGGGCGCGACTCGCCGAAATGTATGAGAGATCGTTCGGCTCGATTGGCCTGCCAGCGATCGAGCGCGGGACAATTTTTCTCTTTGATAACATTTATTAATTGAGAGAGAGAGAAAAAAAAAAACACTTTAGAGGCTTACAAAGTTAAAACGGTGGGGAATTGACTAGAGAATTGTTGAAACGCAGTTGAAAAAGGTTAACCTACCGTGTGACGGATTTTACACGCGATAAGCGAAGTTTCCACTCGGAAACTTCACCGAGGAGGGCGTTTCTGAAGTTGCCGCTTCGGAGTTACGGCGCGGGCACTTCAAGCCCTCTGCAATATGAATAATCGATTTACCGCATTGCACGTCCACGCCGTTTATTTCCGGCCGAAGTCGGCGGGTGTTCGATCACGAATATTTTCCGATTAAAAGGGATTCGATGGTCGTTTTTAATCGAAGGCGCGTGTACGTGTACATATATTGTGAGCGTCAACGTTGATCGGCGTATTCCGATAAAGAATGATTGAAATATCCGGGAGAATGTAGAAAATAAAAAACGGAATGGTTATCCGCAATTTCCGGTAGAACGGAATCGAAGTCCGCCGCGAAAATAATTTCGATACAAACTTGTTTACAATAACAGCATTTTTTTTTTTTTTTTTTTAGGGCAAAGTACTTATTGACGTATCGAGTACCGGCAGAACTTAATCGCTGAAATTCCGAGCAGCGAGTACACCCAGAAAAATAATTTATTTGACGCCCCGCAAATAAATATTTATTTAAATCAATTGAAATATTTACTTAAATCAATAAAAATATTTACTTAAATCAATAAAAATATTTACTCAAATCAATTAAAATATTTACTCAAATCAATTAAAATATTTACTTAAATCAATTAAAATATTTACTTAAATCAATTAAAATATTTACTTAATTCAATTAAAATATTTACTTAAATCAATTAAAATATTTATTCAATTGGCTGAAGGACTTCGGTCGATAGCCAATTGGCAATCTATCTATATTCTCATGACAACTTATAAAATGTAAGGCTATGTACCAAAAATTGTTCCATCTGAAATATCGTCAATAAATCCACTACTACTACTATTTATTTAAAATATTTACTTGAACCAAATAAGTACTTATTTGCGGGTGCCGGTCAAATGAATTATTTTTTTGGGTGTACTCAGTCGGTACTTGCTACTTCAATGCGTACTTCGAGTACTCAGCGTATTCGCCAATCTCTGTTACAGACACGGTAGAGACGGTGTAATCGAAGTGCGAAGCCACGATCTTCGGTTGGATCACCCGAAGGATCGAGAGTCGCGATCGTTCAACAGCTCGGTCTCCGGATCGTACCGTTGCTCGACCGCATGTTCCCAAATTAATGGAACCAAAGCGAAATAATCGATCGCCACACGGTCGCACGATACACAAAGCCGTACCGGTATTCGCTGATTGATCGAAGCGAGAAAGATCTGGGTCATGGAACGTCGCGATCGATGACCTAGGCATCCGCTTCTTCGATCCCGATCCACTCCGTAGATCACTTCGAAGCTGCGCAGCAATGCGATAAAACAGTCGGTACCGCGCGAATTTGTGGGCTCTACGTTACTCTAAACGAAATGCGATCGATGATCTAGGCATCCGCTCCTTCGATCCCGATTCACTCCGTAGATCACTTCGAAGCTGCTCAGCATGCGATAAAACAGTCGGTACCGCGCGAATTTGTGGGCTCTACGTTACTCTAAACAAAATGCGATCGATGATCTAGGCATCGGCTCCTTCGATACCGATCCATTCCATAGATCACTTCGAAGCTGCGCAGCATGCGATAAAACAGTCGATACCACGCGAATTCGTGGGCTTCCACGTTAATCCAAAGGATATGCGATCGATGATCTAGGCATCCGCTCCTTCGATCCCGATCCGCTCCTTCAATCCCGATCCACTCCGTAGATCACTTTGAAGCTGCGCAGCATGCGATAAAACAGTCGATACCACGCGGATTCGTGGGCTTCCACGTTAATCCAAAGGAAATGCGATCGATGATCTAGGCACCCGCTCCTTCGATCTCGATCCACTCCGTAGATCGCTTTGAAGCTGCGCAGCATGCACTTAAACAGTCGATACCACGCGAATTCGTGGGCTTCCACGTTAATTTACACCGCGCGAACATTATCCAAAGTAAATGCGATCGATGTTCTAGGCATTCGCTCCTTCGATCCCGATCCACTCCGTAGATCGCTTTGGAGCTGCGCAGCAAGCAATAAACACTCCGTACACCGGAAAATTAATGGGCTTTCACATTAATCCACACCGTGCGTGCATTACGCAAAGTAAATACGATCGATGCCCTAGGCATCCGCTCCTTCGATCCCGATCCACTCCATAGATCGTCTTCTAGCTGCGCAGCATGCCATAAAACAGTTGATACCGCGCGAATTCGTGGGCTTCCACGTTAATCCACACCGCTCGTATACATTATTCCAAAGTAAACGCGATCTACCGTAAACAAGCTTCAGAGAGGGGTCGTGTTTTATTGCGATTCGACGAGTGACTCTAATTGGCCGGATAATGTATCAAGTTAACGGCGAGGAAGAGAAACCGGGAGAGCTCGTACACAGGGAATAATAAACTCGTTGGCTGGAATGCGAGTTAAAACTGGCAAATTAACCTCGAGCGTTGCTCCGCTGACATTCTACCCTCGATCCTTTTATTTCGGAATCTCAAGATTCTCACCGCTCTTTCTACTTTAGTTTCTAAAACCCCCCCTCCCTCTCAGCTCTCCCCCCCCCCCCCCCCTCTTCGCCGCCACCCCGAGCGATTAAAATAGAATACGAGGCGAGCGAGTTCTTGAATTCCACTCGTTGCAGTGACACAGCGAGTCGGTGGACTGCACGTTTATTGAGTCCTCAAGTGTGCGTGCGCGCGTGCGGTCTTTCCGTGACTGCACGAGTGGCTGGCACACGTTGTGGATTCCGAGTTTGTGTCGCCGGGTTCGTGTCCCCCTCGGAATACCATAAACCGTGACGGAAAAAATTTACGTCTGTACCGACGGTGAGTTCGGGAACGGGGAAGACCTATAACACGTCGCTGAGGCGCATGCGCAGAACGTCCGGGTAACCGATCAGCATAGAATCGACGGAAGTACTTGAGGTAGCTACCGCGTCGCACGATAGGCAAATGAGTGCTAAATTTTTATAATTGTTTATTTAAATTTGTATGAATTTATTGAGGATGGAGGAGGAGGATTTGTATTATTGCATGTTTTCATGTCTTTGTAGGGTTTTTTTAAATGCAAATTTCCATGTCTTTGTAGGGTTTTTTAAAAGTAAAATCCGTATTTTTTTAACCGATCTTAATTATCACGGCTCATTCGGTGCTTTAAACTTTGCTCTAGGAATTCGCCAAGTAGATTTTTCGTAGGTTTGACCGTTTTACAAATACGGAGCATTGTTTAAGCGGTGCATTTTTTTTTTCCCGTAGACAAACTGCTGTCATTTTTAAACGGCGAAAATTATTTAAAAAATCTGTTTGGTGAATTCGTAGAGTCACGTTTGAGGAACAAAATGAGCCACGGTACAGTGAAATTCGTTGAGACATAAGGGTTCTTCTTTGAAAAAACTCAACGAAAATGTATCGTCATAACGATGTATTTGCAAAAACATCGTTATCGATAATTTCCTGGATTGAGAACCCATGCAGTAATACAAATCGACTTCCGTTACTGTCAATAAATGCACAACATTTTGGATAAACAATTGCGAAAACTTAGCACTCGTTTGAGCAGTGTTCCGTGAAGTACACTGTTAAACAAATTGTATTTATGCAAAACTGTTTTTATACAAAAACTTTTACATCAAATTTAACGTACAATTGTGATGAAAAATGAATGAACTTTCACGGTGAAAATAAGATAAACTATTATATCTAAAGTACTTTCATAGTAAAATGAAAGTAAAGCATTTTTTTAAGTTTTTAATTTTTCATCACAATTTTACATTAAATGTAATCCAGTTTATGCATAGAATCTCCCAATCGGTACAGTGAAATTCGTTGAGAAATAAGGGTTCTTCTTTGAAAAAACTCAACGAAAATGTATCGTCATAACGATGTATTTGCAAAAACATCGTTATCGATAATTTCCTGGATTGAGAATCCATGCAGTAATACAAATCGACTTCCGTTACTGTCAATAAATGCACAACATTTTGGATAAACAATTGCGAAAACTTAGCACTCGTTTGAGCAGTGTTCCGTGAAGTACACTGTTAAACAAATTGTATTTATGCAAAACTGTTTTTATACAAAAACTTTTACATCAAATTTAACGTACAATTGTGATGAAAAATGAATGAACTTTCACGGTGAAAATAAGATAAACTATTATATCTAAAGTACTTTCATAGTAAAATGAAAGTAAAGCATTTTTTTAAGTTTTTAATTTTTCATCACAATTTTACATTAAATGTAATCCAGTTTATGCATAGAATCTCCCAATCGCCGTACATTAAACCTCATAACAATTATTTTAACAGATCAACTGCTTTAACTCGACATAAAATTCTTTGCCAAGCCGGATAATAAATTACACGTAATCGTTCATCCGTAGACGCGAAGAAGACGTCGTTGCAAGTTTGCAATTCGCGAACGAGCCAATCACGAGTTTGGGTTCGATTTGGATCGCCTCGATTTTCTCAAGGCGTTTTCGGACGCTGCGGTGGCAAACAGGGGAGCGAAATCGAACGCGGATGTCGGATTCGCTCTCAGCGAAGAGACTTTTAATTGGTGTTCACGACGACCGGTCATCGCCTTATCACACATCAATGTCTGTTCTTTAACTCGGGTGCACGGCGGGTCAATGGAGCAGTCACTTATCGTTTTTTATAATGAGTCCCTCTATTCGGGCAATTTTTTTCTTTCACTGCGTTTCCTTTTATCGCAGTACTCTTCCGAGTAGAACTGGCAGATAGCGAAATTCTCAGTGAAAAATGATTTTGTTATTCCAACGGAATGTCGATCGTTAATAATTTATTCTGCGTGGAAACGATTTGCTGCTGGCGTGAAATACTTGCGATTATAGCGATGTGGCTTTTTGTTGAAAAATATGCCCGTAAAATGGGGACGCACATCGATACGACGATTTCCGAACGACTCGTCCAAGAAACCACGATCGCACTTCCTGACAACGGAATGTTGTCCGGGCAAAAAAAAGTATCATCTCGCGTCAGCCGGTGAATCGCCGAGCGGGCGATCCCGGCGGTTCCGGCGACTTTATTCGCTGAATTAATAATTTATTGATGCGGCTGCAAGAAAAATTTGTCTTCTGCACGGTGAAATAGTTACCAACGTTTCTCGCCCGCAAACGTCCACAATTCTTTTCATGTTCATAAAAAAAAAAAATTTTGTCCGTTTTACAAAGATTTCTGTACATCTTACAAAAAGTTGTGTTCTTTTTACAAAAAAAATGGTGTTCATTTTACAAAAATTTCTATTCATTGTACAAAAAATTCAGTTCATTGCATAAACATTTCTGTTCATTTAACAAAAATCTTTATTCATTTAATACAAATTTCTATTCATTTAACAAAAATGTCTATTCATTTAACAAAAATGTCTATTCATTTAACAAAAACGTCTATACATTTAACGAAAATGTCTGTTTATTTAACAAAAATTTCTGTTTATTTAACAAAAATTTCTGTTTATTTAACAAAAATTTCTGTTTATTTAACAAAAATTTCTGTTTCTTTAAAAAAACTTTCTGTTCATTAAACAAAAATGTCTATTCATTTAAGAACAATTTCTGTTCATTTTCCGAATATTTTTTGTAAAATAAACAAAATAATTATGGCCATTTCTATACAAAAAAAGTAGGTTAAACATCCAAATCTTTTCTGCTGCGTAAAGCGAAACGATTTGTTGTCACACTAAAAAAAAACTATCAGCCCCGACAATACAGTTCTAAATTGTTGGACGGATCGAAAAATGTGCCCTGAAAGTGCGAGCGCGCATCGATCCAACAGTTTCCGATCTCCTCCACCAAGAATCCACGACCGCACTCCTCGAACGGAATCTCGTCTCCTCGAAAAAAAAAAAAAAAAAAAGAAGTCTCATCTCGCATCATCCGCTAAATCCTCGAGCGGGCGATGCCGGCGGTTTCGGCGACTGTATTCGCTATCCGGCAATCGAGAGCCTGGAAGGAGCAATTGTCGGTGCCACGAGGTGGAATAATCCTCGAAGGATACCGTAATGGAGGCACGCGCAGTCAGCGAACAGAGATTTCCCATCTACCGGCTCTTGTGTACAGCGTCGGCTCGACAACCGAAAGCCTCTCTTGCCTCGGCGCCCTCGGCTACCGTTCGAGCTGCATCAGCAACGGTGGCAACCATTCTCCACGGTGGTGTACGGATCCAGCAATAGCGGTATAATCCTCCGGGATGAGGACTCAATTTATAAACTGTGCGAGTCGGTATTCGATACTCAAAGGATTAAAAAAAAAAAAAAAAAAAAAAAAAAAAAACATAATCGACACATCGTGCATTGTGTCGCGCGTATGCCGAGTGGGCCGCGACACATGGCGGATTTCATGGGGCATTTGTCGTGAATGGAAACAGAACGGAGAGCGAAGTAACACGAAGCTCGTTGAAAGACGAGCGAAGCGGAGAGGCGGAGAAAAATATGAATTCGTGAAAGACTTTTGGTTCGCCGAGGACCGGTTTAAACTTTCTCGTGGGAATCGATCGTTCGAGATGGGTCGAGGCCGGTACGAGCCCTCGAGAGGACGCGCGTACGTTTCGAGGGTCCTCGACAACGTGCGTCGCACTCGAGATCCTTCGGTGACTCGGCCGGTCTGGACAGAATCCCCGCACGATCTTTGCCTTTGTGCCTGGTTTGCGGAGTGAAAAATATACATGTATCGACCATTTCGCTGTCGAAGATTTTTAAATGTCGAACGGATGGCGAATATGTGTAAGAGACATTGAGTGGTGAGGAAGGAAAAGAAAAACAAATAACAGCGGTCAAGTAGTTTTACTCGGGATAGTTTGTGGCTGTTTGAGGAGTGAAAACATACAAGTAAGTCGACCATTTCACTGTCGAACATTTTTTAACATCTAGATGTGTAAATGTCCAAATGTCCAAAAATTCAAATGTGTAAATATTTAAAGGTCTAAATATTCAAATGTGTAAATATTCAAATGTGTAAATATTCAAATGTCTAAATATTCAAATGTCTAAATATTCACATGTCTAAATATTCACATGTCTATATATTTAAATGTCTAAATATTCAAATGTCTAAATATTCACATGTCTAAATATTCAAATGTCTAAATATTAACATGTCTAAATATTAACATGTCTAAATATTCAAATGTCTAAATATTCAAATGTCTAAATATTCAAATGTCTAAATATTCAAATGTCTAAATATTCAAATGTCTAAATATTCAAATGTCTAAATATTCAAATGTCTAAATATTCAAATGTCTAAATATTCAAATGTCCAAATATTCAAATGTTTAAATATAGAAATCTCTAAATATCCAAATCTCTAAACGGTTGAAAAAAGTACAAGTATCGATCCATTACGGTGTCGAAGATTTATAAATGTCGAACGAATATCGAATAAATGTCTGAGAAATTGAGGGTTCGACAAAGGCAAACAAAAAAAAAAAAAGAAAAGAAAATACAAAACACAGTCAACTAGTTTTTACCCAGGATACTCCGAGCCACCCTCCGAGGGCAGGTTCGATATTTATTTTGAATAACTATGAATACAAAAGCCTCCGTGACCCCGGATTCCCGAGAGTTCAAGGCTCCGCGCGGCTGAAACTTAACAAAAAAATCCAGAGGCATGTGTAAAGCGCGCAACTGGAAATAAAAAACCGCATACAGAGTGCAGCGGCCGTATGGCCAGAATTTTAACAAGGTCCTCGGTATCGCACAGTTCGATGGACAAAATCTTTGTACAATGGTATATTATCAGGTCGCGAGAGCCCGTCGAGTGTGTCTTGTATAAGGAATCATAGACCCGGAATTAGTGCTATCCGAATTAACCATCGTTTCCCTTAACGGTCCTGTTTTTCCACTATTTTTCGACGACCACGGGGGGTGGTCTCGTTCCGCGTCGCGTCCGTCATCGCTTGTGCAACCGCCGCGCGCAACGCATGACCGCATAATCAACGAGGAGGTGATTAGAGCGGTTGAGTACTTCTTTTTTTTTTTTTTTTTTTTTTTCTTCTCATTCCATCATCCATTCTAAATGTCCCGTGGACGAGAAGCCACAAAGCCGAAAGGGTCCTTGACGATGGCTTCCCGAGCAGCCTCCCGCGGTCGTCGACTCGCCCGACTGTTCTTTTCATACTTAATCTTTCGGCATCTCGCCCATTCGGCAACAAACAACTCCCATGGAATTCGTTACCGCCCGGCGGGCGACACGGTACAGCCATTGTCATCTCGGGCCCAAGACTTTGGTGAGGTTTTTTTTTTACTTGCCGAAGTACTCGTGACGCTCACTCGAGCACCGTGCTAAAAATCTACTTCGTTCAAATTTGAAAAAAAAATCCTTCAGATGTAATGAAACATTTTTTTCCGAGTCACTAAAATAACTGCTCTGCTTGCGTGCAAAGCGGGCGTAACATCGCCTGCTATTGACCAATGATGGTTATTAATGTGTGCGCATGCGCAGTACTGTTCTCATTACTCCCGGAGACGTTATGGTCATTGACGAATGTGACGATTTTGCAGCGCAAGAAATGTGCTTTTTTAACGAAAACGAATTTTAACGAAACAAACTAAATTTTAACAAAATCGAAAAAAAAAAACAAATTTTAATGAAATCGACAAAAAACAAACTTTAAGGGAATCGAAAAAAACCAAAATTTAACGAAATCGAAAAAAAATCGTATTTTACACAGGAGGGAGCGGACTTTCCGCCGAGTGTGATTTCCGCTCTCGCTTCGCTCGGCCAAAAGACATAATATACTATTTTATATCTATTATTGTACGCCTAATCGATTTGCTCTTTGACACACAACGAGAGATGTTCTTCATGTGCCTAAAAAAAAAAAAACATCTCCAACGAATTTAATTTCCCGGCCCAAGACTGCGACTTTCCACAGTCGAGTGCGCCAAGGAGAATCGGTCAGCCCCGCAGTCGTTCGGACTTGAGAAAAGAAGAAAATTGTGCAGGAACATTATCCGATAATTCCGATTGAAAAAAAGTGCTCGTCACTCATCCATCTCTATCTTACAATTTTTGTATAAAAAAAAAATAAAAAATTCCCTTGAGTACAATTTCTATAAAAATCTGTAGCCCTCTCGTATTATTCTACGAACATAGAGCCGCACCGAATTATGCTGGTGCATTCTTCGAGCGCGTTCTCGAGATTACAGCGAGACGACACGCACACGAGATGATGGTAAACCGTGTCAAAACCCACCATTTTTTTTCTTTTTTTTTTTTTTTTTTCTCGAAGTATAATTGGTGGTCCCGAAGGCCCGATAGGGGACGAGTGTGCCGGCATATCGCGTGACAACAGGTTCAGTCGGTTACCATAACCGGTCGAAAGAAACATTCTGTGCGCGAACCCCGGTCACCTCCCTTGATCGTCGGAGCTTTCGCTACCGGTTTTGGGTATCAGCATCGGGTTCGCCTCCTCTTGTTCATCCAAAAATCTTAAGAATAAGGATCTCGATTCGCCTGATGGCCGGCATAATCGCGCATCCGTCGAGCCGCCATCGTCGGCATTCTCATATTCCACTCATTCAACCTTTTCGCTGGGTTGCACATTTCATACCGCTGTATCCTGTACAACCATCCGCATCACTCGAGATGCCCTCACGAATAATAATCATGTCAACCTCCCCTTCCTGCATCTCCGAGCTGACATTTTTATTCCTTATTTTTTTTTTTTTTTTTTTTTTTGTTCTCCATCTCGTCGAGGTACGGAGCCGCACGTACGCACGAAAATTAGACGGGGACATCGATGTTTCGTGGGGATTTTTTTTTTTTTTTTTTCTGTCGTGTTTCTTAAATCCTCGTGGGTTTAATTCGATTGATATTCTGTTCAAAGATTTCCTATACGCTGAGAGGAGGATCTCGGTAAACTACCAAGTAGGGAAGAGCGGGGCAAAATGGAACAGTGGGAAAATGCAATTTTTCAATCATTTTTGGATGAGAGAGTGGGGCAAGACGGGTAGAAAATCCGGACGCATCGATGGGGCGAAATGTCCCATGCAGACATTTTCAAGCGTTACATCGGGCCCTGATAGGTTATTTTTATTTTCTTATTCCCAATCTCCTCGACACACGGCGCCGCACGTCCTCACGAAAATTACACGAAGACATCAATGTTGCGTGGGATGATTTTTTCTTTTTTTTCCCCCGCGTCTCTTAAATCCTCATGGGTTCGATTCGTTTGATATTCTGTTCAAAGATTTCCTACAGACAGGTGTTTCAAAAATTTATTTTCGTCCGTTTCCTCCGTAGATATTCCACGAATGTGCTTGCCGCAGCTCGTCACAAAACCACTACCGAATATGACATACGAAAATAAAGACACGCGGAAAACCTCGCCAATGATAATCATGACAACCTCCTCCTCGCGCATCTCCGCGCCAACATTTTTATTTTTATTTTCTTATTCCCAATCTCCTCGACACACGGCGCCGCACGTCCTCACGAAAATTACACGAAGACATCAATGTTGCGTGGGATGATTTTTTCTTTTTTTTTTCCCCCGCGTCTCTTAAATCCTCATGGGTTTGATTCGTTTGATATTCTGTTCAAAGATTTCCTACAGATAGGTGTTTCAAAAATTTATTTTCGTCCGTTTCCTCCGTAGATATTCCACGAATGTGCTTGCCGCAGCTCGTTACAAAACCACTACCGAATATGACATACGAAAATAAAGACACGCGGAAAACCTCGCCAATGATAATCATGACAACCTCCTTCTCGCGCATCTCCGCGCCAACATTTTTATTTTTATTTTCTTATTCCCAATCTCCTCGACACACGGCGCCGCACGTCCTCACGAAAATTACACGAAGACATCAATGTTGCGTGGGATGATTTTTTCTTTTTTTTTTCCCCCGCGTCTCTTAAATCCTCATGGGTTTCATTCGTTTGATATTCTGTTCAAAGATTTCCTACAGATAGGTGTTTGAAAAATTTATTTTCGTCCGTTTCCTCCGTAGATATTCCACGAATGTGCTTGCCGCAGCTCGTCACAAAACCACTACCGAATATGACATACGAAAATAAAGACACGCGGAAAACCTCGCCAATGATAATCATGACAACCTCCTTCTCGCGCATCTCCGCGCCAACATTTTTATTTTTATTTTCTTATTCCCAATCTCCTCGACACACGTCGCCGCACGTCCTCACGAAAATTACACGAAGACATCAATGTTACGTGGGATGATTTTTTCTTTTTTTTCCCCCGCGTCTCTTAAATCCTCATGGGTTTGATTCGTTTGATATTCTGTTCAAAGATTTCCTACAGATAGGTGTTTGAAAAATTTATTTTCGTCCGTTTCCTCCGTAGATATTCCACGAATGTGCTTGCCGCAGCTCGTTACAAAACCACTACCGAATATGACATACGAAAATAAAGACACGCGGAAAACCTCGCCAATGATAATCATGACAACCTCCTCCTCGCGCATCTCCGCGCCAACATTTTTATTTTTATTTTCTTATTCCCAATCTCCTCGACACACGGCGCCGCACGTCCTCACGAAAATTACACGAAGACATCAATGTTGCGTGGGATGATTTTTTCTTTTTTTTCCCCCGCGTCTCTTAAATCCTCATGGGTTCGATTCGTTTGATATTCTGTTCAAAGATTTCCTACAGACAGGTGTTTCAAAAAATTATTTTCGTCCGTTTCCTCCGTAGATATTCCACGAATGTGCTTGCCGCAGCTCGTTACAAAACCACTACCGAATATGACATACGAAAATAAAGACACGCGGAAAACCTCGCCAATGATAATCATGACAACCTCCTTCTCGCGCATCTCCGCGCCAACATTTTTATTTTTATTTTCTTATTCCCAATCTCCTCGACACACGGCGCCGCACGTCCTCACGAAAATTACACGAAGACATCAATGTTGCGTGGGATGATTTTTTCTTTTTTTTTTTCCCCGCGTCTCTTAAATCCTCATGGGTTTGATTCGTTTGATATTCTGTTCAAAGATTTCCTACAGACAGGTGTTTCAAAAATTTATTTTCGTCCGTTTCCTCCGTAGATATTCCACGAATGTGCTTGCCGCAGCTCGTTACAAAACCACTACCGAATATGACATACGAAAATAAAGACACGCGGAAAACCTCGCCAATGATAATCATGACAACCTCCTTCTCGCGCATCTCCGCGCCAACATTTTTATTTTTATTTTCTTATTCCCAATCTCCTCGACACACGGAGCCGCACGTCCTCACGAAAATTACACGAAGACATCAATGTTGCGTGGGATGATTTTTTCTTTTTTTTTCCCCCGCGTCTCTTAAATCCTCATGGGTTTGATTCGTTTGATATTCTGTTCAAAGATTTCCTACAGATAGGTGTTTCAAAAATTTATTTTCGTCCGTTTCCTCCGTAGATATTCCACGAATGTGCTTGCCGCAGCTCGTTACAAAACCACAACGGAATATGAGATGGGGGAACGGTGAGACACGCGGAAAACCTCGCCAGGTGTCGGCCCCGACAATTCTCCGGGCGCGCACGGTGCGTGGCAGCTCCGGCTCGACGTCAGAAGCACACACGAGCGAGCCGGGCACGTTTACCGCATAACTTCGCCACGGGTCCGCCTCGCCGGGGGAAACTGGACGTTTTTTTTTTTTTTTTATCGCTACCGAAGAATCTAAATACGAGATTATTCGAGATACGGCCTCACTCTGAAATTTAATGCCCGCCGGGCCGAGCGACGGCCGTGTATCGGCCAATGTCTTTCTCGTTGCTGTTTCACTCCCGGCCGTTACGTCGCTATAACCGACGGTGCGGCTATTCATTTTAGTTTTTGCCTTCTCGCGTCTTGGTCCGTTCATTTCCACTCGGCGGGTGGCGAGGAACGAATATTAAACTCTCCCCGAGACTCTTGGCTTTTCAGCCGGGTTTCTCGAGAGGAGGCGGACGGGATGGCGAGGCTCGGACGTACCGGGCGGAAGATTCATTAGATGTTCTTTTCTTCGCACTGGCTGCCGTACGCCAAAACGCCGTATCGGCCCTCCTCCGGCCGGCGCAGGTAGCCGGGGCAAAGCCGACGGTTATTCCGAGCACTGATAAGCACCGGCTTACGTCACTACGCCGATGCTTCGCAGATGAAAAATATTACTTTTGTCTGTAACGTCACTTCAGGTTTGAAAATCTTACTTTGGAACCGGAAGTCATATCATATAGGGAAATGTCACCTCCGATTTGAAAGTAAGATTTTCAAACCGGAAGTGATTTCATAAGGGAAAATGTCACTTCCGGTTTGGAAGTCTGAATTTGAAACCGGAAGGGAAGTCATAAGGGAAAATGTCACTTACGATTTGAAAGTAAGATTTTCAAACCGGAAGTGATTTCATGAGGGAAAATGTCACTTCCGGTTTGGATGTCCGAATTTGAAACCGGAAGGGATGTCATAAGGGAAAATGTCATGTCCGGTTTAAAAAACCTCACACCGGTAATATGTTACTTCCGGTTTGAAAATCTTACTTTCAAACCGGAAACGATGTCACAGGTGAGAATGTCACTTCCAGTTTGAAAATCTTACTTTTCGACCTGAAGTGACATAATAGCGGACATACGTCACTTCCGATTTGTAAATCTGGATTTGAAACCGGAAGTGATGTCACACGGGAAAATTCTACTTCCGGTTTAAAAATCTAACTCTTCCACCTGAACTGACCTAATACCGGAAATACCTTCCTTCCGATTTGGAAATCTGGATTTGAAACCGGAAGTGATGTCATGTGGGAAAATGCCACTTCCGGTTTGAGAATCTAATTTTTCGACCGATAGTGTCCTCACAAGGGAATTAAAAAAAAAAAAATTCTGCGCGAGTTCACTTATGGTTTATGAGTGAGATTTCCAAACCGGAAATGACCTCAGAATCTTATGTTCTATTTTTCTGCGCATCGATAAAATTTTTCCTCCAGCCGATAAGTTGCCTTCGACTCGATATCGGAGTCGGACGGACACCGGCTTGAGCGGCCGTCTCGCACAAGAGCCTCCCGATGCTGTCCCGTTTCCGTGTCGACGGTTAAATCTCACCTGGGTTATCTCGCCGGATCCCGGCGGCGGTATCGGGCGATACCGAACAGCAGCCGTGAAATTGGATTCGTAAAGGGGCATCGTGAAACGAGGTGGCGGGGAGGCACGGAGGCGCAAGAGCTCGACATTTGCCCGCGGAGGGCCCGTTCGCGAGCCCCCTAATGGAGTTGCTCCGCTCCGCCGAGGCCCGCGGCTTCGGCTCTCCTTTTTCTTCCCCCCCGACGATTCCTCGCGAGGCGAAACGTGCGTACCGGCAGGCACGGCACGTACGCCAGCCCAGAGCAGACGCACCGGTAGCTCGTAATCGTAAGAGCTTCCTGAAATCGCTATTACTCCTCGTAATGCCGCATACAAGAGAACCGCAGGGTCCCGAAACACGGTACCGGTAATGCGCTATACGAGACTGCAAAGGGCCACGTCTCGCGTTCCGCGAAAACGAATATAATATCCAGACCTCGAACCGAGCCTTTGATCGTACCATCGAGCCTCCCTTTCTACATGCTACACGAGTTATATAAAGGCTCAATTTCTTCTTTTTTTTTTTTTTTTTTTTTTCCTCGGTGCCGAACGACCCCGCTACTGCCTCCTCTCGTTTCGGAGCCAGTCATCACCCAAATGGGAACGTACGAAATTTTTCGGAAGCATTTCCAGCCGAAAGCGCACGGAGGCACGTCCATAGCCACATGGACAAAAATAAATTCCGTGCGATAATGTGAAATGTTTTTTTCATATGTTAAATACACTTTTCATCAATTTTGTTTTTTTTATGTATGTGACGGAAATGTCCGAACAAATGTTTTGAAAAAAATAGCTTCTCGCGAAAAAAAATTAATTGATTGAAAATTAAATTAATTAGTGCTCATATTTTTGTATATGTTTGTCACATATACTTTATTTTGTGCGGCTCCACATATGGCATGCATTATATAGCCACATGGAAAAAAACTTCGGTGCGAAAATGTGAAATGTATTTTTCATATTCTAAATATACTTTTCATCAATTAAAAAAGTGGAACGTATGTGATGAAGATTTTCGATCAAGATTTTGAAAAAATAGCTTTTTGGGAAAAAAAAAAATTAATTATTTTTGGTGCTCACATTTTCATATATGTTTGTCAGATGTACTTTATTTCGTGCGGCTCTACATACGAATATATTTATACGTTGCCTCGTGACGTTTCTTTTTCAGCTGTGTTCATCGATCAGTAAAAGGAAAATAGATCTTATAGAAGATTGGACATTGTAAATGCGTACGGAAAAACGTCACGAGCTTATAAATTATATCATCTTGTTCGGATCAAACTCAATCCTGAGACTCCTTTATATCGAGATCCGTCTGGAATACATTGACCGGAAAGCCTGCCTCTCTTCAAAGGAGGACAATATCACCATTGTCGACCATAGGCGAAAGGGGGGGAAAATGGGACGTCCTAAAATTATAGAAAAACTGTTTTTTTTTTTTTAACCGATTCCAAAAACGCAGATTTCCAATAATTTTGGGGCGTCCCGTTTTGCCCCACTGTCCCGTTTTCCCCCGCTCGACCCTGGTTTTTTCGTGCGGGTATGCTCTATATATATTCATACACGCTGTGTCGTAACGTTTTTCCCGAGCCGTTCTCCGCTAACAAATGATATTATCCTGTTCCGATCAAACCGTTTCATATCTGACCGGCGATATCCGTAGCGATCTTGGGACTCCTTTATATCGAGATCCGCAAGGAATATATTGACTGGAAGGCCAGCCTCTCTTCAAAGGAAGACAATACCACCCACCGGGTCTTCGCAGAAGCGTACTGTCGTTTTTTGCAGCAGGAATATGTATCACGATTGGATTCGAATGCGAGCGTTGCAGGTGGCCCTCGTTTCTCAGCTTCCTCCTCTACGACGCACAGTATTTTGTTCGTCGTGGCTTTTCATACGCTCTCGTATACATACTCGTTTTATGGCTTCATATATTGCATATCGATACACAGACGCGATAGCCGGCAATCGATATTACTTTCCATCCCGGCACGCTTATTGTCTATCAAAGACATCGATATAGAGATACGGACTGTAAGAACGCTGCGCTATAAAAGGATAGGACGAATGATCAAGGAACCGACTTCATCCTCAAAGTTTTATTCGTGCACATTACCTTGCTGCGTTCCGAATGAATTTTTTTTCAAATTTCAACGAAACGCAGCATTCATGGATTTCCATTTCTTGATACTTTCTTTTTTATTTTATTATTTTATTTCGCTTTTTTTTTTTTTTTTTCTTGTTTGGACGCTTATTGTCTATTGAAGACATTCATATTGAGATACGGACTGTAAGGACGCTGCGCTATAAAGGGAGGACGAACGATCGAGGAACCGACTTCATCCTCAAAGTTTTATTCGTACACATTACCTCGCTGCGATCCGAATGAATTTTTTTTACGCTTTGCGAGATGAACTCTTCGAGATGCAGCATTCGTGAATTTCCATTTCTTGATATTTTCTTTTTTATTTTGTTATTTTATTTCGATTATTTTTTTTTTTTATTTGGACGCTTATTTTCTATCGAAGACATCGATATAGAGATGCGGACTGTGAGGAGAAGAAAGGAGAGGAAAAATGATCGAGGAACCGACTTCATCCTCAAAGTTTTATTCGTGCACATTACCTTGCTGCGATCCGAATGAATTTTTTTTACGCTTTGCGAGATGAACTCTTCGAAACGCAGCATTCGTGAATTTCCATTTCTCGATACTTTCTTTTTTATGTTGCTTATTTTTTATTTCGCTTATTTTTCTTTTTTGCTTATTTTTTTTTATTTTATCATTCCCTATCATTTTTATCTTTCGTTCTCAATATTGGAGTGCACTCGAGTCTTTTCGGTGCAGTTAAACGGGGGTTCATCGTCGGTCTCGATTCGCGAATCATTTCAATGATTTTTTTCTTCTTTTGCGCCTCGGCGAAACAGAAATTGTATGGACTGCAGTTACGACCGTATATTTCCTGCTCGCCGAACCGCTTCCACCCTCTTTCGCCTGCGATTCGTCGTGCATACATTTTTCACTGGCCCGCACACGCGTGCATAAATCAGCGTCCTTCGTGGACCGGCGGCAGCGAGGATCAACGAATGATCGAGGAAGCGGCGTTATCCTCGAAGTTTTATTCGTGCACATTACCTCACTGCATTCCGAATGAAATTTTTTATTGACGTTCTGCGAGATGAACTCTTCGAAGCGCAACATTCGTAAATTTACATTTCGTCATCCTTTTTTTTCTTAATTCTATCCTGTCATTCTCATTAAACGATGAACCAACTTGAAAAAAGACTCGACTCTGATATGCTTGTGTGATATCAGATTTATATTTTTTGCAGCACATTAAATAAGTTTGTACTTTCGTTCTGTAAATATTAATAATTGTAATAATAATTCTTAATATCGAAGTTCAATCGAGCGGTAAAACGGATTCATCGTCGACTCATCGACGGTCTCGATTTACAAAGCGCTTGAGTGATTTTTTTTTTTTTGTTTCAATCTCCGGAGAAACAGAAACCGTATGGACTCCAGTTACGCATCGGTATATCGGCTGGTCGTCGAACCGCTTCCACCCTCATTCGCCTCCGATTCTTCGTGCATACATCTTTTACTGCCCCGCACACACGTGCATAAATCAGCATCCTCCGTGGACCAGTAGCAGCGAGGAGCCACGACAAGGAGCGTGCACCTTTACCCTCTTTGTCCCCTCGAGGGACTAAGTTGAATCGTAAATCATTTCGTTGGGCGTCGAGAGGGAACGAGGGCGAAAATTGCTGCCGTTGCCGCTGCTGCAGCTCCCGCTGGTACGTGCAGAAAACGAGTCCATTCTATCGGTACATGTACAAATAAAATTTACAACACCACGAATGAGGGTGTCCCATTGAAAAAGACGTCGGCACTTGGCGGCATGAATCGATACGCCGCTGTCGAGCTTCTCCAAACGATCTCGTCTTCAATTTTCAAGTATTTTCGGTTTTGCTGAGTCGCTCGCTGAAGAATACGAAAAAATTCATCTATCGGTACATGTACAAATACAACTCACAACACCACGATTAGGGAGTTCAATTGAAGTTGAAAATTGACAGTTGAAGTTGAAAATTGACAGTTGAAGTTGAAAATTGACAGTTGAAGTTGAAAATTGACAGTTGAAGTTGAAAATTGATAATTGAAGTTGAAAATTGATAATTGAAGTTGAAAATTGATAATTGAAGTTGAAAATTGATTATTGAAGTTGAAAATTGATTATTGAAGTTGAAAATTGATGGCTGAAGTTGAAAATTGATGGCTGAAGTTGAAAATTGATGGCTGAAGTTGAAAATTGATGGCTGAAGTTGAAAATTGATGGCTGAAGTTGAAAATTGATAATTGAAGTTGAAAATTGATAATTGAAGTTGAAAATTGATAATTGAATTAGAAAATTGATAATTGAAGTAAAAAAAATTGATAATTGAAGTAAAAAAAATTGATAATTGAAGTTAAAAAATTGAACAATTGACAAGGCGTCTGCACTCGCGGTATGAATCGACACATCGCTGTAAACTTTCTCCAAGCGATACCGCTTCAATTTTTCGAGAAGGTATTTTCGGACGCGCCGTTTGTGACTGAGTCGGTAGCCAAAAAATTCTTCAATCGATTCCGCCGTGCTATCGTCGATGAATGCCGATCCCTTTGGGTCCCGAACTAGGGTGGATGTTTCCATTCGACGCGCATGCGCCAGCCGCGCGGAAAGCTGCACAGGTAGAATTAAGTTCTCACGGCGAACGAATAATGTACAAAAAAAAAAAAGTCGCCGGGTAGGCGCGCCCTGTGTGGCGTATGGGCAACGGGGGAGAGCACGGGAACACGATGGAACATCGGGGAAAATCTTCCGTGCGGAATGTCTCCGCACTGACACGCCGTCGGATAGAGAGATGCCGATCACGCGCAGATGTTAACCTTGCGCGTGCCAGGTGCCACCGAATAGGTCAGGCCTCGGCCGGATGGTACCACCTCGCCATGGTCGAGGGACCATCGAGAATCTATTCGATTCCTCTCACAGCTCGCAACATCCACACCGGTGCCGATCCTCCGTGTACGAATTCCCATCGGACGAACACCAATGGCGAACCGGAGATCCCACCTCGATAAGTCACGCGTGAGAGTTGGATCGCTTCGGTGAGATATCGAGAGACAAGGCGTCTCAGACGAATTTCTGGATGTTCGACGAAGGACTCTCGTGGGGTCCCGAGAACGATCCGATGCCCGATAGGCCATGCCGGATAGGGGGCGAAGGTTCCCAACGCCGGACTTCTTCGTACATCGATTGGGCACGTTTTTGCGCGGTATCTGATTTTTAGGAACGGGATCCGATCGAGTTCCTGCGGAGTTTATCTACAATTGTAATGTAATCTATTCGGTGCAGGGAATGCGGAGGCAACGTTGTGAAATCATGCGTAAGGCATTTGCAAATCGCATGCAGCGATACATGTGGCGGATTCATTCTAACTACTCGATAACAGTCACATAACCTATTATTTATTTATTTTTTTTCTTTTAATCTGTGATAAATCTTTATGCTCAGATAAGAACAAGCGTTTTTCGTAATGATATCCTTCGAAATCGTAAGATTATCTTAAACGAGGGCTTCAAAATCTTGAAGCGGCTGGGACAAAGCCGCCATCTTTGGTCGATGCGACATCCAATGGGATTTATATTGATGTATAACTTCTTCGACTAAACCGGTCGGCATAACCTATAATTTCTTAGTGAATATACGTGATAAATCTTTATGTTCAGATGAGAACAAGCGTTTTTCTTAATGATATCCTGTGAAATCTCAAAAACTCCCTCAAACTAGGGCCTCAAAATCTTGAAGTGGCTGGGACTGAGCCGCCATCTTTGGTCGATGCGACATCCAATGGGATTTATATTGATGTATAACTTCTTCGACTAAACCGGTCGACATAACCTATAATTTCTTAGTAAATATACGTGATAAATCTTTATGTTCAGATGAGAACAAGCGTTTTTCTTAATGATATCCTTTGAAATCTTAAAAACTCCCCCAAACTAGGGCCTCAAAATCTTGAAGCGGCTGGGACTGAGCCGCCATCTTTGGTCGATGCGATACCCAATATAATTGATGTTTATGTATAATTTCTTCGACTAAACCAGTCGACATAACATATAATTCTTCAGTAAATATGTTTCAATCCGTGATAAATCTTCATATTCAGATGAGAACAAGAGTCTTTCGTAATGATATCCTTCGAAATCGTAGAGACCCTCTCGAACTAGGGCCTCAAAAACTTGAAGCGGTTGGGACAAAGCCGCCATCTTTGATCACCGTTGATACCCAATCGGATCGATCTTGATGTATAATTTCTTCGACGGCACGAACACATACTATTTGTAAATCCCGGTCTCGCTCGACTTCCGTTCCGTTTCCGTTTTATCCGATATCCGTTTATAACGGCTGTCTCCGTAACAAAAACCTCAATTTGGAAAATGTTCCGTCCCGAGTGAGCGCACTTTATCGCATCTCCCGCGGCGAATACCAATAATTATTACACCTCTATCGAAAATCTCACCAGTTAGTCAAACACCGAGGAAAAGTAAATGCACGTTATTTAAAGCGTCCCTCGACTCGATACCTGGGAATTCAATTATATGATATTAAGGTGTTCCTCGTTAATTTAACTGCCCGGCGATCGAAGTGCCGCGCAAAACTGTCAATGTGAAAATTTATTCAGACCGGGAAATCGAGATTGACTCTTAAGCAGCGCTAAATCGCAATGGGATCGATCTTTTTTTTATTTGTCATTATTTAACGTCGCATAAACTGCTATGGTTATTAGCGACGGGGATCGATCTTGATGTAAAATTGCTACAACGGCACGAAAACATTTCATCTTAAAATCCCGCTCTAGCTCGATCCTACCGTTTTATTCGATCCCCCTTCATAACAGTTGTCTCCGTAACGAAGATTTAATAACGAAAAGAAAAGACAAAAAAAAAAAAAGGGAAGCGCGATGTCGAGGCGAACAGCGGCTCACGATGTCTTCGCCGGCTGAGCGGGGACAGCTTGCGGGGAAGAGACATCGAGTTCCCTCTCTTTATTTTATTTTTTTATTTTTTATTGTTATCCACGTCACGAACGGCGGAACTTCCTGTTCGGCACGCTCACACCGGTTTTCCTCCACTCGTGCTCCACGCTCTATTTCCATCTTTATTCATTTAATCGCGGCGTCTCCGTCGCTCACCCTCGTGGCCTACGATTCCCCCCCCCCCCCCCCCCCCCGTCCCCCCTCCGAGCTCGTGGCGAATTGGCCACTGTACTATATACGGAACGATGAGAATTGAAGAGCGGATGTTGGAAAACCGGCCTGGCGTCGGGAGCGCGGAACGGAACGGCTAGTTAATTATAATTAAATGGTCGGACGCGATGAAAATGCGAAGGTGATTATTATACGGCGCTGCTCGGCTTGCATACGTTTATGCTTAACGATTGGGATGCGCCGGGCGGCGATCGAGATAGGTAAAAAAAAAAAAAAGAAGATGTCCACTTGGAAAATGTTGTGTTCCGAGCGAGCCCATTTCAATATCGTATCTCCCCGCGGCGAATACCAATAATTATTGAACTTCCATCGTAAAACTCACCTGTTAATTTAAAACCGAGGAAAAGTAAATGCACGTTATTTATAGCGCTTCTCGACTCGAGACCACGGAATTCAATTATATGATATTCAGTTGTTCGTCGTTAATTTAACTGGCCGGGAATCGAGGCGCTGCTGCGCAACTGTCAATGTGGAAATTTTGTTGGAACTGGAAATCGTTTGATTCGCTTTTGAATGGCGGTAAATCGCTCAGTTGGCAAATTGAGTGGTGTATCTGGAATACCTGCCTCCTAATCGATAGACGACTTGATTGATTTAAAAAAAATCAAACCAATATATTTTTAAATATATTTAAAATTATATTTAAGAATATATTTAAAAATATATTAAAAAATATATTTAAAAATATATATAAAAATACATTTAAAAATATATTTAAAAATATATTCAAAAATATATTCAAAAATATATTCAAAAATATATTCAAAAATATATTCAAAAATATATTCAAAAATATATTCAAAAATATATTCAAAAATATATTCAAAAATATATTTAAATATATATTCAAAAATATATTCAAAAATGTTATTACATAAAAAGATCTGATATCATTAAAAAAAGTTGAAAATTGAAATTTTCATAGCGCTTCCTCATAAAGTTGGAAATTGAAATTTTCATATCGCTTTCTCATAATGTTCCTTTATTTGCGAAGCCTCTTCTATGAGGAAGCATTGTCTGTATTTTTGGCTTCCTCATAGAGGAAGCTTCGCGAATGAAGGAACATTATGAGAAAGCGATATGAAAATTTCAATTTCCAACTTTATGAGGAAGCGCTATGAAAATTTCAATTTTCAACTTTTTTCACCGTCAACGTCTTGTTAGACTTTTATGCAAAACGGCTGACCGATTCATATTCAGCGAGAAAAAAATACTCCATCGTCACGCTTCACTTTGTCGGATCTGCGCTTGACGCGAAAAAATACATGGAAGTGAGCGCTCGTGAATTTTTTTTTGTGAATTTTTACTCAAGGAATCTAAGTGACACCTCTTTATATAGCTTTTTCAACTCCGTCATATCTATCGTCTTGTGTATGTCTTGCTGTAGATCACGATAGGCACCTGGGTTTTTCCGCGATGCCATCGAAAAGCAAAGAAATCGTTGTTTAAAAATACCTAAAATCATTCATTTTTGCAATTTTGGCTATAAAAATGCCTGGTAAACTTTTTGGTTAGTTGTCGCTCCGGGACTGTAATTTTATGTATTTTTTCGCGCTGATCACGAATCTGACACTTATTTTATTACAGATGAATATTTGATCAAAAAAAATGCGTCTTAAAAAAAAAAAAAAAATTGCATGAAATTCAAAAAATTCAAAATGACATAAAATTTAAACGGTTCGATCGATTTTCTTGAAATTTTAATGGGATCCTCGGGTGATCAGATTCTATCTGTGTACGCATTTTTAGCCCGACAGCTAAAAAATTGCGAGCGCTACAGTGCGTACAGACATTTTCGAAGAAATTAAAAATGGCGTACAAAAAAAACAACTGACAATTTTTTGACAAAATTTTACAGAAACATTGACTATTAACCACACAAGCTATGTGCAAAATTTCAGCCGGATTCGTGGAGGCGTTCTCGAGTTATAGCGGTTTGAATTTTTCGCTTCCGATTCACACACACACACACACACACACACACACACACACACACACATACATCCGGACATTTTTTCTAAATGTGATTTTTCGATGTTTTGGAACATTCTGAACACGTTTTCATTAAAATCTCGAAAATTTTTTTTTTCACCATCACAAAGCTTCCTCTATGAGGAAGCAAAATGTCTTAATTAAAGCAATTTAGGTTCCGGCTTGGTGTTTAGAGAAAACTGCGATATTCCGCGTAAAATTTGGGTGTGGAAAGATTACGTGGCATGTCCCTGAGAAAATTGGGTCTTCGAACGGAAAATCGTTTGATTGGCTCTAAAACAGCGGTAAATCGCTTCGTTGGCGAATTAAGTGTCGTATCTGGAACGCCATGGCTCGGCGTCGACGGCGCGGCTTTCGTCGATAAGTACCGAGGGCGTTTTGATAGCGAATAGTAATTCGTCCAATGTAATTACAGCGGCGAGGGGGAAACTGGCACGGGCTGCGAGAATGAAATCATATGAAAAAGTCTGAGACGAGGAATCAATAAAAAAAAAGACAATGACCGAGACGACCAGCTACAGAACGGACTTGCCCGAGAAGCGGCGGGCTATACGAATAAAAAGAAATGTAATTACATCCAAAAATCTAAAATCATTGTTCCGGGTAAAAAAAATGTAGGGCCAATCATTCACCGCGATCGTTTAGCGAATAATTGCCGTTTCGAGAAAATCTGTATTATGTATTTTTGATGCTTTATTCACTTTTACTTAGCCTTATTTTTAATGCTTTATTTAGTTTTTTTTTACTTAGCCTTATTTTTGATGCTTTATTCAGTTTTACTTAGCCTTATTTTTGATGCTTTATTCAGTTTTACTTAGCCTTATTTTTGATGCTTTATTCAGTTTTACTTAGCCTTATTTTTGATGCTTTATTCAGTTTTACTTAGCCATATTTTTGATGCTTTATTCATTTTTACTTAGCCTTATTTTTGATGCTTTATTCGCATTTACTTAGCCTTATTTTGGATGCTTTATTCGCTTTTACTTAGACTTATTTTGAATGCTTTATTCGCTTTTACTTAGCCATATTTTTGATGCTTTATTCATTTTGCTTCCTCATAGAGGAAGCTTTGTGATGGTGAAAAAAAAAATTTTCGAGATTTTAATAAAAACGTGTTCAGAATGTTCCAAAACATCGAAAAATCACATTTAGAAAAAATGTCCGGATGTATGTGTGTGTGTGTGTGTGTGTGTGTGTGTGTGTGTGTGTGAATCGGAAGCGAAAAATTCAAACCGCTATAACTCGAGAACGCCTCCACGAATCCGGCTGAAATTTTGCACATAGCTTGTGTGGTTAATAGTCAATGTTTCTGTAAAATTTTGTCAAAAAATTGTCAGTTGTTTTTTTTGTACGCCATTTTTAATTTCTTCGAAAATGTCTGTACGCACTATAGCGCTCGCAATTTTTTAGCTGTCGGGCTAAAAATGCGTACACAGATAGAATCTGATCACCCGAGGATCCCATTAAAATTTCAAGAAAATCGATCGAACCGTTTAAATTTTATGTCATTTTGAATTTTTTGAATTTCGTGCAATTTTTTTTTTTTTTTTAAGACGCATTTTTTTTTATCAAATATTCATCTGTAATAAAATAAGTGTCAGATTCGTGATCAGCGCGAAAAAATACATAAAATTACAGTCCCGGAGCGACAACTAACCAAAAAGTTTACCAGGCATTTTTATAGCCAAAATTGCAAAAATGAATGATTTTAGGTATTTTTAAACAACGATTTCTTTGCTTTTCGATGGCATCGCGGAAAAACCCAGGTGCCTATCGTGATCTACAGCAAGACATACACAAGACGATAGATATGACGGAGTTGAAAAAGACAGACAATGCTTCCTCATAGAAGAGGCTTCGCAAATAAAGGAACATTATGAGAAAGCGATATGAAAATTTCAATTTCCAACTTTATGAGGAAGCGCTATGAAAATTTCAATTTTTTTTACTTAGCCTTATTTTCGATGCTTTATTCAATTTTACTTAGCCCGGGCTGCGCTCGTGGCTCGCGGGAATCGCGAGTACGCAGCGAATGGATAAGACACACGGCTATTCTTCTCCCCTATCCGCGTAGGACGTCGGAAACAAAAACTCGTAAATTCACCGAAGATTTACGTAAAGTTATACGAGCAGACAGTGCGAACTGTGTAAGGGCACCTCCGTCTAGCCATCCGCTTGTGGCGAGGCGGATTTCTCGCGCCCCGGCTACAACGCCGCGGCAAAGTTTAAGCCGCGATATTTTCACCTACGCCGGGGACCGCGAGCCGGCGGAGTTAAACGATAAATATTCCATACGCGAACGCCAGTTACCTCGCGGCTCGTCGTGCTTCGGAAATTAAATTCAACGAGAGGGCCGGAGCGAGACCCGCAGACGTGGGATCCTCAAATTTTGCGAGGAATTTACCGCAATTTTCTGTTCGCAGCAGACCGGAACAAAAATTGCCTTAATTAATATATAAATAGCCGTAGTGGTGAAAGAGATTTATTGCCAATGTTAATATTTGCTGTTGTCTTCTTATACTACATTTTTTATCTAACGCTAATTCTACACCTTGGCAAAGGGCCATCGACCTGGGTCCTTCAGCCCTCTAATACATAAATTTTTTTAGTCTGTAATAATGATTTCGGATGTTTTAAATGTCATTAGATTTTTTGTTTTTATTCGTATTGCGCGTCATTGTCTGTTTATATTAATTCCTCGCTCAGCCTTCTTTAAACTATTTAGGATAGGGGAGAAGATTGTGCAACATAGATGCAACATTTTTTTTTTTTAATTGGTCATTTTCTATTTTTTTATTTTTTACCTCGATTAGGGTCAAATTTCGAGACGGTGGTTTAAACTTCAGATCGCTCTTGAGATTGATCTTAGGATCAAAGTTTGACTCGAATTTCAGTGCGTGACTTCAAATTTAAGTCTGAACCCAAATTCAATTGTATTTCGAGCGTGGAATCAATATTTGGGATGGAATCAATATTTGGATCTCAAATGCGATTACCGTGGAGGTCGATAAGAAGATTTTTTTGTATATTTTCTTATAGCTTCTTGTTAGTTTGAACTGAAGATCGATCTCAAGTGCTAAATTACCGTTATATTTGAGATCAAACTTAAGTTCGAACTCGCGATCAAACTTGAGCAGGAAGTCAAGTTCGAACTGAGATTCGATCTTAAGTTAGATCTCGAGAGCGATCTTGAGTTCAAACTAAGGTCTCAAAATTCGACCCTTAGACTTCTTCAAATTACTTAGGATAGGGAAGAAAAATATGCAAGTTAAATGTTTGACGACCCGTCACAATATTTCATACGATCTCCTCGCGCGGAATTTTCTCGAAACTGTATTTACCCGCCAAACGACCGCGGTGAATAATTTATTCAGCATTTTTTTTTAAATCTGTAATAATGATTCCAGTTTTTAAATCCATTACGTTTTTGGTAAATTTGTATTTCCCGACGCTCCCGGACAACTCTGTCTTGTTACTGGTCGTCTCGGCTGTTGTCCTTTTTTATTGTGTCCTCGCTACTAAGCGAGGAAACTCCCCTATCGTAAATTATATACTTCATCATGTAATTTAGGATAGGGGAGAAGAATATGCAACATAAAATATGCAACATAGATGTTCAACGACCCGGCGCAATATCTCGGACAATCAGCGCGCACGCAATTTTCTCGACACTGTATTTATCCGCTAAACGATCGCGGTGAATAATTTGCCCTAAATTGTTTTAATCTGAAATAATGATTTCAGATTTTTCAATGTAATTGCATTTTATTTATTTTTCGATAAATTTTTTTTTTTTTTGTCATATTGCCCGCCTCTCTTCGGGCAACTCTGTCCTATAGCTGGTCTTTTTATTGTTTCCTCGATTAGGGTAAAATTTTAGGACGTTAATTTGAACTTAAGATCCCTCTTGAGGTCGAACTCAAGATCGATGTTTGGCCCCAACTTCGTTGCGTGCTTAAGATCTATCTTAAGTCAAACTTAAGATCAAACCCAGTTCGAACTTGATTTCGTGCTTAAGTCGGATCTTAAGGTCGAACTTAAGTCTGAGCCAAAACTCGATCGTACTTCCAGTTCGATCTTAAGCACGAAATTAAGTTCGGGCCGAACTTCGATCTTAAGTTCGAACTTAAGTCTGGACACAAATTCGATTGCAGTTTCAGTTCGACCTTAAGCACGAACTTAAGTTTGGACACAAATTCGATTGCAGTTCCAGTTCGATCTTAAGCATGAAAATTAAGTTCGGGCCAAACTTCGATCTTAAGTTCGAACTTAAGTCTGGACACAAATTCGATTGCAGTTCCAGTTCGACCTTAAGCACGAAATTAAATTCGGGCCGAACTTCGATCTTAAGTTCGAACTTAAGTCTGGACACAAATTTGATTACAGTTCCAGTTCGACCTTAAGCACGAAATTAAGTTCGGGCCGAACTTCGATCTTAAGTTCGAACTTAAGTCTGGACACAAATTCGATTGCAGTTCCAGTTCGACCTTAAGCACGAAATTAAATTCGGGCCGAACTTCGATCTTAAGTTCGAACTTAAGTCTGGACACAAATTCGATTGCAGTTCCAGTTCGACCTTAAGCACGAAATTAAGTTCGGGCCAAACTTCGATCTTAAGTTCCATCTCAAGAGCGATCTCAAGTTCCGTCTCAAGAGCGATCTTAAGTTCCGTCTCGAGAGCGATCTTAAGTTCAAACTAACGTCTTAAAATTCGACCCTCAGTCTTCTCCACAGGATTTCGGACAGGGGAGAAGAACCGTGCGTTTTATCCCTCCGCCGCGTACCGGCGATTCCCCCGAGCCACGATCTTAGACCGGGGTAAAAGTGAATAAATCATCTTAAAAAATATGCAACATAGATGTCCAACGATCCGTCACGGAATCTCGTACGAACCGCTCGGGCTGAATTTTCTCGAAACTGTATTTATCCGCTAAACGATCACCGTCGAATAATTTACAATCCCAATTAAACCGAGGCTCGAATTCCGCTCGGATATTTAAACCGAACTGGTATAATTGAAAATCCCATTAAAGCGTTTAAAGCCACACACACGAGCGTCGCGGGAACAGAATAATTTACGGCTCGTGGCACGTTTAAGGTTTTTTGCGCTCATTCCCTTATTTTTATATTTTTTTTTCCTCTTCATTTTGTTTTTTTTTTATTTCCTCTCTCCGCGGCTCTTATATTCGCTTTTATTGCGGGAATAACGCAAGAGGTCTCTCTCGCATGCTAACGAGTCCCAGTGAAAGTTCTTCGCGCTCGTGGGATCGCCGAGAGGCGACGACTAAGCGGAGATTTGCCGCTGACGAGGCGTCTCGCGTCAACGAATAAATGCGCGTTAATGCGCGTAACTCAATAGCGGGACAATAAACACACAAACCGCGCATTCACCGCGCGTATCGACACCAGAAACGCACACGCGTCTCTACACTACGCGTACACATGTGGAATAAATTTTTTGGAAAAAAAAAAAAAAAACACTTACGAGTCGAATCGATCGAACCGATGCGATATCCATTAAAAAATCGTTTTAGCGACACTTTTATTCCCCACTGTGCACTCTCACCATGCGTTATCACTCCGTCAGTTCGCTTACACCGCTGTACCGTTAAGTTACTGTCGGCGCTCAGTCCCGTCGACGCGCGGCGCGCTGTCGCGTTTTACGAATTTTTATATTTTTTAATTAAAAAAAAAAAAATTATACATAAATATCGTAGGTTTATTTTTATTTATTTTTTATTTTGAATAAAAAGTCGTTATCGTTATTTCGAGAGCCGATTTCCGTCGAGCAATGAAAACTGCACTTTTAAAGTCGAAAAATTATTCAACAAATTCTTATTGTTGTTATTATTTTTTTTTGAGAATATGAACGATGAAATGTCGCTTAAATTGTCATGTTTATTGGAGAAAACAAAGTTTCGTTGTGTCTTAATGAATATATCGATGAATTAGGGTTATCTGTTTTTTTCACAAGTTTTTCCTTATCTTATTTATTTTTTTGATTTTTGTTATATCGATGGTTAAATTTACTGTGAAACTGGTTTGGTAATTTTTTTTTGTTATTTGTTGTTTTTTTTTTTTTTTTTTCGACGAATTTATTATTATCGCGCGCACGATGTGAAACGGAGAAAACTAGCCCTGTCGACATAGAGCGTCGAGTCGAGCGCGGCTCATGGCGGCCAACTGACTCGAGCTTGAAAACGTTGGGGAGCCCTCGGCTCTCGGGCGCCGGGCTAGAGGCGCTGATGGTGGCGGTTGTACAGTGGAGGAACGGATAAGTTAACGCCTCGGCGACCGCGCCGATTAGGCACGACCGGATAAGTCAGCTGCTCGACTACGACACTGAGTACGCACACAGAAAAATAATTTATTTGACGAGTAAACCGCAAATAAATATTTATTTGTATTAAATACATATTTATTTTCATTGAATACATATTTATTTTTATTACATACACATTTAATGAATTAATTAAATAAATATTTATTTGTATAAAATGTGGAGCGCCGTTCGAATAAATCATTTTTCAGGGTGCGATTCGACGTTCTTGCCATTTCGGTGCACGGTAAAAGAGGTACCAACGTTTCTTGTCCGCAATCGTCGACAATTTTTTTTTAGTAAATTTAATGAGTCAATTTTACGAAAATAATTACTATCTGGCTCTTGGATGAAAATACTTTTCATTCCTTGCACCAGCAGCCCTGCCACGGTGATAAAGGAAACAAAAAAAAATAAAACATTTTATCGATCTTGTCCAATTTTTGTTCCAAAATGTTGATTTTGATTTTGGTACCAATTTTGATCTTCCGTGGCTAATAAATATTTTCATATCAGTACCAGATTTTATACGAGGTCGGTTTGATTCATCTGGTGGTCCACTGTAGGTTGCAATTTGTAAGAGGTAACCCGTCGTATTTTTAAAAAAATTACCTGATCGTGTTAATTTATCTGATGCTCCACTGTATGTTGCCTTTGGTCGGAGATGGTCGGTCGTAATTTTTTAAAAATTTACCTGGCCATGTTAACTTATCTAGTGGTCCACCGTAGGTTACCTCCGACCGGAGGTGACCGGTCGTATTTTTTTTTTCAATTTCCCTCATTGTATTAAATTATCTGGTGGTCCACTGTAGGTTGCCTTAGGTCAGCGGTACTCGGTCGTATTTTTTAAAAATTTACCTGGTCATGTTAACTTATCTAGTGGTCCACCGTAGGTTACCTCTGGTCGGAGGTGACCGGTCGTATTTTTAAAATATCCCGTCGTATCAAATTATCTGGTGGTCCACTGTAGATTGCCTCTGTTCTGACATTTCTTTAAATTTACCTGATCGTGTTAACTTATCTGGTGGTCCACGGTAGATTGCCTTCGGTAGGAAGGGCCCGGTATTTTTTTTTTTTATTCACGTGGTCATGTTAACTTATCTGTAGGTTGCCGTTGCCTCTGATCGGAAGTGTCCGGTCGTATTTTTTTTGTTTTATTTACCTAGTCGTGTTACCATATCAGGTGGTCCACTGTAAGTTGCCTTTGGTCATATTTTTTTAAATGTTACACTGAGAAAAAATTACATAGTAAAAGCAACAAGACTGATTTTTTACCATAAAAAATAGTTCCCAGGCGGAACGTTTACATTTTATAGTTACAACAGTGACAAAACGTCATGGCTGCAACCATGATTACAGTTTAATCAATTGAATATATACTATGAGAAAGTATCTATATAGACGTTCCCTCTGAAAACTATTCGCTATAATAGGAAATACCATCCTTTTTCTCAGTGTACCTTTTCGTATTATCTGGTGACCCACTGATCGAAGGTCCTCGATTGCATTTTTTTGTAATTAACCCTTTTCGTGTTAACTTATCTGGTGGTCCACTGTAGCTTGCCTTCGGTCCGAGGTGACCAGTCATATTAAAAAAAAAAAATACCTCATCCTGTTAACTTATCCGATCGTCCACTCGTCGGAGGTCCTCTATTGTATTTTTTTTTAAATTTATCTTGTCGTCCTAACTTATCTGGGGGTCCACTGTAGGTTGCCTTCGGTCCGAGGAATCATATTTAAAAAAAAAATAATCTTTTCGTCTTAACTTATCTCGATAGTATTTTAAAAAATTTATCTTTTCGTCTTAACTTATCTCAATCGTATTTAAAAAAATTTACCTTTTCGCCTTAACTTATCTCGACTGTATCTTAAAAAACTTACCTTTTCGTCTTAACTACCTGGCGACCCACTGATCGAAGGTCCTCAATTGTATATATTTTTTTTTTCTAAATTTACCTTCTCGAGCCAACTTATCTGGTGGTCCACTGTACGTTCCCTTCGGCCGGAGGCGCCCAGTCATATTTAAAAAGAAATTACCATCCCGCCTCAACTTATCCGGCGGTCCACTGTAGGTAGCCTCTGGTCGGAGGTAGAGGTGGTGGTGGTAGCGATAGCTGTGGAGGGCAGCGGTGGCGATATAGCGAGAGAGGTAGGGACGAGTGAGCACACGAACGCATTGATGATGATGCCGCTGCTGCGGCTGCCGCCGCTGCTAGGCTGTTGAATGTGGAGGAGGGCAAAACTGGGATAGGAATGGTGGGAGCCCCGCGGATGCTGGGCTGCCTCGGATGCCTCGTGCTTGCTTAGATCCGTGATGCTGCGGAGCTTCGAGTATCGTCCGAGGGCCGCGTGGCGAGACGGAGCTTCGTGGGCGTAGGAGGCGGTACTCTCTTGAATATTTGAGACCTTGAGTGGGTCGTATATAACGTCTACCTTCGAATCCGAGCGGAGAGATAGGGAAACTCCGCTGAGAGGATTCAGGTATGCAGAGCAGAAGCAGCGACCGGCTAACTATAGTATTATGAAAGGCTCTTGGTACACACGATAGAAACTGTTGGACTATGTGTGAGAGCATATACGACGCGGAGAGCGAATCTTGAACCCTCTAACCTTCGTGCAAACATTACCGGCTCTAACTGAACATGCGCCGACGGTTTAAATATACCGTGTCATCGGACATAAGGGTGGGATAAAATTTTTCTGAAGATTGATTTTTAAATAAAAAAATTAGGCAAAGTAAACTTCCGGATTGCGTCCGCATTTTTCTGTTTTCGTGCACATACGACGCGGAGAGCGAATCTTGAACCCTCTAACCTTCGTGCAAACATTACCGGCTCCAACTGAACATGCGCCGACGGTTTAAATATACCGTGTCATCGGACATAAGGGTGGGATAAAATTTTTCTAAAGATTGATTTTTAAATAAAAAATTAGGCAAAGTAAACTTCCGGATTGCGTCCGCGTTTTTCTGTTTTCGTGCACATACGACGCGGAGAGCGAATCTTGAACCCTCTAACCTTCGTGCAAACATTATCGGCTCTAACTGAACATGCGCCGACGGTTTAAATATATTGTGTCATCGGACATAAGGGTGGGATAAAAATTTTCTGAAGATTGATTTTTAAATAAAAAATTAGGCAAAGTAAACTTCCGGATTGCGTCCGCATTATTCTGTTTTCGTGCACATACGACGCGGAGAGCGAATCTTGAACCCTCTAACCTTCGTGCAAACATTACCGGCTCTAACTGAACATGCGCCGACGGTTTAAATATACCGTTTCATCGGACATAAGGGTGGGATAAAATTTTTCTGAAGATTGATTTTTAAATAAAAAAATTAGGCAAAGTAAACTTCCGGATTGCGTCCGCATTTTTCTGTTTTCGTGCACATACGACGCGGAGAGCGAATCTTGAACCCTCTAACCTTCGTGCAAACATTACCGGCTCTAACTGAACATGCGCCGACGGTTTAAATATATTGTGTCATCGGACATAAGGGTGGGATAAAATTTTTTTTGAAGATTGATTTTTAAATAAAAAATTTGGCAAAGTAAACTTCCGGATTGCGTCCGCATTTTTCTGTTTTCGTGCACATACGACGCGGAGAGCGAATCTTGAACCCTCTAACCTTCGTGCAAATATTACCGGCTCTAATTGAACATGCGCCGACGGTTTAAATATACCGTGTCATCGGACATAAGGGTGGGATAAAATTTTTCTGAAGATTGATTTTTAAATAAAAAATTAGGCAAAGTGAATTTCCGGATTGCGTCCGCATTTTTCTGTTTTCGTGCACATACGACGCGGAGAGCGAATCTTGAACCCTCTAACCTTCGTGCAAACATTACCGGCTCTAACTGAACATGCGCCGACGGTTTAAATATACCGTGTCATCGGACATAAGGGTGGGATAAAAATTTTCTGAAGATTGATTTTTAAATAAAAAATTAGGCAAAGTAAACTTCCGGATTGCGTCCGCATTTTTCTGGTTTCGGGGACTATGGGGGAGAGCATGTATGTCGCGGAGAGCGAATCTTGAACCCTCTAACCTTCGTGCAAACATTACCGGCTCTAACTGAACATGCGCCGACGGTTTAAATATACCGTGTCATCGGACATAAGGGTGGGATAAAATTTTTTTTAAAGATTGATTTTTAAATAAAAAAATTAGGCAAAGTAAACTTCCGGATTGCGTCCGCATTTTTCTGGTTTCGGGGACTATGGGGGAGAGCACGTATGTCGCGGAGAGCGAATCTTGAACCCTCTAACCTTCGTGCAAACATTACCGGCTCTAACTGAACATGCGCCGACGGTTTAAATATACCGTGTCATCGGACATAAGGGTGGGATAAAATTTTTTTTAAAGATTGATTTTTAAATAAAAAAATTAGGCAAAGTAAACTTCCGGATTGCGTCCGCATTTTTCTGTTTTCGTGCACATACGACGCGGAGAGCGAATCTTGAACCCTCTAACCTTCGTGCAAACATTACCGGCTCTAACTGAACATGCGCCGACGGTTTGAATATCCCGTGTTATCGGACGTAAGGTTGGGAATTTTTTTTTTTTAATTAAATAAAAATACACAATGACGCAAAGTAAATTTCCATATTGGCTCCTCATTTTTCTTTTCCTCGTCGACGATGTGTGAGCGCATACGTAGCGAAACTTGAACCATTGAGCAAAAACGACAAGTTCTCACTGAGCCTGCTCCGCCGGTTGAAATATCCCGTGTTATAAAACATAAGATCGCGATGAACAAATAAAAAAAAAAGAAATTAATTAAAAATAAAAAATCATGCAAAATAAATGTCCACACAGCGTCCTCATTTTGTTTCTTCCCGTCGTTAGCGAAGCCCCTCTGCGAGAAAGTCGCCCGACGTTGGCTTCTTCTCGGAGGCAGCTTTCTGAGCGACGTTAAAAAAAAAAAGCGCCGAGAAGGCATTGCGCAAACTTAATTTGCATAATTTTTTTCCCCAATACATCACTCTTTCAGTCGATAAAAGGAACGTGGCCTTAAATACTGTCGCTTCTCAAAAACCGATTCATAATCTCTTTCCCACTCCAATACACAGTGAAAAATAATTTCGTAAAATCGGAATACGAAGTTTTGTAAAAATAATTTTGTTAAATAACTGACAAACTCGTTTGTTCGAGTTTAAATATTACAAACCCGCCCTTTCATTTCTCGTGGAATTGACAATTTTAGTTTGCACTTTTGTTTGTAAGACTAGAAATTAAAAAAAAAAAAAAAATTGTGAACTTTTGTGGACGATAAAAAAAAAATAATAATAATAAAGTTGTTGTAAAAAGTACAAACACCTTTTGCTGTGTGCGATCCGAGGTCCCATATGATACCATAAAGGGTCTTCGAGACCTCAGCCTTAGGCATGAAAATTTAACGTCAAGTACCTCGATGCCCACTTTGTATGGCCACGCTCCGGTTGCAGGCAAACACGGATAATCAGCTCACCTTCTCACCCCGCAACACCTGCCCCGAATTTCGCGTTCCCCCGGCCCACCTCCGGCATCATTCCCCTCGCCCTCTAGATACATTGCTAGTTCAACGGACAGCTCAATTCCAGAGAAAAAAAAGAATATCAAGCCCCAGCGAAAAAAAATCGATTCCCCGATGAAAGGTGGCGAGATTGAAAAAGAAATGAAAAGCCAGGCCAGGACGGGGTGGGGACGGAGTGAAAAGTAGACAAGAGATCGCGGAGCGAGGGTAGTTTTGCCAAAGGGGGGTGGTTTAGGGCAGTTGCACTATACAGGGCTCTTTTCGACCCGGAGGGGTCCAGAAATCGGAGACTGTGCGGCGGTCGCTGGCACACATACCGTAAACACCACCGACCGCTTCTATGCACTCGAGTGCCGGGATTGTGCTGGTTCACGACCTCGTTTATTTAATCCGCGCGCATAAATTCATTTTCTACCAAATAAATACGAGCGAGCCATTTATTTTGCGATGGTCGAGCGGCGCGCCGGCGGGATTTCCATGGCGAAGCGATGGAACGGGGGAGTCGACGAGGTTCAACCAGCCATCTCTATTGTTACGCCGGTTTGGTATTCACCCATCCGTGCATTCACTTATACGACAAGACCCCGCGAATTACACCGTTAATAAAAAAAAAATAAAAAAAAGGGTTTCCTTTTATTCAACGAAATCCGGTGAAATCGCATTAAATTTATTCCCACCGCGGTCCAGCGGACCATCTATCGGGCCCGGAGACAAGCGCTCCTTGTTGGAATTGGGATTTTTTTTTTTGCGGTAAAAATGTTGCATTTTTCCAAGTAGACGCACTTCGTGTATTTCATGTGCTGACCTCGAGTTACCGCAAATAAATTCATTGATAACGTAAATTTACTTCGTGGATGAACTTCGTGTGTAACCGAAATTGTGTGTGTATAAATTAAATTGATAACGTACATTTAAGGGAAGCTGTGGAAATCTTGGAAATCTTGGAGAAAGGGTACATTTTTAAGTTTGCAAAAAAAAAATGGATTTCGGTTATTCAACAAAAATCCGTTGAAATCGCACAAAATTTATTCGCCCCGTGGACCAGCGGGTGCTCCGTTGGGTCAGAGACAAGCGCTCCTTGTTGGAGAGGGGATTTTGTTTTTTTGCACGATAAAAATGTAGCCTTTTTCCAAGATAGACGTCCATTGATAAATCCATTGATAATATGAATTTAACGGAATGGCGGAGCTGTTTGCCTTTCAAAAAGGTACATTTTTAACGTAAAAAAAAAAAAGAATTAAGGTGCAAAGTAATTCGCACGTGGCTTCCTCTTTTATTAGAATCTTGCGCATAGCAATTTTTCTGTGTTTTTTATCCATGAGAAATATTGGCTTTCCCATTGAGCGAGCTATTCGCAAAATTGGAATAAATGAGGAGGGGATGTGCAAATTACTTTGCATCTTTTTCGTGTCAAACTAATTTCTACATGTGATAAAATTGAAATCGTCAAAATCTACGGCAAAGTTTGTTATAGAAAATCGTGAACTAAAATTTGCGGATTTCGTCGTTTTGTGGTAGTTTTGTAATTTCACCAAAAAAAAAAATATATATATATATATATATTTTTTTTTTTGGTGAAATTACGGTTATATTACTTCGTATATATATATATATATACGAAGACAAACTTCGCGTACTTCGAATTTCGATGCATGTTCGCGATATTATTCTAATACAATATTTCACGGAGCGGGCGTGCAGCAGTATCGCGAGTTGTTCCGGTGTGCCTCGATGCCCGTCGCAACGTCGAATCGTCGGACATCCGCCCATTCCCCGGAACGAATAAATATTGGCCGTTGCAGCAAGCACCGCAAACAAATCCATTAATAACATAAATTTAACGGAACGCCGGAGAGGCATGAAAGGGACGGTCGGGCCGAATTCGGGATTCGCGCCCGTTCTCATCCCCGAACGCGATCGGCGGATGCGGTGCATAGCGGAGAGGGGTGCAAAACGGACCGACAATCGGGACACATCGATGGGGCAGAATGGAACGTTCTAAAATTGTTGGAAAATTGTGTTTTTAAAAACGTTTATAAAAACTCAATTTTCCAAGAATTTTTTAAAGGTTTATTAAAAAGATGTGTTTTTAACAACACAATTTTATTTATTAATTTTTTTATTTATTAGTTCACGGGATGAACCCTTTTACCACATACAATAACAAAAATACATCAGTAAATCGGTAAATTATGAAACTATAATAATATCACCGGATCGCATCTTAAGGCAAAACTAGACAAAATATATTTCATTATTTCATTTGAACATAATCAAGACACTGGTTATCGGTCTTTGGTTGCCCGATTATTTTCGGTTAATTATCAATTTATTAAAAATTATTTGATTTTCCAACAATTTTAGTACGTTTAAAAAAAAAATATACGTTTTCGAAAACGTTTTTAATAATGCAATTTTCCAATAATTTTAGAACGTGTAATTTTGCCTCATCGATGGATCGCGATAGTCCGTCCCATATTGCCCCGCTCTCCCCTGCCGCATTGAGTGCCATGGCGCCAGGGCGAATCCGACGTCGATCCACCCGCGACGCCGGGGCCCCCAAACCACTCGTGCGGTGCCCCGCGCGCGCGCGCCCCCGTTGCCCGCGGCGCGGCTCTCTATCTGTTCGGTGTCAATTTATGTCTGCGGGTGGATTTAGCTAGAATAATTTAATATCGTTCATTTCCACGCGCGTCCGGCGTCTATGCTCTGTGTGCTCGCCGGAGGATTGTATACGCGACCGAGCGCCGCGGCCGAGAGTGCGAAAGGGTGCGGGGGGGGGGGGGGGGGGGGGGCCGTTTCCGCGGCCATGGACGGTGGAAAGGGGCCGTCGCGTCACCGCCGGTGAACGGTGTCGGAGGCGCAATTAGCAAAACTGTAATCAAATATACCTCTATGCTTAATATCGCGGGTTGAAATTCGCGACGTGACTCTCGTTAACCCGCGAGCGTTGGTTATGGCCCCGAAAGGCAAATACCGAGAGAGCTTCGTCGACTGGCCGGCCCGGTAATGCGCATCATTGGACCTTTCCCGGGTCAACGATTACGTGCTGCATTACACGATATCCTCCCGCGCAGTCCAAACAATGCGAGAACAAATAGCGAACGGCTCGCTCGGATGTGCGTGCTATTACTCGGGGGCAATTAGGCTTGTATTAACAATTTTTCACAGGGGGCGCAACGATCGCCACGGGATTAACGCTGCACGCACGAATTTTCATTACCCGATCGTCACGGAAGCGGCGCGATCGTTTCGGAATAGTGAATATTTTATTTTTGTGCGCCATTAGTGGGCGTAATTGGAAAAAAAAAAAAATCGTCGCCGATTATCGTCGTCGAATTGAGGGAAGAGAATACGTGCACTGTAAAAATAAATTGTAAATTTAATGTATCGGAACTCGAAATTTGCTAAAGTTACTTACATTGTTTGAACATTAATGTACATTGCTTGGGAAATAAAAATACCACCCGGGGCTGGAGGACTTTGGTCGATGGCCCGTTGACAATACGTGGATGCCATTAGATTAGATATTAGAAATATATTAATGTATAAATGTTAAAAAAAAAAAAATGCTACCATTCATCAATGCATCGTCTGTATTGTTAATAAATACACACTTACTGCTACTATAAATACCAGATATCAAAATTACGAATCTTGTGCTCGAAATGTACAGATATTTTTATTGGAAATACAAATTTCACTGTAAAATTGCTACGCGCATGGGTTTGAAATTTCGGAAACAGTTTATGTAAAAAAGCTTCCAGCACTGTTCATTAATTTTCAAACAAAATTTGTTTACAGTGTTCTATTACTTGGAAGCAATTAGGCTTGGATTAACTATTTTTTACAGAGGGCGCATCCATTGATACGGGATTATTGTTGCACGCACGATTTTTCGGGAATACTTTTTTTATTTTTACTTATTTTATTACTTATTTGCTTATTTTATTTTTAACTTTGTGGTTAATGGGGGTAATTTTTTTTAAATCGTTGCCGATTATCGTCGTCCAATTGTGGGGAAATAAAACGTGCAACTACTTGAAAACAATTAGGCTTGCATTAACCATTTTTTCAGAAGGCGCTCCAATCGGCACGTCATTAACGCTGCACGCATGATTTCTCATCAACAATTCGTCGAGAATGCAAAACGATCCTTCCTCTCTAATACTTAAAAAAAAAAGTTAATTTTGTCATTAATATGCTGTATTAAAAAAAAAAAATCGTGGCCGATTATTGTCGCCCAATTAAGCGGAGATAAAACGTGCTACTGCTTGGAAACAATTAGGCTTGTATTAACCATTTTTTTCACAGAGCGTTCTGATCGGCACGTGGTTAACGCTGCACGCATGATTTCTCATCAACAATTCGTCATGGAAGCAGCACCATCGTTTCCGAATACTTTAATTTTTATTTTAGACCTCATCATTAATGCGCATTATAACAAAAAATAAAAAAATAAAATAATCGTCACCGAACATCGTCGTCCAATTAAGAGGAGATAATACGTTTGTAGTATCGTACACAGTGTGCTATCTCATCGTGGTTTTAACGTCAGCAGCTGTTCGCGAGACGAGGGTCAGACTTGCTTGGATTTAGATAAAGGGACGGAAAAAGAAACAAATAAAGATAACACGTCGACGAAGACGTCTCTCCTGAGATCTATTTACCATTCCTTTCCATTTTCTTCCTTTCTTTTTTTCTTTTCTCTTCGTCTCTTTCCTTTTTTTCCGCTCGCATGAGTTTCTGGACTGGAGATCGGACAAAATAGAAATTTATATTTGCCCCGCAACGAGAGGACGAGATAGAGTCCGGCGAGGCGAGACGAAAAATGTTCCATAATATTTGTCCAGTCCTGGAATATCAGCTCTTCGAGTATTAATATAGGTATATGATTTCGCGAGAACGTTCGACGCAGTCCATTACGGTACGCTCGCCGATCGGAGAGATTGCGACGTACATCGCTGGACAAACAGGATTATTTTTTTCCCATTACGAAAAATGGAAGAAAAAAAAAAAACAAAAAAATTCGTCGAGCGTTCGAATAGTGTATGGTAATCTTCCTGACAGTGATAGGACAGAAATTTATTTATTTGATCAATTTTACAGTTACTTTTTACGTTTTTTCATCGCTTGTTACGTAAACACATTTTTTTTTTTTTAGGTCGGGATATGTTTTTTTATTTTTTCAAATTTTTCAAATGCCGCATCATTTCATGTTCGCGAGACCGTTCGACGCAGTCCATTGCGGCTCGGTCGCCGATCGGAGAGATTGCGACGTACATCGCTGGACAAACAGGATTATTTTTTTCCCATTACGAAAAATGGAAGAAAAAAAAAAACAAAAAAATTCGTCGAGCGTTCGAATAGTGTATGGTAATCTTCCTGATAGTGATAGGACAGATAATTTATTTATTTGATCAATTTTACAGTTACTTTTTACGTTTTTTCATCGCTTGTTACGTAAACACATTTTTTTTTTTAGGTCGAGAGATGTTTTTTTATTTTTTCAAATTTTTCAAATGCCGCATCATTTCATGTTCGCGAGAACGTTCGACGCAGTCCATTACGGTACGCTCGCCGATCGGAGAGATTGCGACGTACATCGCTGGACAAACAGGATTATTTTTTTCCCATTACGAAAAATGGAAGAAAAAAAAAACAAACAAATTCGTCGACCGTTCGAATAGTGTATGGTAATCTTCCTGACAGTGATAGGACAGAAAATTTATTTATTTGATCAATTTTACAGTTACTTTTTACGTTTTTTCATCGCTTGTTACGTAAACACATTTTTTTTTTTAGGTCGAGAGATGTTTTTTTATTTTTTCAAATTTTTCAAATGCCGCATCATTTCATGTTCGCGAGAACGTTCGACGCAGTCCATTACGGTACGCTCGCCGATCGGAGAGATTGCGACGTACATCGCTGGACAAACAGGATTATTTTTTTCCCATTACGAAAAATGGAAGAAAAAAAAAAACAAAAAAATTCGTCGAGCGTTCGAATAGTGTATGGTAATCTTCCTGACAGTGATAGGACAGAAATTTAATTATTTGATCAATTTTACAGTTACTTCTTACGTTTTTTCATCGCTTGTTACGTAGACACATTTTTTTTTTTTAGGTCGGGAGATGTTTTTTTATTTTTTCAAATTTTTCAAATGCCGCATCATTTCATGTTCGCGAGACCGTTCGACGCAGTCCATTGCGGCTCGGTCGCCGATCGCAGAGATTGCGACGTACATCGCTGGACAAACAGGATTATTTTTCTCCCATTACGAAAAATTGGAGAGAAAACAAAAAAAAATCGTCGAGTGTTCGGAATAGTGTAATCTTCCTCATAGTACAGAAATCTATTTATTTGATCAATTTTACAATTACTTTTTACGTTTTTTCATCGCTTGTGGCGTAAATACATTTTTTTTTAGGTCGGGAGTTTTTTTAAATTTTTTCAATTTTTTCAAAAGCCACATTATTTCATGTTCGCGAGACCGTTCGACGCAGTCCATTGCGACACGCTCGCCGATCGCAGAGATTGCGACGCACGTCGCCGGAAATACAGGATTATCTTTCTCCCATTACGAAAAATTGGAGAGAAAACAAAAAAAAAAAATCGTCGAGCGTTCGGAATAGTGTAATCTTCCTCATAGCACAGAAATCTATTTATTTCATCAATTTTACAATTACTTTTTACGTTTTTTCATCGCTTGTGTCGTAAATACATTTGTTTTTTTAGGTCGGGAGTTTTTTTTTCAAATTTTTCCAATTTGTTCAAAAGCCGCATTATTTCATGATCGCGAGACCGTTCGACGCAGTCCATTGCGGCTCGGTTGCCAATCGGAGAGATTGCAACGTACATCGCCGGACAAACAGGACTATTTTTCTCCCATTACGAAAAATTGGAAAAAGACACATTTTATTCGGTACACATTTTTTTAAATTCGCTTTTTAATTTTCAATTTTTTTTTTCACGCGGCCCAGCGCGGCATGGTTTTCCCGTCGTGAAAACACGAGGCCCGGCTCTCGAGGCAACGAATGAAGAGGGAGAATAATAAAAAAATAATGTCCGTAGCCGAGATGCGAGACTGCTGAGTGAGCCGAAGTGAGAAGGGTAGTTACTGGTTTTTGAAGCCCGCCGCCCGGGGATGACCGGCGGCATGACCGTTTTTTTTCCCCCTGGTCTTCATACATAACTCGCTCTTTCCCTTCGAGGGGTATCCGAGGGTACCGCGCCCCGCGCCCGTCTGGTCCGCCAGGCTGCCGATCAGCAGGGGGTTGCCCGGTCATGCGATCCATCCCTCGGTCTCATACTTACGACCAGAACCTTTCAGGCTCGTCTTGTTTCGTGACTATAACCAACATCGTTCCTCGGAGGAACTATCGTGCCCGGGCGATCCTCGCTTCATCTTTGTCCATCATACTTTCATAATAAAATTCACCTCCTTCCCGCTGATGCGCCGCGTTCGTCCGTGACGCAAGAAAGTACGAACGCCTTGGCTTCCACCTGTTGTCCAATTATAATCCGATTCTTTATATCTTCGTAACTGTTCGCCTGGAAAAAAAAAAATTCTCGGAAAATCGGTGAAATGTTCCGAGACGAATCGACCGACGACAGGAATGCTCGTTCGGTTTTTGAGATTTCAATCGAAACTTTTCTCTCGGGCGAGCGTGGCCGGGTGAGATTTAACCATCGGGAGGGCTGTGTTGTAGTCGTGCGGTGCTCGAGCTGGTATCTTCCCGAGCCCGGTACAGAGTCGGAGCGAACATATTGGTTAGAGGAAGAATGTTATCGCTGCGCATGTAGCGAGGACCGAAGCTTGTGCTCTGTTCCGTAGATTCATGGTCCGCGAATATTGTGTTTCTTAACACACGCGTTTCTGTCACTGGCTGCGTTCGAGATACGTTCCGGAGAAAAATAACAAGGTTTCTCTTTAGCGTAACTTCCGGTTTGAAAATTTTACCTTTCAACCTTTCGGAAGTGACGTCACATGGATAAATGTGACTTCCGGTTTGAAAATCTTAGTTATCGATCGGAAGTGACGTCACATGGGAAAAACGTCACTTCCGGTTTCAAAATCTTGGTTATCAACCGGAAGAGACGTCACACGGGATAAACGTCACTTCCGGTTTCAAAATCTTAGTTATCAACCGAAAGTGACGTCACACGGTAAAAACGTCACTTTCGGTTTTAGAATGTCACTTTTAAACCGGAACTGACGTGACACGGGAAAACGTCACTTCCGGTTTCGAAATCTTAGTTTTTCAACCGGAAGTGACGTCACACGGGCTAAACGTCACTTGGGGTTTCAAAATCTCAGTTATCAACCGAAAGTGACGTCACACTAAGATTGAAAACTAAGATTTTGAAACCGGAAATGATGTTTTCCCGTTTGACGTCTGTGCGAAAATCGATTCGCGTACGGAAATCAATAATTCGGAGTATCGAAAATTCGTCGATCACAAAAATGACATTAAGAACGCTCACGCCAAGAGTTATTTCACAATACGAAGCTTCGAGGTTGATTGTACGATGCCAGTGAAAAAAAAAAAATCCCATTTAGAAAAAAAAAAAAAAAAACAAAACAAAACAATGCAGTACTCCGCGTTCTAACCGTCCATCCACTGGTTCAAAACGGCCAGTTAATCCCGGAGGCATTAAAAATCGATGCTCGCTCCTGTTCTCTACGAGGACAACGGCTTGCACATCGTTGATCCTACCGCATCGAGGAGGCACGATATCACGCGAATATTGCGCAAGCTGTTGCCGGGAGTCTCGTGAACACGGGAAACTCCGCGGTTCGCGTAATTCACGATAATTTTCTACGGTATACACGTACCCCCCCCCCCCCCCCCCCCCCCCCCCCCCCCCCGCCCCCTCCGCCGCCGCTCATCGGTGAGCTCGGACGTTCGGGAGAACTAACTCGCGAACCACGCCCTCCGCCCCACAGCGAGCGGATAATCGAACCGCCGGGCGATTATTCCGATCGGGTCTGTCCGATACCCGGCATAGACGGTAACCGCTCGCTATTCCTCCCGTATCATTTCGTACCGTGGTTATGGGCTCTTGGGGTACACACGTTGAATCTGCGATTGAGAGCAAACTATCCAATTCACTATCGAGCGATTTAGTTATCTAATACACGATCAGGGCAAATGCACTCAACGATCTACTGTTCCGACGATAAATAATTCTCCTTTCTCCATAACACTTACCCGATATCCGAGCTTTTATCTCGGAACCACGATTCGAACGATGTGTTAAGATACAATTCAACGCCGATTACACCCCGGGTATATATTTATCTCGGGCGAGAATTGTTTCCCCGATCGTTTCGCAAAACGGTAACAATCTTTTTGCTGTTTTTTTTTTTTTTTTTTTTTCCTCGCTATTAAATCCGCTTCGGCAGGGAGGGGAAAGTGAAAGCTTGTCGAAAGTGGTGTAAATCCGAAAATTGAACATCGTATTATGAATATGTATCATATTCGTTTTTGTTTTAGGAATGAAATTATATGAAAATTGAACACTTGGCTTCCTAAGTGAGAATGGAAAATAATGTATTGCAGCCCTCGCGGGGAAAATTGTTTGCCGGTCGTTTCGCAAAACGGCAACAATTTTTTTCTCGCTCTTAAGAGCGGGAAAAATCTACTTTGGGAGGGGGAAGTGAAAGATTATCGAAAGTGGTGCAAATCCGAAAATTAAATATCGTGTAGCATATTCATTTTTGTTTTAGGAATGAAATTATTTGAAAATTGAAGACTTGACTCTAAGTAAGAATGGAACAAAATTTATTTTGGCTCTTGCCGGGAAAATTGTTTGCCGATCGTTTCGCAAAAAGGTAAAAAAAAAAAAAGTTTCAACGCTATTAAATCTGCTTTGGGAGGGAGAAGTGAATGATTGTCGAAAGTGGTCTAACTACAAAATTTAAACATCGTGTACCCTACTTATTTTTTTAGGAATCAAATGATAAAAACATTGACCATTTGGCTCTAAGTTAGGATCCAAAAAAATTGATTTCCCGATTGTTTCGCAAAAAAGGTAACATTTTTTTTTTCTATTAAATCTACTCTGGGAGTGAAAAGACGAAAGCTTGTCGAAAGTGGTGAATCTAGGTAATTTAAACATCGTGTACAACATTCATTTTTTTAGGAATCAAATTATAAAAAAATTGAACATTTAGCTCCGAGTAAAAATCCAAAAAATTGAATGCCGCTCTTGCGCTAAGAATTGATTCTTTTTTCTCCCGATCGTTTCGCAGAACGGGAACAATTTTTTCTCTCACTATTAAATCTATTATGGGAGCGAAAAGTGAAAACTTGTCGAAAGTCGTCTTACTACGAAATTTAGAAGTCCTGTACCACATTAATTTGTGTGGGAATCAAATTATTAAAAAATTCAACATTAAATTCAACTCCAATAACCAAAAAAAAAAAAAAAAATTGCAGCTCTGGCGGTAAGAATTGTTTGATTTTTTTTGTGGACCTGGCCACGTGCTCGATCGGTCATTATTCCTTACCGAACGGCTTGCTGCGTATCCTCTGTCGAAGCTTCGCCGTGCGTCCTCCGTTCGGTAACACCGGTATGCGAGTTTCCACCGAGAACGTGACTCTCTCGAGAAACTGGGAGGAAGTTATTAAGGCTGCCGGCCATAGGGTTCACAATCGTAGGCTCTGTCCCGGCTCTCTAAGTGTTCTCGAACGGTCGGCGAAGTTTCCGTAGAAAACACGTGTCGTCCAGTCGTTCTCCGGGCGAAAGAAATTCGACTGCCCACGTGTTCGACCGGCGGAGTCGCAAGGGCCGTAATATCGAGTGGGCTCGTCGCGATCGCCCTCGATCTATCGCTCCTCCGGAGCGTGGACGTCTGTTTTGCCTCCGGTCGAATGTCGGCTGTCGGAAATGCTGTCGGCTTCACGAATGGCCCTAATGACATGCAATGGCACGTATTTACATCGCGAAACTACGAAGAACAACAAGCTCCGCGATGCTTCCCTCGACCGCAGCATCGCCAGATGGAGGCGGACAGCGGAACAATCAAAGCCCGCCAGATGAATCGCCATTCTTAATGAGGTTTTATTCTTAATGAGGAATTTCTTAATGAGGAATTTCTAGATTAAAACAAGTGGTAAGATAATTTGCACAATGCTTCCTATTTTTTTTTCTTGCCTTTTTGAGCTACGGCTTTCTCTATAAGAAATGTTGACCACCGATTTTGACTTTATCATTTACATCGCACCAGAAGCTCAGTCTGACGATGCTTTTCTGGACCGCAGCATCGCCAGATGGAGGCGGACAACGTAATAATCAAAGTCCGCCGGATGAATCGCCATACTTAATGAGGTTCCTAGAATGAACTGTGACACATGAATTTCTAGATTAAAACAAGTGGTAAGATAATTTGCACAATGCTTCCTATTTTTTTTTCTTGCCTTTTTGAGCTACGGCTTTCTCTATAAGAAATGTTGACCACCGATTTTGACTTTATCATTTACATCGCACCAGAAGCTCCGTCTGACGATGCTTTTCTGGACCGCAGCATCGCCAGATGGAGGCGGACAACGGAACAATCGAAGCCCGCCAGATGAATCGCCATTCTTAATGAGGTTCCTAGAAAGAACTGTGACGCATGAATTTCTAGATTAAATCAAGTGGTAAGATAATTTGCACAATGCTTCCTATTTTTTTTTTTTCTTGTCTTTTTGAGCTACGGCTTTCTCTATAAGAAATGTTGACCACCGATCTTGACTTTATCATTTACATCGCACCAGAAGCTCCGTCTGACGATGCTTTTCTGGACCGCAGCATCGCCAGATGGAGGCGGACAACGGAACGATCAAAGTCCGCCAGATGAATCGCCATTCTTGATGAGGTTCCTAGAAAGAACTGTGACGCATTAATTTCTAGATTAAAACAAGTGGTAAGATAATTTGCACAATGCTTCCGATTTTTTTTTTTTTTTTTTTTCTTGCCTTTTTGAGCTACGGCTTTCTCTATAAGAAATGTCGACCACCGATTTTGACTTTATCATTTACATCGCACCAGAAGCTCCGTCTGACGATGCTTTTCTGAACCGCAGCATCGCCAGATGGAGGCGGACAACGGAACAATCAAAGTCCGCCGGATGAATCGCCATTCTTAATGAGGTTCCTATAAAGAACTGTAAGATATGAATTTCTAAATTGAAAACAAGTGGTAAGATAATTTGCACGAGGCTTCCTGATTTTTTTTTTTTTTACCGTTTTGAGCCATGGATTTCTCCATGGATTTCTCCATGGATTTCTCCATGGATGTCTCCATGAGAAACTTCGTTGGTCAATTTTGGCTTCATCATTTACAACGCAAAGCTACGAAAAACAACGAGTTCCGTGAGACGATGCTTTCCTGGACCGCAGCATCGTCGGATGGAGGCGAACATCGGAACGATCAAAGTCCGCCAGATGAATCGCCATTCTTAATGAGGTTCCTAGAAACAACTATAATACATGAATTTCTAGATTTAAAACAAGTGGTAGGATAATATGTACAATGCTACATAATTTTTTTTTTTTTTTTACCGTTTTGAGCCATGGTTTTCTTTATAACGAATTTCGTCTACAGATTGTAGCTTTCTTATTTACATGGCGAACCTACGAAAAATAACAAGCTCCGCGAGACATGGAAATTATTTTAATGAGGTTCATAGAAATAATTGTAATGGATAAATTTCCAGATTTAAAACAAAGTTCCAAAGTAATATGCACACCGCTTCCTCATTTTTTTATTTTTTTAAATCTTTTTGCACATAGATGCTAAAAATCGCGTCTCTCGAACGTTTACACTACTCTAAGTATTTCGACGATAACACCTCGATTTTTTTTTTTTTACGAAAGAATGGCTTTTCCCATGAGGAAGCAAAAATCAGAAATCCTCGACGGACCGCAGTTCCCGGCTGAGCCCATGGACCGCATTATTAGCGCAGCATCGGGCTGATTTTGGCTTTCCCATAAGACACGCACATCCGGACGCCAGCTAAGCGTCGTATTTTTCGACGTTTTACACTATTCTTAGTATTTCGACAAATCACGATTTTTTTATTTTTTTTACGCAATCAACTTCCTCCGTGAGGAAGCAAAGGAAAGAAATCCTCGACGGACCACGGTTCCCGGATCGGCCCATGGACCGCATTATTAGCGCAGCATCGTGAACAATAAACTTACGCCGGCGCTCATTAATGACAGTAATAACGAGTTTAATAAAGGGTTTGCGAGGTTTATTATAGAATTCCGGTGGAATTCTGTCTATGTGTGCCCGACGAGCAATAAAAGTGTTGGGAAAGGAATTTTAAACTGCGTCAGAGGCATCGACCGTCCCAACCTGATCCAGCCCAGACCTCGCTCATGATGGTAAACCGTGCCCGGGGCTATGAGCTATTATCTTTCACTGCCAAGCCGACCGAAAAGCCGGGAACGCAGGACGACTACGACGATGACGATGGAAGATTATATTTATAAAAATCGTTTTCAACACCACGTGTACAATTACGAAACGTGTGAAAGAACATCTTTTTTCTTCCTCTTCGTCCAATGCGATCTCGCGTACCCGTAGCTTATACCTACATGCCGAGTAAATCCGGGATTATGAGGATAAGTTATTTTACCGCTCACTTGATACCAAATTTTTTTTTTTAGAATGGTGAAATAGTATATTATGGCAGAAGGGAGGAAATCGCGCGATTCTTGCCGGGGTGAAGTTTGGTACCTGAGCGAAGCGAGGACAGAAATTGCACGAGGTGCAAATTCGCTCCGATCCGTGTAGCGTACGATACTTTTTTTTCTGATGTCAAAATATCCACCACTGTAAAAAAAAAAATTGTATGAAAATTAATGTACCGGCTGATTGGAAGATTTCATGCTAAATGAATGTACCGGCTGACTGGAAGATTTCATGCTAAAACTGGTATAGTAAGTTTCAGTACAGTATTTTACCGCTCACTTGATACCATTTTTTGTTTTTTTTTTTAACAGTGAAATAGTTTTTTTATGCTACAAGGGAGGAAATCGCGCGATTTTTGCCGAGGGTGAAATTGCACGCGGTGAAAATCCGCTCCGATCCGTGTAGCATACGATACTTTTTTTTCTGATGTCAAAATATCCACCACTGTAAAAAAAAATTGTATGAAAATTAATGTACCGGCTGATTGGAAGATTTCATGCTAAATGAATGTACCGGCTGACTGGAAGATTTCATGCCAAAACTGGTATGGTAAGTTTCAGTACAGTATTTTACCGCTCACTTGATACCATTTTTTGTTTTTTTTTTTTAACAGTGAAATAGTTTTTTTATGCTACAAGGGAGGAAATCGCGCGATTTTTGCCGAGGGTGAAATTGCACGCGGTGAAAATCCGCTCCGATCCGTGTAGCATACGATACTTTTTTTTCTGATGTCAAAATATCCACCACTGTAAAAAAAAAAATTGTATGAAAATTAATGTACCGGCTGATTGGAAGATTTCATGCTAAATGAATGTACCGGCTGACTGGAAGATTTCATGCTAAAACTGGTATGGTAAGTTTCAGTACAGTATTTCACCGCTCACTTGATACCATTTTTTTTTTTTTTTTTTAACTGTGAAATAGTTATTTTATGCTACAAGGGAGGAAATCGCGCGATTTTTGCCGAGGGTGAAATTGCACGCGGTGAAAATCCGCTGCTATCCATGTAGCAAACGACACTTTTCTTCCGATTTTGATAAAATAACGATCACTGTGAAAAAAAATCGTAGGAAATTCAACGTACTGGAATTGAAGTTTTTATGCTTAAACTGGTATCTTAAATTTCATGTACAATTATGATAAAAAAAAAGTACTTTAGTTTTGATAATTTACTTTAATTTCAATGAAAAAGTATACTAATTTTTCATCACAATTGCACATTAAATTTACCAGTTTTTGCATGCAGACTTCCGGTCCAGTATATTAAATTTGCAATTTTTTTTGCAGTGACATTTCTTGTGTCGCGAAATCGTCATATTCGCCAATGGCCATCATTACTCCTGCGAGTGTGAAGAAACAGTGCTACGCATGCGTACAAGTTAATAACGATCATTGGTCAATGAGCGACGATTTGCCGTGTTGCCCGCAAGGAATGTGATTACTTTAGTAAAATCTGGGAAAAATGCATTTTTTCACAAACGCTTGTTGTCATAGCTTGTAATAATCTCACGTGCGGTCAATAAGAGTACAAACACAAGACGTGGTATGATAAAAAAAAAATGTACACAAAAAAAGGAAAACGGAGGACTATCTTGACGTACGACGGCCCACCGGCTGGCTAACTTCATGCGGCCGATAAGTCGAGAAAAATTCGAGATATTCTGGGAATATCGGGAGCGTGTATAGCAAGTCTCGATCCCTCCCATACGTTATACGCATCCCTGCTGGAAGATATATATATATTAAGAAAAAAAGTCGGAGACAAGCAAGATTGGAAAAAGTCGAGTAGGGCGTGCGAGCGAGCCAGTAAGCACGTGGAAAATATTCTTACCCCTCGACCCGGGGAGTCCATTAATTTTCGAGAGGAAAATCACCGTTGGTCGTGTTGCGTTACAACGTGGGGTCTCTCTCGTTCGGAGTCTCTTCACTTTTTTTTTTCTTTTTTTTCCTACCTCGGTGAGTCTGGTCATGCAGTGAAACTCGAGAATGTTTCATCGGGGTAGAGACTCGGCTGAGCAGGGTGGAGAGACAGAGACGGGAGGAAAGAGGAAAAGTGAGGAAAGAACAAAAAAAAAAAAAAACGACGAATGCAATGCTGGCATCCGTCGTCTCCTTTTTTTTCCAAATGAGACGAAATGCTGCTGTATCGACTGTTGGGAAACTGGGACCACGCACTATCTCGAGCCTCTGCGACTTGCGAAAAAAAAACGTCCAGAAACAATTTGTCCAAAAATAATTCGTCCAGCCCAGTAAAATAATTTATTTGACGGCCACCGTTTATTTGCTTCAAGTAAAATATTTATTTGATTAAAATAAATATTTATTTTATGTAAGTAACTATTTACTTAATTTTGATAAATATTTATTTAAATCAAGTAAATATTTTACTTAAACGAAATAAACGGTGGCCGTCAAATAAATTATTTTTCTGGGTCCAGCGAGGATTCGTCCAGCGACGAATTTCCCGCAGACGGCGACACACTAAGGGTACCAGAGTTGTTGACCATTAATCAGATGTTAGCTGGTCAAAGATATTGGAATCGAAAGCGAAGAAGGGATGCCCGAGAGCGATGATGAAATAGGAAGGGATACACTAATGGTCGCCTACTGGAATCGATTAGTTGTACGACAAATCTTCGGTATCAATGTGAGCGAGCCGAGACACGAAGAGCTGCGTGGCCGGCACTGGTGTATGTAATGACCACAGTTCGATCGTAAACTCGATCGAATCACCTTGCCCGATAGAATGCCCACCCAAACATGCGTAGAGAGTGAACGCTGCTTTCCAGAGGCATAAAGATCATGCGGCGGCACTCGAGTTACGAGCGGATGAGTCCGGAATCGGGTAGAACAAGAGTTCGAAACTCGTAAACGACTATCCAGGGTGTATCTACCGGTTTCGATAAACCACTATACAATAACCTACGCGTACCTGGATACGGCCAAGTGGCCGACGAAGGGGACCCGACGCTCGGATGATATACTACATGGAACACATATTTCTCGATTCGTAGATACCATAAAATACATTTATGTATATAAAGTAGACAATGGATAAACGATCGGTTCTCGAACCGAATTCCCGGTTCCATCGGCATGATTAATGTGTCAATGGCAAAGAAAGCTTTCGACCATTTAAATGGTAATTTGTACACGAGAATAATGACATATACGCACCGTCACGTCTGCCGTTGATGTATCGGCCAGGCCCTCCCGTAGTCATGAATACACAAAAATCTACGATTGAGCATTTATGAACGTAAATATTGGGGATAAATGGTGATGGTTCTTCCTCAAGAACAATACACCTAATATAATTTATTTTACACACACAAATGACTAGGCGGGATTCTTGACCCAGTGGCTTCTCGTGAATTAGCACAAACGAACGAACAAACAGTTTTATTTATTTATTTATTTATTTATTTATTTATTTATTTATTTATTTATTTATTTATTTATTTATTTATTTATTTATTTATTTATTTATTTATAGACGGGAAGAATCCCTTTTACATTAGTATAACATAATAAATCTTTAACATATTTATAGGAAGAAAAACAAGTAAATATTTCACACTTTGTGTGTTAAGAAAGGTAGATATTTTGAGTAGAAATCTATATAATAAGTTTTCCGAAATTTATATAACACTCGCGGTTGTAGCGGCTCGCGCGCCCACCACGATTTCATAAAGAGGGTCTGCTTTTATCTCCGAATTATGTTTCGAAATTAATTTTGTTACCATTTGTATTTGTAATAATAAAAATGAACAAAAAAAACTTATTGTTACGTAACACATGCAATATAGATTATCAATCAGATGCACCAAAAAGGGAGCTCAGCTGAGGGGGGGGGGGGGGGGGGGGGGGGGGGGGCAGACATGCAAACCATCAAACAAACAAAATCACATTAAAAAAAAAATATAAGATATAATTGTATGTATCTACGATGCATATTGCATCGTAGAGTCTGACTTATCACAGTGTTCATCCCTCTCGTCGCTCATGCAGGTCATCTGTTCCGCCGCCATGATCTCCCAAGTCGTTCGTCTCGATATTTTTTCGCGTCAGCTGCGTCTCGCTAAGGTTTACCGTTGATCCGGGCGATTTACAGATAACTCGATAACCAAATGCGTGCTCGAACGTGTGTGTATTATATATGTGTATTAACTGGCCTGCGGGCACTGAGGGACTGCGATATATATGCTCGTGTGCTGGCGAGCTGCGAAGGAAGCGATGGGTAGGAGCGTCGTAACGCCTATGTGATTGCACTCGCTGTCCCTAATACCAGAGCCGCCGTGCGGTTTCGTTCAAACGTAATAACGTAATAAGGTAATGACGCATCTCTTATCGAACGGTGTTCGAAAAACGTGCATAAAACCATGTCATAATTAAGCAACGACTTGTTTCTTCTTACCGCTTTTTATTAGCGGCTTTTTATATCGACTCACATGTATTGTTCGTAGACCTAGCATTATCTCAAGACCAGTCGCCACCGTCATTCATCAACTGTACAAACAGTCGAATACGATATTATATATGGTCAAATAAAAGGCTTCAACGTTGTTATTTGCCAATTTCGGTCACCGTGAAGTGAATAGTGAATTCTTACCGCCGAATGTGAAAATTGTTTTTCGCATGCATCGTTTCTCCCATTCGTTGTTCGAGTACTCTGGATCGTTAGTGCGTCTGCGATATACGAGCTGTTAGTGTCGCATGATATACAAGAGTTGGGATAGAGGCGTGACTTATAAAGGGTTAAGCAATGCGCATGCGCGTCGGCCGATAAAATAGAACATTTTAGACATATATTTCCCTCAAGTGCACGTTAGGGATGGATGAACAAGGGATATGAATTAACACTAATGTGATTACTTTATCACGCTCACCGGGCGAAAATAGTTACCTTTGTTTTTAAAAAATCAACAGCATACCTGATTGTAATCGCACCTCAAAACTATGATGCTGATAGGACTCAGGAATGCTCAACGAGAGATCGTTCAGAATATGGCGTAACAATTTTCAGTTTTTCGGAGAACCAATGGGTTTGATTGATTTATTGATTTCTTGATCGTGTCCACTGCGCTCATGCACAGTAGATACGATCACCTCACGTCATATGCACTTATCACATCCCCTCACGCCGTTTTACAATGATTTTGGACCCCTGGGCATGATGCTTATATCTCAGCATCTGCCGAACGGATTTGATCGCAGGGGAGAGCGGGGCAAAATGGCACACCGGGGCAAAACGGGATAATCGGACAAAACGCAATTCTCCAATAACTTTGAAATGGTGGCGATGGTGGTACGTGGGGCGAAACGGGTTTAAAAATTCGGATGTATCATTAGGACAAAATTGGGCATCCAAGAATTATTGGAGAATTGAGTTTTGCTCTCACAGTCCCGTTTTGCCCCGCTGTGCCATTTCGCCCCGGTCTCCCCTAACTGGGCGCGTTCGAAAGCTGTTGTCCCAATTATATACAGTAAAAGTAACGTCAGAATTCTAATCCGATGTTCGTTTCCGAGATCATCGAGAATCAAGATTCCACTTCCGGCATGTTCGAGTAAACACAGTTGGTAGCATCACCTAAAAAATATCGTTTTTTTTTTTTTTTTTTTTTTCAAGTACTCGGCGTCGAGACACTACCGCGTCTCTTGATATATACTATAATATATACTCTTGATATACTATACACGCAAGATGGTACACTCAAGATTGGCATCCTCTACGGCGGGACGCGCGGTAATGCGAGGCAGTTGCGCTCTGACCTAATGATACGTTGCTTTTCTGAAAGCTGTGGTTTCTCTCGGTGATGTGTATACATGCAGTTCCCGAACCGGAGTCTCACAGGTTTACTATGTGACCGTGTCCTGTACGGGCTCCGCTCGCGCTACCTAGCAATTTCGGCCTCCCCGCATTTGCTATCAGATTACATCCCTCCCCCCCCCCCCCCCCCCCCCCCTCGCTCGTCGCGTTTCGCCTAGAATGGAATGATATTCCGGACTATGCTCGAGAGCTCGTTCTACCTTTCGTCCATAATTTTTACTTTCCCATACCATTTATAATTCACAAATGCGATCTCCTCGTTTACTCACTTTCGCTTTCTTTCTTAATATCTCCCATTCTCTCTATCCGGATCTGCCTCGCCACCCCCGCAAAGCCCCCCCCCCGATCGACCCGTCTCGCGTTTTGGTTCCGAGACCCTTCCGAGATAATCACAGAGCCCTGTACCCACGTTATTCCGCGAAGAATCGTGCAACAAATTGCATTCGTATCTGCGTGGCGGGTTTCTTGCTTCTCCTTCGTGGTTCGTACGTGAGAGCATTTTGTGTATTTGTGTCGGTCTCCACTTAATGTGCATACCTGAAGCCCTCACGAACGTCTAGCCGTACCCTTCGATTCCGCTCTTCACCGATGCCTGAGCCCGAATGTGGCCGTCGAGGAAATGATTTCCGAGGAATTCTTTTTACCCTCTCATCCCTTGACGCCCGATGTAGGATGTGCCACCTTCCTTCTGATCCGATCGTCAAAAGAACGGCTGCACCGTGTCACGGGAAACCCGCAGCGGAAGCGCGATTCGCTATGATTAACGCAAGGTTGGCAACGTCAGGATGCATTGAGGCAGACGGACACAGTTTCGAAGAAGCTGACAAAAAAAAAACCGCTTTCCGGTCGATTGGTCGATTGGTGTGCCGAACCGCTTCCAACCTGCCAGAGGTTGATTTTTGGCCGATATTTCGAAACCAATCGTAATCGAAATTTGGTTGATATTTCGGAACCAACCGTAACCCAAATTTGATCGATGTTTCTAAACGAAACGTCATACAAATTTGGTCGATATTTCAAAAACAAGCGTAATCCAAATTTTATCGATATTTCTAAACTAATCGCAATTCATATTTGGTCGATATTTCAAAATCTATCTAATACAAATTTGATCGATGTTTCCAAACCAACCATAATTCAATTTTGATCGATGTTTCTAAACCAACCATAATTCAAATTGGATCGATGTTTCTAAACCAACCGGAACCCAAATTTGATCGATATTTCAAAACCAACCATAATACCAACCATAATAATGATATATAACTGATATATCTCGGATACAAAGTTTGTTTACGATTGAATTTTTCCCATACAACTCGATTTCCCATACAACTCGATTTCCCATACAACTCGATTTCCCATACAACTCGATTTCCCATACAACTCGATTTCCCATACAACTCGATTTCCCATACAACTCGATTTCCCATACAACTCGATTTCCCATACAACTCGATTTCCCATACAACTCGATTTCCCATACAACTCGATTTCCCATACAACTCGATTTCCCATACAACTCGATTTCCCATACAACTCGATTTCCCATACAACCCGATTTCCCATACAACTCGATTTCCCAAACAACTCGATTTCCCATACAACTCGATTTCCCATACAACTCGATTTCCCATACAACTCGATTTCCCATACAACTCGATTTCCCATACAACTCGATTTCCCATGCAACTCGATTTCCCATGCAACTCGATTTCCCATGCAACTCGATTTGCCATGCAACTCGATTTCCCATGCAACTCGATTTCCCATACAACTCGATTTCCCATACAACTCGATTTCCCATACAACTCGATTTCCCATACAACTCGATTTCCCATACAACTCGATTTCCCATACAACTCGATTTCCCATACAACTCGATTTCCCATACAACTCGATTTCCCATACAACTCGATTTCCCATACAACTCGATTTCCCATACAACTCGATTTCCCATACAACTTTCCACCGACAGTCTAGATCGGCATGTTTTGGGTAGATCCAACCCTAGCTCAAACTTCTATCCGACACACTATAAGGGTTAAAGTCGGCCTGGCGGGCCAATCGCCCCGTTGAATTTTGTCAGATCGTTACAAAATAACTCAAATCCAATCCGAAGTTTCACGGCACATTGCTCCGCGAGAGCGACGGTACAAAGTAAAGCGGGACAAAAGGCTGTCCAAGGCGCTCGCAGCCAACTGCATCCAACTGCGCCCTCGAGACGGTGGGCTCTCGAAGCATCCTGTCCGGAAGTAAAGAACTTCAAGAGCATCCCTTCGTGACTCTAACGCGATTCTTTCCTTTCGAGTCTCCTTCCACCACACCGTTGTAAAATCCATCGGTGCCGATACTTTTGTTTTCTTCTCTCCTCATATCGGAAAGCTGTCGTCGACAGGATAAACCGAAGACCTTCCAGAGTGCTTTCCGGAGTGCGTTGATTGTCGTCGCAAGGTGGCCCGCCGGCATTTCTCACAGATCCATCTCGCGTTTAGCTGTGAGCGAGCAGGTATAGACACTCGAGTCCGCCGGAAATTTGAGTGAAAACCGAGACTGAGAGAGGAACTAATGGCGCTGCGGCGTAATGGGCACGGCACCGCAGCATTTAACTTCCACATTGCGGGGAGTAACCGTGCTGTTCGGCGAGGGCTGCTGGCGCCAGCCTTGAACGCGCCGGCCATTCCAACATGCGGCCACGACATGTATCCGGCATTATTCTTCTTCGTGCCGGCTCCGTCCTTCCCGCTCTCGGGAGGAGGTCCGGCGATTTTTTTCGAGCAACGACGCAGCGGGTCGAACGAAGAAGGACCGCGTCGGCTGGAACGGGACGGAGGATGAAAGAAGGCGCTTTGCAATTAGCGGAGTATCGACATCATCGAGGTAATCGATAGCGTGGCTCATACTCAGAAGGTGAGAATTACGAAAATTGTGCTAATCGATCTGAATAGAAATCATCGGAATTCAATCTTATTTCTTGAAGATGTGAAAAATTTGCGATCAAATGCAAAAATACTGGGACGACATGCGAAACTTGCCTCGAGTAAATATTCTTGAGAAATACGGGGAGAAAGGAAGACGCTGGACTATATTTTATATCAGTTGGTTGAAAAATATATGTTCTCTTATTACGTTTAAGTGAATAATCTATTGGTGTATTGTAAATCTTGAAATCGCTTAAATTTTTTTTTTTAAGTACTTGGCGTCGAGACGCTACCGCGTCTCTCGATCCATCTCGATACAGTATTGCTGCATGCGATTGTAGAAATCATCGGAATTCAATCTTATTTCTTGATGATGTGAAAACTTTGCGATCAAATGCAAAAATACTGGGACGACATGCGAAACTTGCCTCGAGTAAATATTCTTGAGAAATACGGGGAGAATGGAAGACGCTGGACTACATTTTATTTCAGTTGGTTGAAAAATATATGTTCTCTTATTACGTTTAAGTTAATAATCTATTGGAGTATTGTAAACTATCGATCTCGATACAGTATTGCTGCATGCGATTGTATTAACTTGGGTAACAATATGGCATTCGCACCGAAAATCACGGATACTTTAGCACCATTGAACTATTCACGTAGGAGACTCGACCTTATGCCGACAGACTTCATCGTCGATCCGGGGATCTACTTCTACCACATTCTCACTGAGAAAAAATTACATAGTAATAGCAACAATACTATTACATAGTAATAGCAACAATACAATACTAAAACGAAGCGACGTGATCGCTCTACTAGTGTACCAAATTTCAACTCGCTGTCTCAAGCCATTTCCGAGTTATAGTCATTTTAAACGATGCAACTCTGTCACATACACACACACATACACACACGCATACACACACACATACATCCGGACGCCAGCTAAAAATCATATTTCTCGACGTTTTAGACTATTTTAAGTATTCTGACATTAGAATCTCATTTTTTTTTTTTTTTTACGAAAACAAAGCTTCCTCTATGAGAAAGCAAAAATTACATATAATAGCAACATAGTAATAGCAACAATACTATCTTTACCATAAAAAAAAATTCCCAAAGGGGACGTCTACATTTTATAGTCACGACTATGATAAAAAATCATGGTTGCAACCGCAATATTGGTTATTGGTTTAACCAATTGAATATATGCTATCAGAAACTATCTATATAGACGTCCCCCCTGGGAATTGTTCGATATAGTAGAAAACACTATCCTTTTTCTCAGTGCTGATTTCACCATCGGTCTTCTCTATCACGTTCTAGTCGTGTTCTTCCAACATGCGGCCACGACATCTATCCGGCATTATTCTTCTTCGTGCCGGCTCCGTCCATCCCGCTCTCGGGAGGAGGTCCGGCGATTTTTTCGCGCACCGACGCAGCGGGTCGAACGAAGAAGGACCGCGACGGCTGGAACGGGACGGAGGATGAAAGGAGCGTTTTACAATTAGCGGAGTATCGGTCAACCGGAGTTCCGAGGCTCTTGGTCCAGGGGCTTGAACTCGCGATGGACCGGCCTCGGACCCACCGTCTTCAAAGTGTTTCCGGAAACGGCTTTTAATCATCACCAGCGAAGGATCTCCGTCGCCGAGCGTTCGTTGAGACGCCGCGGAGATCGACGGACGGAGAGGAGTCGCCGAAGAGCCACTCGGCATTCAACGAAACGGAGCGGAAGTTGAGTGGGCGGTCGCGACGTTCCTGTAGAATTCGGGAGATTGATTTTATCCTTCTTTTTTGTTGATCTCGCGGAGGATTCATTATCTTTTTTCGCCTTTTGTGCGACGACTCTTGAGCGGTTCGCTGCTTTTTTTTTTTTTTTTTTTTTGCTTGGTTGATCCGCCTTTTCTTTTTTTTTGTTCTGGTTCTTCTTGTGGTTGCTCCGAGCGCTTCGGGCTCGTTCCACTTTAGCTTCGCTCCTTCGTTTTTGGCAGTAGGAGCTTCGCGTATTAGAGACTGTATGGGACGAACCTGTTATTAAGGGAGACGATCCCCGAGGATTAAATTGCACTAATGGCGAAGCAATGTCTCCTCCCGGCGGGTAATCAGTGGGTCCTCGTGTCCGGAAGGACGAGGACGGAGAACGCGACGACACTATAGGAAGAGCATTCGCCGCGATGAAATCGTCAGGCTGAGACATTGCCGGTTCGCGGGGATGCGGAAGCGTGTTTTCTCCGAGGATGTGCGAAGGAGGCGGAAGTAGGGTAAAAGTGGTGAATATGGGCCACCGAAAAGTTTGGGCCCGTTCCCGGAGGTGAATCCCAGCACGGCGGAAAATTACATTAGAAAGGTTTGGCGATATAATATTTGGTGAGATATTTTTTTTTTCCGAGGTTGCACGGTGGTACATCTGGAAAAAAATTATATAGTGAAGCAGCTGCACACTGAGAGAAGGATCTCGGCAAAACCACCAAGTCATATGGTATATTTCTACCAGGCAACGTGGTGTACCAGCGCGACGACCAGCGATATGTGCAATTTTCAAACGGGCCATAGACATTTTTATACAACTCGTATGGTAATTTTCGCTACCGAACATGTTACCCGAATATCCCGTAATTTTTGCTAGAATATAAGTTCTTTTAACTAGAAACTATTACTATATTTTATAATATGTGCGACAGCAAAAATTACCATGTTTTCTAGTAGAATGTGTGAATTTTAATAAGAATGTTTGGAAGATGTCGCTGTACTTCCCACATACCTAAAAAGTTCTATCAGTTTTTACCAGCTTTATGGTAATTTTTATCAGATCCTCCTCTCAGTGTATTAGCGCTAGAATATCCTACTTGGCAGCGAAATCCTTCCGTCAGAAGTACTTGGCTTACATTTTTTTATTATTTGCAATCTATCGATACCAAAAAAGTGCACACCTACGTAAAAGTTCTGTCAGTTTTTACCAGATTCATGGTAATTTCTATCAGATACTTCTCTCAGTGTATTAGCGCTAGAATATCCTACTTGGCAGCGAAATCCTTCCATCAGAAGTACTTGGCTTACATTTTTTATTATTTGCAATCTATCGATACCAAAAAAGTGCACACCTACGTAAAAGTTCTGTCAGTTTTTACCAGATTCATGGTCATTTCTATCAGATACTTCTCTCAGTGTATTAGCGCTAGAATATCCCACTTGGCAGCGAAACCCTTCCGTCAGAAGTACTTGGCTTACATTTTTCATTATTTGCAATCTATCGATACCAAATAAGTGCACACATACGTGAAAGTTCTGTCAGTTTTTACCAGATTCATGGTAATTTCTATCAGATCCTTCTCTCAGTGTATTGGCACGAGAATATGCAATTTCGCAGCGAAATCCTTCCGTCATAAGTACCCGGTGTACATTGTTTATTATTTCCAATGTATCGATACCAAAAAAGTGCACACATACGTAAAAGTTCTGTCAGTTTTTACCAGATTCATGGTAATTTCTATCAGATACTTCTCTCAGTGTATTAGCGCTAGAATATCCTACTTGGCAGCGAAATCCTTCCATCAGAAGTACTTGACTTACATTTTTTATTATTTGCAATCTATCGATACCAAAAAAGTGCACACCTACGTAAAAGTTCTGTCAGTTTTTACCAGATTCATGGTAATTTCTATCAGATACTTCTCTCAGTGTATTAGCGCTAGAATATCCTACTTGGCAGCGAAATCCTTCCATCAGAAGTACTTGGCTTACATTTTTTATTATTTGCAATCTATCGATACCAAAAAAGTGCACACCTACGTAAAAGTTCTGTCAGTTTTTACCAGATTCATGGTCATTTCTATTAGATCCTTTTCTCAGTGTATTAGCGCTAGAATATCCCACTTGGCAGCGAAATCCTTCTGTCACAAGTACCTGGTGTACATTTTTTATTATTTGCAATTTATCGATACCAAAAAAGTGCACACATACGTAAAAGTTCGGTCAGTTTTTACCAGATTCATGGTAATTTCTATCAGATTCTTCTCTCAGTGTATTGGCACGAGAATATCCAATTTGGCAGCGAAATCCTTCCGTCACGAATACTTGCCTTAAATTTTGTTATTATTTCCAATCTATCAATACCAATAAATTGTACATATACCTAAAAGTTCTGTCAGTTTTTACCAAAATCAGGGTAATTTCTATGACATCCTTCTCTCCGCACATTACCGCGAGAATATCCAATTTGGCAGCGAAATCCTTCCGTCACAAGCACTTGCCTTAAATTTTTTATTGTCTGCAATCTATCGATAGGAAGAAAGTGCACTGGTCTATACCGGGATGGACCCTGGTGCAGGGAGCTCCTGGTAAGCCGCCACCACAGCTCGCACACTTCTCGGAGTTCCCATTGCCTTGTGTGCTCCAACGCGACTCGTATTTCCCGTGGGAACCGGCCGCTCCCGCACAAAAGCACGATACGTTTTGTTAAATAAATTAATAGCATTACCAAACGCAGCTTCCGCTACAACCCTCTCGCTGCTTAGCTGCGAGTCTACCGGCGGAGGCCGACGGAGACTTCCGGAAACACGATACCGTGAGCCCGAATTCGAGCCCCGTCAGGCTCGCGCAACCGTATTTGAGCTACTTTCTTTTTTTGGTACGTTTTTTTTTTTTTTCCTTTCTTTACAGTCTTCACTTTCTCTCTTTTATTCGTCAGACCTTTCAAGGCGCATTGACACACCACAAGTGCTGCAAATGGACGTATAATGCGCGTTTATCGAACATACAAAAAAATAACAAATTTGAATTATAGAGAAGTTTTTTTTTTTCGTTTGCGTAAGAGCCGAAGGGTCGTGGCATTTTACTTGCTTGTATAGAGTCGCGTTCCGCCCCTCTTCGCCTCTCACACCTACCGTATTTCTCGCGAGTTCGCCTCGAGGCGAGAGATAAATTCGTCGATCTTATGGCCACGAACGACGAATATCGAGATGCGAGCCCTGAGTTACGATCCTACACGGTAAAAAATATTTGTACATTTAACAAACATTTCTTGTCCACGAACGTCCATAATTATTTTGTTGTTTCTTTTACAAAAAATATTTGTAAAATTGACAGACATTTTTGTAAAATTGACAGACATTTTTGTCAAATTGACAGACATTTTTGTAAAATTGACAGACATTTTTGTAAAATTGACAGACATTTTTGTCAAATTGACAGACATTTTTGTAAAATTGACAGATATTTTTATAAAATGGACAGACATTTTTATAAAATGGCCAAACATTTTTATAAAATGGACAATCATTTTTATAAAATAGACAAACATTTTTATAAAATGGACAAACATTTTTACAAAATGGACAAACTTTTTTATAAAACGGACAAACATTTTTATAAAATGGACAAGATTTTTTTTGTAAAATTAACGTGAAAAGAATTGTGGACGTTTGTGGACAACAAACGTTCGTACCTATTTTACTGTGTATACGTGGGACTGCGATATAGAAAAATGAAAAACGTACTGTGACACAATGAGAGAGGAAAGCCGGGTCGCATATGGTGGTTTCAAGTCGCATGGTAAAAGCGTTTTTATACTGTACGGTAAGCCGGTGGCCGGTATATTATAGTGTGTAGCGTTGGAATCGAGGAGTTCCAAGCGGGGTGGCTCACGGTCTTGACTCGAGATCCGATGTCGAGTAGTTTCACTAGTGTATTGCTGCGTTGCGTATTACCGAACCCCAGCTGGCCCGTCTGGCTTTGACTACGCGAAGAAAATTCGCATCCCTTCCGCCCCTCCGCACCCCGTCGGGCTCGTTGGTTCTCCCTTAGCTATCCGAGACAGACCCCTGGGGGATGCTGCGGTTCAATTAAAATTCGCGAAGGAAAGGTTCGCTATTTAATCCACGCATGTAATACATCCTTCACCGAGCCGATAAAAATCCATCGGATCTCTGGAGCTGCACTGTATCAAACTTCTCCATTAATCCTTGCCAAATTGGTATTAAATCAACCCAGTGGAGAATTAAGCCTCGAGAAACGAATCTTGCGTATGAGCTGCTGTGAATCATGTACGAGATAGAGTTTTGGTATTTAGAGCCGTCTTATAGCGATTCAATTTCCTATCGAGAGGGTTATAAAGAGAATTAAAATATATCGGGAAATATCGCTTTTTCGTAAAAGTTGGAAATGAAAATTTTCATATTGCTTTCTCATAATGTTCGTTCACTCGCGAAGCTTCTGTGAGGAAGCCAGAAATACAAAAAAAAAAATGCTTTCTCATAGATGATTATGAGAAAGCAGTATGAAAATTTCAATTTTCAACTTTTATGAGGAAGCGATATGAAAATTTTTGTTTTCAACTTTTTTAGATGAAAAAAGGCATCAGGGCGTGACCAGGTTTCGATCAGAGTACGGCGGATCCTCGCTTATCCGCGGCACACAGTTTAAAACGTTTGCACCTTTGACAAGCTTTTTTTTCGTCCCAGATGGTCTACAAATTTGTTCTCGTTTATGCGACATTCGATTAGTAAATCTAATGCCGGATAAGCGAGGTTTCTACCGTGTACACTCCGATACGTTTGAACCCAGACGAGCTACACGCGAATCATATCCGAGACCGAGTTTTCATATTCGGAGCCGTGTTATATCGATTTAATGTCCCATCGAGAGGGTTGCGAAGGGAAATAAAATATATCAGGAATTTATCGGGAAATATAAATTTCCCGATAAAAAGAAGGCATCGGAACCTGACCAGGTCCCGATTAGAGATATAGTGCAATTTCGTTTATCCGAGGTACACATTTAGAAAACCTTTGTATTTTTGACAAGCTTTTTTTTTGTCCCAAAACGCCTACAAATTTGTTAATACCGAATAGTACTAATCGAACGCCGGATAACCAAGGTTCTAATGCGTACAGTCCAAAACGTTTTAAACCAAACTAGTTACCAGTGAATCATACACTGTAAAAAAAATTTGTTTGAAAATTAATGAACAGTGTTGGAAACTTTTTTACAAAAAATGTTTCTGAAATTTCAAACACATGCGCGTCACAATTTTACAGTAAAATTTGTGTTTTCGGTCCTAACATTTCTGATCGCACATCATAATTCCAACATCTTGCTTGATTTCAACAAGGATTCCTTTCCTCGTCCCTTTTTTTCTCATCCCCCGTCTGCATTTCTCAATCGTTTTATCAGAAAAGTAACAATTCCGACAGTCAGAGATGAATCAATAATTGGTGTTTTTTCGCTCCTAATATTTCTGATAACACATCATCATTCCAACATCTTGCTTGATTTCAACAAGGATTCCTTTCCTCGTCCCCTTTTTTTCTCATCCCCCGTCTGCATTTCTCAATCGTTTTATCAGAAAAGTATAAATTCCGAGAGTCAGAGATGAATCAATAATTGGTGTTTTTTCGCTCCTAATATTTCTGATAGCACATCATCATTCAAACATCTTGCTTGATTTCAACAAGGATTCCTTTCCTCGTCCCCTTTTTTTCTCATCCCCCGTCTGCATTTCTCAATCGTTCTATCAGAAAAGTATCAATTCCGAGAGTCAGAGATGAATCAATAATTGGTGTTTTTCGCTCCTAATATTTCTGATAGCACATCATCATTCCAACATCTTGCTTGATTTCAACAAGAATTCCTTTCCTCGTCCCTTTTTTTCTCATCCCCCGTCTGCATTTCTCAATCGTTTTGTCAGAAAAGTAACAATTCCGAGAGTCAGAGATGAATCAATAATTGGTGTTTTTCGCTCCTAATATTTCTGATAGCACATCATCATTCCAACGTCTTGCTTGATTTCAACAAGAATTCCTTTCCTCGTCCCTTTTTTTCTCATCCCCCGTCTGCATTTCTCAATCGTTTTATCAGAAAAGTATCAATTCCGAGAGTCAGAGATGAATCAATAATTGGTGTTTTTTCGCTCCTAATATTTCTGATAGCACATCAACATTCCAACATCTTGCTTGATTTCAACAAGGATTCCTTTCCTCGTCCCTTTTTTTCTCATCCCCCATCTGCATTTCTCAATCGTTTTATCAGAAAAGTAACAATTCCGACAGTCAGAGATGAATCAATAATTGGTGTTTTTTCGCTCCTAATATTTCTGATAGCACATCATCATTCAAACATCTTGCTTGATTTCAACAAGAATTCCTTTCCTCGTCCCTTTTTTTCTCATCCCCCGTCTGCATTTCTCAATCGTTTTATCAGAAAAGTAACAATTCCGAAAGGCAGTGATGAATCAATAATTGGTGTTTTTCGCTCCTAATATTTCTGATAGCACATCATCATTCCAACATCTTGCTTGATTTCAACAAGAATTCCTTTCCTCGTCCCTTTTTTTCTCATCCCCCGTCTGCATTTCTCAATCGTTTTATCAGAAAAGTATCAATTCCGAGAGTCAGAGATGAATCAATAATTGGTGTTTTTTCGCTCCTAATATTTCTGATAGCACATCATCATTCCAACATCGTGCTTGATTTCAACAAGGATTCCTTTCCTCGTCCCCTTTTTTTCTCATCCCCCGTCTGCATTTCTCAATCGTTCTATCAGAAAAGTATCAATTCCGAGAGTCAGAGATGAATCAATAATTGGTGTTTTTCGCTCCTAATATTTCTGATTGCACATCATCATTCCAACATCTTGCTTGATTTCAACGAGGATTCCTTTCCTCGTCCCCTTTTTTTCTCATCCCCCGTCTGCATTTCTCAATCGTTTTGTCAGAAAAGTATAAATTCCGAGAGTCAGAGATGAATCAATAATTGGTGTTTTTTCGCTCCTAATATTTCTGATAGCACATCATCATTCCAACATCTTGCTTGATTTCAACAAGGATTCCTTTCCTCGTCCCTTTTTTTCTCATCCCCCATCTGCATTTCTCAATCGTTTTATCAGAAAAGTAACAATTCCGAAAGGCAGTGATGAATCAATAATTGGTGTTTTTCGCTCCTAATATTTCTGATAGCACATCATCATTCCAACATCTTGCTTGATTTCAACAAGAATTCCTTTCCTCGTCCCTTTTTTTCTCATCCCCCGTCTGCATTTCTCAATCGTTTTATCAGAAAAGTAACAATTCCGACAGTCAGAGATGAATCAATAATTGGTGTTTTTCGCTCCTAATATTTCTGATAGCACATCATCATTCAAACATCTTGCTTGATTTCAACAAGGATTCCTTTCCTCGTCCCCTTTTTTTCTCATCCCCCGTCTGCATTTCTCAATCGTTTTATCAGAAAAGTATCAATTCCGACAGTCAGAGATGAATCAATAATTGGTGTTTTTCGCTCCTAATATTTCTGATTGCACATCATCATTCCAACATCTTGCTTGATTTCAACGAGGATTCCTTTCCCCGTCCCCTTTTTTTTTTCTCATTCCTCGCCTGCGTTCCTCATTTCCAGAGTACTCTCCGCAGTCACTTCTCCGACATCTTGCGGTCTCCACTTTCCATCGTCATTATAATTCTCATGCTCGTACCTCTTTCTCCCCCTCTCATCGCAAGTCGAATCTTTCCATTCGCCGGTAAGTTTCAGGCGTGCAAACGACTGAGGACCGCAACGACCGCAGCCACTCACCGCCGGCACGGGGCTCATTGTATTCCGGTTTGACCAAACTCTCATCTCGAGACGACGAGCACCGGGATGCTCTGAGAGGAGCATCGTCTACCTTGCCGGCCACTCGACATCGTTCAAAGTGAATATTCCACCGGTCTTCGATGTGTGCACACCGGAGTCTCGACTTCTCTTCTCTCTTTCCCTTCCGTCCCCACTCGTTCCTTTTTTTTTCCCTCATCCCGTCGCTTTGCCGCCTTCTTTCTGCCTTTTTTTTTTCTTCTCGTTCACGTAGCACACGGACATTCGAGTGGATGTGAAGAAAGACCTCTCTGGGACCTCGTTCTCGTCTATTAATCCGACCTTTTGTACGGGCTATCGATCACTCCCTCGGCACGCTGGGGGTTCCCTTCTTCTTCTTCTCCGTCGCGGTTTCCACGCTCGGTCCTTACTATATATTTTTCCTATACATGTGTACATATACACATTGCTATATCTACATCGTCAGTCGCCATATATATATATATATATATATATATAATATATACATACATATATATACAGCAGAACTCCGATTACCCGGAATCCGATGAGCCGGGAAATTCCGGTTAATCCGAACTAGACAGCGAAAGTACATAAGTCAATAATGGCTAATGATACAACTTTATTTTAACTAGTTACAATGACATTTGGTACAACTTGCACTTAATTGTCAAACAGTGTGAACTAGAATGTAAAGCTTTGGATTTTTAAAAATGAATAATACGTAAGCTAGTCTTTTTTTTTAAGTACTTAGTGACTTTGGTTTGCTTCGAGCATTAAAAAAAAACCTCGGAAGAAGCGCGGTTAATCCGACGCCGGTTAATTGGGGTTCTACTTTATATATGTATATATACATACATGCGTGTGTTTCCACGCTCGGTCCTTACTGTATATTTTCCCTGTACATATGTACATATACACATTGCTATATATTCATCGTCAGTCGCCATATATATACATATATACACATATATATATCGGAGTTCTACTGTATATATAATACAGTAGAACTCCGATTAACCGGGATGCTCGGGACCGAAGAGTCCGCGGACAATCGAAATCCCGGTTAATCCGAACTGGACAGCGATACTATATAAGTCAATAGTGGCTAATGATACAACTTTATTTTGACTACTCATAATGACATTTGCTACAACTTGCACTTAACTGTTAGACAGTGTGAACTAAAATATAAACCTGTGGATTTTTTTTTCATTAATAGTACGTAAGCTAATATATTTTTTTTTAAGTACTTAGTGACTTTAGGTTTTGGTTTGCTCCGAGCTTAAAAAAAAAAAACCCGAAAGACGGTTAATCCGACGCCGGTTAACCGGCGTGCTAATATATATACATATACATATATATATATGCGTGTGTGTGTATTTAGTGCTATATCTACATCGTGAGTCCATTCGAGGACCCTCCCCTGCGGAACCGCAACGTTCCTTGTGCATTAATACCGTTGGATGTAGTGTGTACACACCATACTGGGACGGCGGTACCTCGATCCCAAAACTCCCCCGTCGGTTCGGGCCGAACTTTCGGCAGCGCGGTCCCGAGTCTCAGGTAACGGTCGCGGTGGCGGTTCCAGAGGTATTCCACATGGAACTCCTACATAGGTGGAACATTCACGCTGCGCGACCAAAAAAAAAAGAAATATTGCGCTCCTTGTTCACGACCGCGGGAGGCACTCGTCGACCAGTTATTCATTCAATTGATTACCGCGCTGGGGCGAAATGGACCCTCGGGACTGAGTCCGATGACGGAGCGACGGTGATAAAAAAAGGCATTATAATGCGTGTGCGAACTCTCTGTCGATTCCTTGGGATCGCCGTATCAGCGAACGATTGCGTTTCATACTATCTGCAATATAAGAACGAAGAATTGCGCTCCGCGCACCCAGGACGATACTTTATTTGACGGGCGCCCCGTAAGCAAATATATATTTAATCTAAATGAATATATATTTAATTTAAATAAATATTTATTTAATCTAAATAAATATATATTTAATTTAAATAAATATTTATTTAATCTTAATAAATATTTATTTAATCTAAATAAATATTTATTTAATCTTAATAAATATTTATTTAATCTAAATAAATATTTATTTACGTTCACCTTTCAAATAAATGATTCTTTCAAATAAATTATGGGTGTGTTTATGATCGCAGGAGGCACTCGTCGACCAGTTATTCATCAAATAGATTACCGCAGTGGGGCAAAACGGACCGTCGAGACTGATCCCGATGACTGAGCGATAATAAAAAAAAAATGCATTAAAATACGCGCGCTCATTCTCTATGAATTCCTTGCGATCATTTTATCGACGAACGATTGCATCAGAACACTATCCAAGCGTAGTGGAGAGCGGTGCAGAAATGGGACAGTGGAGCAAAACGGGATAACGGGACAAAACGCAATTTTCCAACAAACTTTTGGATGGTGGCGGTGATGGTAAGTGGGGCAAAACGGTGTTGAAAATCCGGCCGAATCGTCGGGACAAAACGGGGCATCCAAGAATTATTGGAAAATTGAGTTTCACCCCCAACTGTCCCATTTCGCCCCGCTGTCCCCTAATCCATGTTACAGTTATCGACGATATCCGGCGGCACGTATGGTCACGTGATACGCGGTCGAGCCGATAACTTTGCCGTCGGAACGACAAACGTATGGTTCTTTCACCGCGGCCCAGTAGCGATTCATCCGACAATCGAGTCCCAAGTCGATCGAGAGCGATAAGGACATTGTGCGGACGTCGAGCGTAGAAGTGGCTGTTAAGAGCTGAGGGGGCCAAGATTCCCGAGGGTACTTGTGCTCTCATTCCTGCCGATAGCCAACTCAATTTTTTTTTTTTTTTTTTTCTCAATCTTTCTCCTTCGCTCATTCTGGCAACATGCCTGTGTGCCGTATCTCGAGCCCAACGAGAGTACCGAGTGGTGCTGCGGACCCGTTTCATTGTTGGCTTCGGGAAACATTGAAATACACAGCAACTTCGTTGGGCATTGAACGGCTGCATTGGTAAGTAGCGAAGGCTTGCTCGGCGGCTTCTGTCCCCGTCTCGCCTTCTCCTCCCCCCTCCTCGGGTTTACGTACGGTACCGTACGGGCCCGAGGTACATAAAGCCTGTTGCACAAATACGTCCCGCAGCGGCAGATAATGCAGGGCACTCGACTTACAGGACGTTCGAACAGGCGTTCGAAAGTGAGCATACACGGCGCATGCGCCGCTGCCCCCCGCGCATGCGCGGTTGCCGCGCCTGCGCAGGCGGCGGCGCGCACGTGCGGATGCGCCGCGCTGCTCCGGGGCACGCACGTGCGGGAACAACACGCGCGCAGCGCACGCACGCACCCCGGACAGCTCCCTTTCACAGCCTCCGGGACATCCCCACGTGAGGCTCGGAGTTTCCGTGTAATGACTCCGTACGGGGAGCGGGGTTGTTTGGGCCAATTCACGGGACGGGGGAAGGACCATTGTGGACCGTTGTCGTGCGCATGTGTGTACGGGCAGGCGAGATGAAAAATGCTTTTTAAAAATATATACGTGCCCAATTAGATCCCGAGAGCGGCTCGGGGAATACATGAGTCAAACGAGGGCGATGCACAGGATACGTCATTGTAATGGGTAACGGGTTTGGCTTCGGGAGTGCGCACAGTAGAATGTCGCTTATCCGGCGTTCGATTAGTATTATTCGGTGTTGTGGTGGTACTGGCGGGAACGGGTTGGTAGACTTTTCGGGACAATAAAGCTTGTAAAAAGTACAAAGGTTTTTTTTTTTTTTTTTTTTTTTTTTTACTGTGCACCTCGGTTTAACGAGGTTCCACTGTAGACTGATATGAATCTGGTCGGGCTTTGACGACTTTTTCTTATCGAGAAATTAATATTTTTCTGATGTATTTTTATTCTCTTTATGACGCCCTCGATGGGACGTTGAATCGATATGAGATCCTTCGAAAATGCGAAAACTCGATATTGGATACACTGTGAAAATAAAGTGTACATTTAATGTACTGGAAATTGAAATTTACTTACATTACTTACATCAATTGAACATTAATGTGCTTTCATTGTAAAATTCAAATACGAGATATCAAAATTACAAATCTTTTGCTTGAAATTTACAAAAATGTTCATAAAAAAAAACACCAATTATTGATTCTGAAAAAACGAATGAGGAACGCAGACGAGGGATGAGAAAAACAGACACGAGGAGAGGAATCCTTGTTGAAATCACGGAAGATGTTGGAATTATGATGTGCGACCAGAAATATTACGAGCGAAAAACATCGATTAAACGATAAACAAAAAAAAATTCAGTGACATCGTTCCTCAAAAAGTTGATGAAATTAATTGATCGTGAGCAAGCTTCTCCTCATTGATTAATCTCGTAATGAATGCTTTTATCGTAAAACCGACACCAGAATTATTTTATTTTTGTATGTGTACACAGGCAATGACTTTTTTGCATAACAATTGTACACAGCAAGTAAGAGTGCGGTGGAGATAATGATAAATACAATGGCTTTATCTAGTACGAAGATATCTGCACGAGACCATATTTAATCAAGTGACAAATTCGCTCAGGGAAGTTCACTTGGATACTAAAATTCTACAAGAGAACAATTCTTTTTTCATCCCGAAGCTATGCGTTAACTTGCGATCTATGAAAATTGATGTGATGCTGATATCTTCCAGGTCATAGGAATTGTTCGATACACAAAAAGTGGAGTATGTATGTATGTCGTGATTTCCCACAGAGCACGAATCTCTTAATGATGAATAAAAGATGTCCTTTTAGAGACGTCTATGCGATCTGAAAGAAGAGGGTTTTTATATGTCCCAACTTCTCTTAAACTTGTCCGATACATGTAATCATCAAGCATTCTCGAAAATACCTCTTTTATTGAATAATGAGACGCTCTCGAGCTTGAGCGCCATAACAGTTTATAGTAAAAAATTTGATGACGTTAAGATAATCTGAAAAAAAAAAGTTGAAAATTGAAATTTTCATATCGATTCTTCATAAAAGTTGAAATTTCAAATTTTTATATCGTTTTGTCACGATGTTCCTTTATTCGCGGAGGTTCTTCCAAGAGAAAGCATTTTCTATATTTTTGGCTTCCTTATGAAGGAAGCTTCGCGAATAAAAAAATCATTATGAAAAAAACGATATAAAAATTTCAAATTTCACCTTTTACGAAGAAGCGACATGAAAATTTCAATTTTCAACTTTTATTCTATTTATTTATTTTCAACGCGTACGAAACAGCACAATATTCGGTGATCTATCAGAGGTTTTTCGTGTTCGCAAAAAGAAATTCCTTAAGATCACAATTTTAAGACATCCAGAGGAAGTCAAAAATGTATGCACTAGACGTGTTTCGAAGGACTTTTTGGTAACAAATTGCATAATTTTGAGATAACATATAAGCGAGTGATCTTTTTTTAGGACCGATTTATGACCACTTTATGTCATCTCAGTGCTATGTGACTTATTCGTACGGTAGGACCAAGGGTCCTCTAGGCACATTCACTGAGAAATTCCACCAAAATAACAGTCGTAGCATAAATACAAAAAAATACCAAGACATTGAAAATATACAAAATATATAATATATATAAATAAATATAGGAGTAAACATAGGGTATAAACAAATATACTCCAATGTACATAAATATATATAGGACTAATGTCGGTCATCAAAAGATTGGCAGAATTCATTAACAGACTCCTCCACATAGATTCATCCCCGTCTCTCGGAATGAAACACTTTTGCGATAAAACACCAATCATTTACTCCCCCATCGAGAATCGATCGCTACCCAGCGCACTTATGTGCAAGATCTTGCATCGCATTGTGCGCCGACTCCCATTAACGATAGGACGTACACGACGGTGACCGGCAGTCGAGGGCGTTCGATTTATCGCTCGACCTTATCGTTTTTCCCTTCTTCATCTCCCGACTGCATATCTTGTCCCCCTCCCAGCCTCGTTCCACTCTGTTTCTTCGCGTTTGCCTTCCTCTTCTCGTCTTCTCCTTTGGCTCTATCGTTTTCACCGCCCGCGCTTCGTCATGCTCAACATGATTTTGTTTCGCGTTCCGACGATCGTACGCTTCACTCCGCCGTCGTAAGCTCCGCTATACCGTATCGCTATAGCGGGCTTACCATAAATCAGCTCGTTTTTAGGACCGCCGGACGACGTTTTTTTTTTTTTTTTTTTTTCCTCCGGCAAACGTCCACACAGACATGGATGGGCCTGATTAATCGGATTATTAATTATACGCTCCGGAGACGGGGAGGCGTATGCTCGCTGACATGGCCACTGGCCTCGTCGCTCCGATGAAACGAGTCACTTCTTTTTTGTTCAATTTTTTTTATTCCGCTTCAGCTGTACGTTGAATTCTTTTCTCCTTCTGTCTTCTCGTTCTGCTTCGCGCTTCGGTCACTTTACCCGCGGTTCAATGTGACGGTACACGGAGAAAACAAAAAATTATTGGGACAGCAAACATTTTTTTAACTCATTTACACTCAGAATAATTATTTATTTAACGGCCACCGTTTATTTGATTTAAAGAAATATTTATTTTATTTAAAGAAATATTTATTTGATCCAAAGAAATATTTATTCGATTTAAAGAAATATTTATTTTATTTAAAGAAATATTTATTTTATTTAAAGAAATATTTATTTTATTTAAAGAAATATTTATTTTATTTAAAGAAATATTTATTTTATTTAAAGAAATATTTATTTGATTTAAAGAAATATTTATTTGATTTAAAGAAATATTTATTTTATTTAAAGAAATATTTATTTGATTTAAAGAAATATATATTTGATTTAAATAAATATTTATTTGATTAAAATAAATATTTATTTTATTTTATCAATTTCATTTTATTTTAACAATCTTCTTTAATTTTCAATGCCGTGCGGAGCTTAGATGGTCAGTAATTGGGTCATTCACCTTACATAGCGGACCTTCATTGAGTTAAGTGAGATCCGCGTAATGATTTTCTTTTACTGTTTCCTTGCCAAAGAAAATCTTAAATATTTCTTCAGACGCGAAGATGGTACATCAGCGTCGACGTCGAAGTTGGAAGAAGGTACATCAGCATCGACGTCGAGGGAACCCTCGCTGCGTTATGCGAGACGCGCTCGGGCTGGGTGGCGTGCGGCTGGGAGAACAATACTCCTTTCACGGCAAGATTCTCTTTCATCGGCGTTGTCTCAAAAACAATAAGGCGAATTCTTTTCATATTTAACCATATACCTCGCGTTCGTCCACCCCTTCCGTCGTCCTTTGGATCGTTCGTGCTGTCCGCTTGTTTATTTAAAGCACGCAAGTGCGCGGACTCTTGCTGTCGCAATGTTTCGTGAATATCGAGGTGTGTTCGAGGTTATACGAGGACGTACTTGATTATTAGATGGAATGCCAAAACACTGTAAAAAATTTAGTTTGAAATTTAATGTACCGATGCGGGAAGTTTTTATGCGTAAACTAGCGGGGAGGACCAGCTAGATGCACGGTAAAAAAAAGGTTGTACTTTTTACGACAACTTATTGTCCGCAAACCCCCACAATTTTTTATTTTTTTATTTTCTAGTTTTACAAACAAAAGTACAAACTAAAATTGTCAATGACACGGGAAATAAAAGGGCAAGTTCGTACATTCAAGTAAGTGACAGACGAGTTTGTCGCTTATTTAACCAAATTATTTTTACGAAATTTTGCACTCCGATTTTACGAAATTATTTTATAATGTGTGGGCCCCGGGGCGAGATGGGCTAGCGAAAAAACAGGCTGACGCGGGGCGTAATGGGCCACCCTGAACAAGATAACTAGAAGGTTGCAAGGGCGGATTATTGGCGCTTGAGCACTACTGACGGGTAGAAGTTGGGAAACTCAAGATGTATGGATAGTACAGGCTAGGGCTGTACAGAAAGGCCGGCCTAACCGGCTAAAATGCCTTATCCGGCTAATGGATTTTATAGCCGGCTAAGCTAATACAGTATTGGAATTTTTTGACGAATTTTTATTTTATTTTTTCTAATGTTACCTGCAACGTATTTCGAGGTATTTTCGCCCGCTGAGCACGAATCCGCCTGCCTTTTTGGCCTAAAGTACAATGCGAAATTAAGGGGCTCGATTTTATGCACGAAAAATCGTATTTTTGGAATTTAAATGGAAAATATTGAGTTGAGAGTAAAATGATTGTTATATTCGTTATCAGCGGGAAAAAATACGTGGAATGTAGTCTTGAAACAGAAAAAAAAAATTGATTGAACAACGATTTCTCACTTTTTGAGCCACTTTTGGAAAAATGTCGATTTTCGTGATTTTCAAAGGTCGACATCTCGGCTCCCAATGGGCCAATATAGCTTGGAGTTCGATGTTTTTTTTTTTTTGCTTACGTCTCGATGCGAAAGATCGAATCAGTTTTGCGAGCCCAAAGTCCAAATTGCTGAAATTTAAAACCCGATGCTGACGAACAAAGTCTCTTCATAGAAGGAAGTTCGAAGGAAGAAACTGCGCATGCGTCGTAGCCGGCGCGCCAATGGACGTCTCGATATTAATTGTTGAACGATCTGCCTAGATGGAACCGTGGATCTTGTACGAGCTTAATGCGGTCTGCATGTAAGAGTAAAAAAATGATACTGTAAATCATTCGCATGACTAAATACTCTCGTAGCGTCGATGGAACAATTGCGCGCGGTGGCCGCAGGACGCCGAGCGAAGAGTCACTTGCGAAACGGTTTATCGGACCCAACCGATAAAGACACGATTGACCGCAGTTGCGGCGGGTCAGGATTCGCAGGCGTACATTCATTAATCCGAGCCGGCACGACGTGCCACCGATCCGAAGAGATAACGAGCCGACAGTGCATCACGATCGGTCTCCCGCAATTCCTGCGTTCTTGTTTCACGTTGTTCGTCCGATCGGCATCGGCTTTCTTCCCATGCTCCGCTTCTTCGCGCGCCGACGAAGTCGACTAGGGTAAAAGTGGCGAGTATGAGCCGACTTCGTTTCCGGGAGTGGGAAATACGGAATCAAACTTTTTAGTGGTCCATATTCACCACTCTCTTATTCTGATTCCTGAAGATATTTTTCGCTTCTGTTCCTTCGATCTCGTTTCTCGATACTCCTCCGACTTCGTTTCCGGGAGTGGGAAATACGGAATCAAAGTTTTTAATGGTCCATATTCACCACTGTCTTATTCTGATTCCTGAAGATATTTTTCGCTTCTGTTCTTTCGATCTCGTTTCTCGATACTCCTCCGACTTCGTTTCCGGGAGTGGGGAATACAGAATCAAACTTTTTAGTGGTCCATATTCACCACTGTCTTATTCTGATTCCTGAAGATATTTTTCGCTTCTGTTCCTTCGATCTCGTTTCTCGATAGTCCTCCGACTTCGCTTCCGGGAGTGGGAAATACGGAATCAAAGTTTTTAATGGTCCATATTCACCACTCTCTTATTCTGATTCCTGAAGATATTTTTCGCTTCTGTTCCTTCGATCTCGTTTCTCGATACACGTCCGTCTTCGCTTCCGGGAGTGGGAAATGCAGAATCAAACTTTTTAGTGGTCCACATTCACCACACTTATTCTGATTCCTGAAGATATTTTTCCTTTCATTTTCTTCATTCTTTTTACTCGTTATCGCGAACCAACTTCGTCACGCGCGGACCAACTGTCAAGTATGATAAAAGTGGCGAATATGAACCGACTTCGTTTCCATAGAAGATGCAGACCCAAAGTGGTCCATATTCACCACTCATACCCTAACTGCTCAAGATATATTTTCCACGTACCCACTCTTATCCTGATTTCTGAAGATATGTTTACCTTCAATTCCTTCATTCCTGTTTCTCGTTATTCCTCCGATCGGCATTTGCGTGCTTCCTTTCCGTGCTGTTCTCCGTCACGCGCGGACGAACTCTGAAGTAAGGTAAAAGTGGTTTGTATGAGCCGACTTCACTTCCGGAGTGGGAGATGCAGGCCCAAAGTGGTCCATATTCACCACTCTCATCCTAACCCCTGAAGATATTTTTCCCTTCACTTCCATCGTTCTTGTTTCTCATTATCGGCGTGCTTTCCCGTGCTGTTCTTCGTCACGCGCGGACGAACTCTCAAGTAAGGTAAAAGTTGTGAATATGAGCGCATTTCGTTTTCCGGAAGCGGAAGATGCAGGCCCAAACGTGGTCCATATTCACCACTCTCATCCTAACCCCTGAAGATATTTTTCCCTTCAATTCCATCGTACTTGTTTCTCATTATCGGCGTGCTTTCTTCCCGTGCTGTTCCTCGTCACGCGCGGACGAACCCGCAAGTAGGGTAAAAGTTGTGAATATGAGCGCATTTCGTTTTCCGGAAGCGGAAGATGCAGGCCCAAACGTGGTCCATATTCACCACTCTCATCCTAACCCCTGAAGATATTTTTCCCTTCAATTTCATCGTTCTTGTTTCTCATTATCGGCGTGCTTTCCCGTGCTGTTCTTCGTCACGCGCGGACGAACTCTCAAGTAGGGTAAAAGTGGTGAATATGAGCGCATTTCGTTTTCCGGAAGCGGAAGATGCAGGCCCAAAAGTGGTCCATATTCACCACTCTCATCCTAACGCCTGAAGATATTTTTCCCTTCACTTCCATCGTTCTTGTTTCTCATTATCGGCGTGCTTTCCCGTGCTGTTCTTCGTCACGCGCGGACGAACCCGCAAGTAGGGTAAAAGTGATGAATATGAGCGCATTTCGTTTTCCGGAAGCAGAAGATGCAGGCCCAAAAGTGGTCCATATTCACCACTCTCATCCTAACCCCTGAAGATATTTTTCCCTTCAATTCCATCGTTCTTGTTTCTCATTATCGGCGTGCTTTCCCGTGCTGTTCTTCGTCACGCGCGGACGAACCCGCAAGTAAGGTAAAAGTTGTGAATATGAGCGCATTTCGTTTTCCGGAAGCAGAAGATGCAGGCCCAAACGTGGTCCATATTCACCACTCTCATCCTAACCCCTGAAGATATTTTTCCCTTCACTTCCATCGTTCTTGTTTCTCATTATCGGCGTGCTTTCCCGTGCTGTTCTTCGTGACGCGCGGACGAACTCTCAAGTAAGGTAAGAGTGGTCTGTATGAGCCGACTTCATTTCCGGAGTGGGAGATGCAGGCCCAAAGTGGTCCATATTCACCACTCTCGTCCTAACCCCCGAAGATATTTTTCCCCACATACCCGGTCCCTCCCTCACACCAACGAAGAAGTCCGTTTGACTTCGGAGACTCGTCAGGCCCGGCGGGAATTCACTCAAGGTTTTCCGGATGTCCAAATAATTCACGCATATATTTCTCGGCACACCCGACTGAGCGAAAAGTTTTCGAGCCGCGTGAAGTGTGTCTGCAAAGGATTTGGTTTCGTTTGGTCGCGAGGGAATCCGTCCGAGAGGCAACACCGTCAAAACCCAATGGGCCACCGAAACTTATCGCTCACTTTAGCCCCGGAGCCATCAGTTCCTTCGCGCGCGCATGCTTATCTGTCAAGAGTTTCGGGAAACAAACGTCATCTGGGCCGGGGGGGGAAGGAGGGGGGGGGGGGAGGAAGGGGGTTGGGGACGAGGAACATTGTGCGAAAATATGGGAGCGATAAATATATATATACATTATAAAGTGAGAGTCGAGAGATGTGCGAGGAGCGAAGACGGCATGGAATTTTTGTATTTCGCGAGTGAAGCCCGGAGGGTAATTTCCTTGACAAACTGCGGCTGCCGCTGTGATGTCCCTCGACAAACAGACGCCCATCGCTCGTTCTTTCACTCGCGCACGCTTTCGCCTCAATTTATTTTCTCCTATCCTCGCTCAGACCGGAGCTCCCGGATTCCCGTTAGAGATTCGTTCCCCGAGCTTTTTCTTGCTCCAGCACGCGCCTGTCGTCGACGGGACTCCCGTCGCGCGGTCTTGGAGACTGGAGGCTTCACGTACGACGAAAAAAGAAAACAAAAACAATAATGGAAGATCTCCCCGATAAGTTTGCATGTCGCGATCGATTGTCGAAATCATCGTTGCAACGATTCCCTACAATCTGACCGGGCCATTTTCCAAATTTTCAATGATAATGATAATGATAATGATAATGATAATGATAATGATAATGATAATGATAATGATAATGATAATGATAATGATAATGATAATGATAATGATAATGATAATGATAATGATAATGATAATGATAATGATAATGATAATGATAATGATAATGATAATGATAATGATAATGATAATGATAATGATAATGATAATGATAATGATAATGATAATGATAATGATAATGATAATGATAATGATAATGATAATGATAATGATAATGATAATGATAATGATAATGATAATGATAATGATAATGATAATGATAATGATAATGATAATGATAATGATAATGATAATGATAATGATAATGATAATGATAATGATAATGATAATGATAATGATAATGATAATGATAATGATAATGATAATGATAATGATAATGATAATGATAATGATAATGATAATGATAATGATAATGATAATGATAATGATAATGATAATGATAATGATAATGATAATGATAATGATAATGATAATGATAATGATAATGATAATGATAATGATAATGATAATGATAATGATAATGATAATGATAATGATAATGATAATGATAATGATAATGATAATGATAATGATAATGATAATGATAATGATAATGATAATGATAATGATAATGATAATGATAATGATAATGATAATGATAATGATAATGATAATGATAATGATAATGATAATGATAATGATAATGATAATGATAATGATAATGATAATGATAATGATAATGATAATGATAATGATAATGATAATGATAATGATAATGATAATGATAATGATAATGATAATGATAATGATAATGATAATGATAATGATAATGATAATGATAATGATAATGATAATGATAATGATAATGATAATGATAATGATAATGATAATGATAATGATAATGATAATGATAATGATAATGATAATGATAATGATAATGATAATGATAATGATAATGATAATGATAATGATAATGATAATGATAATGATAATGATAATGATAATGATAATGATAATGATAATGATAATGATAATGATAATGATAATGATAATGATAATGATAATGATAATGATAATGATAATGATAATGATAATGATAATGATAATGATAATGATAATGATAATGATAATGATAATGATAATGATAATGATAATGATAATGATAATGATAATGATAATGATAATGATAATGATAATGATAATGATAATGATAATGATAATGATAATGATAATGATAATGATAATGATAATGATAATGATAATGATAATGATAATGATAATGATAATGATAATGATAATGATAATGATAATGATAATGATAATGATAATGATAATGATAATGATAATGATAATGATAATGATAATGATAATGATAATGATAATGATAATGATAATGATAATGATAATGATAATGATAATGATAATGATAATGATAATGATAATGATAATGATAATGATAATGATAATGATAATGATAATGATAATGATAATGATAATGATAATGATAATGATAATGATAATGATAATGATAATGATAATGATAATGATAATGATAATGATAATTATGATTATGATTTTTCAGACGAACTAATGCCCTGTCGTTGTTGTTGTGAGGCGCGGTGGATCAAAGAGAGGATAGAAAGAAAGAAAAAAAAAATAATAGTCGATGACACTGTGTTGGTGGTAGATGCGCATCTTTTGGATTGGTTCCAAGTTCCGTGGTACCGGGTGGATGCGCGTTCGCTTTGCGGAATGCATTCGGGCCCCCTCCGCGAAAACGACAAATTGCCCGTTCTAATTCCATTTGCGGATAAGGAAAGAGTGAAAAAGCGAGTAGCGAGAGAGATCGAGGGCGGGGGGGGGGGGGGGGGGAATCAAGAGAAGTCGGAGAATTATAATTGCGACGTTGAAGCAAAGTTTGGCGACTGTCGGCCGCCATAAAAGAATATAAATACCGAACGGGAGAATGGGAGAGGGACCGCGAGAGGGTCTCTCTATATCTGCATATCATTCGTCAAGATGAGGGGAAAACAGACTCGCACCTAGAATAAACTCGTACCACTAGACATCCGTTTGATGCCGGTCAAAGGGATCGGCAGCGAGGTTCGTCTTCGTCGTCGCGGCTAGACACCGCGGCTCTCTGTAGTCACGGCCGAACTGCCGACGATCAACGGCGAATAATGCAGATTGGATGGAGGGCAGAGGGAAATTGCGATACGGAAAAAAATATGGAGACAATCTACCGAGAGAATTATAATTGACGCGACGCTGAGATCGTCTGCGCAACTTTGTCAAGTAGTTCCGCAAAGAGTCCGCACGAAACGGACGGATCGCAGACGATCCCGACTCAGTGGACGACCAAAAACCCCACCGCTCAAAGCCATGGATAACGAATGTCTGATAGGTCGGATCCGTCACGTCCGGATTTTTCCGCGACGCGCTGTCGAGTATTTCGCGAGATGCTTGAGGAGATGCGCATCGCCTTCGTCAACGCGGCCAGACAACGCGGACTCTGTGATCACCGGCGAATAATGCAGATTCGATGGACGGCGGAGGGAAATTGCAATATGGAAAAAATACGGAAAACAATCGGCGGAGAGAATTGTAATCGACGCGCTGGTGAAATCGTCCGCGCAACTTTGTCGAGTAGTTCCGCAAAGAGTCGGACTCGGCTGACGATCAAAATGACCCTGAAGAAATCTGCATGGGACTAAATTTCATCGACTCACAACGGCTGTGTTTTGCAATCGCACAAACTTCGCTCAGTGATGTTCACTTGGAGAATAAAATTCTACAAGTGAACAATTTTTTTTTTTCCCCCCCCCTAAAGCAGTGCAGTGCATCGACAGACACTTTCTAGAGATGAAATTTAATGTCAAGCAGATATCTTCATGTTCGTAAATCGACGACGATCACCCGCGAATGACGCAGATTCGACGAACGGCAAAGGGAAGTTGCAACATGGAAAAAAGTCGTCGGTGCAGAATAACCACGATCTGCCGAGAGAATTATAATCGAATCGCTACCGAAATCCTCGGTACATGTTATTCAAGCAGTATCGCCAAGAGACCAGACTAAAAGGACGTATCGCAGACGACCGAAAAAGCACAGCTCAAAGCCACCGAAAACGAATGTCTGATAGGTAGGATCTATCGCGTCCGGGGTTCTCTGCTACGCGCAGTCGAGTATTTCCGCGAGATACTTTAGGGAGATGCGCATCGCTTTGCCGCACGGCATCGCGATTGAAGACGCTCGGTCATGCGCGAGTGAGAGACGCGACGACGACGATGATCGTTCGGTCGGAGTGAGATTTGCCGCCAGTGAGCACAAACTCCGAGAAGGCAACAGCCCGATGTAGTCGTCTCTTTAGCTTCTCGACTCCGAAAACTACCGGCGAGAGATAAAACGAGAGGGAGGAGAGGACGCGGGGCGAACGGGAACCGCGCGTAATATAGTCGCCTCGGGGCCGGTCCGAGGGTCTACCGGAGCTCCCGTCTGGACCGCACGATGGCCAAAAGAGGGTACGACTGTCAAGTGGGTGACTCCGTTTTCGCTGGATCCTCTTTGATAAGACCTTTCGTGCTCGCTCGCCGACTAATGTACGAGCGCGCGGAATCTTTGTGGCCCGCTCGTTGCGAGGCGAACGGGACGGAGCGAGAGATCCAAGGAAACTTGGCTGAGGAAGACGCGACCGAGAACGAGATGCGATACAGCCTAATGGTCCGTCCTCGTTCGATGACGAAGAACGCGGCGCGAAAGACGTGCTATTTCAAACTCGATTCAACGAGCTCTCGTGTCCCGGTACTCAAACGCCCGCCCGGACTTCATGAGAAACTTATTTTCTGACTTCCGAGCATTATTTCGTGAGCATTATTACATACGACGCACGGTATGGTTTTTTTTGTTTTTTTTGAGCAAACCTGCGCTGCGATGAATTCACAGATAGGGTGAAAGGGGTGAATGTTGACTGATGGGGTAAGATGGACCGGAGCGTATTGATACAGATGCAGATTCAATTGAATCTGGAAATTTGGTCACTCACTTGTATTGACAAACTTTGTTCGATCGTGAGATTGATCTTTAAGTTCAAGCTAATAAAGGGCGATAAGATATTTTGGGAATTTTTTTCACTAACACTGATCATGTCATTGACGAGAAGAATTGGCAATCGTTCCATAGAAATGGATTCAAGAAATTCTTTTGCCGGATCAGTTGATCACCTATTCATGGCAGTTAGTGTCATCAGAGTTAACCGAATTTGCGATCTTGATGTGTATTCTATGCGGAAAAAGCGTTCACGTTCGATCTTAAAATCGAACCTAAGATCGAATTTCAGTTCAGAGTCAAGTTCGAATTTAACATCAAACTGAAGCACGCAATGAAGTGTGGTCAAACTTCGATCTTAAGTTCGATCTCGAGAGCGATCTTAATATCAAACTAACGTCTTAAAATTCGACCCTTAGGGTACCTATTTCGTCCCCGGAAGTGGAATTTCCTATCCAAAGTAGAATTAACCACCAGAAGCACGGGATGCAAGCCCAATCTCTTTAGCGTCCCAAATTCCCACATTCGCCATACTTCATGCATGCTTCAGCAAGACCCGCTTAACATGCGAGGGCGCCATTCAGCTCGAACAAAAATAATGCATCTGTAAATTTAAGATGTGTCTTTGGCCCACGCCGTGTCAGCCGGCGACTCGTACCTAAACATGCTATGAATTTCGGGCCAAACTTGAATCTTAAGTTCCATCTAAAGAGCGATTTTGAGATCAAACTAACGTCTTAAAATTCGACCCTTAGGGTACCTATTCGTCCCCGGAAGTGGAATTTTCTATTCAAAGTAGAATTAACCACCAGAAGCACGGGATGCAAGCCCAATCTCTTTAGCGTCCCAAATTCCCACATTCGCCATACTTCATGCATACTTCAGCAAGACCCGTTTAACATACGAGGGCGCCATTCAGCTCGAACAAAAATAATGCATCTCTAAATTTAAGATGTGTCTTTGGCCCACGCCGTGTCAGCCGGCGACTCGTACTTAAACATGCTATGAATTTCGGGCCAAACTTGAATCTCAAGTTCCATCTGAAGAGCGATTTTGAGATCAAACTAACGTCTTAAAATTCGACCCTTAGGGTACCCATTCGTCCCCGGAAGTGGAATTTCCTATCCAAAGTAGAATTAACCACCAGAAGCACGGGATGCAAGCCCAATCTCTTTAGCGTCCCAAATTCCCACATTCGCCATACTTCATGCATACTTCAGCAAGACCCGCTTAACATGCGAGGGCGCCATTCAGCTCGAACAAAAATAATGCATCTCTAAATTTAAGATGTGTCTTTGGCCCACGCCGTGTCAGCCGGCGACTCGTACCTAAACATGCTATGAATTTCGGGCCAAACTTGAATCTTAAGTTCCATCTAAGGAGCGATTTTAAGATCAAACTAACGTCTTAAAATTCGACCCTTAGGGCACCCATTCGTCCCCGGAAGTGGAATTTCCTATTCAAAGTAGAATTAACCACCAGAAGCACGGGATGCAAGCCCAAAAATAATGGATCTCTAAATTTAAGATGTGTCTTTGGCCCACGCCGTGTCATCCGGAGGCTCGTACGTCGGCGTCTCCGGCAATAAAACACATACGGATTTCGCGTCCGGTCGTCCGGCGTGACGAGCGCAGTATCCGGCACGGAGGATCCAACGTAACGGCAATACGCCCGTAGAGGCCCCACCGCCTCTACGGGCGTATTACCCAGCTTAACCGCGTGAAATTGCCAGAAGCGGGGGGGGGGGGGGGGGTTGAAGCAAACGTACTGCAAGTTAGGCCACATATGGATACAGTGTAGGTACCTTATTCTGCCTGGGACAGTTGCGGCCGGACCATCCTGCTCCGTGTGTCCCTGCGGTCGGGTCCAATTAGCTCGGCGACTACGACATAATTATCTTGATATGATCGGATCCTAAACACCCTTGTGACACAGACCGCCCTACCATTACCCCATACATACCGCACACCCATATAACACAAATTGCGTTGTACAAGCTGCCTATTCATGTTCCACATTGAGCGGCGACGATAAACGCACCGTGTAAATCCGGCATAATTCACTTACCCGACACGACAGAGCCGAAGGACACGGGACAATAAAGTCATTAGAGACGAGGCTGCAGCGCAAATGTACTTCGCGGCCTCTCATCTCTGATTCAATTAATTCGATAACCGGGACGTCCGAAACGTCAGCCTGTATCAAACGCGCATTACCGCGAAGGGTCGCGTCGACGATGATACCGTAGGACTTACACAGTTCGCCTTCCCCGTGTGAAATCCAAACCTTCTCGATGTCCTCGGGCTCACCGAGGACTCGTCCCTGCCCTTCAGTTTCAGCTCGCCGATGCGCGCGCGAAATGTCGCGGGAGAGAACATTGTGTATACACGGGCACGGATACAGTCCCATAACTCGGGGTAAACTGACCTTTGTGAGAGAAATCAATATGACCCACGGGAGCCTCGTATGTACAGCGTACATTAGTTGGATACATAGACAACGGTCTGTGTGCCGAGCGACGAGGCGGAGGAGGACGTCGAGGGTCAGCCCGATTTAGGGCCGGGAGTTACGGAGACGCCGGTGGGGGAGACCAGGGACAAAAGTAACAAAAATTATTCTCTATTTTTTTTGACAACAAACCCGAGAGTCTAACACTTCGGCATCCAATGGTGTATCATTGACCTACTCTTAGGTATTTAGTTTAAAAAAATTTCAAGCAGCAAATAGCACGGAATTGCGAACACCGCCCCCTTTAAACACCGACGAAATCGCGTAAGAATTTGGGCCGCGGTGGGGTCGATTGTAACGGATAGTCGGGTCATTTGTAACATCCTCCTGAACCAACGATAAATGTAAATGTAAATTTAACATTTTTTAAAATTTATTAGCCTGCTAAGCCTTTTTAGTCGGCTAAGCCATTTTGTCCGGCCTAACTGTACAGCCCTACTATAAATGTTATAATCTACAATTGGTTGGTTATAAATTATAAGAGCGTTGTTCGCTGATTGCCTAGAATGTAAGAATAAAATAAATAAAATATACTGCTATTGGTATTGGTATTGGAAAAAATTTATTATCGCTGGTACAATTGGCCCGGATCGACTGTTAAAATCAACCCCACACATGATTATTACCAACGTTACTGTGGCATCGGTTAATAACAAACTGAATCGAATCGTCTCAGCGAGATAAATGTTCCGCAAAAATGTACCTTTCAACTCCTTGCGTTTGTTTGCACTAATATTTTGTACTGTGTCGCGTAGCTGACGCGATCCGCACAGTCGAAAAATCATTTCTCCACTCGCAAATCACATTTGGTTTCGGCGAACTGGTATTATTGAAAACTCAGCTATGAGGTGATTGCATGGCCATAAGGTGATGCCCTAGCAAGTTGATGGACCGCAAACGGACCGAAAAACGGACACGTCCGTTGCATAACAAAACGGACCGTAAAAATCGACAAAACGGACTGTACATTTTTTGTTGGCATTTCGTATTTTTATTCTGTCCCTTCATTAGATCGTATTTTTATTCTGTCCTTTCATTAAAAACAGAATTAAAATCGAAACAAAAAAAAATTAAAAAGTTAACCAAAAATTTTAATAAAAAAGTTCGATCCTTCCTCTGTTTCCGCAACCGAAAAAGAACCGATCCCTACGTACGCTCCGTTTTACCGTTTTTGGTCCGTTTCGTTCCCCAACGAACGTGTCCGTTTTTCGGTCCGGTTTTTAGTTTTTCCCAAAAAAGCAGCCACCCGTCTACTCGCTAGGGTGTCTACAATGTTGCGCGGCCGCTAGTTACAATTGACCCCTGTTACTTTTGTCCCCGGTCTCCCCTAACGACGGGTCGAGAGTCATCCCCGTGGAGGTGGATTTGCGCCGAGGAGAAAGAGGGACGGAACTTCACCCTCGAGCGATCCCGGACGGGGACAGAGAGGGCTGTGTCGTTCCCGTAGAATTAACCTTTCCTTCTTTTTTTCCTGGATCTATTTCTATCCGACTCCCGTTGGTTTCCCTTCTCGGTCTCATCGCCCTGGCGGGGGTCGGCGAGGGGGGAGAGTCGTTCGAGTGTCGGAGGACAAGATGGCCGGGGTTGCTTGATCTATGAGTCAGTCCGGGGAAGTGAGCTTCGGTGGGCGCGCACAAAGTGTGGACGAAGTCAACCTGGGCGGAAGGGCGCACGGTGTGCACTTCACCGATCCTTCCGGTGTCGGCTCGTTACGGTCGACGGCCGACTGAGAGATCGATGAGCCGACTCTGACTGTCGAATTCGACTTAGTCCGAGGATCGCAAACAAAACGAGGGTGTGCGAGAGTTTCTTCGTCGGTCTGCGACGGTTCGACTGGGGTTGCTCGCGAACGTGAACTCGTCGTGGGGAAAGAGATCAAGAAGCAATGGAGATGAGGGAAAACAAGGGAATCTGGGAATCGAGTACAGTGCCGATGGATTCCGCATTGATAGCTCGGCGAGGATCGAAGCAACGGAGGATGTTGCGATTCTTGGAATTTCTGGTCTTCCGTGGGCGGGGGTCGGGATCGGTTGAGGGAAACTTGAAACTACACCGCGGGTGGAAATCGAACGCTGGGAAGACCCGTTGCAGCGGCGAACGAGGGAGGCTCGATAATGAATTATCGATGGATGTTACGCACCACCGGGAATTTGGAGAGTCATATCCTGCTGGAGGATGACTCACGGGGAGTCGACGAGGAATCATGCCTCCCTTGCTTTCCGGCTTTTTTGGCATCCCGTCGTAGCTTCTTTGAATAGAGAAACCGAGGGCTATTCAAATTGACTTGCACCGAGGCATGACTAAAACTGGCAAGGTGTAGTCTGCATGATTTTGCACAGAGAATATGTTCTTTGAATTCCATCACGCGCTATGATCGAAGATTATGACGCATATGCAAGATTTTTTCACATGTCGCATATACTTTTTTCCATGTGGCTGCTCTCTCGATATTTCTCTTACGCTCGTATTTGGCGTATTTAGCCATGCAAGGGTTGGCAATTTCCAAAGGTTGGAAATTCACTCGCACCAAGGTATGTCCCGTGACTAAAACTAGAGACTTGTATTCTGCATGCTTTTGCACAGAGAATATGTTATTTGAATTCCATCACGCGCTATGATCGAAGATTATGAAGCATATGCAAGATTTTTTCACATGTCGCATATACTTTTTTCCATGTGGCTGCTCTCTCGATATTTCTCTTACGCTCGTATTTGGCGTATTTAGCCTTGCAAGGGTTGGCAATTTCCAAAGGTTGGAAATTCACTCGCACCAAGGTATGTTCCGTGCCTAAAACTACAGACAGGCATCCCATCGTAGCTTCTTCGAATAGAGAAACCGAGGGCTATTCAAATTGGCTTGCACCGAGGCATGACTAAAACTAGCAAGGTTTAGTCTGCATGATTTTGCACAGAGAATATGTTCTTTGAATTCCATCACGCGCTATGATCGAAGATTATGAAGCATATGCAAGATTTTTTCACATGTCGCATATACTTTTTTCCATGTGGCTGCTCTCTCGATATTTCTCTTACGCTCGTATTTGGCGTATTTAGCCTTGCAAGGGTTGGCAATTTCCAAAGGTTGGAAATTCACTCGCACCAAGGCATGTCCCGTGACTAAAACTAGAGAGTTGTATTCTGCATGCTTTTGGACGGAGAATGTGTTCTTAAGGATTGGATCACGCCAAGGCATTATGAAGCATATGCAAGATTTTTTCACATGTCGCACATACATTCTTTCATGTGGCTGCTCTCTCGATATTTCTCTTACGCTCGTATTTAGCGTATTTAGCCTTGCAAGGGTTGGCAATTTCCAAAGGTTGGAAATTCACTCGCACCGAAGCATGTCCCGTGACTAAAACTACAGAGGTGTATTCTGCATGCTGCTGCACAGAAAATACGTTCTTTCGAATTCGATCACGTGATATCATCGACGAAGTATTGGGGTATATGTAAGATTTTTTCACATACCTTGCATATACTTTTTTCCATGTGGCTGCTCTCTCGATATTTCTCTTACGCTCGTATTTAGCGTATTTAGCCTTGCAAGGGTTGGCAATTTCCAAAGGTTGGAAATTCACTCATACCAAGGCATGTCCCGCGCCTAAACCTAGAGAGGCGTATTCTGTATGATTTTGCACACAGAATTTGTCCTTCCAATCTCAGTCACGCGCTATAATCGAAGATTATGGAGTGTATGCAAGATTTTTTTTTTCACTTATCTCGCGCATACTTTCTTCCATGTGGGAGTTCTCCCGACATTGCTCTCAAGTCCGTATTTAGCGTACTTAGACTTCCAAAGGTTGGAAACTCGCTCGCACTAAGGCATGTCCCATGACTAAAACTACACTATAAAAATAAATAATACATTTAATGTACCGGAACCTGAAATTTCCTTGCATTGCTTACATTAATTAAAAATTAATGCACTTTTTCGTAAAATAAAAATACCACATACATAAATTACCAATCTTTTGCCCGAAATTTACAAAAATTTTCATCGGGAATAAAAATTTCACTGTAAAATAGCAACGCACATGTTTGAAATTTCGATAAACAGTTTATGTGAAAAAAGCTTCCAGCAGATACTTATACAGAGAATCTGTCGGTCCGGTTTCCCTCACGCGTTATCATCGAAGATTAATTATACATTAATGCACTTTTTCGTAAAATAAAAATACCACATACATAAATTACAAATATTTTGCCCGAAATTTACAAAAATTTTCATCGGGAATAAAAATTTCACTGTAAAATAGCAACGCACATGTTTGAAATTTCGATAAACAGTTTATGTAAAAAAAGCTTCCAGCAGATACTTATACAGAGAATCTGTCGGTCCGGTTTCCCTCACGCGTTATCATCGAAGATTAATTATACATTAATGCACTTTTTCGTAAAATAAAAATACCACATACATAAATTATAAATCTTTTGCCCGAAATTTACAAAAATTTTCATCAGAAATAAAAATTTCACTGTAAAATAGCAACGCACATGTTTGAAATTTCGATAAACAGTTTATGTGAAAAAAGCTTCCAGCAGATACTTATACAGAGAATCTGTCGGTCCGGTTTCCATCACGCGTTATCATCGAAGATTAATTATACATTAATGCACTTTTTCGTAAAATAAAAATACCACATACAAAAATTACAAATCTTTTGCCCGAAATTTACAAAAATTTTCATCGGGAATAAAAATTTCACTGTAAAATAGCAACGCACATGTTTGAAATTTCGATAAACAGTTTATGTAAAAAAAGCTTCCAGCAGATACTTATACAGAGAATCCGTCGGTCCGGTTTCCCTCACGCGTTATCATCGAAGATTAATTATACATTAATGCACTTTTTTCGTAAAATAAAAATACCACATACATAAATTACCAATCTTTTGCCCGAAATTTACAAGAATTTTCATCGGGAATAAAAATTTCACTGTAAAATAGCAACGCACATGTTTGAAATTTCGATAAACAGTTTATGTAAAAAAAGCTTCCAGCAGATACTTATACAGAGAATCCGTCGGTCCGGTTTCCCTCACGCGTTATCATCGAAGATTAATTATACATTAATGCACTTTTTCGTAAAATAAAAATACCACATACAAAAATTACAAATCTTTTGCCCGAAATTTACAAGAATTTTCATCGGAAATAAAAATTTCACTGCAAAATAGCAACGCACATGTTTGAAATTTCGATAAACAGTGTATGTAAAAAAAGCTTCCAGCAGATACTTATACAGAGAATCCGTCCGTCCGGTTTCCCTCCCGCGTTATCATCGAAGATGCATGCGGTATGTGTGAGATTTTTGTCCCATATCTCGCGCATACTTCCTTCCACGCGGCCGCTCTCCCGATATTGCTCTTACGGTCGTATTTAGGGTTGGCTGCGAGCGTTCATTCCTCGTTCTCTCGACGATACCGCAACTACGTAGCGCCGCGAGTGCCGTCCACGGTTTCCGACGGTCCTGGCAATGCGGCCATCGCTGCAGCTCCCGCTTTTGCCGCTGCAGCTCCCGCTTTTGCCGCTGCCGCTGCATTCTCTATCGGCGATCGGGGGGGGTTGCGGTCTCCGGCCGCAACGCGACGGCGACAGCGGCCACTTTACGCGGTTGACATTCCTCGGCCCGAACGATCCGTGAACGCCCGGCGAGCGAGCTATTGAAGTCTTATTATCGCTTATTGCCCTTTGTCGCCGCGCGCTCTCCCGCTATCGCCCGGCCTCAAAGGGTAGGTATGCTCTCTATCCTCTCGACCCTCCGGCTATCGTGATAAAAACCACGTGTCGAGTGGAATTCAGCACACCTCGATCTATATGGAAGGCTGGTGCGGTCGGCGCAACGCCGCTGCAGGCGTTTGTGTTGCAACTCTCCGCCGTCCACCGTCTGCGCGATGATCCGGGAAAGTTTCTTGCCCTTCTTGCGCGGTGAAATTCTCAAACGGTTATTTAGTTACAAGCATTGTGAAATTTTGATTAATGGACCGGTTGCAAACAACTATCTTAACTATGGAAGCTATCCATCGTTCCGCGCATCCGCGGTAAAACCGAGTGAGGAAGAGCGGGGTTATATGGGACAGTGGGGCAAAAAGGGACGGTGGGGCGAAAGGTAATTTTTTTATGATTTTTGGATGGGATAGTGGGGCAAAACGGGACGGTGGGGCGAAAGGCAATTTTTCAATCATTTTTGGATGGAGAGTGGGGCAAAAGGCAATTTTCCTATGATTTTTGGATAGAAAAGTGGGGCAAAACGGGACGGTGGGGCGAAAGGCAATTTTCCAATGATTTTTGGATGGGATAGTGGCGCAAAACAGGACGGTGGGGCGAAAGGCAATTTTTTAATGATTTTTGGATGGAAAAGTGGGGCAAAGCGGGACGGTGGGGCGAAAGGCAATTTTCCAATGATTTTTGGATGGGAAAGTGGGGTAGAACGGAACGGTGGGGCCAAAGGCAATTTTTCAATGATTTTTGGATGGGATAGTGGGGCAAAACGGGACGGTGGGGCGACAGGGAATTTTTCAATAATTTTTGAATGGGAAAGTGGGGCAAAACAGGACAGTGGGGCTAAAAGCAATTTTCCAATGATTTTTCGATGGGAAAGTGGGCTAAAACGGTCAGAACCTCCGGATGTATCGATGGGGCAAAATGGGACAATCGAGAAAAGAGTGGAAAATTGTGTTTTGCTCCACTGTCCCATTTTGCCCCGCTCTCACCTATATAGGTGAGTAGAATCGATGCTGCAAACCTTCGATAATAAAACCTCCGAGAGTCTCGGAAGGTTTTATTAGCATGGCCCGTTAATGACCTCTTAATGACTACGGGCGACCTTATCTCTCGACGCTAAGGAGAAAAGGACCGGGGTCGCGATTCGCACCCCGTCATGTCTCCCTCTCCGCGTTCCTGCCGGCTCACGCACCCGCGAGATCACCGAACCGGAGAGCAGCCAAACTATGATTTATTATCTCGAAGCGCAGAGATACTTGTCAGGTAGGAGGGAGGGAAGTTTCCCGCAACTGCAAAACTGTTGACCGCATAGTAAAAAAAAAGATTGTGCTTTTTACAAAAACCCATTGTCCATAAACTTGCTAATTTTCCAATCGCACCATCCGGCTCTAGTTTTGCAAACAAAACTACGAACTAAAATTGTCAATGACACGGGAAACAAAAGAACAGGTTTACATATCCAAGCTCGAATGAACGAGTTTGTCACTTGTTTAACAAAATTATTTAAGCAATTTCGTATTCCCATTTTACGAAATTATTTTTACGAAACTTCGTAAAAATTATTTTTTTACTGTGTGGGACTCATTAACGAAAGGCTAATCCAGTTTGAAGAGGAAGGGCCAGAGGTGACCGGGCGTTCCTGAAAATAACGGAAGTCCATGGTTGAATTGGTATTGTTTTTCTGTGTTTTTTTTTTTTTTTTTTTTTTTTTTGCGAGAATGTTGCACAATAGTTTCTACAGGGCAGGTGGTGAGGGCTTAAGCTCGCAGGAGTCGAGTGTTTGCCGAAGCTCTACGAGGACGTGAAACGGCGGAGCCCTCTTGAGCCATCCTCGCTCTCGTCCCTTGGCCCTCCCCTTCCTTCCCGTCGCTTTCCCGAAGCCACCTTGGCCGTTCCTCGGAGCCCTCATCGTACTTGTCCAGATGGCAGGAATTCAAGAGACCAACCCGCAGAATCACACTCGAGCGAGCCACCTTCGTCCACCTCGTTTAATCCTGGACATCGAAGTTTCGCATCGGGGCTTCGAAAACTTCCTCGGAGAAATTTGCCCGGCCTCGATAATGCGGTTACGGACGAGCAACGATCAAAAGATTTCGCCCCTCGGTGTGACCTTTGAACGGTTATTTGACGAGCGTTCCGTTGACACTTCGGTACTGCGCGAGATGTTGCGAGAAGACTTCGTGTATATCTCGGAGATCAACTTTCATTCACTTTGATAGATCGTCGGTAAGTTATCCTTTAAAGTCGCCCAAGGGGATGCGGCAGATTCTTCGCGGGACCGCCGAGTGGCTTCACTTCTCGAGGTGAGAGATGGACGCCGATGACCGCTGCACTCTCGTTGGGCCGTGATGGACTGCGGGCAGAGGTTCTCTTCTCCCTTTGAGTTTGGGACTTTCGAGCAAAGATGATCGAACAAAAAATATAATGTATCATCGATTGATTACACTGATTGAAAAATGTCTCGGAATTCATATCGAGCTGAAACTCAACTTCAACTTTCACCTTCGACAATGTTAAACACAAAAATTGAAAGACCTACGGATAATGTAACATGTTAATAAATACGCATCACTGCTACTGCTACTTGTGTTGATTATTCATTTTTTCTTCTAACTCAGTAGAAAGGCACGCTACTGCGCATGCGCGCGCCGCCATCGGGAGTCGTCTTGGAGCTTCTCGGCGTTTCCGGGGTCGAAACATTGGCGTCTCTCTTGATATGAATCCGTTCACTATCGACCGCATGATGCGCAACTGCGATCTTTCGCCCAGTGGGCGGATGGGAGTTAAAAATACGTGAAAATATGCATTTGATGGCAAATTTCAACAAATAATAAATATGATTCATCGATTTATTATATTGATTTGTTATTTCGTTTTCTGACTCAGTCTAAAGAAAAGCTTCTACGGGACTCAATGATTTAAAACCATATCGAGTACACTCTATATTTTTTAAACACAGCGTCGAGGCACTGCCGTCTGTCTTGATATAAATCCGTCCACTATCAATCGGATGATGCGCAACTGCGGTCTTTCGTCCAGCGGGCAGATGGGAGTTAAAAATATGTGAGAATATCCATTTGATAGAAAATGTGAACAAACAAATAATTATAATTTATCGATTTATTATCATGATTTGTCATTTTCTTTTCTGATTCAGTCAGAAGAAACGCTACTGCGCATGCGTGAGTATCCATCTTGGAGTTTCTCGGCGCGTCAGACATCCCGACATCGACGCTAAGGACCCGATTTTCAGGACTCAATGATTTTAAATCCTATCAAGTACAAGTACACTCTATATTTTTGAAACACAACCTCGAAACACAACCGGATGATGCGCAACTCCAGTTTTTCGCCCAGCGGGCAGATGGGAGTAAAAAATAGGGTAAAAGTGGCGAATGTGGCCCACCTCGATTAACACGTAAATCAATGATGTATGAAGCGGGCCATATTCCCCACTTTTACCCTACGTGAAAATATGCATTTGATGGCAAATGCCAACAAACAATAACTATGATTTATCGATTTATTATATTGATTTGTCATGTTTTCATCTGTCTCAGGCGTAAGAGACGCTACTGCGCATGCGTGCGTGTCCATCTTGGAGTTTCTCGGCGCGTCAGACATCCCGGCATCGACGCTAAGGACCCGATCTTCAGGACTCAATGATTTTAAACCCTGTCAAGTCCAAGCACAGTCTCAAGAACAACTACACTCTATATTTTTTAAACACAGCCTCGAAACACAACCGGACGATGCGCAACTCCAGTATTTCGCCCAGTGGCAGATCGGTGTTAAAAATACGTGAAAATATGCATTTGATGGCAAATGTCAACAAACAAAAAAAATATGATATATTTTTTTGTCATTTTCTTCTCTGACCTAGTCCGAAGAGACGCTAATGCGCATGCGTGCGTGGCCATCTTGGAGTTTCTCGGCGCGTCAGACATCCCGTCGTCGACGCTGAGGACCCGATCTTCAGGACTCAATGATTTGAAACCCTGTCAAGTACAACTACACTCTATATTTTTTAAACACAGCCTCGAAACACAACCAGACGATGCGCAACTCCAGTATTTCGCCCAGTGGCAGATCGGTGTTAAAAATACGTGAAAATCTGCATTTGATGGCAAATGTCAACAAACAAAAAAAAAAAGATATATTTTTTTGTCATTTTCTTCTCTGACCTAGTCCGAAGAGACGCTAATGCGCATGCGTGCGTGGCCATCTTGGAGTTTCTCGGCGCGTCAGACATCCCGTCATCGACGCTGAGGACCCGATCTTCAGGACTCAATGATTTGAAACCCTGTCAAGTACAACTACACTCTATATTTTTTAAACACAGCCTCGAAACACAACCAGACGATGCGCAACTCCAGTATTTCGCCCAGTGGCAGATGAGTCTTAAAAATACGTGAAAATGTGCATTTGATGGCAAATGTCAACAAACAAAAAAAATATGATATATTTTTTTGTCATTTTCTTCTCTGACCTAGTCCGAAGAGACGCTAATGCGCATGCGTGCGTGGCCATCTTGGAGTTTCTCGGCGCGTCAGACATCCCGTCATCGACGCTGAGGACCCGATCTTCAGGACTCAATGATTTGAAACCCTGTCAAGTACAACTACACTCTATATTTTTTAAACACAGCCTCGAAACACAACCAGACGATGCGCAACTCCAGTATTTCGCCCAGTGGCAGATGAGTCTTAAAAATACGTGAAAATGTGCATTTGATGGCAAATGTCAACAAACAAAAAAAATATAATATATTTTTTTGTCATTTTCTTCTCTGACCTAGTCCGAAGAGACGCTAATGCGCATGCGTGCGTGGCCATCTTGGAGTTTCTCGGCGCGTCAGACATCCCGTCATCGACGCTGAGGACCCGATCTTCAGGACTCAATGATTTGAAACCCTGTCAAGTACAACTACACTCTATATTTTTTAAACACAGCCTCGGAAACACAACCGGACGATGCACAACTCCAGTATTTCGCCCAGTGGCAGATGAGTCTTAAAAATACGTGAAAATGTGCATTTGATGGCAAATGTCAACAAACAAAAAAAATATAATATATTTTTTTGTCATTTTCTTCTCTGACTTAGTCCGAAGAGACGCTAATGCGCATGCGTGCGTGGCCATCTTGGAGTTTCTCGGCGCGTCAGACATTCCGTCATCGACGCTGAGGACCCGATCTTCAGGACTCAATGATTTGAAACCCTGTCAAGTACAACTACACTCTATATTTTTTAAACACAGCCTCGGAAACACAACCGGATGATGGGCAACTCGAGTCTCTCGCCCAGCGGCAGATGTCAGTTAAAAATACGCTCGAGTCTAGGGCGTGCGGGGCGCATTAGAGCGTACCAGAAACTCCGCCGGCCGAGGCGGCAGGACACGGGCCTTAATCAAGGGTAACAGCTATAACGGCGTAATCAGCGGATCTGGCCCTCCCCCACGAGCAGAACTATTAATATCCATTTGATAGCGGCAGCGCGTGCGAGCATCTCCATCGCTCCCGGTCCTCCGCTTTCCATTCCGCTCTAATTATCGTAACTTTCGATCCATCTCACTTTATCTTCCGGCTTCCTCGGCCATCGCCGGCCCGTTCGGGTTTGTCCCCCCCCCCCCCCCCCCCCCCCCTCGTCAGACACCTACGGAGCAAGTGGTCTCATCCCTTCGCCAGATCATTGTCTATCCCATTTGCCCAACCCCTCCGTGTCTCTTCGCGCAGCCGAACAAATCGACGGGGGAACGGACGGGCCGATGGATGCGGAACAGCGAGAGGCGCGCATCAACGAAACGGGGGGAAACTCAGAACTCACGTTAGTATATAAATCTCCGACTTTGCCGGGGATTCACGTGCGCTCTTCTCGCCCCCCCCCCCCCCCCCCCCCCCCCCCCTCGCCTCTCCGTTCCGTCCCTCGCTAACTACGGCATTTTTTTTTTTTTTTTTTTTTTTTTCTCTCCCTCTGGTTACTCTCGTCGTCTTTCTGCGTCACTGTTTTTCCATTCCGCTCGCGCGTGTGTGTTTGCGTCGGTAACGGGTGCGCGGAAAGAGCGAGGGCCGACGGGAATCGATACGAAAATTTATATACCTAACCGGAAATTGCTCCTGTCGCCCTGCGGCGCGTGCTGCGCGAGGCGAAATCGGTGAAAACGGCGCCGCGAAGGATCTACGACTCCGCAGGGCTTTGGGGGGGGGGAAATGTATTAAAAAAATGTGTCGTTTCGTGTTGTTTTGCATTAGTCGGCGGCCACGTGTCGGGAGTATGTGTCGCCTCGGAGTAATGGCGCGGAAGGGGTTTTGACCACGGGGCGTCGAACGTGAAATGTTGGTTTTCGTCGGTAATTGTGCGGTGTTGAGCCTTTCAGCTGCGGCGTGCGCTGCGCTTCCCAGAGGGGTTTTAAAGTACCGTTCGCCACTCGTCACTCTCGTGCGGATCATCGGTATCGTGCGTTGCTGGGAAGACTAACGACCATGGTAATGTGCAACGTAGATGCGGAAGGGAGAGAGCGGGGCAAAATGGGACAGTGGGGCAGAATGGGACAGAGGATTGGGATTCATCGATGGAGCAAAATGGGACCTAAAATTAGTGGAAAATTGAGGTTTTAGAAATGTTTTTTAAAAACGCGAAAAAACGCAAAAACGACCATGGTTATATGCAACGTGGATACGGAAGGCAGGGGAGAGCGGGGCAAAATGGGACAGTGGGGCAGAATGGGACAGAGGATTGGGATTCATCGATGGAGCAAAATGGGACCTAAAATTAGTGGAAAATTGAGGTTTTAGAAATGTTTTTTAAAAACGCGAAAAAACGCAAAAACGACCATGGTTATATGCAACGTGGATACGGCAGGCAGGGGAGAGCGGGGCAAAATGGGAGAGTGGGGCAGAATTGTACAGAGGATTGGGATTCATCGATGGAGCAAAATGGGACCTAAAATTAGTGGAAAATTGAGGTTTTAGAAATGTTTTTTAAAAACGCGAAAAAACGCAAAAACGACCATGGTTATATGCAACGTGGATACGGAAGGCAGGGGAGAGCGGGGCAAAATGGGAGAGTGGGGCAGAATTGTACAGAGGATTGGGATTCATCGATGGAGCAAAATGGGACCTAAAATTAGTGGAAAATTGAGGTTTTAGAAATGTTTTTTAAAAACGCGAAAAAACGCAAAAACGTCCATGGTAATATGCAACGTGGATACGGAAGGCAGGGGAGAGCGGGGCAAAATGGGAGAGTGGGGCAGAATTGTACAGAGGATTGGGATTCATCGATAGAGCAAAAATGGGATAAAATTAGTGGAAAATTGCGGTTTTAGAAATGTTTATAAAAACGCAAATTTATGATATTTTTAGGACGGGCCATTTTGACCCATCCGTCCCGTTTTTTGCCCCCTGTCCCGTTTTGCCCCGCTCGCCTCTAGACACTTTTTCTTCTCCTCTGGTGACTGTAAGAGCACCGACAATGAGCACCGAAGTGCACAGTAACAAATAGTTTCGTAAAATCGGAATACGAAGTGTCACAAAAATAATTTTGTTAATTAAGTGACAAACGCGAGTGCTCGAGTTTGAAAGTTTGTATATACAAACCTGTCCTTTTTGTTTCGCGAGTCATTAAACATTTTAGACTGTACTTTTGTGCCTAAAATCTGAGTCGAATCGTGTGATCGGAATATTAACGAATAAAAAATTGTGGACGTTTGTGGACAATAAGTTGTAAAAACTCCAAACTCTTTTACAGTCACGGTAACATTTTTTCATATTTACAAGTTCTCGCCTTTTCCGCTCCAACTTTTATTTCGACGCATTGCCGGTCGATGCATTAAATTCAATGGACAATTGTGATGAAAAGTTAATATATTTTTTTATTGGAATCAAAGATAATTATAAGAATTATAAGAATCAAAGATTCTTAAAGAATCTTAAAGAATTATCAGTACTTTCATAGGAACATTAATGTAAATTATTAAAAATAAATTCCTAAAGTACGCAAAGTACACAAAGTATTCCCAATGTTTCTAAAACACCGAACATTCATTTTTCATTTCAATTGCACATGAAATTTAATACACCAGTTTTATCATAAAAACTGTCAGTCCGGCATTAAATTTCATACAATTTTTCTTAACCCTCTAGAGCACAGGTGCATTTTTTTCAAATTTCCAAGTTCTCGTATTTTCCGCACCAACATTTCTTTCCCCGCATCGCCGGTCGGACAGCCGTGAGCTCCGTCGATTCGCGGTGCACACGCGTGAACGCGCTCGCGGCTGAATTATTTTTTTCCATCGCGCCCTCTGCCTTGGGACGAGCTTTCGCTCTTTAAGCTCTCGGAGCTTGTTATAACGAACTTTCGGAACCAACCGAGATTTGCATGCCATTACGTAGAGACAGGCGAACAGGCGGGCATGCAAGTAGCTGGAAACTATACGAGGTGGAAGGAGGCGAAACACCGCCGTTGAAACAGGAGGCAATACTATAGACCGAATAGACTTCACCCAGAGTTTACAGCATAGCGCACAGTAGCATAGTATATAAACGGGGAGGGGAGCGGGAGGGGGGGGGGGGGGGGGAGGAGGGGGGAGGACTAGGAGCGGCAATATCGCCCGGGCATTTTAAGGAGCTTTCGAGTGGTGGGCAATTTACATAAACTAGGCTCCCGCGGCGACAAAACGGCCCGAACCATAAACTTATAATTCTCTCTGTAATAAACAGCTCCGAGTTCTGCCAACCGACACTGTGTCGGCTGGGCTCGCGTATGCGGTGCGTCGACTTCCTCTTATTCCGCGGCGAGAGATTGCGAGTCGTTCGAGCGTCGTTTCACGCTTCCGGGCAGGTACGCGGCGAAAAAAAAAAAATGATAACGCCGATAGTGACTCGCGTCCCGATCCTGGCAACGTTATCGTCAACGTTTCTCAACTCCGCGGGACACGATAAAGAATCGCGCGCCGCTCGCTCGTCGATAGACATTCAGCGACTTTATTCTTCTGAAACACGCTCGATCCGTTTTGCCGATTTCTTTCCATTGTGCAGATTTTTTCGTGCACGGCGCGGAATTCCTCCGTGGATGTCGAGGAAACGTCACGGCGAAGTATCGCGGAGCTAAAAAATTGTCTGCACCTTCGAAGCGAAGAATATTTTATTTTATTTTTCGTAGTAGTGGTGGATTTATTGGCAATATTCAAGATGGAACAATTTTTGGTAGATAGCATTGCATAGTGTAAGTTTTCATGAGAATATAAATGTATTGCCGATTGGCCATCGACCTTAGTCCTTCTGGCAGATTTTATTTTATTTTAGTAGTAAAAGTGTATTTATTGACAATATCAATTGCACCATACAATATCCGATTCATCTCTCTATGTAGTAGTTACCACGCTTTTAGTGACATTGCCCAATGGGCCATCGATCGGAGTCTTTCAGCCACTATTTTATTTTATTTTATTTTATTTTATTTTATTTTATTTTATTTTATTTTATTTTATTTTATTTTATTTTATTTTATTTTATTTTATTTTATTTTATTTTATTTTATTTTATTTTATTTTATTTTATTTTTTATTTTATTTTATTTTATTTTCCGCTTCGGTCCCGAGGCCGTGTGTGTATCCGCATCGGCAATTTTTTCATTGTGCAGATTTTTCCTGCCCATCGGGGACTGCATCGAGAGGCGTTCGGTGGGAATCGGAGAGAAAAAGTCGTCGCAACCAATCGTCGAGAAAAAAAAACGGTCTACTTTCGAAGCGAAGAAACGTTTGTTAAATTTCTTCTATATTTAAGGAACGCAGCTTCCTCCGCGTCGCGTCTTCCGTCCCGGAGCCGCGTGTGTAGAAGCAATGCGACGGTCGCTCTCCGCCGTCGCTGCCGCGTCCCCGGTGGGCGACCCGGCGCAATTAGCTGGTAACAGGGTCAATAAAAGTATCGTTTATCCTCGACCATTGGAGCCGTGCCGCGACAATTGCGACGGGAAGCGATAAACCTTGTGTAATTCCACGTTGACCGCACGTGCAATCCCCTGGTACACTTACACGACACATTGGTACCTTTGTGTAAACACACACGCGTAAATTCTAGTCTAGACCGCGCTGAGATGCGTACCGAGGCATCGCACGTACGCTCACTCGTGCATTCCACATAATTCGATGCTGTTCCGCGCTGACTTGGGCGAGCGGCGCCATTTACCACATCTTTTCTCAATGACGCTGAAAAAGAAAGAAAAGAAAGGAATCAAAAAAAAAAATCGTGGCTCAGCGAATAGCGGTGCATTATCAATTCCCGCGCCGCTGTGGCTGCGCGAAGTTCTTCGGAATTGCATTAATTCCTCGTTATTGATTCTAGGAACGAGAACGTCTGACCCTCATCGGAATAACGCATCGAAGCTGGAGTGATTATACGGAGGTAAAGAATGCCAGTTGCTTTCGACCGAAGATCTACCGTGGATCCGCTGCACTGTAATTCTAGCCTACGCGAGTACTGTAATTGTTAACGTGTTTTGTTGACTGCCAGTCATTGATGCCTGGCTTTGCTGTATGTCTTGCTCAATGTTTCAACGGGGTCGAATATATCAAGCGAGACATCCAGCAGAACATCCGCTCTTGCTGGATGTCCGGCTTGGTATCCTGTTCGATATCTTCGACCCCGTTAAAACATCAAACGTTATCGAACGAACATTAACAGGACCAAAGATATCAAGCAAGACATCCAGCAAAACATCCAGTCTTGCTGGATGTCCTACTTGAAATGCTGCTTGATGTCCTGCTTGAAATGCTGCTTGATGTCTTGCTTGATGTCCTGCTTGATGTCCTGCTTGATGTCCTGCTTGATGTCCTGCTTGATGTCCTGCTTGATGTCCTGCTTGATGTCCTGCTTGATGTCCTGCTTGATGTCCTGCTTGATGCCCTGCTTGATGTCCTGCTTGATGCCCTGCTTGATGTCCTGCTTGATGCCCTGCTTGATGTCCTGCTTGATGCCCTGCTTGATGTCCTGCTTGATGTGCTGCTTGATGCCCTGCTTGATGTCCTCCTTGATGTCCTGCTTGTTGTCCTGCTTGTTGTCCTGCTTGTTGTCCTGCTTGATATCCTGCTTGATGACCTGCTTGATGACCTGCTTGATGTCCTGCTTGATGTCCTGCTTGATGTCCTCCTTGATGTCCTCCTTGAAATCTTCGATTCCATTAAAGCATCGAACGTTATGGAACGCACAATAACAGGACCAAAGATATCAAGCAAGACATCCAGCCTAGCTGGATGTCTTCGATGCTGTTAAGACAACGAGCACGATATCCAGTCAAGGCCGAAAAATCAGAGATCCAGGCATCATTGATGGACAGTGTACGTCCACTTCTAAAATTATCGGAACACGTTGTGTTAAATAATTAATAACCGTAGATTACAATCCTCCAACGATAAGTCGATTTCACGAATCGTTTGGAAAAAAATCTTGAGTACAGCAGCGAAGATGTGGACTGGCATGGTGGAATCGTCGCCGAGTCGTCCAATATCGTATAAAGCGTGCATGCGCGCACAAGGCCTATCTTGTTTGCCACACTTCACCGCTGTAAGTGTCCCGTGGCAATTGACGATCATATACATTTGATTACGCGCTATATCAAAACATAGCCTTTTATCGGTAGCGTGAATCAGCATGGGTGGGTCGATGCAGGAAGTGCGTTTAACGCCGTTCCGTCCAGTGTGTCCGAGAGGGCGATTTGCATCAACGTGCGTTACTTGTCGAGTCGATCGCCTCGGTGACGGGCCGGGTGATATATACTTTTGGGTGTTAATAGAGAAAGATAGCGGCCGAGAGACTCGAGTCCCCGAGGAGTATTGTCCGTTGAATTTATGTTCCGAGATCGGAATGAAATTTTATGCGTGGGACATCACCGGAGAGAGGTTCGGAGAAATACAGCGTAAGCTGTGGAGGTGTTGTGAGAATTGTACATAAAACATTCTAAACTGAAAGGGCCGGACACAACGTGTTCACACTATTTATAGTCATAGCAACGATATGGGAAAATATGATAGTAAAAACAAAAAAAACAAACAACCAAATTACCTACTTGAGATAAATTTTTTTAAACATAAGAAATATGTGTCATTATCACTTATGTGCATCTATGAATACTAAAAATATAAAAAAAAAAAAAACATATTTATCAATCGGATATGTGACGGCAACAATCATGACGAAGAACCGTTACGAGAAAGTCCTGCGCGATGTTGCGAGGATGCGAAGGGACGCGTTCATGCGGTATACGCAGTATGCGATCGTATCGCCAACGGTGGGAATGTCTTGTCTGGTAGTTAAAACGGTGCGCTTGGGCAAAAGCGCGAGAGGGGTAAGAGGTGCCTTCGGGCAGCGTTTTATTGCGACAAGTGCCTCCGTTGCTCTCTTCTGCGGCCTCCCACCAGGGCGGGCTCCTCTTCGTTCCATACCTCTTCCGACCCTTTACTCCCGGTACTTACACATTGCTCTTCTCGTCTCTCTGTCCGGGCGCCCGGCGTTCTCCCTTATTACCGGCGTCGACTTCCGGCGAACGTTCGACCACTCTAACTGAGTCCACTGAATTGCGATTTGCGCTGCTTGAAGAGCTTCGGAGGGAAAGAACAGCCAAATGATCAGACCCACTGATGCCAGGTCGTTCGCTCGCTGGACGAGCATCTCGTCAATTTCGCTGCTGTTGTCGCCGACGGTATTGTCCGCGTCAATGTATTTTAATTCGCAGCATTACGCTCCTCTTCGAGTGCCCGCAGAGGATCAGGACTGGAGACCATATGTATAACAGACAATCCAGGCGATTCTCTCCATGACCAAGACATTGCGGACGATTTGCGTGACCGGCCGACCTCCGAATCCCGCCGGTCCGCTCGATTGCCAGCATGCGTGATTGCATATGTCGGATACGGTGTACACCTGATCGCCAATCTGCCTGATTACCCGTCCGCCCGATTGCCCTCCTGACTGATTGCATATCCACCTGATCGTCCGATGGAACGTCTGCCTGATGGCTTTCCGGCTGACGCATGTATATCCGCTTGATCACCGGTTCGCCTGATTGCCCGACCACCCAATTGCCCGCCTGCTTGATTGCATATCCGCCTGATCGCCCGATTGAACGTCGGCCTTATCGTATGTCCGGCTGATAGCGCACCAGCCTGATCGCATGTGTGTCTTGTCAGGCTTGTCTGTCTGATTGTCCGTCCGCCCAATTGCCCGCCTGCCAGATTGCATATCCGCCTGATCGCCCGATCGAACATCTGCCTGATGGATTTCCGGTCAATAGCCTGTTGGTCTGATCGCATGTATGTCCGATGGTGTATCCGCCTGATCGCCGGTCCGCCCAATTGCCCGCATGTGTAATTGCATATCCGCCTGATCGCCCGATTGTACGCCGGCCGGATCGCATGTATGTCGGATGGCGCGTTCGCCTGATGGTCCGCCCACCGAATTGCCCACCTGCCAGATTGCATATCCGCCTGATCGCCCGATCGAACGCCATTCCTAATGTCTTTCTGGCTGATAGCCTGTCGGCCTGATCACACGTCCGTCGCACGGCACGTCTGCCTGATCGCCCGTTTGCCTGTTTGCCTGATCGCCCAGCAACAACATGCGACCAGAGATCTTCGATGACAGGAAGGAGTGACACGACCCTCCACAAAAAAATCCCGATATTTATGTCCGCCCGGCGTCGTGAGGCAGTTCCCGCTATCGATTTGAATATTTCACACAGGGTCGTTCGGGAAACGATGCATATTCGTTCTTGACCCGAGGCGTCAGACCCTTGAGCCTCCCTTTCGCCCTCGAGCCCCCTTCCGCGATCTATCCACAGATCCCGGAGAGCCATTGACCACGAGATTCCACGCTCCCGACTTCACTTCTTCTTCTTCTTCTTCCTCCTCTTCATCTTCTTACCCCGTTCGTCGCGCATTCACCGCCAGCTTAGCCGAGAGTCATACAATCTCCATCCGATTCCTCCACGCTGCGATTCAGGTCTTTCCACATCTCGTTCTATCCCACTTTGCGCTTTCGCGCTTGGCAAACACGCCGTCCGAGTGATTCACGCGTGGGCGACATTGCAATCTTCGACAAAACGTATCGGCGACCGAGCGCCGCGCTCTTCGCGCTCGGGCCGCATTACAGCGTTTCTGGGACAATCGGCAAAAAATCTGCCGGCTATGGCGTACATGTCAAATCATACGAGCCGACTTGAATTATCACAGCTATTTATATCCGCGGGCGCACAGTCGATGCAAGAGATATTGTTGGAAAATTTTCAGTAATGTGGTGTTTCAGTAATTTGAGTTTCCGGTACAACCGGCAAAAAATCGGCCGGCTATGTTGTGCAAGGTTATTCATACGAGCCGACATGAATTATCACAGAAATTCCTATCCGCGGTCGCACAGTCGGTAGAAGAGATATCGTTGGAAAATTTTTCAGTAAAGTGATAGCATTTGCGATTGTGGCACAAACGGCGAAAAATCGGTCGTCTATGTTGCTTGAATTATCGCGCAAATTCCTATCCACGATTACGATAAAGGTCGCTTTTTTCGTTTCGACGAAAAAAAATACCTTAATCACTAGTTATCAACAAATAAATTACCTTTTTATCATACTTGTAGGTTATTAGATAGAAAATGGTATAATCAAGGATCTGTCCAAGTTTCAACTGAACGCACGAATTGACTTTAAGATACGATGTCCGATATTAATTGTTAATAAATCTGTTGTTAATTGATATTTTTCAATTAAATTTAAAAAACTCGAAATTCATAACACCTCGTTCTAACTCTGTGTAAAAATCCTTATGCTAGTGCCTTAAATCATACGCGCCGACTTGAATTATCACACAATACGGATGTCGATACATTTAAAAGAGTATTTACAGTGTATATTTCTTTCGCCAACGCGCCATCGACCTAAGTCCTTTCGCCGCTGAGTCGCATTTTTCATACGAGTCAGTGCTCGTTTTTCGGTCCGAAAAATTATTCCAAGTTACCTTTAACCTCAGTTTTCATCTCCCTTTGCCATTCCCTCGAGGTGTAGAAAATTGGTATTATTTTCCCTAAAAAATTAACAACTCTAGTTCAACGACGTTTAACGGGAGTGAGGGTCGAATTTTAAGACATTAGGTCGAACTTGAGATCTAACTTAAGATCAAACCCAAGTTCGAACTTAATATGAAACGTGATTTCGTGCTTAAGTTTAATCTGAAGTTTGAACTTAAGTCCGAGCTTAAAATCAAAATTAAGTCTGAACTTAATTAATTATGAAACTTAACTCCGAAGTTAAGATCAAACTTAACTCCGAAGTTAAGATCAAACTTAACTCCGAAATTAAGATCAAACTTAACTCCGAAATTGAGCCCAAACTTAAGCACGCAATGAAGTTCGGGCCAAACTTCGATCTTAAGTTCGATCTTAAGTTCAAACTAATGTCTTAAAATTCGACCCTGAGCCCACTTGTCCCGAGAGCGCTACCGCTTCCGCGAGTCCGTCGAGTGGAATACACATCCAGGCATAATAAGAGAATACGCCTCGAACCGTGCTCGCTCGGGGTCCACGGAAAATATTTACATTGCGGAGCGTGGACGTCGATCTCATAGTTTTTTATCCTTCCGTCCTGCCTCCCGGTCTCTCCTCACCTCTCCTCGGCTACCCGGCGTATTATCAATATTCATAATCCCAGGGCTGAAGACATCGTCGTGGCATAGCGTGCGGCACGAGGGGATCGGCAGGTTCGATCGAGCGCACGCCTGCAATGCTTCGCCGTGGCGGAGCATCGGGCACTGTAAAAAAAAAAATAAAAAAAAAAAAAAAAAAAGATAGAATTGACCGGTTCATATGTACACACCTTCGCACAAACACACATGCACACACGGGACAGCGCAGGAGGGGACGGACCGGCTGGAGGATCGGGCTCTGTGTGTGACTGCGACCGCAAAAGGACCAAATGGACGGGTAAATACGTTGTTGACTCTGCGGAGAGGCCCCGAAAGCCAAATGGAATTCGGTCCGGTGATTTAGTGGGCGTACTTGGAGACCACTGGCCGCCAACAGCAACAGCAGCCCCGGCAGCAAAGCAGAAACTGCAGCAGTCGGTGCGGTCTCCGGTTGCTTGCTCACAGGCAAACACGCTGGATACGGTCTTTCACGATCCGCGATCTCTCGAGCTCCCCACTCTGTCGGAAATCCGGACGTGGGTTCCTTTTTTTTTTTTGTTATCTTCGTACGAGGAAAAGATCGAACGGTTCGATCTATCACTGTGATCGGCCGATTGCGCGCGACAGGAAACGCTTTGAATTGATTTTTTTTTTTTTTTTTTTTCACTCCCAAGAGCTTCCGGTCAAAAACTAATTTTTATGTAACGCGGATATCGAGTACACTGTAAGAAAAATTCGTGTGAGATTTAATGTGGGGGCGTTGGAAGTTTTTATGCATATTCTGGTATATTGCATTGCATGTACGATTGAGAGGAAAAAATTATGTTCTGTATATTAAAGACTTTAGAAACTCTTTAGTTTTAATGATTTACTTTGATTTTATTGTAATAGTACTTCAAGTCTGATCGTTTCCGTTCATTTTATTATAAAAGTGCATTCATTTTTCACCACAATTATAGATTATTAAATTTAATGTATCAGTTTTTGGATAAAAACTTTCAGTCCGGTGTTATGAAAAAATCTTATTTGAAAAATTAATGTACGGTATTGGATGCTTTTTTTCTACATAAACTGTTTCTGAAATTTCAAACACATGTGCGTTGCAATTCTACAGTAAAATTGTCATTCTTAATGAAAATTTTTGTAAATTTCAATCAACAGATTTGTGATTTTGATATCTCGTATTTTTATTTTACAAAAAAGCACACTCATGTTCAAGTTCCATTACATTAAATTTACAATTTATTTTTACAGTCTAAGCTTCGTCAAAAAATTCGCCTCTGACCGTCCAGGGTCAGGTTCATTGAAAAAGTGAGTTACACACGCAGAGAAAAAAAATAATCTGACTGCCACCATTCATTTGGTTCAAGTAAAATATTTTTTTGATTTAAATAAATATTCACTCAAATCAAATAAATATTTATTTAAATCAAATAAATATTTATTTAAATCTAATAAATATTTATTTAAATCAAATAAATATTTATTGAAATCAAATAAATATTTATTGAAATCAAATAAATATTTATTGAAATCGAATAAACATTTATTTAAATCAAATAAACATTTATTGAAATCAAATAAATATTTATTGAAATCAAATAAATATTTATTGAAATCAAATAAATATTTATTGAAATCAAATAAATATTTATTTAAATCAAATAAATATTTATTCAAATCAAATGAATATTTATTAAAACCAAATGAATATTTTACTCAAACCAAATAAACGGTGGCCGTAAAATAAATTATTTTTCCGGTTGCACATTCCATTCCCTCCCGCGACGTTTCACATGCTCATCGTCGCGCTGAATCGCTCTCCGGCTAAATCGTCGCTCCGTCATTGCCCCAACGATCTTCCAGCAGTCTTTCCTCCCAGAAGAACTGCGAGCAGCCGGGATCTCTTGTTTCCTCGAGCCTCGGCGATCTCCGCGGCGAGGAACCTACCGGCCAAGGTACGTCCACCTACCGCTCACCACGCGATATTCAAGCGTATGCTAAAAGCCCAGCGAGTAAAGCGTCGAGGCGACTACTCCACTATGGATCTTTACGATCAGGATGATCGCTCGTGGAGTCCACAGTCTCTCTCTCTCGGACTGCGGCTATCTCCGAGACACTGGTCGCACGTTACGTATACGCAAGGCGACCTATCGCCGTGCATGTCGCATACCTACGTCGGGCCCCGACTTGTTCCACCTCGGTTCGTACACATTGTAATAATCGGGGTGTGTGTGCGCGCCGCGCGCGATTTTACGAGGCTGCGTCCTCGGCACTGGTCCCTCCCCACAGGCTCGTTCACCGTGCGAAGCTCGCGTTGCTCGAGCCGGGGCGTCTTCGCCACCAGGTTCCTGCATAACACGCTCGCGAATTCGTAAACGCGCGCGTGGGCGTTCCGTGGCCGAGCGGGTCGCTCGTAGACTCTCCCGACGACCGCACGAATTTACGTCCCTTGTCCGGCGTGCCCGACGATTTTCTATCGTGCGGCGAGCGAACGCCACGAGGGCGCACGGGCGACGAGGTCCGGATACATCTTACCCCGGTCGAGGCGGAAGGGACCGGGACAGAAAATTGCTAAATTTGGATCCTGAGATATCGAGGCTGAACGACGTTTGTGGTGGTCCATTTTTTTTCGGAATGTTTTATCGGGGTTATACGGAGAGACGATTTTTTGATGGGAAAGATTGATTGCAGCGACGCCTGTAAATTATATTCGTGAGAAATCCCCAATGGCGGACCTGCACAATTTCTCTACACCGAAAGAAGAAAATCGATTGCGGACTGCCGAAGAAAAAAATTCTTATTTCAATTCTCAAAATTCCATATGACATTGAAACAACGACAGCAAGACTGCCAAAGCGACATATTATCGTTTCAATCCCCTATGCAATTCTAAGAACAGAAACTAGCATTGAAATAATAATTTTTTTCTTCGTCGGCCCGCAAGCGAATTTCACTCGAGTCATTGATATATATATTCATATCATATATCATATCATATCATATATTCATATCATATCATATCATATCATATATTCATATCATATATTCATATCATATATTCATATCATATATTCATATCATATATTCATATCATATATTCATATCATATATTCATATCATATATTCATATCATATATTCATATCATATATTCATATCATATATTCATATCATATATTCATATCATATATTCATATCATATATTCATATCAACATATATATCAATGACTCGAGTGAAATTCGCTTGCGGGCTGACGAAGAAAAAAATTGTTGTTTCAATGCTAGTTTCCGTTCTTAGAATTGCATAGGGGATTGAGACGATAATATGTCGCTTTGGCAGTCTCGCCGTCGTTGTTTCAATGTCATATGGAATTTTAAGAATTGAAATAAGAATTTTTTTCTTTTGCAGCCCGTAAACGATTTTCTTTTTTCAGTGTAGAGAAATTGTGCAATTCCGCCATTGGGGATTTCTCATGAATATAATTTATAGGCGTCGCTGCTCTCAGCCACCGTGGGTCGGATTAATTAGTGGATAAGATCGGGTCCGGACATGTGGTAGCTAATGATAAAGTCGCAGTAACCGAAGTATCTTCCAGAGCACTCCTACGCGTGGTGGATTTCTACGCGCACATGTGTCTCTAACGAACAACCCATGAAGCTATGGGTACGTACCCGACATTTTAGGCAGAAGAGACCAGGATGGAAAGTTACTAAATTTGGATTCAGAAAATGAGGCCCCATAACATTTGTAGTTATCCAATTTTTGTCAGTATTTCATTTTGGTCACCTGGCGATCCGACGTAAAGGAAACAATCGACGGTACTGAAGTTCCGCAAGACCGCCATTGAGGATTTTTCATAAATCCTCGTCGCTGCTCCGAGCCACTGTGGGTCGGATCAGTTAGTGGATAAGATCTGGGCCGGACGTGTGGTACGATTGCGCAGTAACCAAAGTAGCTTCCAGACAACTCGCAAGCATGATGAACATGCAGACATGTTTCTAACGAACAACTCATAAGGCCCATAACAAGCCCATAATGTGGGTACGTGCCCGGTGTTTGAGGCGGAAGAGACCAGGATAGAATGTTGCTAAATTTGGATTCAGAAAACTGAGGCTAAGTTACATTTGTGGTGGTCCAATTGTTGACAATATTTTATGTTGGTAACACGGAAAGTCCATTTGTAAGGGAAACAATCGATTGCGGGGAAATTCTTACGAACAACCCACAAGGCCCATAATATGGGTACGTACCCGGCATTTGAGGCAGAAAAGACCAGGATAGAATGTTGTTAATTTTTGATTCAGAGAACTAAGGCAAAGTAACGTTTGTCGTGGTCCAATTTTTGGCAATATTTTATATTCGTAACACGCAAAGTCCATTTGTAAAGGAAACAATCGATAGCGGAGAAATTCTCACGAACAACCCATAAGGCCCATAATATGGGTACGTGCCCGAGGTTGAGGCAGAAGAGACCAGGATAGAATGTTGCTAAATTTGGATTCAGAGAACTAAGGCAAAGTAACGTTTGTCGTGGTCCAATTTTTGGCAATATTTTATATTCATAACACACAAAGTCCATTTGTAAAGGAAACAATCGATTGCGGAGAAATTCTTACGAACAACATATAAGGCCCATGATATGGGTACGTGCCCGGCGTTTGAGGCAGAAGAGACCAGCATAGAATGTTGCTAAATTTGGATTCAGAGAACTGAGTCCAATTTTTGTCAATATTTTATATTCGTAAGACGCAAAGTCCATTTGTAAAGGAAACAATCGATTGCGGAGAAATTCTCACGAACAACCCATAAGGCCCATAATATGGGTACGTGCCCGGCGTTTGAGGCAGAAGAGACCAGCATAGAATGTTGCTAAATTTGGATTCAGGGAACTGAGGCTAAATAACATTTGTGCTGGTCCAATTTTTGGCAATATTTTATATTGGTAACACGCAAGGTCCATTCGAGAAATTCTGCAGGACCGCCATTACAAAGATTTCTCATGAATACAATTTATCGACGTCGCTGCCCCGAGCCGCTGTGGGTCGGATCAATTAGTGGATAAGATCTGGGCCGGACATGTGGTACGATTGCACAGTAACCAAAGTAGCTTCCAGAGCACTCGCACGCATGATGAATATCTACGCGCATACATGACCCTAACGAACAACCCATAGGGTTATGACGTGACGTAAATGGGAAACCCGGAGAAGAAAAAAGCGAAGGTAAAAAAAGCATCGAGCGACGTGGTAAAGAAGAGTGGAGAACAGCGGGATGGGCGTTGGAAAAAAAAAAAAAAAAAAAAAAAAAAAAAAGTAGTAAAAGGGCTTACCGCGGGCCCGATGGAATTTTAATGAGCGGGGTTTCGTCGTTCGCTCTTCCCGCGCTCCTGTCCGTTTCACGAAGTGACGCGTTAATGCCTTCCTAATGCAGGCATCCGCCTCCCTCCTAAAATTACTCCTTACCGCTCCTCCAAGGAACGGGGCGAGCCACTCACATCGAATTTCTCGAATCAAAAGAGTCTCGGGCTTATCGTGATTGATACATTAAATACGGTAGATGAAGAAATACTTAATTAGCGCCGGCACTCAGCCGCACGAAGAACCGTCGCTGAGGTACGGAAGAGTGAAGCACAATGGGTCACTTTTTTTATTCCAATGAATTATTACGCTTACCGGAATAGTGTAATAAAAAAAATGCCATTCATAATCGATTTCTATAGACCTACGGGCATACAATAAAGCTCGAATAATTACTGCAGAGAGATCGAAGATATTTAAATAATTCTATTATTAAGTGCCGGCGAAATGGTACACTGAACCTCACGGGCACTGAGCGACTCATGGATCATTAATCCGTCATGTTGGCTTTTAAATTTCCAAACGAACGAAGCTTTTTTCTTTTCCAGGGCTCCAAATCTATTATTATTTTTCATATTTTTTCCATGAGGTGCAGTCCAAGTTTATTAAGGTCCGACAAAATGTAACGTGGCTAACTGGCCAAGACAAAAAAGAGTCGTAATTTATGCACCGGAGGCCTCCGAGAAACCCAACATGGCTCGCAGTACCACGTGACCCAAGCTGCCCCCACTCCGCCCCTACCTGCGAGATTTACCAAGTCTGAGAAGGTCTGATTCTGTGAAAACAAACGAAATATGCGATATAGCGATAACTTACGGAACGTGAGAGTGCCCAAGAGAGACGAAGAGATATATGTCACCTATGTTTGTAATTTTCACATCCCTGACAGTTTTATCATGACCGAAAACTTGGCCCGCTTCAGAAAGTGAGGTTAGCTTTTACATTTTTTGAACGAATTGCGCATTCTTTTTTATCCGGAGTTCCAGATTTATTATTATTTTCATGATTTATGACGATCTTTACACCAAGTTCATTAAGGTCGGACAAAACGCAACGTAGCTAACTGGCCAAGGCAAAAAATTACGTAATTTATGCACCACAGACATCCGAGAAACCCAACGTGGCTCGCAGAATCACGTGACCCAAACTGCCCCCACTCCGCCCCTACCTGTAGGATTTACCAAACCTAATACCGTCTGATCCCGTAAAAACAAACTTTTATAGCGGCGTATGCATCATTAATTCGTCCAATCATGACCGAAAACTTGTCCCGCTTAAGAAAGTGAGGTTAGCTTTCAAATTTTTTGAACGAATTACGCATTTTTTTTTATCCAGCATTCCAAATGTATTATTAGTAGTAGTAAAAAGGTATTTATTGACAATAACAGTTAGTCCATACAATCTCCGATACATCTCTCTATTTGTTGTTAAGTAGCTTTTAATAAAATTGCCAATGTTATAAAAAAAAAAATTTTAAATGGGCCATCGACCGGAGTCCTGCACCCAAATTTATGATTATTTTCATGATATTTGACGATCTTCAAACCAAGTTCATTAAGGTCCGACAAAACGCAACGTAGCCAACTGGCCGAGGCAAAAAAATTACGAAATTTATGCACCGCAGACATCCGAGAAACCCAACATGGCTCTTGGTACCACGTGACCCAAGCTGCCCCCACTCGCTACCGGCAGGATTTACCGAGCCTAAGACCGTCTGATCCCGTGAAAACAAACGAAATACGTGATATCGCGATAACTTACCGAACGCGAGAGTGTCCAAGAGAGAGGAAGAGATATATGTCACCTATGTTTGTAATTCTCACATCCCTGACAGTTTTTTCATGACCGAAAACTTGGCCCGCTTAAGAAAGTGAGGTTAGCTTTCACATTATTTAAATTAATTCCGCATTCTTTTTTTATCCGGCGTTCCAAATTTATTATTATTTTCATGATTTATGACGATCTTTACACCAAGTTCATTAAGGTCCGACAAAACGCAACGTAGCCAACTGGCCGAGGCAAAAAAATTACGAAATTTATGCACCGCAGACATCCGAGAAACCCAACATGGCTCTTGGTACCACGTGACCCAAGCTGCCCCCACTCGCTACCTGCAGGATTTACCGAGCCTAAGACCGTCTGATCCCGTGAAAACAAACGAAATACGTGATATCGCGATAACTTACCGAACGCGAGAGTGTCCAAGAGAGAGGAAGAGATATGTGTCGCCCATGTTTGTAAGATTTCACGTCCCCGACACTTTTATAGACAGACGTACGTATGTTGCGGCGAGACGTATATTCGAGAGCCTCGAAATGATGCAAGCACCGAGTGCGAGCGGGATGACGTCGGCGAAGCTCGGGGCGCGAGCGAGAGACGGATACACGGACAGACGAGTGAGACGACTTAAAGCGAAAGCGTAAAAAGCTTCACGAACGAGATTTAGATGCGCGGGGGCGAAAATGTTCTCAGTTTCGTGATCTCGCTCTCTCTCTCTCCACCAAAGAAATCCTCAAGCCCTTGAGGCTCCCGCTTGATGCCCGCGGAGCGGCGAGTCGTAGACCCGTGGTATATGGAGGATTGGACTTTGGCACGTCGTGTTCCATCGTGATGCCCCGATAACCATGAGCTCTCCTGCGGGATTGTAACGTCTAAACTGGCCGGTATAAACGAGGGTGTCTGAGAGAGAGAGTGCGAGAGGCAGAAAGAGCCCCGTCGGAATACGTGCTCGGCCATTTGTCACCGTGAGAGCTCGGCGCTCTCCCCGTGAAACTTATATACGTTACTATAATACCGCACTGGCAAGAGGCGCGCGAGTGCTTCCCGCGATATAAATAGGCCGCAACGCTGACAAACGACTGGCTCCTACGACAAAATAAGCAAACACGATCTCGTTCCGTATATACAGTTTTTTTTTTTTTTTTTTTTTTTTTTTTTTTTGTAATCTCTTTCCAATGTTTCGGACGAGTTAGTGGAGCAGAGCGTGACGCTCTTGTCGAGGATCCCCGGGGTGATGGAGACGGTCTAAAAGTTGGTCCGGCAAGAATCCGGAGTGTCAGGACACCTCGGAACGGAGCGTCCGGGTCACGAGCTCCGTCCCGACCTCATGGCGAATTCATGAGGGAATCGCGAGATGCTCGAATGTCCAAAGGGGCGATCGGAAAAACTGGCTCCCATGGAGGTTTTGCCGATCGAACGAAAATGGCCGATCGGTATTGGCTTAACGATGTCAATGCCCCAGCACCATCGGCCAATGTTCGGGCAGGTATTGGTTCGCCAATCATTGGATCGTCGATTTGGGGCCAATGTTCGAGCGAGTATTGGCTCGCCGATTGTTGGTTTCGTAGGATGTGTTGTCATCCTCGAGTTCTAAACAACCGAACGTTGGAACTAGAGAATCCGCTCAACACACCTCATCAACTGTATTATCCTTCGCCGAAGTATAACGTTTAGTTTAACGTATCTGTTGGCTATCCGATTAATTTCCCGACCTTACAGTTTGTCGATTTGAGGCCAGACGTTCGACCGAGCATGAATTCAGCAACCATTGGTCTGCCGATATCGGGCCAATGTTCGATCGAAGATCGATTCGCCGAAGGTTTGTTGCTGTTGATGCATGGAATGAGGAATCGTTGATCTGCCGATTTTAGGCCATAGTTCGGCCGAGTTTCGACCGATCGGCGCACCCAAAAAAAAAATTTATTTGATGGACATCGTTATTTGGTTTTAGTAAAATATTTATTTGATTTAAATAATTATTTATTTTAATTAAGTAAATAGTTTCTTAAATGGAATAAATATTTATTTAAATCAAAGAAATATTTTGCTTAAACCAAATAAACGGGGGCCGTCAAATAAATTTTTTTTTGGGTGCGGTTCGCCGATGTGACGCCAACATTGGACCATCAACCAGGTTTCGCCGCTACATGGCGACAACCCAAGTCATTTTGTGGAGGCTCGTCTCGCGTTCGCTAGGGAACCAGGATCGAAAAGGTGAAGACACAATATTATAAAGAACTTAAAAAAAAAAAAATTATCAATGTTCCGTTCCAGATATACACCTTAGGGGTTTTTACCTTAGCTGCCCCCCTAGCCTAACCGTGTACCTATTCTAACACTTTCCTACCCGCACTTCGCTAACCTACTCTTATTCCCTGCGTCCGCAGCCGACTTACTTCACCCTAATTGTACCGCATTCGCCGAGGACACACACAGTGAATAAAAATTGTAAATTCAATGTACCTGGTTGAAAGTTTTTGTCCAAAAACTGGTACATCAAATTTAATGTACAATTGTGAGGAAAATTTAATATACCCTTTCATTGAAATTAAAGTGAATTATAAAAATTAAAGCACTTTCATAGTAAAATTAAAGTAAATTATTAAAAATTCCGAGAAAATCGAGAAGCAAGAATCCACTTCCGGCATTTTGGAGTATATATACTTGGTAGCGTCTCGTCAACTCGCTTAAAAACTTTTTTCAAGTACTTGGCGTCGAGACGCTACCGCGTCTCTTGATAAAGTATTCCCAATGTTTTTAATACGCTGAACATTATTTTTTTTCATCGCAATTATACATGAAATTTAATATACCAGTTCTTGCATCAAAACTTCCAGTCCGGTGCATTAAATTTCACACAATTTTTTTTTTTGACAATTCAGGGAAACTGCGGAACACCCATGTCGGCACAGCAGGCGATATTCTACTGATTTTTCCGGTACTTGCACTCAAGTAACGCAAGTGCAGACACCATAGCCTCAGTAGAATGAGCCTCCCGCTCAGCAGTCAATGTGCCAGCCAGTGCGCGGCTAAGCGGTCACCCATCCGAGTACTGACCGCGAGCGGTGCTTGGGGCCCGTTCAGAAACTTACTTTGGATAACACAGAACGAAAGAAAGTCAGGAAGAGAAGCGAGTTACCCGGCTACGATTTCTGAACGCGTGCCTGAACTCTAACTGCGCATGCAGCTCATCGGTCCGCGCTTGATTCTCGCAGCTTCGTCGTCGCGCCGCGAGCGTCCGGCGTTTTAAGCTTCGAGCCTGGTCCGCCGCAACTTCAGCCGGGGACCGGAGGCGGAAAGCTCCGGTCTCCCTCGGGACCGGAGATGGAAATGTTTGACACGAGATCTCCGTAGCCTCGATCTCCACGAGCACGCACGTCCGGCTCAAGAGACTCCGAGACCTCATCGGTTAAACTCCGGCACCCTCGGAACTCCGACTCTCGGCCATTTGACATCGGCATCCCCGACGCATTCGTCCTCCAATTAAAGCAATTATTTTCGAGGCAGGGCAGCCGCCCCGTCCGTCGTCATTGACATCGCCATCGCGCGACTGCCGGCCGGGGAGCAAAAAAAAATTACTGAAAAAAAAAAAGACGTTGTAAGAGGGCGAGGAAAGGAGGAGGAACGGAAAACACCGTCGCCGGAGAGCTCCTCGCACGAGTGGAAGACGCGGCTCCGAGTGCGCCCCGACAAAACGGAAGTGAAACGTTACATCTGGCTTAGCCCCGTCGACCTTCTCTCTATAAGATCTTCCGAACCGCCACTGGAGTCATCGGGTTCTATATTTAACGGGTTCCTCGCGGGTTCCTCGCCCGCGGCTCCTCGCGACCCACGACTCCTAGCTGCATGGCATTGCAGCTATTCTCCCCGACGGGCAACCGAAATGAGACGCCTCGGTCCGTGTAGCGCGATAAACGTCTCGAAGCCGACGACACATTTACCGCTGCGAGTGCGTCGCTCCCCTTCGCGCGGCGTACGAGCTCATCCTCGTTTCCTCGTGTCGGACGGCAAACCGCGTACGAGACCGACGCCGATGAGGGAGTCAATGAGGGGGAGAAAAAAAAAAGAATATCGAGGGAAATCTCGTTGAGCTCGAGCGTATAATAAACTGTGAATCGGATCACTTCTTTCGGAGCTGTTTGACAAACGTGGCACGTTGCGTCTCGATGGATGAAAGCTGTTTGGGAAACTAATGATTTTTTTCACGACTGAAAAAAAATAAATAAAAAATATTTAAAAAATAAGGTACTCAGATTCATCGGAGCAATGTCTGTAGTGCGACCAGCGCATCGGGTCTTTTAAACGCGTGAATGAAATGATGGGGAAGAACGATAATCGAGTGAATTCTCGTTGAGCTCGAGCATGTAATAAACTGTGAATCACATCACTTCTTTCGGAGCTGTTTGATAAACGGAGCACGTTGCGTCTCGATGGATGGAAGCTATTTGGGAGACTGGTGATTTCTTCACGACTAAAATTTTATTTAAAAATACATTAATTGCAATGAATTTAATAAAATTTAATAAAATTTAATAGAATTCAATCAAATTTAATAAAATTTAATAGAATTCAATAAAATTTAATAAAATTTCATCGACAATTGGGATGAAAAATCAACGTCCAGTATATTCAAAGTATATTCGGAGCTGTTTGATAAACGGGGCACTTTGCGTCTCGATGGATGGAAGCTATTTGGGAAAGTGATGATTTTTTCACGACTGAAAAAAATAAATAAAGAATAAGGAACTTAGATTCATCAAAGCAATTTCAAAGTCTCGATGGATGTAAGCTATTTAGGAGACTGGTGATTGCTTCACGACTAAAATTTTATTTAAAAATACATTAATTGCAATGAATTGCAATGAATTTAATAAAATTTAATAAAATTTAATAGAATTTAATAAAATTTAATAAAATTTAATAGAATTTAATAAAATTTAATAAAATTTAATAAAATTTAATCAAATTTAATCAAATTTAATCAAATTTAATAAAATTTAATAAAATGTCATGGACAATTGTGATGAAAAATTAACGTCCAGTATATTGAAAGCTTTAGAAATACTTTAATAATTCCCTTTAATTGTACTATAAAAGTACCCTTTAATCCAAATAATTTACTTCAATTTCACTCTACAAGTCCATTAACCGTTCACGACAGTTGCACATTAAATTTAATGTACCAGCTTTTGCATAAAAATTTCCAGTCCGGTACATTAAATTTACAATTTTTTTTTAACACTTTAAAAAAACCGATGAAATCTTAGCGACTAAAATTTTATAAAAAAAAAACCCCTTAGATTCAACAAGGCAATATGTGTAGTGCGGCCAGCGGCGTGCGGATCTTTTTCATCCCGGCCGCGCCGTTCGCGTTATGAAAATCTCTCCCGCTTATATAGCGTTTTTGTTTTCAGTACAAATAGGAACACGGCGCCTTGGCACCGGGTGCGGATTGGTTTGTCAACTTGCCAGAGTGTTATACTTTAGCTGTAACCATAGAGTACACCACCGTGGGCACGGGCCGGGCGCGGCTTGCGCGGCATTCTCACCCGGCGAGGGTGAGGTTTCGCATTAACGCCGGCCGGCTTTAGTCACGGAATTCCCCGAGGGCCGTGCACGCTCCGCTCTGACGAATTATCGCGCTGATTTGGAAAGACGCGCTCGCATTCAAATCGCGGCCAAGATGTTTTCGTAACCTTTCGCAAAATTGCAGCGATCAATCGCGAAATATCACAAAGACGCTGGAGCTTTCCTGTTGGGAATGACATGCAGGATCAGTGCTGGCCGACGTTGGCCGAATTCCGACCGACGCTGTGCCAGTATCGGCCCTTTGTGACGCTTCCATCTAGGGCTGTACAGACAGACCGACCTAGCCGGCTAAATGATCATGAAGATATCTGCATGACATAAAAATTCATCTCATGCCACATCTGTGTCAATGCACTGGTTTAGGAAGAAAAAAAAAATGGTTCACTCGTACGATTTTATTCTCCAAGTGAACTTCCCCGAGCAAAGATTGTGCGATGCAAAATACGGCTATCATAAACCGATGAAATTTAGTCTTATGCAGATGTCTTCAGAGTCATCTGGCTAAAATATCTTATCCGGCTAATGGATTTTATAGTTTGGCCGGCTAAGCCGTCTTAGTCGGCTAATGCGTTTTAAATCGTGCATAAAATCGAGCCCCTTAATGTCGCATTGTACTTTAGTCGAAAAAGACCAGCGGATTCGTGTTCAGCACGCAAAAAGACGTCAGAATACGTGGCAATAAATTTAAAAAAAAAGAAAAAAATTTCGTCCCAAAATTACATGTTACGTGTTACATGTTATCTGAGTCCTCGTCAACAGTCCCTTTGCAAGTAGTTTTTCATAAACGACCAGAAGAACGACCCAAAGAAAAATTCTCAACACGGTCGTCTTTCCGGTTACTTACCGATCAACGCCGGCGAAACGACCCAACCTAGAGCTTTTTCAGTAATTCATACATCGGTCGTTTTTGTGGTCATATTGCGGTCATTGATGGAAAAACGACCCGTCCTCAACCTAACAATTGTTTTTTTTTCGGTCGTTTTTGTGGTCATTTTGCGGTCATTGATGGAAAAACGACCCATCCTCAACCTAACAATTGGTCTTTTTTCGGTCGTTTTTCGGACGAAAAATGTCACAGAACGACCAATCGTTTTCTGGGTCTTTTGATAGTCGTTAAAGACGGTCGTTTGACTTGCTAGGGCCGTTTCCGAAAATTTAGTCTCATAACCCCCCCCCCCCCCCCCCCCCCCGCTTCCCCCTCACGATCAAAACCTCTTCCGTTGTCTCCGAAAGTTTGAGGCAGTTTGAAAATAATTTATCGGGCTCTCTCGTCTCCGGTCGTTCGTCGTCGTCGCAGCGAGGAGTTGTTCGACGCCGAGGACGCGGTCGCTCGTTCCGTGTCGCGTGACTAAATAGGTACGCGGGCTACTCGTCGAGGAAGCGAGCGGATATCGCACCCGTTCCCGAAAAATATTCGCTCATTCGCCGGAGGGGCTGCTGTAAATCTCTCCCTCTATGCGCGGGCATCGCCGGAAAACACACACACACACACACACACGTACCTAAAACTTGTTCCACGCAAGGCTCAGCAAGGCCGCCGTGAATATCGCGGCCACTCCCGGCGGATCCGGGAAGAAAGCCGAAGAAGAACGCGGGCCGCGACGGCGGCGGCGGACGGGGGTTCGTACGGAGAGCGGGGCAAAATGGCATAGCGGGGCAAAACAGGATAATGAGGCAAAGCGCAATTTTCCAATAACTTCTGGATGGTGGTGATTGTGAGTGCACTGAGAAAAAAATTTGGTTGGATTAACCAAAAGTCTCGGTGAGATACGTTCAAAGCTGTTATTCGTTTGGTGCAAATACACTGATAAAAAAATACGGTTGAATCAACTAAGATTCGGGCAGGGACGTTCAACTAAATATTTTGTTGGTCCAGCTAAAAAATCGCTTAGTTCAATAATTTGTTGGGTGATTTGAAAAAAATATTTTTGAGCCATTGAAATATTTCGTTCGCCCAACTAAATATTTATTTGAACGTCCGTGCCCGAATCTTAGTTGATTCAACTGTACTTTTTTATCAGTGTAAAGCATTGTTAGGCGATTATTTGCTTAAATTTATTCGAAGTTTGTCGATTGAAATAAACATTTTTGTTGTACCAACCGAATACACCTCTGAACTTATGTCACCGCGCATTTGCTTAATTCACCAATTTCTTTTACTCGGTGTGGGGCAAAAACGGTGTCGAAAATCCGGATGTGTCGTTAGGACAAAATGGGACATCGAAAATTTATTGGAAAATTGAGTTTTAGCCCCAGTGTCCCATTTTGCCCCGCTTTCCCTTACGGAGAGTGTAGCAGCGTGCCAGCATCCTCCGCGAATTTTGGGCTAACGCTGATCCACGTACCGGAAAGATAATGCATAATCCATTTCCACGCTAGGGAAGAGTGTACGGGAAGAATGAGGGGGCGGAGGGGGGGGGGGGGGGGGGGGGGGGGCGGTGCGGAGGTTGAAAGTGAAGTGGCGGAAGCGGTTCATCCCTTAGAGCCTGCTCTCCCTCGCACCCCGGCCGAGACGGGTGCAGTCATAAATTTTCAATAATGCAAATGCCCTCCGGCTCCTCGGGGGCGGGGGCGGCTCGGCGGGCGCCGCGGCAGCCGGCGTATCGCGCCCTGCCGGGGGCCGGGGCGGCCCGCGCGATGTGCGGATTCTTCCCTGTATCCACCGGTCTCCGTCCCGTCTCCTTTGTTTTAACCGGATAAACGCGACCCTCTCTTCGGGGTCCTTCGGCGAACGACGAAAAGCCACGCGTCCGGGGGCCGCGCGGACGAGGACGTTGGCGAGGAAGACGAGACTCGGCGGCTGAGGGAAGACCACTAATTTCCACTCTGGAAGCGTCCGTCACGAGGCATTTGGAAGAGACGCTTCTGGCTTCCTCGTAGAGGCGCGCTTATGATTGCAATGTAAGATTTTAATGGTCAACATTTTAGGCAAAATTTATTGATAAAATTCGCAGTTTCGAATTTTTTTTTTTTGCCGTTTTTATTCATTCGTTGTTTCGGAGTCGTGTGTAATGTATTTTTTCCAGCTTTTTTCATTGCGTATTTATGCTTGTCGTATAGAATTTTATTGAAGAACATTTTAGGCAAACTTTATTGCATAAATTCGCATTTTCGACCTATTTTTTTGTAGGTTTTTTTTTTATTAATCGTTAATGGTCAACATTTTAGGCAAAATTTATTGCTAAAATTCGCAGTTTAGAATGTTATTGCTGTTTTTATTCGTTCATTGTTTCGCAGTCGTGTGTAATGTATTTTTTCCTACTGATCACGAATTCGCAACTTGTCGGCAGTCTGCGAGAAAGCTAAATTGATAAAAACAACCCCTTAAAGGTGACTTGGCACGCTAGTCAAGTTAGTGCTAATTTTTGACAATCGTTTATACAAAATTGTATGCATTTTTTACAGTGAAGGAGATTAATTTGTGCTAGTGCATGAGTCCTCAACCAAGAGAAATGTTAAACGCAATGGTCTTGCAAGAACAACAACTGGTAAATGCAAATTGTCATTATAGTACTTTTTGTTGGATTTTAATGTACCGGGGCTCATATTGTTTCTTAAACTTTGCTCTACGAATTTGCCAAATAAAATATTCGTAGGTTTAACCATTTGACAAATACGGTCCATTGTGTAACCGGTGATTCGCGCATATGATTTTTCGCGCATAAACAAACCGCAATAATTTTTGACCGGCTGAAATTTAAAAAAAAATCTACTCGGTAAATTCGTAGAGCAACATTTGAGGACCAAAATGAGCCGCGGTCCATTAAAATTTGTTAAAAAAATAAGGATTCTTCTTTAAAAAAAAACTCAACGAAAATGTATCGTCATGAAAATGTTCAATTATCAGTTTATGTATTTGCAACATCGTTATCAACAGTTTCCTTGACTGGGCCGCGGCCGAGGGATTGGCGGGGGCCGCGCCGACGAGGACGTGGGTGAGGAAGACGAGACTCGGCGGCTGAGGGAAGGCCACTAATTTCCACTCTGGAAGCGTCCGTCACGAGGCATTAGGAAGAGGCGCTTCGTGCGTTATTAACGTAGGTGGAGGCGTGAAAATAAACACTAAAAAAAAAAGATGGAATTGGAGGAAAAAAATTAAAATAACGCAAAAGAGGTTGAGGAGTTTGAAAAAAAAAAAAAGAATGAGTGGCCAACATGGCGCGGTAGAGTTTCGTATAAAAATCCGGGAGATCCGGAGTGATGTTCCTTGTCAGGGGAAAAATAAATGAAAAATTGCGACCACTGCGACGACTGCAATTTGCATACACGACGGCATTACACGATCCTCTTCTCTCCGCCAATCGTACCGAGAGATTTTTTTTTTCATTTTTATGATGAGCATTTTTATTCGTCGAGAGAAGGGTTCCGGGTCGTTGGCGAAAAATGGAGCGGAATAATGTCCGGAGAGTGAAGCAGCCGTCGTGCTTCGATGAGTTGTCTGAAAAATGAAATAAAAGTTCTTCGGCAATCTATCGGGTTGTCGATTGCGGGGGAACTTCTCGATTCGCCGCGTCCGATACTGCTGTGGATTGGACCGAGCGGAACAGAGGTGGGCAGTACTTGCCGGGTACTCGTTTGGGACTTCGAGCACCAACTTTAAGTACACACTTTTTGTACTTCGAGCACCTTTTTGTGATTTATATGATTTTTGTCACTCGTATTAATTGCGATTTTTTTTTTTTTTGTAAACATTTTAATCGTCACGGGAAGGTTTTGGATTGTTGCAGTAAAATGGAGCGGAATAATGCCAGGAGAGTCAAGCCGCCGTTGTGCTTCGACGGGTTATCTGAATAAAAAGAAAATAAAAAAAAATTCTTCGGTCACTTATTGGATTGTCGATAGCGTAGAAATTTCTTAATCCGCCTGCGCCGCATCTGATGCTATTGCAGATTAGCCTAAGTGGAATAACTTCGTCATTACTCTTCCGTGACTTTCCCGATGACACCGAGGATCTCTCGAGCATCCCCTTGTGCCGTCGTATTTATCGTTATCCTCTCGTCATCCTTGATTTTTTGGCTCCCGATATCGCGTCCCGCTTCCATTATCCGGATGTCGCGGAGAGTGCGGTATAATAGAAGGCGGAACTGTAAAAAAAAAAGTTGTATATGTAATGCACCAGACTGGAAGTTTTTATGGAAAAAATTGAGACATCAAATTTAATGTACAATTGTAGTGCAAAAATAATATGCTTTTTCATTGAAATTAAAGTAAATTAGTAGCAGTAGTAACAAACATTTATTATATCATTATATAAAAGACCTTCCTTACAATGCGAGTTCTATATTTTTTTCTTTTTTCTTTTCTACTTTAACGAGTTAATTCGAAAAATAAAATAAAATAAAAATAAATCTGTAGATTAAGTGGGATAACCTAAGTGGAATAACTTCGTCATTACTCTTCCGTGACTTTCCCGATGACACCGAGGATCTCTCGAGCATCCCCTTGTGCCGTCGTATTTATCGTTATCCTCTCGTCATCCTTGATTTTTTGGCTCCCGATATCGCGTCCCGCTTCCATTATCCGGATGTCGCGGAGAGTGCGGTATAATAGGAGGCGAAACTGTAAAAAAAAAGTTGTATATGTAATGCACCAGACTGGAAGTTTTTATGGAAAAAATTGAGACATCAAATTTAATGTACAATTGTAGTGCAAAAATAATATGCTTTTTCATTGAAATTAAAGTAAATTAGCAGCAGTAGTAACAGACATTTATTATATAAAAGACCTTCCTTACAATGCGAGATTTTTTTTTTTTCTTGTCTTTTCTTTTCTACTTTGACGAGTTAATTGGAAAAATGAAATAAAATAAAAATAAATCTGTAGATTAAGTGGAATAACTTCGTCATTACTCTTCCGTGACTTTCCCGATGACACCGAGGATCTCTCGAGCATCCCCTTGTGCCGTCGTATTTATCGTTATCCTCTCGTCATCCTTGATTTTTTTGGCTCCCGAAATCGCGACCCGCTTCCGTTTTCCGGATGTCGCGGAGAGTGCGGTATAATACGCTCGGCGGAGCGTCGAGCCCACGTGCACACTCATATTTATTGCGAACCAGGCGAAGGAGACAGATACAAGGGACGAGTTTCATGCGATAAATGCACAACGTGGAACGCCAAGCGAAAGCGTGCGTCATCACTCTCGTTCCGGTTTGCTGGATCTTGCGGAGCACGAATCATTACCCCGCCGCGGCGATGCCGAGACGAGCAAAAGGAGACGGGAAACTGTGCGGCACACATACGAAGAGCGACGGCGAGCGGGGCAAGAAGGCAACCCTCGTTCCTCGAATTTGCGACACGCTCGAGAATAACGCATTTATCGGCGAGATCGTCGGGAAGTATCGAGAAATCGCTGTTTGATGGCACGGGGGAGGCGGATGACGATGCCGAAGTAGCAAACGAGGCCGAGGGGGAGAAGCGGATAGATAGAGAAAAGGGGAACGCCCTGAGGACGGCACAACCGTTAAGACGATGGAAAATGGAGTAGGGTGGGGAAGAGATGCGCCCGAAACGACCTCCTCTGTTCGCGATGACTCACAAAATAGCGAGCCCGAATTGAGATTTATGCACTTCCGCTCGGCCCTCGCTTTCGCCTTGGTGCGGAAGACCGGAGTAAACAAATTTCCCTTCGCGCTGTCCGAAGAAATCGCCCCTGGCCGGGTAAGACAAAGGGCTAGACAAGGGGGTAAGAAAAAAGTAATGACGCAAAGTTATTTGCAAATTGTATGCTCGTTCATCACCGTCCGTAGATTCGTCGGGGAGGAAGTTCGTTGACCGCTTCTGGCTTCCTCGTAGAGGCGCATTTACGATTGTAATGGAAGATTTTAGTGGTCGACAGGCAAAATTTATTGCTGAAATTCATAGTTTCAAATTTTCTGATGTTTTTTTCATTAATTCTTTCGGAGTCGTGTGTAATGTATTTTTTTCCTGGTCGTATTATCGCGTATTTATGTTTGTCATATAAAATTTTATTGGGCAATATTTATTGCAAAAATTCGCATTTTCAAACTATTTTTTTTGTTGGTTTTTTTTATTAATTGTTTCGCGGTCGTGTGTAATGTATTTTTTCCTGCTGATCACGAATTCGCAACTTATCGGCAGTCTGTGAGGAAGGTAAATTTATTAAAACGATCCTTTTAAGGTAACTTGGCACGCTAGTCGAATTAGTGCTAAATGTTGACAATCGTTAATTCAAAGTTGTATGCATTTATTGACAGTAAAGGAGATTAATTTGTGCCAGTGCGTGAGTTCTCAACCAAGAGAAATGTTAATCGCGATGGTCTTGCGAGAACAGCAACTGGTAAATGCAAATTTCCGTTATAGTACTTTTTATTGGATTTTAAAAAGTAAAATCCGTATTTTTTAACCGATTTTAATGTACCATGACACATTTTGTTTCTTAAACTTTGCTCCACAAATTCACCAAGTAGATTTTGTGTACATTTGACCGTTTGACAAATACGACCCATTGTTTAACCGGTGATTTTTTCGCCCATAAACAAACTCCTATAATTCTTAAACGACTCAAACCATTTTTTAAAAAATCCACTCGGTAAATCCAGGTATTTTTGTAGGTTTGACCGTTTATCAAAGACGACCCATTATTTAAACGGTGATTTTTTTCGCCCATAAACAAACGCTATAATTTTTAAACGGCTGAAATTATTTTTAAAAAATCTATTCGGTAAATTCGTAGAGAAACATTTGAGGACCAATATGGGCCGCGGTCCATTAAAATCGGTTAAAAAATAAGGATTCTTCTTAAAAAAAAAAAAAAAACTCAACGAAAACGTATCGTCATGAAAATTTGCATTTATCAATTTACGTATCTGCAACATCGTTATCAATAATTTCCTCAATAAACGACCCACTCATAATCCAAATCGACTTCCGTCACAGTCAATAAACGCACAACATTTTCGATAAACAATTGCGAAAATTAGCACCCGCTTGACCAGTGTCCCGTGCAGTAGCTGCCTCAAGCGGACGCGGTCGGGCAAAAAAAAAAAAAAAAAAAATGTAAGTACTCGCCGTCCACACGCTGTCGCGAGGCTTGGTCTACGGGTGAAGCTTGACACGGAAGGATAAAGGGACTCGTTACCGATATCTCCGACCACACGAGTGCCGCGCACTCGCGGCGAGTGTAACAGAGCTACGCCCACACGCGCGAGTAAAGAGAATAAGTCTCCAGCGTGTCCGTGGGGAGCTCGAAGGGCATTGAGAAAGCATCGGGGCGAAAGAATGAAAGGAAACAAGACAGTTGTGGAAGCTCGCTTTATTTGAGGAACGTGCCGGCGGGATAGCCCGAGAAGCTTTCGGGTAAAAATAGCGGAAATTGCATCTCCGGGGAGAGGCTTCACGAAGTATATCCCGGACTCTCCGCTCCGCTGTGCAGCCTCTGTACGTGACAGTCTCGAACACCTGACGATGCGCACGACGGGAGCAACCTTGTAGCATCCCGACTATGGAGCGTCGGGTTCAGTTGGCTCGCGACTCTCCCTCAAGAGCTTTATCTTACTTTTTTTCAACACCTTCGCCTTCACTCCGATTCCGAGACGATATATATGTATATGTCTACATATATTTGGACGGGACGTTGACTCTTAACAGCTGTTACGGACGTAGTTTGGACTCGTGTAAGTCCATTCATGTCAGATCGCTGGTGAGGAAGGCATCATGAAGACATGAAAGGAAAAGTGAAGAAGAGAAACGAGGGTCGGCGCAAATCATGAATCTTATTATATGTATTTTTGAAAGTTGTTTGCTTGTTTGCCCCAATTTTTAGGAATGCCGTTTAAAAAATCTCTCTTTTTACCGGAAGTGACCTCATAACGGAAATATGTCACTTCCGGTTTCAAGATTTTATTTTTCTACCGGAAGTCGGTCATACCGGAAGTACGTCACTTCCGGATTGAAAATCTCATTTCTCGACCGGAAGTGACGTCATACCGGAAGTACGTCACTTGTGGATTGAAAATCTCATTTTTCGACCGGAAATCCGTCATACCGGAGGTACGTCACTTGCGGATTGAAAGTCTCATTTCTCGACCGGAAGTGACGTCATACCGGAAGCTCGTCACTTATGGATTGAAAATCTCATTACTCGGCCGGAAGTGACGCAATACCGGAAGTACGTCACTTCCTGGTTGAAAATTTCATATTTTGGCCGGAAGTGACGTCATACCGGAAATACGTCACTTCTGGTTTTGATATTTTATTGTATGACCGGAAATGACGTATTTCCGGTATGAGGTCATTTCCGGTAAAAATAGGAATTTCAAACCGTAAGTGACGTATTTCCGGTTTCTCAATTCCACATTCGAAGCGCTCGGGCCACATCGACCTGCTACTTATAATAAATACAAATGGTGATTAAAGTTACCAAGTGCCACATTAATAAGAGCTGTGCAAATAATCATGAACAAAAAGAACCCAGAAAACATCAAAGTTTCAAAATTGCTTCCTCGTTCTTTGCCTTCGTTAAAAAAAAAAATCATAGAATCTTCACCCTAGGATCGGAGAAGAGAAATCATCGTAGATGTGTGCGCTACATTGATATTTACAATCTCGCGAGTACGAAGGCGGCATCGGGCACCGTTCCGGCTTCTTAGCTGCAGGTACGAAAACCCTTAAAGCATAATACAACGAAGCGACTGGGTGACTTTCCCTCGGGCGTCCGGCGGAAAGAGGACACAAACAAGGTAGCTCGAGAAGCACAAAGAACAGATGCGTAATGATACAAGGGAAAATAAAAAAAAAAAAAAAAAAAACGTGGACGAACAGCGAGACAGACGCTCTCGGTGGTGTATATTAGGAAGTAAAGAGGGATCAGCCGGGGAAACAGAGTCGGGAAAAGTCGCATTTTCCCTTGAACTCCGCCGCTGCGGGCTGTACATAAAAGTCGCCGGAGTCTCGTGCGAATGCCACTTTACTCCGTCTGGTGTCTAGCGCTACATTCTCGTTTCGATGAGATTGTTAAGACAGCGAAGGACGAGGACGAGAAATGAGTGTCGCGCGACAATTTCGTCGAGCGAAATATGAAACCGTGACAAAGTGCGAGGGAGGCGTTCGCCGGAGAAGAAAAATATTGGTAGCAGCAGAGACGGCGGAGCGCCGGTGCAAATGCGACGTTATATTTTTTTTTGCATTCAGTCGTGCCTGACGCGAATCCGCGAGGCGTTATTGTTATCACGGTAAATGTCCTCGAAGTAGCTCTGCCATGAAAAAAAAAAAAATAAAAAAAAAATAGTCTGGAACTCTCGAGATTGTGCGAAACCAATTTTAAAGTGCAAACGAAGAAGTTCGATTCGTGTCTCGCAGGCATTGAGGCTCCGGCTGCGGAGGCATTTTTTTTTTTTTCAGGGGTGAGGAACAGAAATGTTGTATGCGGTGTATGAGGGTCCGATATTCGCGGTTCAAGTGCGCGAATGGGAAAAAAAAAGAAGGGACGAAAGTTACACAATCGCTTCGAAGGGGCGAGGTCGGCGAGAGTAAATTAGGGGAGGGAAAGAAGGTGGAAAGCGAAGAGTCTCGAAGGCCAGAGGGTGGTTTGTCGAGTGACGATTGCCCCGGAGACCCTCGCGAAGCTTACAAGTCTCCTCCGTATACCGAATTAAATTCCATCGTCGTCCTCGGGGCGCCGCGACAAGAAAGGAAGTTTTAGCTTCGGGGCGGGAGAGGGATGAGACGGTAGGAGGGGGGGAGGGGGGGGGGGGGAGAGGGGGGAAGGACAAGGCCGTTGTACCCGGAGGATCGTCGGGCATCAGAGAGCTATCCTGGCTTTCATACTCAGTTCTGTAATCTATATCTGTCCTGTCGGCGAGCCGTCGCGTACCGTCGACTCGGAATTCAGATTTCCTCGTTCCATAATGCATGAAACGTTTACGTAGCCCCCGAAGCGTTTCGTAAGCCGATGCAAATACGACGCTCCCGGGCTCGGGCTGTGGGATAACAGTGGCAATGCTCGTTTGTTCGTTTCCCTCGGTACCGCTGGTAACACTGCACCGCTGATAATGCCAAGTGGTTTAGTTGTTTCTGATTGCGTTCGTGTTAAATTCGTTAGTTTGCCTTGGTCTTCTGGAGTGTCGGAACTGCAGCTCGGATGGATCGTCATTGGGAGGCTGGTGGACAGGGTCCAGCGTCTTAGGACTGAGACTGGGATGCTGGAGGAGACACTCCAGCAGCTTAGCAGCGAGCTCGGGATGCCGGAGGGGAGACTTCAGCAGGTTTGCATTGAGGTTGGGATTGATAGAAGAGAATCCAGCATCTTGGTATCGGGGTTGGGATGCTGGAGGGGGCTCTTCAGCATCTTAGCATCGAGCTTGGGATGCTGGAGGGGACTCTTCAGCATCTTGGCATCGAGCTTGGGATGCTGATGGAGACATTCGGGCATCTTAGCATCAAGCTTGGGACGCTGGAGGACACAGTGCGGCATCTTAGCAACGAGCTTGGGATACTGATGGAGACATTCGAGCATCTTGGCATCAAGCTTGGGATGCTGGAGGACACACTGCAGCATCTTAACATCGAGATTGAGATGCTGATGGAGACATTCGGGCATCTTAGCATCAAGCTTGGGATGCTGGAGGACACAGTCCAGCATCTTAGCAACGAGCATGAGATGCTGATGAAGACATTCGAGCATCTTAGCATCAAGCTTGGGATGCTGGAGGACACTGCAGCATCTTAACATCGAGATTGGGATACTTGCGGAGACATTCGAGCATTTTAGCATCGAGCTTCGGATGCTGAAGGACACACTCCAGCATCTTAGTGGTGTGTCCTTCAGCATCCGAAGCTCGCATCTAATGCTGAAGGACACACTCCAGCATCTAGAGACTGCGATGCCGGAGGAGACACTCCAGCAGCTTAGCAGCGAGCTCGGGATGCCGGAGGGGAGACTTCAGCAGGTTTGCATTGAGGTTGGGATTGATAGAAGAGAATCCAGCATCTTGGTATCGGGGTTGGGATGCTGGAGGTGACACTCCAGCGGCTTGGCATTGAGCTTGGGATGCTGGCGGAGACAGATGAGCATTTTTGCATCGAGCTTGGGATGCTGGAGCTGATGGTCTAGCATCTTGGCATCGAACCTGGGATGATGGGGCAGATGATCTACCAGCTTAGCATCGAGCTTGGGATGCTGGAGGGGACTCTTCAGCATCTTAGCATCGAGCTTGGGATCCTGATGGACACATTCGGGCATCTTAGCATCAAGCTTGGGATGCTGGAGGACACAGTCCAGCATCTTAGCAACGAGCTTGGGATGATGGTGAAGACATTCGAGCATCTTAGCATCAAGCTTGAGATGCTGAAGGACACACTGCAGCATCTTAACATCGAGATTCGGATACTGGCGGCGACATTCGAGCATTTTAGCATCGAGCTTTGGATGCTGGAGAACGTATTCCAGCATCTTAGCATCGAGCTTGGGATGCTGGAGGACACACTGCAGCATCTTAACATCGAGCTTGGGATGCTGATGGAGACATTCGGGCATCTTAGCATCAAGCTTGGGATGCTGGAGGACACAGTCCAGCATCTTAGCAACGAGCTTCGGATACTGGCGGAGACATTCGAGCATTTTAGCATCGAGCTTTGGATGCTGGAGAACGTACTCCAGCATTTTAGTATCGAGCTTGGGACGCTGATGGAGACATTCGGGCATCTTAGCATCAAGCTTGGGATGCTGGAGGACGCAGTCCAGCATCTTAGCAACGTGCTTGGGATGCTGATGGAGACATTCGAGCATCTTAGCATCAAGCTTGGGATGCTGATGGAGACATTCGAGCATCTTAGCATCAAGCTTGGGATGCTGATGGAGACATTCGAGCATCTTAGCATCAAGCTTCGGATGCTGTAGAACACACTCCAGCATCTTGGCATCAAGCTTGGGATACTGGCGGAGAAATTCGAGCATTTAAGCATCGAGCTTCGGATGCTGTAGAACACACTCCAGCATCTTAGCATCGAGCTTGGTATGCTGGAGAACATACTCCAGCATCTTAGCATCGAGCTTGGTATGCTGGAGAACATACTCCAGCATCTTAGCATCGAGCTTGGTATGCTGGAGAACATACTCCAGCATCTTAGCATCGAGCTTTGGATGCTGGAGAACATACTCCAGCATCTTAGCATCGAGCTTGGTATGCTGTAGAACACACTCCAGCGTCTTAGCATCGAGCTTGGTATGCTGGAGAACATACTCCAGCATCTTAGCATCGAGCTTGGTATGCTGGAGAACATACTCCAGCATCTTAGCATCGAGCTTTGGATGCTGGAGAACATACTCCAGCATCTTAGCATCGAGCTTGGTATGCTGGGGGAGAAACTCCAGCATCTTAGCATCGAGCTTTGGATGCTGGAGGAGATACTCCAGCATCTTAGCATCGAGCTTTGGATGCTGGAGGAGAAACTCCAGCATCTTGGGATCCACGACACCACATTCCGGCATCTTAGTATCGAGATTTCAACTCGCAAATAAACGCGAACAGCCGATTTGATCCTGGTCTCGGTATTCGCGAAGGTCCCCCGCGGCCTCACGCGCACTCGGATCTGTGCGATGACGGACCGGGGATATAATAACGCGCCCTTTGGCTCGGGGATTGCAGCGTCGCGCTTCCGCGAGGATCGCTCGTAAAATCGAAATGGCCCTGCGACGAGACACGGGACCCTCCGTATTTACCGAATAGACAAGATCGATGCCGCGACCGTCCCTCGCACCGTGTATCTCTCTGCCTCCACTCTTTGCTCCGTGTGTCTCCGGAGTGAGAGGAAGATCGAGCCGCGGCGTGACACACCCTAACCGACCGCCCGCGCCTATTCCTGCTTTTCACGGCCCACACTCTACCGATAATGCCAGCTTGGCGCACACGTATAGATATAGCTCCGGCGACATCTATTACATACTACAGTTATAGCTAGGGAGTTTTCTTAAACGCCTTGACACTCTCCGCCGTTCTTTTTTTCCTCGCCGGCGTCGTCGGCAAAACAATAAAATAAAAAATAAAAAAAATAAAAAATAAAATAACAGGCTTCACAATACATTCGTGAGGGGGCTTTCTCGCCGCGCACGTAACGCACACTCGTCCCGACATACGGAGCCGCTTGCGTCAGAGGGAATAGCCTATGTAAATTTATTATTCACCGTGTCTATTATAGAGCAGCGCAGCGCCGCTCGACCTCTCGCGGACGAGACGCTTTTACTCTGGCGAAGTGGTGGCGATAACGGGGTATGAGTTTTATGAAATTTTGTGCTTTCTTGTCTCCGAGGCTATAAGATGGCTTGTGTAAAAATAGATCGGATACTTTCATCAAATGAGATGGATCGACCGATTTTTTTTCTTTATTTTTTTTTTGTACTATGTATGTGGAAATTATTGTCCCTGTGAGTTGTATGAGTTTTATGAAATTGGACGCTTTGGCTTGTCTCCGATACGATCAAAGGGTCCGGTGGAAAATACATCGGACTGTTTCATCAAATGAAAAGCGTCGACCGATTTTTTTTTTTTTTTTTTTTTTGTTCTATGTGTTGAAATTATTGTCCCTGTGAGTTGTATGAGTTTTATGAAATTGGACGCTTTGGCTTGTCTCCAAGACGGTCAAAGGGTCCGGTGGAAAATACATCGAACCGTTTCATCAAATGAAAAAGATCGATCGATATTTAATTTATTTTAATTTTAATACGATATGCGGAAATGCTTGTCTATGTGAGTTTGCTATGAGTTTCATGAAATGTTGTGCATTGGATTATCTCCAAGCCGGTCAAATGGTCTTGCGTAAAATCATCTGACAGTTTAATGAAATGAAATTTAATCAAATTTAGTGAAATAAAAAAAGTACGATATGCGGAAATGATAGGGTACGAGTTTTATGAAATTTCGTGTATTTCCTTTTTTCCAAGTCGGTAAATTGTTCTTGCGTAAAATACATTTTACAGTTTAATCAAATGAAAAGGATCAATCGATTCTTTTTTTTTTATTTATTATTTTTTAATACTATTTGCGGAAATTATTGTCGCTATGAGTTTGGTATGAGTGCGGTATGAGTTTTATGAAATTTTGTGCATTGGCTTGTCTCCAAGTCGATCAAATGGTTTTGTCTAAAATTGATCTCACAGTTTAATCAAATGAAAAGGATCGGTCGATTTTTTTATTATTTTTTTTATACGATATGCCCTAATGATTCTCCCTATAAGTTTGGTATGAGTGGAGTATGAGTTTTACGAAATTGTGCACATTTGCCAGTCTCCAAGCCGATAAGATAATCTTGTGTAAAATACACCTCAACGTTTAATCAAATAAAAAGGATCGAGCGATTTTTTTATATTATTATTTTTGAATACGATATGCGCAAATGATTCTCCCTATAAGTTTGTTTTGCGAAATTGTGCATATTTGCCAGTCTCCAAGCCGATAAGATAATCGTGTAAAATACACCTCAACGTTTAATCAAATAAAAAGGATCGAGCGATTTTTTTATATTATTATTTTTGAATACGATATGCGCAAATGATTCTCCCTATAAGTTTGTTTTGCGAAATTGTGCATATTTGCCAGTCTCCAAGCCGATAAGATAATCGTGTAAAATACACCTCAACGTTTAATCAAATAAAAAGGATCGAGCGATTTTTTTATATTATTATTTTTGAATACGATATGCGCAAATGATTCTCCCTATAAATTTGTTTTCCGGAATTGTGCACATTTGCCAGTCTCCAAGCCGATAAGATAATCTTGTGTAAAATACACCTCAACGTTTAATCAAATAAAAAGGATCGATCGATTTTTTTACATTATTATTTTTGAATACGATATGCGCAAATGATTCTCCCTATAAGTTTGTTTTCCGGAATTGTGCACATTTGCCAGTCTCCAAGCCGATAAGATAATCTTGTGTAAAATACACCTCAACGTTTAATCAAATAAAAAGGATCGATCGATTTTTTTACATTATTATTTTTGAATACGATATGCGCAAATGATTCTCCCTATAAGTTTGTTTTCCGGAATTGTGCACATTTGCCAGTCTCCAAGCCGATAAGATAATCTTGTGTAAAATACACCTCAACGTTTAATCAAATAAAAAGGATCGATCGATTTTTTTACATTATTATTTTTGAATACGATATGCGCAAATGATTCTCCCTATAAGTTTGTTTTCCGGAATTGTGCACATTTGCCAGTCTCCAAGCCGATAAGATAATCTTGTGTAAAATACACCTCAACGTTTAATCAAATAAAAAGGATCGATCGATTTTTTATATTATTATTTTTGAATAAGATATGCGCAAATGATTCTCCCTATAAGTTTGGTATGAGTGGAGTAAGAGTTTTACGAAATTGTGCACATTTGCCTGTCTCCAAGCCGACAAGATAATCATGTGTAAAATACACCCCACAGTTTAATCGAATGAAAAGGATCGGTCGACGTTTTCTTTTTGTACGATATGCGGAAATGATTGTCCTTCGTTCTTTCGGGTCCAAAGTGGTCCCGTAAATATCACCTTTTATCCGAGGCGGGGAGGAGTCTCGATGCATCGTCGAAGTAAAAAAAAAGAGAATAAAGTAAAAAAAAAAAAGTCCGAGTGGCTCTGCCGACGCGAGTTCCTCGACGTCCCGACTAATTTCGCTAATGGCCCCGAATTGCGGCATCGGCCCTGCGCTGGCAGCGGCATCGGCATCGCAGCAGCACTCTCAATGCCGTGTGGCTCGGTAAAATGTTTCGCACGCGCGCACACGATTCTCGTTCGACCGCGGTAATTCGCCCCCCCCTCCCCCCCCCCCCCCCCCACTTCCCCTCTGGAAATTCGGAAATTAAATCGATACCTATAGAGAAGCGCAACCGAGAGCCGTGTACTTAACGCAGCCTACCCTCACTTTAATGCGCGTAATTACGTGATTGAGCGGATGAAGCCGCCAGAAGGAACGAAGAAGATGGGCAAGCGTGTATCAAGAAGAAATTTATTAGCAACATTTTTTTTTTTTTTTTTTTTTTTTTGCCTTCACTTATATAGTGAGAGAAGGGTCTCGGAAAAACTCCCAGCTCATACGGTAAATTTCGACCAGGCAATATGGTGCACACGCGCCGCTACTAGCGATATGTGAAATTTTCAGAAAGGGCCATGGCAATTTTTACCCAACGCATATGGTAATTTTTTTACAGGCGGGTTGACAAAACTTCGCGTACCAGGTTGAGAATTACGTGGATTAAAAATGACAGTTCAACCAATTGAATATATTCTGTCAGAAACTATCGACACTGTAAAAATAAATTGTAAATTTAATGTACCGGAAATTGAAGTTTGCTTAAATTACTTACATCAACTGAACATTGATGTACTTTTATTGTAAAATGAAAATACGAGATATTGAAATTACAAATCTATTGCCTGAATTTTACAAAAATTTCCATTAAAACTCCAAATTTTACGGTAAAACTGCAACGCACATGTGTTTGAAATTTCAGAAACAGTTTATGTAAAAAAAAGCTTCCAATACCGTTCATTAATTTCCAAACAAAATTTTTTTACAGTGTATGTAGACGTTTCCCCCTTTGAACTATTCGTTATACTAGGAAATACTATCCTTTTTCTCAGTCCGGGCGTCACAGCTTATTTTATATACAAATTATTCGACTTCCAGTTATGCTCGTAGGGGAGAGCGGGGCAAAACGGCACAGCGGGGCAAAACGGCATAACGATGCAAAACGCAATTTCGTGCGTGCGGCAAAACGGTCTTCAAAATCCGGACGTATCGTTGGGACAAAATGGGGCATCCAAGAATTATTGGAAAATTGAGTTTTACTCTCACTATCCCGTTTTGTCCCAATGTCCCATTTTGCCCCGCTCTCCCCTATGATAAGAGCGGGGAGGAAATCCTGGCCGGCGCACAGGAGCGCGCTCCGGGAGTTTATTTTCGCCGGCTGGTTCGTGGCCCTTCTGCTGTTCAATATCGGGCTCACCGAAGCGCGGTTAATAACGCGCCCGTATTTAATCCGCGTTCATGTTGGGTTGAATCCCCTTCCCCTTCCCCTTCCCCTTCCCCCCCCCCTCCCCCGCCCTTGGAAGTATTGCCCGATAATCGTTAATAATCCCCGGAGGTATGAAGCCAGGGGAGGCAAAGGACCTTCTTCCCGCTTGGGTCCGCAGAAAATTTTCCTACGGAAACGGGCATGGCTCGCCGGTCGACCGGCACCGGAAACCTTCCAGGGGAACGATTCCGCGCCCCCTATCATCGCCGTTGGATAGGGTTCAGAAAATAACTTCACCGAGCAAGCCGGCGGTCTGGGACGGGTCGGCGGTTTCGACGGTAAGTCCTTGAGATCAACGCGCACCAACTGGAGACTCCTTTGTAGCTTCTTTATTGCTTCCTCCGAGAGGGTGCTTTGTTGTCACGATTTTTTTTATTATTATTATTATTTTTTTTTTTAGTTCATCATCGTTTTCCGAGCACCGGTGCGAACGCGTCCCAGTCGTCGGACAGTCGTATGCAGATTTGACTTGGTCTGAATTGAAGTATTTGAAATCCTATGACACTTGCAATCGATGGACCGAAAAACATTGTGCAAGCTTTGAGCCTAAATTGTTTTATATTGTTGCGTTTTGTTAAAAGACAGACGACATAGAGTCCGGAAATTAGTGCAAGGGTTTTTTCCACATAAGCGACCCAATAATCGGAGAGTTCAACGAAGTTAGGTTGGCCAGCTTTCTACGTAGCTTATCTTCAGTATTGTTTCGCGTAAATATATATATATTTTTTTTCATTTATTTAATTAATATAAATGGCAAAGAAATTCTTTTAGTTGATATGAACTAGTTGAGTTCGTACATCGGAATTCTCGAAATCAATAATTGTCCACTGAGAAAAAAAAATTGGCTGGAAAAATTGGATTAACCAAAAGACGCGGTGACATATGTTCAAAGCTGTCATGTGTTTCATACAAATAAAGCATTGTTTTGTCAAAAGATTATTTGCTTTAATTTATTCAAAATTTGTCGATTGAAACAAACATATTTGTTGTACCAACAAAATACACCTTTCAAAGGTATGTCAACGGGCATTTGCTTAATCCAACCATTTCTTTTCCTCAGTGTCGAAACATTGGAAAATACAGTGTCCGAATTAGGGACGTCGTGATGAAAAACCGCGTCCGTAGACTTGTTCATTTGAACTCTGTCGTTAGTTTCTTTCGTAATTAAACAAATATTTACCTTTTCGTAATTAATCGATGTGCTTTGGAAACTGAAAACTATCAACCTGCCATTGGTTTCATTTAGTTTCTCTAAAAAAAAGTTCTCCACCGATTAACAACCGCCGGAATCTGGGCAAGCGCTCAACCGTCCGAGCATTGGCACACACTAAAAAATAATTTCCTAAAATCACAATACGAAATTCCGTAAAAACAATTCTATTAAATAAGTTCCAAACTCATTCGTTCAGGTTTCAATGTACAAACCCTTTTATTCCCCACCTCATCGCCAATTTTCGTTTCTGAAACTGGAACCGGTTGGCAGGGATCGGAAAATTAACAAATAAATAACAACAAAAATATTAAAAAAAACAAAACAAAACAAAACAAAAATAACAATAAAACCCCATAAATTCTTGTAAAAAGTCCAAACTTTTTGTTTACTGTGCACCTTCGACTGTTCGCCTTGGATATCGGACGCTTTGCCCGGAGACCGTTTCGCTGCCCGAGGAAGTTTCGGGCGTTTCCGAACGTTCGTGAATGCCGTTCTCCCAGGCGATCCAGTGGAACCGGCAAGGCCGATATATATTGTACGCCGATGAAAAGCCAAACGATCGGTGCCCGATGATCCGAGCCCGTCCGATATGGCAGACGTCAAAGGCGAATGCGTCCGTTAGAAACGAGAGCGGACGAGCAGGTTGAGCCATAATGGGGCCCGATACACGTAGGTGGGAACTGAATGCAAAGATAACGAGGAACCTGTGTGCGGGATCGGTGAAGGTGGAACGATCAAAGCCTGCACTTGCCTCGGAGACGCCACCATCCGTCAGATGGAACGTCAGCCTGTTCGTACAGACGCGCATGGATGCGCCCGAATCGATATCACGTTCGGTTCGACGCGTCGCAAGAAACTTTCCATCCATTCGAGATGCAAATTTATGTCGATAGGCCGAGGGTGAACTCATGCAGCCGATGATCCCCCGCGTGTCGCAGAGGGTCATCGATGAAGTTTGACACGTCGAGATGGATTTTGGTTCCTTCCGGCTCGATTGTTCGGCCACGGCCAAACTCTTGTGCGTCACGGCCGATGATGAAGAGATCATGGAGAAGTCGTCTGGCAAGGTGAAGTCACGCTCTCTATAGGGGAATATCACGATCATGAGTGACAGTGTTTCGAGAGAGAGTTAGAGGAATGAGCCTGAAGATATGTGCGTGAGAGTGAACTTCATCAAGTTTGGACGGCTGTGTTTTGCATCCAAGAAACTTCGCTCGGGAAGTTCACTTGGAGAATAAAATCCTACGAGTGGACCATTTTTTTTTTTTTTTTTTTTCTTAGAGAAGTGCACTGAGAAAGACTTGCCGAAGATTAAATTTGATGGTGAACCTGAAGATATCTGCATGAGAGTAAACTTCATCAAGTTCGGACGGCTGTGTTTTACATCCAAGAAACTTCGCTCGGGAAGTTCACTTGAAGAATAAAATCCTACGAGTGGACCATTTTTTTTTTTTTTTTTTTTTCCTACAGAAGTGCACTGAGAAAGATTTGCCGAAGATTAAATTTGATGGAGAACCTGAAGATATCTGCATGAGAGTAAACTTCATCAAGTTTGGACGGCTGTGTTTTGCATCCAAGAAACTTCGCTCGGGAAGTTCTCTTTGAGAATAAAATCCTACGAGTGGACCATTTTTTTTTCATTGTTCCTAGAGAAGTGCACTGAGAAAGACTTGCCGATTATTAAATTTGATGATGAATCTGAAGATATCTGCATGAGAGTAAACTTCATCAAGTTTCAACGACTGTGTTTTGCATCGCACAAACTTGGCTCGGGAATCTTCACTTAGAGAGTAAAATTATACAAGTGAACAATTTTTTTTTCTTCCCAGAGAAGTTCACTGACAAAGACTTGCCAAAGATGAAATTTGACGGCGAGTCTGAAGATATCTGCACGAGAAAAAACTTCATCAAGTTTCAACGGCTGTGTTTTGCATCGCACAAACTTCGCTCGGGAAACTGCACTTGGAGAATAAAATTCTAAAAGTGAAAAGTTTTTCTTTCCTCCTTAAGCAGGGCATTGGCAAAGTCTTACCACAGATGAAATTTGATGATATTCAGATGTCTTCATGGTCATGTTCGAGGAAGGTTTTTCGAGTGCCAGCTTAATGGACGGCTGCCGCGTTATCCGAGCAACTCAGCGTCCCCTTGCAACGCTGGCATGAGAACCCAAGATAACACAAAAAAAAAAAAAAAAAAAACATTGCAAAGATAACGAAGAACCCGTGTGCAGGATCAGTGAAGGTGAAGTCAACTTTTCCAGCTTGGAAGGTCAGTCATGAACTCCGCCACGGCAAGATGCATTTTGGTTCCTTCCGTCTCAACTGTTCGTGCATGGCCAAACTCACACCTCGCGGCCTCCGATCGAGAGATCATGGGAGAACTCATCCAGCAGCGCAAAGTCACGCTGTTTGTCGGTGAGTTTCATGACCGAAACTCTCTATCAAGAGAGTTCGAGGAAGGCTTTTTGAGTGCGAGCTTAATGGGGCAGCCCGTTGTCCGGGCAACTTAGCGCCCCGTGCCACGCTGGCGAGGAACAAAAGGGAAACCCGGAGACTCGCCGAACGAGAGTGGAAAAGACATTGGCGGGGTTGGTTCTTTTCCTATTATCTTTTCCGAGGCCGTTGAAGAAATCGGCTCACCGTCGCCGCGACCGGAACCGCCCCTCGTTCGAGGGTATCCCACGCGGCGAATCGTCCGCGTTATAGAAGCCAGCCGAGGCATCCGGACGGGGCTCCGCGACGACGAGAAGTGCCCCCCCCCCCCCCCCCCCCCCCCCCGAACGCTAAGAATTGTGGGAAATAAATAGCGCAGAACCAGCGGCAGCTCGAGCGGTGCAGGATGAGAAGTTGTTCCCGGCTGGCTGAACGTCGCCCGGCTGCGGGAAACCGGTGCCGGTGAGGAATTTAATTTCGACGTTTTCAAGGGTCCCTCCGTCAGCGCGGAGACACGGGAATCGGCCGTAAGAATGAGCGAAAGTAAGATGGACGCGGCTCTCTGGGACGCCAGGATTAATCTTCAGTTTGGTCACGACTCGAATACAGCCGCGTTAAACCTATGTACAATTGCGTCTTGTTCTTCGCGATGACGATGGGCGATGAAAAGTTCATTGACCCTCCGAGGTACCTAATTCCTCATGATCCGGATCTTCCTTCAGCCTATTTGCCTTCGAGCACTCCTCATAGTCATTTGATTTCCGGCTTCTTTATTTGTATATTCGTTCTCCAACTTTTTCTGCTTCTATTGTGCATAAACACATATCTTCGGCACTTTGCGCGTTAAACCTATGTGCAATTGCGTTTTGTTCTTCGCGATGACGATGGGCGATGAAAAGTTCATTGACCCTCCGAGGTACCGAATTCCTCATGATCCGGATCTTCCTTCAGCCTATTTGCCTTCGAGCACTCCTCATAGTCATTTGATTTCCGGCTTCTTTATTTTTATATTCGTTGCCCAACTTTTTTCTGATTCTATTTTGCATAAAGGCGTATTTTTGGCTCTTGGCGTTTTAAACCTAAGTGCAATTGCGTCTTTTTCGAGCATTCCTCATAGTCATTTGCTTTCAGGCTTCTTTATCTTTCTGTTCGTTGCCCAACTTTTTTCTGCTTCTATTTTGCATAAAGGCGTATTTTGGGCACTTTGCGCGTTAAACCTAAGTGCAATTGCGGCTTGTTCTTCGCGATGTCGATCGGCGATGAAAAGTTCATTGACCCTCCGAGGTACCGAATTCCTTAGGGGAGACCAGGGCAAAATGGCACAGCGGGGCAAAACCGGACAGAGAGGACAAAACTCAATTTTTCAATAATTTTTTGACGAACCATTTTGTCCCAACGATACATCCGGATTTTCAAACCCGTTTTGCCCCACGTACCACCATCGCCACCATCCCAAAGTTATTGGAGAATTGAGTTTTGTCTCATTATCCCGTTTTGCCCCGGTGTGCCATTTTGCCCCGCTCTCCCCTATGATCCGGATCTTCCTTAAGCCCATTTTCCGTCGAGCACTCCTCGCAGTCATTTGATTTCCGGCTTCTTCATTTTTATATTCGTTGCCCAACTTTTTTTTTTACTACATTTTTCATGATCCAGATCTTCCTTCAGCGCATTTTTTCTCAAGCATTCCTCATAGTTATTAGCTTGCCGGCTTCTTCATTTTTATATTCGGTGCCCAACTTTTTTCTGCTTCTATTTTGCATAAATACGTATTTTGGGCGCTTTGCGCGTTAAACCTAAGTGCAATTGCGTCTTCTTCTTCGTGATGACGATGGGCGATGAAAAGTTCATTGACCCTCAGAGGTACCGAATATCTCATGATCCAGATCTTCCTTACGCATACTTTCGCATTTGCCTTCAGGCATTCCTCATAGTCATTTAATTTCCGGCTTCTTTATCTTTCTATCTGTTCTTCAACTTTTTCTGCTTCTATTTTGCAGCAACGCATATTTTCGGCTCTTGGCGCGTTAAACCTACGTACAATTGTGTCTTGTTCTCCGCGATCACGATGACGGATGAAAAGTTCATTGACCCTCCGAGGTACCAAATTCCTCATGGTCCAGATCTTCATTCAGCCCACACCGAGTAAAACACTTTATTTCACGGGCGTCCGCAAATAAATATTAATTTGATTAAAATAAATATTAATTTGATTAAAATAACTATTAATTTGATTAAAATAAATATTAATTTGATTAAAATAAATATTAATTTGATTAAAATAAATATTTATTTGATTAAAATAAATATTTATTTGATTAAAATAAATATTTATTTGATTAAAATAAATATTTATTTGATTAAAATAAATATTTATTTGATTAAAATAAATATTAATTTGATTAAAATAAATATTTATTTGATAACAATAAACATTTATTTGATTAAAACAAATATTCTTTTAATAAAAAGAAATATTTATTTGCGAGTGCCCGTCGAATAAATTATTTTTCCGTGTGCGTTTCCCCTCGAGAATTCCTCACAGTCATCCGCTCTCCGACATCTTTATTTTTCTATTCCTCCTCCGCCGTTTTTCTCATCTTTTGCTTTGCATAAACGCATATTTTCGAGGCCCCGCACGTTTCGGTACGGTAGTGAGTCACGGTCCAGTGACTCGGAGAGCGGAAGAGCCAAGAAGCTGAGAAAGAGCCTCGCCGCTGCTGCCTCGCTTCTGGGGGCTTCGCGAAAGGGCCCTAAAGACCAATTAATTAAATGGAGGTAAATTCATTCATCCGACCCATTAGCATTCGTTGTCGTTAATCGGGACGTTGGGCGTACCGGCTCTCTCCGGCCTGTTGGCACAAACGACGCGCACACACGACGGTCGCGAGTGTGCGTGGCGACGTCGCACATCCAGCTCGTGTACGAGGATGAGTCGTCAAACGAATCCCGCTTCGCCGTTTCGCCGAGAGTGCACGTACCAGTATGAGCCGTACGGGCACAAGTAAGCCGAATTGGGCCCACATGTAACAGGAGACCGTTGGGAACGCTCGCCGATCGCGATACTTCGCCCAATCGCGTATCGTTGTTGCGAACCCGCCACCGATTCGGTAATCGGTCGAGGTAGATTAACGGGCGACCGCACTCTTTCGTTCCCGGACAATCAGCCCCTACACACTCCAATCAACCGCTCCAACCTGCGGCCGCTGGCGTACGGCGGCTGGGATGCATTGTCACGGACGATGACGAGGAAGAACCGATCGGCGCTCGATCGCCCAACGGAGAAAAGTGCTTTTCCTCTTTCCTGTCTCATCGGCGACCTGTAATGAGCCGGAGGAATGTTTCGTCTGCCTCTCCCCTGCGGAAAGGCGGAGATTAATTCGTACTCTTTATGGACTGTGTTCGAATGTAAGTCATTTCGGTATTGATAATATTATGTAATTTACTTCTTATTGTTTCATGGGCAATGCGTGATATTAAATCTAAATCTATGTTGCATCTTTAATTTTCATTTTTTTATTTTTTTTTCATTTTGTACGCACTTTGTAGATCTCGAAGACCTTAATTGGAAGTATTCCTGTTGGGCTTGATTGGTAAAATACGTAATCGTTGGCAGGTATTTTTGAGCGCTGCGGAGAGCGATTTTTTTTAAGACAAATTTTCGATCAGCCGAGGCTGGGTCGGCTTTCGGTTTTTGAGGGATTTTGTTTTCTTCACTTTTTATGTCGATCGGGTGAGGAGGGGCCTTTTCTTTTTTGCTTCCTCATTGAGGAAGCTATGTTTTCGTGAAAAAATCGGGGTTTTAATGGCAGAGTAGTTAAAATCAGTTCAAATCGAACGGATGTATGTGTGTATGTGTGTGGCAGACTTTGCATCGTTTAAAACGACTATGAGTCGGAAACGGTTTGAGATAGCGAGTTGAAATCTGGGGTACTGGTAGAGCGGTCACGTCTCTTCCCTCGGTGCCATTTTCATGAAGATTGAGGCCTGGTTCGATTTTTTACGCGATTTTGATATTTTTTAAAAAAAGTTCGTGGTTGTTCGAACTTGGGTAAATTTTGAGCTATCGTTCTGAAACTGCATACAAATATAATACTGTGATCGAGTTAAAATCTATTCAAGCGATTCGATTTTATGGAATTTGAATTTTTTTTTGAAAAATTGCTAAAAACGATCTACTTTAAATAAATTACACAAAACGACCAATTATGCCAATTTCAGTTGGCGACATTCTACAATAAATTTTGCGACAACTTTTGATCGTTTCAATTTTATGAAGTGTAGACATTTTTTAATCTCATGAAAAAACGTGCATTGTAATTTGCACGTGGATTCTTCATTTATTACAATTCTACGTATAGCTTTCTCTATGAAAAAGCCAAAAATCCATCAGCTCATTATAATAAATGAGGATGCCATGGGCAAATTTCTTTGCACCTTATATTTTCCTTTTTCGGGGATTCCTCCTCTTTTTTTTCTTTTATTAGATGCAAACATTTTTTTAATTTCCAAAAAAAAGGTGCAAAGTAATTTGCACATGGCTTCTTCATCTATCACAATTTTGCACATAGCTTTCTCTACGAAAAACCCAAAAATCAGCTCATAATAATAAATGAGGATGCCATGTGTAAATTGCTTTGCACCTTTTATTTTGCTTTTATGGTCGATTCCTCATTTTTAAATATTCTTCTTCGGGATTCCTCTGCTTTTTTTTTTCTTGTTTTTTTGATGACTAGCTGGGTCACTGTTTGGCTGGATTATTTTTCCCTTTTCTATAGACGTGATTCCCCCTTTTTTTATATTAATTTTTTTTCTCACAGCTCAATCAACTGCTGCAACCTACCATAGCGTTGTCCGGTCCGCATCGTCATGCGCGATGACAACAAGAACCCGATCGGCCCCCGCTCGCCCAACATAGAAAGTGCTTCTCCTCTTTCCTGTCCCATCGGTGTCTTTCCTCTCCGCCGCGCGAGCCTCTCTCTCCCTTCTCCCCCTCGAAACAGAACAAATTCCTCGAATAAATGTTTCAAAGGATTCGTCACCCGGCGAAGAGTGGAAGGTACACGCTTATCGCATTTCACCGCTCCGCCGTCCTCGCACGCCGTTTCTCCCATTCGACACACGCCGTGTCCTTTCCTGTTATTTTATCCTCGCGAATGGAGACGAAGAGGCGCATTCCCGAATAGCGATTAAATATTTTATCGAGCACTCCGCGCTGTCTCGACGATGGTCGATGAGAGATCCTGAGTGCGCTGCCTCAGGAACCGACTATAGGAGATGGAAACTTTGCCGTTTCAAAGTCGTGGAGGGAGGGGGGGGGGGGGGGGAGGGGTGAAGAGGGGAATAATAACGTTATTCATCCGAAGCCCGAGGAGTTCCGATGAAAAATATTTTTACAGTCCCCCGTTATAAATTATTCGCCGACCTTGTTCATTCTCGGCCCTTCAGCCAAGCGGCCCGAGAGGGCGGGGGGCGAAAAAGGGGGGGGGTGGAAATTTTTCTAAAGAACTCATTAACGGAAAAGTTCATTTGGGTTCGGACGATCTTCCGGGTTCGAGGAGTCGCCCGATGAAGGGGTTGGGTTCGACGGCATTAATAGTTTATTCGTACGGAAACGATTGGGAATTCCACTAGCGGAGTTTTCAATCGTATAACCGTGGCGGACTCCCGAGGAATGGCCCGAGTGTCATTATAGAATCGCCGCTTCTTATACATCTGCCCAACAAGTCCTATAACTGTATATATAGGCACGATAAAAGTTTCCGCGAATTAAATTAAAATAAAAAGAGAGAAATATGGGTTTTGGGTGGTGGGGGGGGGGGGGGGGGGGGGAGAGGGGGGGGAGTTTCTGGCCGGATGCCTAGAGAGGACGGTGAGGAATTTGACCATTATTCGTTCCCGCCGTGGCTTTAATAGCGGGACCGGCAGCGTCAGCGGGAAACCCTCCAGAACTCCGCCTCCTCCTCCGTCTCGCTTATAGACTCTTCGGGCGTTTCTTTGACGAAACTTATATTGAAATAAATCAATCGCGGGGAAGAGCGGAGGGGGGGGGGGGGGGGGGGGGTGAAGGGTGGACCGAGATAGATCGGCTGCGGAGGCTGCGGCGTTTACCGATGGGGAAAGCAGAGAGAGGAGAGAGTATCCGGGCTCGCGGAAGAGAACTCATTCTGTTATTACAATAACGAACTTCCGGCTCATGCCCATTATCATATTAAACGCCATCATTACGGCTGATTGATTTTGCCGTCCCGGCTTTGCGACCGGTCGCACGGCATTTCTGACGGATATTCGACCAATACTTTTTCTACGTCGCCCCCCCCCCCCCCCCCTCGGTGCGCGTTCGTGAGGTATTCGGCATCGGGAAAGGTATTTACAGCGGGATTTATTGTTCGACGGGTGCTCCGAAAATTATTGTTTATTTAATTCTAGTAATTGTTTGTTCGATTCAAATAATTATTTATTGAATTTAAATCAGTATTTATTTAATACATATGATTATTTATTTGATACAAATAATTATGTATTTAAGACAAATAATTATTTATTCAATGGAAATAATTGTTTCTTCGATTCAGAATGCAATAGAATATTTATCATGCATATGCAGGCATACAATGATTTATAGACGAGGGTCTTAATATCGCCCCGGTCGTTTCGACATAGTAGATCTGAGAGATTCTCCTAAGACACTTCGATTCAAATAATGATGTAATCGACGTGGGCGTACGAGTGCGCCGAGTGCGACTTACTTTGCGTTCGCTACACAGCAGGAATATCGCATAATATTTTCTGCAACGAATGCAGGAGAAGTGCTACTCCGTGCCTGCTGATTGTGGCGCTGTACAGTCAACATGCGTAAAGTGCGAAACGCGTGCGTAAAGTACGAGACGCGTGCGTAAAGTACGAGAATCGTGCGTAAAATACCAGAAGCGTGCGTAAAGTACGAGGAGCGTGCGTGAAGTACGAGAAGCATTGCGGTAAACTAAAATCAGCCCGATGTGCGCATGCGCCGGGTATTTATAGTACACTTGGCTGTAAAGCGCCACTTACGCCACTCTCGGCAGGCACGAAAAGTACCACTTCTCATGAATGAGTCACATAAATAAATGATTTGTCGGAACATAGATACAGGACGGTCGTCGTGAGACAAATTTATCAGCACAAAAAAAATTCCTTCCGCGCGATCCTCTGCGGAATAATGACACGGAAGAAAATCCGCGAGTTGTGGCCGTAACACGTGCGGATATCGAGAATCCGTCGAGGGAGTGTGAGCGCGAGGGGAGAGGGGGGGGGGGGAGGTGGGGGTGGCAGGACGAGACAGTGTCGAAGTACGTAAATCTCGGTTGGCAGCGGAACCTCGATTAGCAGCAGATTTAGTGCCCCTGCGGGGAGGTGAACCATTCCTGTTCCTCCACGGCAGAGTCCACCGCGGACTTCATACCGGAGGAGAAGAGGCGGAGGCGGAGGCGCGGGGTTATGCCGGTATACGCCAATCTCGGGCGAAGCCACCGGTGGAAACCACCGGAGTTCGAGTTAAATGGTTTATGCAAGACCGAACGAAGCGGTAATGAAGTTCTCGCACCAGCGTGTACAGGATAATCTACCCTACGTCACGATTTATCGTCCGTTTAATACGGTTATGTGCGGATACGAGGTCTAAGTTAAGCTCCTGGGCGCTCACGTATGTACCTCACCGATCGAACCGAAACCGCGCGCTCGCGCGCGTGTGTATGTGCGTATGATAAGCCGTGTGCGCCACCTGAAATTTATACCGTCCGCGGCATAACCGCTCGAATGGGCTAGACGAGAGTTGCGGCTCCCCGGAGTTTCGTCCCTCGATATTGCAACTATCGCTCGGTCGTATAACGGATTTATTTTCATCGCCGGAAGAGGAGATTGTCGTTTCGGTCGAAAAGATTTGGGATAAAAGTGACGAACGCGCCACTAAAAAGTTTGGATATGTATGTTCCGGCTCCGGGAGTCGAAATCCACGTGGGTGAGGGAGAATTACCCTGAAGATGGTCGGCATGAGAGTAAATTTTGTTTAGTTGTAACGGGTGTGTTTTGCGGAGCACAGACTTCGCTCCGGGAAGTTTACTTAGGGGTGGATTTTATGGATGCAAGTTTGAACTTAAGATTGCTCTTGAGATAGAACCTAAGATTGAAGTTTGGTCCGAACTTCATTGTGTGCTCAAGATATATCTTAAGTTCGAATTTGAGATCTGTCTTAAGTTCGAATTTAAGATCTGTCTTAAGTTCGAATTTGCGATCTATCCTAAGATCGAATTTACGATCTATATTAAGTTTGATCTTGAGTTCGATCTCAAGTCTGAACTCAAACTCGAGTGTAGATCGAGTTCGATACGAAGTTCGAACTTAAGATCGAACTTTGACGCTTTTTCGGCGCAGAATCCATAGAATCTCTCTCCGATAACCAATCACCTACCCACCCCGCGACTCCCTTTTTTATTCATCAATTTTTCAAATTCTCATTTGTGTCAAGACGCACTGGTCCATTTTACCCCAACCCTCCTATAACCTGTTTCTACGTTTTTTTTTCAAATCGGCATCTGTGTCAATACACACCGGTCCATCTTATCTTCTCGTCCCGTATTCACCCCTTCTACCCTGTTGATGAAAAAATACCGGAATCCTAAATCTCCGATAATCTTTCGACGTCTTCCATTGTTTAGATCTTTTCCCAAATCGGCATTTGTGTCCTTTTTGACCCTTTGAACCATTTTGAACCTTATTCACCCCTTTTACCCTGTCAATGAAAAAAATACCGGAGTCCTAAATCTCCGATGACCATTCGATGTCTTCCATTATTTGGATCTTTTTCCAAATCGGGTTTTGTGTCCCAACGCACTGGTCCATCTTACCCCCTCGGCCCCTATTCTAAATCTCCGATAACCATTCGAGGTCTTCCATTTTTTTGATCTTTTTCCAAACCAGCATTTGTGTCCGAACGCACTGGTCCATCTTACCCCCTCGGCCAGTAGTCACCCTTTTACCCGGTTAATTAAAAAAAAAAAAAAAAAAAAAAAAAACCCTAAACCCTAAAACTCCGATAACCAACCAACCAACCCACCCGACGTCTTCCCCCGCACTATCCCGACAAGCGCAACGAGAAACAGACGACGAGAGATTTAATCGGACATTGAAGAACAATAGAGTGGGTTCTGGTCCTTCGGTCCCACTCCCCGGTCCGCGTCCGCGCGTGATCGGAATTCGCTCGAGCGCTCGGTCGGACATGCGGTTAGGAGTACGAGAAGGTAAACAGTGAGATCTCAGAGAAAGCGCGATAGCGAGAAAGACGCAGGAAGTGAGTCGCGAGTCGCGCCACCGCGATGTTTCTCTTGGACATTACCAACCCCACGTGCTCTCCTCATCGCCGTCGTGGCTACTCGAGTACCGTCGACGATCGTCGCGTTACCGCCGATCTTAAAGAGAGCAGCCCCGAGCAAAGAACAAAAGTGAGCGATCAAACGAGCGTGCAAAGAAGCGCCGAAGAGAAACGGCGCGGAAGAAAATAACCCGGCAAAAAAAAAAAAGGAAGAAACCGAACGGACCAACGAGCTATAGACGGGCTACGAAGCGGCAATCGGTGAAAGAGACCTACGGCGAAGGCGCTTCCATCAGTGACCGATGTTTGCTCTAGCCCGGTCAGGGCTGAAAGCTTTTGCTCCGAGTAAAAGCTCCTTTCATACCTGCTCTTCTCCGCCCTCGCGGTCGCGCTCCTCGCTCAAGGTGGAAGCACCAGTCGCCGCACACCTGAGGGGGAAGTTTCAGTCCCAGAATACGCATGGAAAGTCGCAGGGCAAATCAGGCTGATATGGCCGGGCGGGTGAAATGACGACGTGATTTCTTTTAACGTGAGAAACGAATTGCCCTGCCCTTTACATAATTTTTCGTATAAATGTGAATACAATGTGATTGCGCCAAAAATTATAAGATTGCATGTGCAAGGGTCAGTACGAACGATTAATCCCTATTTCGTATATAAATGCCCATATATATAATTTGTATATGAATCCCTATTTCATATATAAATTATTGGTATGGCCAAGCTGGTGAAATGGCCCCGAGTGATTTCTTTCAACGTAGCAAACGAATCGCCCTGCCATTTACATAATTTTTAGTATAAATGTGAATACAATGTGATTGCACCAAAAATTATAAGATTGCATGTGCAAGGGTCAGTACGAACGATTAATCCCTATTTCGTATATAAATGCCCATATATATAATTTGTATATGAATCCCTATTTCATATATAAATTATTGGTATGGCCAAGCTGGTGAAATGGCCCGCGTGATTTCTTTTAACGTAAAAAACAAATGGCCCTGCCCTTTGCATAGTTTTTAGTACATGTGAATACAATGTGATTGCACCAAAAATGATAAGATTGTACGTGCAAGGGTCAGTACGAACGATGAATCCCTATTTCATATATAAATTATAGATATGGCCAAGCTGGTGAAATGGCCCGCGTGATTTCTTTTAACGTAAAAAACAAATGGCCCTGCCCTTTGCATAGTTTTTAGTACATGTGAATACAATGTGATTGCACCAAAAATTATAAGATTGTATGTGCAAGGGTCATTACGAACGATAAATCCCTATTTCATATATAAATCCCCATATATATAATTTATATTTGAATCCCCATTTCATATATAAATTATAGGTATGGCCAAGCTGGTGAAATGGCCCCGCGTGATTTCTTTCAACGTAACAAACGAATGTCCCTGCCCTTTGCACAGTTCCGGCGGTCATTGTACAACTACATGGTAGATTGACCATATTTCCGACGCTTGGTAAAAAATGACCGTCATTGTCATTTTTTGTCATTTGTCAAAACACCATAGATTCGAAAAAATACCAAAATGACGGTTTTACGACGCTAATTTTTGTGTAAATCGACATCCAGAAATGATGGTCATTGCACATCTTTACTTCCGATACGGTACAGTTTTCTCATCTGTTAGAGTTGTGAGTGGTAGAGATGTAAATGTGCCTGGTCACATCACCCCAACTATCCCAATCTCCGTCTCTGCAGCGCGCAGACTTCGTGCGGCCACTGGTACGTCCACGGTCGCAGGGAGCTTCTCCTCACTTTATCGCCGATATAGAGATACACACCTCAGCAGACAGTTAACCTGATCCCGAGCACGCCGCACATTTCCGCTTGCGTGAGCCAGAACGGTTGGGTCGTAGTCGTACGATATTGGTACCGGTGGTCGCGCGAGGATGAAACCGTGGCCAGCCGTGGCTCTACATAAGTAATCTGCATCTCTCCCAGTTACCCGCCGGTACAACGTTGACCCGGGTATCGATCTCTCGGGCACTTACCGTAGGTACGGTTGTTAGAATTGCGAGCTGATCAGCGCCGGCATTGCGAAGTACCGCGTATGGGGAGGCGGAGAATGTGTGGATGCGCGAACCGGTGGTCAGCGCGTGTATGCACGTACAAAGTACATCCTTCTGCACGGGCGGCGCAGTGGCCTTTGAAGCCATTCATGACCACGGTCGGGACCACCGAGTGCAGTCCTAGGGGGCCTGCGGTACCGGTTGCAAACGAATGAACGCAGAAACGTAGGAGCTCCTCGACAAAGGACTAGCGAGGGTTCCACACACGACCACGCGAAACGTTATCCACGCGTCGATTGATACGAATCTCATTCATTTTATCGATGCTCGTACATGCACGGGCGTTGCGAGAGCGGATTCGTGCGGGAATTGTATACACATTTTCTGCAGATCCGACGGAGCAACTCAATCAATTTAATCTGTTGAATCTCAGAATCCGGGCGCAATTTCGTTTTAGCGAAGCTTCGCGGTGGAGATCGCTGATTGAAAGGCGATTCATATTTCTTGTTTAAGCGAGGATGGAACGAAACTCTGTAGCTCGGAGAGCCGGCAGACCGGGAGGGGATTATCCGGTGGCGGATTGAACGCGGGGATGAGGAAATAGTCATTTTTGTGATGGGATTGAAATTTGGAAATTAAAGGGGTGGGTAAAGATTCATATTTGTTGTATTGGAATTGAGCTTGTTAAAAAGAAAATATTGAAAACTTTTAAAAAATCGTGGCGCGTCGAATTAAGCTTGGTTTCAGCTATCCGGGATTTCTTCGGAATTGCTGTAGACTGTTGAAAAAAATTATCAACTTAATGTACTAGGCTGGGAGTTTTCATGCTGAAACTTGTACATTAAATTTAATGTTCAATTTTGATGAAAATTTAGTGTACTTTTGCAGTGATATTGAAGTAAACTTTTGGAATTAAAGTACTTGAATAGTCAAATTTAGGGAAATTATTTAAATTAATGTATTTCTGAATTTTTTAATGTACTTAAAATTTTTTATCATAATGGTACATGAAACTTAATTTACCAGTTTAGGCGTAAAAACTTCCGGTAACCGTACATTAAATTTCATACAATTTCTTTACATTGTATATATCTACTGCGATAGGATATGATATGATAGGACTGAATATCTAGAGCGGATTATCCGCGCTGATGAGAAAATAGTACTTCTTTTTTAACAAGCTGAAATCATGGAATTAAAGGGTTGCGTAAAAATTCATATGTACTGGATTAGAAATTACTTTACTTAAAAAAAAAAATGTAATAAAAAATCATGATATTCCATTCGGGATAACCGTGGTTCCAGATATCCGGGGTTCCTTTGGTTCTACTGTGTATCTACAGTGATATTGTATGATATTCACTGTATGTCTAGAACTGATTAATCTGGAAGCAGATTAACCGCGCAGATGAGAAAACAGTATTTTTTTTTTAACAGGATGAAACCTTGGAACATAAAGGGTTGCGTAAAAATTCATATGTACTGGATTAGAAATGACTTTACTTTTGAAAAAATGTTAAACAAAAAATCATTATATTTCATTCAGGATAACCGTGGTTTCTTCGGTTTCACCGCATATCTATTGCGATATGATGACAAAATAGTACTTTTTTTAACAGGGTGGAACCTTAGAACTGAAAGGATTGCGTAAAAAATCATATGTACTGAATCGGAACTTCTTAGAAAAAAAAAAAAAAAAAAAATCATGACATTTAATTCGGATGAACCGTGGTTTCATCTATCCGGGGTTTCTTCGGTTTCACTGCATATCTATTGCATAACAATGAAGGTACAGCCACCCGGTAGAACGAAGGTTCACCGCGAGGAAAAAAACGCACGAGGGAAGAAAAGGGTAATGAATCTCCGCGTCTTGGGTTACCAATGAAGATTCTATAGTGGGATCCTGCTTTTTTTTCTTCTTATACCTCAACACATACACTGCTCCCGCGCGTCATTATTTTCGATCCTGGTGAGAAGGCAAGGAAATCTGGAGGGAGCGTCACGTACTCGTTGCTCCTTCGCTCTTTCATCTTTACGATCCTTCTTTCTTGTGTATCGTGGTGCGTGGTGAGCCGGAACGCCGCGATATCGTATTACCCGAGATAACGAAAAGGCACAAAGAACCTCCGTCGGAGGTGGGGTACCTAGGCTCTTGCCGCTCTCAATATCTCGCCCGCTTGTCCACGGGACCCTTTATTGAACTCCTTCATTGATTCGTTGGCTCTTGTGTAAAGCTCGAACGGTATTTCCCAATCTCAACCGGGCTCCATTTTGCGATCTCCGACTTGGCCTGGATATCGGCAACGCTAAGCTGGCCTGATATGGCAGAATCATCCTGATATGCCAAAATCAGCTTGATATGCGACAATCAGCTTCATATTTCAAAATCAGCTTGATATGCCAAAATCCAAACAGATATGCCAAAATATGACAAAACCAGCGCCGCATGACAAAATTAGCCCCATTTGATTAAATTAGTCTGATATACCTAAATGTGCCCGATACGGTGAAATCGGGCCAATATGGCGAAATAACTCTGATATGGCGAAATAACTCTGATATGGCAAAATAACTCCAATATGGCAAAATAACTCTGATATGGCAAAATAACTCTGATATGGCGAAATAACTCTGATATGGCAAAATAACTCCGATATGGCAAAAGAACTCCGATATGGCAAAAGAACTCCGATATGGCAAAAGAACTCCGATATGGCAAAAGAACTCCGATATGGCAAAAGAACTCCGATATGGCAAAAGAACTCCGATATGGCAAAAGAACTCCGATATGGCAAAATCACCCTGATATGGCAAAATCACCCTGATATGGCAAAATCACCCTGATATGGCAAAATCACCCTGATATGGCAAAATCACCCTGATATGGCAAAATCACCCTGATATGGCAAAATCACCCTGATATGGCAAAATCACCCTGATGGCAAAATCACCCTGATGGCAAAATCACCCTGATATAGCAAAATCACCCCGATATGGCAAAATCACCCTGATATGGCAAAATTACCCTGATATGGCAAAATCACCTTGATATGGTAAAACCAGCCTCACACAGCCCAATCTGCCTAATATGGCAAAATCTGCCTGATACGGCCCATCTGCTTTACCCCGCATCTGGCAAATATCTGACCGTCCTGACCCGACATCCCTTATCGATCCCTGATATGTGGCAGATGAGATATATCCAGCAGCCCGACTAAGTGTCTACTCGAGCATCGAGAAGAGATCCGGTTGATAAATTCCCTCGAAATCTCCAGCGAAGCGGTCGTTGATGTTAGCCCGATGCCGATCCTCCGCGGTGAGACAAAGTACGGACTACACCAAGACGAGACACAGAAGGTACATTGCCGAGCTCTCGGATCTCGCGTGCATTCGAAGTTTCCTGTCGCGCCTCGTGTTTCGGGATAAGAGCGGGTGAGAACTCTCGCGAGCGAAGGAGCGACCAAGTCGACAGAGGAACCGCCGCCCCGGATGCTGCTGCACGGGCTCGAGCTGGCGAGTATATCTTCCGCACCGGCTTAGTCAGCGCTAAGTTCTGTCCAACAATATCACACTATATATATATATATATATATATATATACACATATATACGTGTATATACACATCTCGACTGCTAAAAGACATAAGGGCGGATTTCTCGGGTTGAAACTTTCGAGTTACGCCCGTTTGTTTCTCAGCAGTTGACATAGCACGAAGACGATGTTTTGTCGTCGCCGTGATCGTCGCGGCTATGTCTAAGCACATTCACGGATAATCCACGTGTACATCCTCGATGTCAAGCATCGGTGCTTTATTGCATCGTCGCCATTTATGGGTGCCAGCTTGTACGACATGATTTCAGACGGGCGATAACAATTCCCCAACGTGTTTATCGTCAGGGTTGACGAAATCACTGCAATAATTATTTATGCCGGTCGTTGACTTGGGAAGCGAAATTATCGCTGTCGTTTGTTGCCAACCATAGAATCATCGACAAAGGCCTATTGAAGTGTCCGGTCAAGCGTCGAATACGTTGTGTAAAGCTCGAACGGTATTTTTTCGATCTACAGCATACTGTTAAAAAAAATCGTAGGCAATTTAATGTAACGGGTTGAAAGGTTTTATCGAAAAAGTGGTATATTAAATTTCATGCACAATTGTGGTGAAAAATCAATGATTAGTGTATTAAAAATATTGGGAGTACTTGATGTTTAATAATTTTTTTAATAATTAGTTTAGTTTTTGTGAAAAAGTATATTAATTTTCCATCAGAATTATACATGAAATTTGATGTAGAAGTTTTTGCATGAAAACTTTCAATCCGGCACATTAAATTTACCATTTCTTTTAAGAATGTATCTTTAAACATAAACTGATATATTAACTTTCTCGCGCAATTGTAGTGAAAAATTAACGTTCAGTACATTAAAAACTTTACAAAATACTTCATCTTTAATTTTACTATAAGAGAACTTTGATTCCGATAATGTATCGCAATTTCACTCTAAAAGTTTTTGCATTAAAACTTCCAAGCCGGTAAATTAAAAGTACCATTTTTTTTAAAGTGCACGCTTATTCTGTCATCTCCGCATTGGCCCGAATGTCGCTAAGGCCATGTACACAGAAGAAAAAAAAATCGCTCGCGGGCTGCCGAAGAAAAAAATGTTTGTTTCAATTCCACTTTCAAATTCTTACAATTCCATGTGCCATTGAAACAACGTCGGCAAGACTGTCAAGCTGACACGTTATCGTTTCAATCCGGCATGAAATTGTAAGAATTCACTAGAATTGAAACAACATTTTTCACATGAATCATTTATATGAATTTTTACTTGAGCAAAGCTCGCTTTGCTTAATAATTTCCGCAAGCAAATTTGACTCGAATCACTTATATTTTTCCTCGGTGTACCGATATGGCAAAATCACACACGGACCATATAAATCCCAAAACTTCCACACCTGACTTCGCTGCCGAAATCGCCGCAACAATCATTAATGTCGTCTCATGACTCGGGTAAGCGAAATTATCGCTCTCATTTGTTGCCAACCATCTCGTCCTCGACGAAGCTCCAGTGTGCAGTCTCCGTTCGATCGTCGAATACCTGGACGACGATCGACGAGCAAGTGCGCACGCACACCGACGACAAACGCGACAGTCCCGAGGGGGATTCGTCGGTGTGAGGCGACTATGAGAAATTCCGTGATTCGAACAGGGCGAGGGACGGAATCGAGTCCCGAGCGGGTTCGAATCAGACGGTGGCCATACAAGTATGTCGACGGCAACGGGAGAACGGTAACGCGGTGGAGTCGTGTGAGAGACACGCGAGGGGAGGGACGCGCGAGACTCGAAAGGGGTGCGCCGGTTCTCACGCCGAAATCTTGGAATAGTTATACCGGCTATGATGTAATGGTTCCCGTTCGGCGTCAGAAAATTTCTCGTTAATGGCATCCCGTCACCCGTCGAGTTTCTCCATTAACGCGGTGTCTGAGTAGCGAACGGAGGATAATTCCTCGGAGCCAAAGAAGGCGCGGTATGAATGGGGAGGACGATGGATGAGTTGCCGGTGGAAATGAGACGACGAACAGAAACGATCTTCCCGAAGGGAATCCCGAATTCCCTGCCGTCTCTACTGTTCTCCCCGTACAAGTCAAACAAGCCGAATGGCGAATTCATCGAGGATTCGCGGAGAGTTTCCGTTTGTGTTCCTACGTGCCTCTGATCGTTAGTGTGGTTTGATGGAGAAATGAGAATTTGGGAATGGGTATACAGGATATTCGGGACAAAAGAAAGACTATGCAGGAAGGGCTTCGTCTCGTACCGCGTGAATTATCGTTGCCTGATTGGAAAATTGTCGATTCTTCCAATCACGCAATCGGCAATTGACGTCAGACGGGATGTACGTCACTTCCGGTTTGGAAATATCATTTTTCGACCGGAAACGACGTAGTTCCGGTGTGACGTCACTTCCGGTTTGAAAATATTTTCGACCAGGAATGACGTATTTCCGGTATGACGTCACTTCCTGTTTGAAGATCTCATTTTTCGACCAGAGGTCATGTATTTTCGGTATGACGTCATTTCCGGTTTCAGAATCTCATTTTCCGACCAGAAGTCATGAATTTCCAGTTTCAAAATCTCATTTTCGGCCAGAAGTGATGTGTTTCTGGTTTCAAAATCTCATTTTCCGACCGGAAGTGATGTATTTCCGGTATGGCGTCATTTCCGGTTTCAAAATTTCATGTTTCGACCAAAAATGACGTCATACCGGAAACACATCACTTCCGGTTTGAAAATCTCATCTGTCGCCCGGAAATGACGTATTTCCGGTATGACGTCACTTCCGGTTTGAAAATCTCATTGTTCGACCAGGAGTGACGTCATACCTGAAACACTTCACTTCCGATTCGAAAATCTCACCTTTCTCCCGGAAATTACGTGTTTCCGGTATGACGTCACTTCCGGTTTGAAAATCTAGCTTTTCAACCGGAAGTGATGTCACACCGGAAACACATAACTTCCGGTTTGAAAATCTCACCTTTCGCCCGAAAACGACGTGTTTCCGGTGTGACGTCACTTCCGGTCGGTGAATGAGATTTTCAAACCGGAAGTGACGGATTTCGGGCGCGCGACGCCCGTTCGCAAGCATGATAATAATTACGAAAGAGAATAAGGGATACGCGATCCGGGCTTACGTAACTCAGACGATACTCCGTATTCCAAGCGAGCTATGCATACGTCGGCTGCCGAGATATGCGCGCATCAGTGGCTCCAATGTACCAGATCCATGTTGAGAGAGCTGCCAGAGCCTAGCTCGTAGATAACACACAGACCCAGATGCATTAGCGGCGGAGGGTTTTGAGCACCTAGCAAGTGTGCTCCTGACGTGCATGACTCCACGCGAGGGTAAAGCGTGTTCACCGGTTGTTGCAACAGAGTCTGGCTTAATGTCTGAGCGTGACACGGCCGCGTGCACGCGGTTACTCTTTATGCTTGGGAAAATCTACCGAGCAGTTTCACTGTGATTTCTCCGACTTGTTGAACCAGTGTACGAACCACAAACTACAACGTACCTGCGAGCAAGCTATACACACATCGACATACTGAGAATGAAAAGGGCGTATACGACACAGTTTAGCATGCAAAGGTCGCGACTTACGCCCTTCTGGTTCTTGGGTTTCGATACATCGACCTTACTCTTGTGTGCACAATATGGTGGCTCTTCGACTTGCCCCGGCGCACGGTACCCTCGTCCATCGCGAATTCACGCCAATGAATTCGGTATACGCAATATTTGCCAACACAGCATTTTTTTTTCTTCCCGAGCGCAATGTCCAAAATCAGTTAGGCGTAAATGGAAGTCTGTAGAACCATCGATGCAAATTTTTAACCGAGGCTGATGGATGGTATTTTTTTCGGATTTATAAATCGGGAAAAAAAAAAATAGTGGAAAAGCAACGAAAATACTATAATGTTTTCGTTGCGTTTCATTTCTTTTTCAATTATTTTTGTTTCAATCGGAAAAACTTTTATTATTCTTCTATAATTTTCCTCGCGAGAATTAAAATCTGCGACGTCATTCGCCGCGGTTTCGCTGACGATTTTGAGACTTACGTCCTCCGTTTCGTAGCACTGATTCCAATTTACATTATCGTTTTCCTCGCTTTCCCATTTCTTTAAAAATTATCTTTCTCATTATCATTATAAACAAAACAAAAAATATATATACTCTTACCATTGTTCTATAATTTTCCTCGCGAGGATTAAAATCCGCAGCGTTATTCGTCGCGGGGGGTTTCGCTAACGAGTTTGAAACTTGTGGCATCCCGCTAGACAATCGAGTTTCAATTCGGATCCGTCGAAGCGGAGCGTTTGTCACCCGGGCACCGCGGCGCCGACCGCTTGAACAAGCAATCGATTCCATTAATGCGACAATGGCCATGACTCTCCCGCTGCCGCGATATACCATTCACTCCATCAACCGACGACGCCCTCTTCGACACTGCTCGGGGGGGGGGGGGGGGGGGTTGTATATTCTAAAACCTCACTCCCGTCCGATAGAGCAACGTTCCGACTCCGTCGACCGAGCGTCGGCGAAACGAGGACGGAACGATCCTCCGGAGTACGAGCGTAAGGTTTTGGGACTGCAACCCCTGTCATCATCGACGAGTACCAAGACAACGCCGCAACTAATTCTCACACCGATCCTTTATGCTTGCTCTTCGCTCGTCTGGCTTCGCCGGCAATCCTATTTTCCGTAACTGTCTCGAAGAGATCGCTACATTTCCACTCCAACTTTGGCTCCGTAGCGATTGCGACGCTGGCGTTCGCACCGTAGATTTCGAGGAAATCGGATCACAATTGAGAACAGAAATATGTAGCCTGTAAAACAACAATTGTAAATTTAATGTACCGAACTGGAAGTTTCTATGCAAAAACTGGTACATTAAATTTAATGTATAATTGTGATGAAAAATGAATATACTTTTTCGTTGAATTTAAAGTGAACTATTAAAATTAAAATACTTTCATAGTAAAATTAAGGAAAATTATTAAAAGTAAAGTATTCCCAATAATTTCAATGCACTGAACATTAATTTTTCATCACAATTGTACATGAAATTTAATATACCAGTTTCTGCATTAAAACTCGTGAGCCACCTGACAAATTACCTGACAAATCACATGTAACTCATGTGATTTGTCAGGTAACAAATTTCCAGAATATCGCAGTTGTTATAATTGCACAACTGTAGTATGTTGGATCAAAGTGTCATAGGCCATCGCGTGGATCAATCATTCGATTAAATGACATTCTCGGGAATCAATATTTTAATAAATGTTCAATTCACTACTCGAAACAATCTGTCCTCTCGGTTTTCCAACTCCAACTCCAACTCCAACTCCAACTCCAACTCCAACTCCAACTCCAACTCCAACTCCAACTCCAACTCCAACTCCAACTCCAACTCCAACTCCAACTCCAACTCCAACTCCAACTCCAACTCCAACTCCAACTCCAACTCCAACTCCAACTCCAACTCCAACTCCAACTCCAACTCCAACTCCAACTCCAACTCCAACTCCAACTCCAACTCCAACTCCAACTCCAACTCCAACTCCAACTCCAACTCCAACTCCAACTCCCATTCCTCTTCCAATTCCAACTCCAACTCCAACTCCAACTCCCATTCCTCTTTCAATTCCAATTCCAACTCCCATTCCTCTTCCAATTCCAATTCCTATTCCCCTTGATCGGTCTTCCAACCGATTCTCCTGCGATCGTCTCATTAACTGTGAGAGCGAGTCAACGATAGGATTTTATCAAAACTAAAACTCTCGGTGCCGACAATGAATCATGATAACATTTATCCAACCTCCCCGAAATTATTTCTTTGATAAAAAAAGGCCTGTCCCTCTCCGTTCCGATCGCCGATGAAATTTACCAACATATTCATCGATGTCGATCGCCGAGATCGAAACCCCTACAGTGTTCACCACCAATGTCGAACCCCTACGCGGGCTCGCTGCAAAAATAATACATCACGCTCGAGCAATTTGAACGGTTCGCGGGGTACACAATCGGGCGGCAGTCGGATGGAGGCGGTACACGTCGCAAATCCTGACGAGGAGCAGCGTTATATCAGCGATGCCCGGCACATTATTTATTATTATTAACGTTATTCATGCGCACTTGTCAATAGCACGCATTTCCACTCGGCCCCTCCGCACCGCCGCCGATGACATCGACAGACAGCGCTACACCCCCAGGCCGCCCGGATGACATTCGGACATCAACCTTCGTCCACCCCGCTGTACTGTCTCCCGGTGTTTGCATCATCCTCCTACCCTCATTTCGCATCCCCGTTCTCCGCTCGGTGGTAACGCGCACGAGCGAATTGCCAGCCCTCCGGGCTCTTCCAATGTAATTTTGTTGTCTATCGGCGAATGAAACGAACCTGCCGAATGGAATCATTGATTATTGAATCCACTCGATCTTCTGCGTTGTCCGTAGAAGAATGATGGATGCGCGAAGTCATTTTTTTTTTCTTTTCCTTTTTTTTATATATTTGATTTTTCAACTCGCATCGAGCGTGACGAGCTTGTTAATTTTCGGATTATTGAATCATGATTTCGTTGTCACTCAGCTAATAAAACAACCCGCCGAATGGCATATTGGTTATTCAATCGATTCAATTTTTTACATTATCCGAATAATCGATGCGTGAAGTAGTTTTTACTTTCCCTTTTTTTTAATATACTTTTTTTTCCACTCCCTAATGTAAAAAAATGCAATCAAAGGGGAAAGCGCGCGTCCATTCGGAGTCCATCCTGCGCGAGTATCTTGTTTATTTTCGGATTATTAAATCATGATTTTGTTGTCAATCATCTTATACAACATCTTACATCTTACTTCTTATACAACCTACCGAATGGAATAATCGATGTGTCTAGTAATTTTTTATTTCCCTTTTTTTAATATATTATTTTTCACTCCCAACTGTAAAAAAAAAAAAAAGAAATCAAAGGGGAAAGCGCGCGTCCCTTCGGAGTCCATCGTGCGCGAGTAGCTCGTTTATTTTCGGATTATTAAATCATGATTTTCTTGTCAATCATCTTAAACAACAACCCACCTCATGGAATAATCGATGTGTCTAGTAATTTTTCCTCTCCCTTTTTTTAATATATTTTTTTCGACTCCCAACTGTAAAAAAAAAAAAAAAACGAAATCAAAGGGGAAAGCGCGCGTCCCTTCGGAGTCCATCGTGCGCGAGTAGCTCGTTTATTTTCGGATGATTAAATCATGATTTTCTTGTCAATCATCTTAAACAACAACCCACCTCATGGAATAATCGATGTGTCTAGTAATTTTTCCTCTCCCTTTTTTTAATATATTTTTTTCGACTCCCAACTGTAAAAAAAAAAAAAAAAAAAAAACGAAATCAAAGGGGAAAGCGCGCGTCCCTTCGGAGTCCATCGTGCGCGAGTAGCTCGTTTATTTTCGGATGATTAAATCATGATTTTCTTGTCAATCATCTTAAACAACAACCCACCTCATGGAATAATCGATGTGTCTAGTAATTTTTTCTCTCCCTTTTTATAATATATTTTTATCGACTCCCAACTGTAAAAAAAAAAAAAAAAAAAACGAAATCAAAGGGGAAAACGCGCGTCCCTTCGGAGTCCATCGTGCGCGAGTAGCTTGTTTATTTTCGGATTATTAAATCATGATTTTCGTATAGGCGGAGAGCCAGAGCTGCGGGGACCCGGTATCCGTATATCCATTCCGCTCGCACTTCCGGTTGACAGGAAACGTCATACGGCGACGCCAATGCGTATCCCTGGGTGACCCTCGACACCGGGTGTCAAGGCTTGATGTCCCGTCATGGTTACCCATCGCGCGAGATTGGGGGCGAGACGGCAGCATCACGGTCCGCTGTCATGATAGCGAGAGGACGGGGCTTTGCCGAAGGGAGAAACCGAGGGGATCGTGTCATACCCCTGCCGCCCCTGTCTGACAGTCTCCCAAGCCCAACACCCACGACTACCGAATCCGTGGGTTCGCTACAGGAAGCAGCAACGCGCGGACCGAGTTGCACGGCTCTGTTTCTGTCTTCCGGATGGCTGCCTGCGCTCCGATTCCGCGGTGCGAGGAGGAGAGACTTTCCCTTCGCCTGACATTTTCTCCTCCATGTTTTCGGCTGGTTTTTTTTTTTTCTCGGCTTTCCCTTGTTAACTAGCATCGCGTTATCCAGCTCGGAAAAGTCTGGCGACCGCGGTTGGGTATTTATATATATATATGTATATATAATACAGTAGTAGGCAATTGAAGTTGAACACGATATTTTTCGCCAGTTCTGGTAGAAGGTGGACCCTTTCATGTATACTTTCGCCAAAATCACCTTGTTCCACTTCAATTGCCTACTACTGTATATATATGTATGCAATGTAAATTGCGCGTCTTCCTAATTTTTTTGCCATTCTGCGCATAGCGTTCTCCACTGGAAAGTTCATTGACCCATTTTGACTTTCTCAAAGACAAAGCTATGTCTGCTTGATATCAAATTTTAGTTGGGGGCAATTTTTGGAAAAATTTGGTACACCTCGATAAGTCAAATTTTCGTGTATCGAATCAAACGTATCTTTCCTCCGTTGATTGCACAATTATTATGTTCGTAGCGGTTACGTTGGCTCGCGCGCTCGCATGGATAGCATGGCATCGCAGCATGTGGAAATCCGTTTCCGAAAACACGAATTTTCGATAATATAGCGTATGGAATGGAATTCGGATTTTGGAAATCCACACTGAAAAAAAATTACATACTGAAAGAAGCAATACGGACTTTTTGCAACAAAAAAAATAGTTCCCTACGCTTGGCATACGGAATGGAATTCCGATTTCCGAAATCCATTTCATATGCTGTGGAAACCGAAATTTCGAAAATATAGCATATGAAGTGGAATTCAGATCTCCCAACATTCGATATGCTATGAAAGCCAAATTTTCGAAAATATGGCACATGGAATAGAATTCCTATTTCCGAAATCCATTTCATATGCTGTGGAAACCGAATTTTCGAAAATATAGCATATGAAGTAGAATTCAGATCTCCCAACATTCGATATGCCACGAAATCCAAATTTTCGAAAAGATGGCATATTTAACAAAACACTCCAATCGCCCTTCTTTCAAGATAAATCTTGCTCAAAAAAAAAAAAAAAAAAAAAAAAATATGAATCCCACCTATCGAGATAAGATTTGATTCGCGAATGCCTTTACATTGATACGTGGGACTCCCCAGCAACGATAAGATTTTCCTCTGGAATTATCGTTGGAAAATCCGCCTCTCGCCCGTAGTCCAATAAACACCCGTCCTTTTATCTCCCGAAAGCACGAGACTCGGATCATCCGCCCCTAATTTTCTTTTTTTTTATCGTAGTCTAGCCGCCCCCCTCGTGCACTTGGTCGCTCCCGTCGGCCGAACTAAATCCTTCGTCTCTATCGTACGTAGGCGGATCTCTCGAACCCGTCTCCGCTATCCTGCGCGCACCACATTGCACTGTACCAGGCCACGGGACTGCCGAATTACCATAATTTGCATTGTTAAAGTATTCGGTGCCGGTTGCAAGCCCGTAGCGAAAACGTCCGATCGGACGGTTTTCGTTACGTCGGGAATCGCAACCGGATTGAAATCCCGCACCCGCGCTAATCCCAACAGACATCGTCCCTCGACGCGGCTACTCATTATACCATGCACCGAGCTTGATCCCAACCCTCGCTCTATACCCATCGTTCGGTGTACCGTGCAGCGGAGGAAAAAAATTTGAATTAAAGAATAATTGAAAGTACATGGGATCGAAATTTATCGGTTTGCGTCGGCGTGCATCGCGGCCGATAAATCGGGCGTACGCGACGGAGGGGCTGTCGGGCGATAACACCGATCATGACCGACGCGTGTTCGTTCTCCCGTGAAGCTTTCCAAGTGAGTTTTCGAGAGATAGTTCACGAGCGGACCGAAAATTCATCGGGCGGGTGCCGAAAATGTGATGGACGGAAGAGTGCTCGAGCGGCGCGCATTAATTGCAGAAAATTTGATGGGCCGGTGAAGGTGGAGCGGATTAACGGACTAGCGGGTTTAGGGGATGAAGGCGGGTAAGCGAGGGAAATTAGAATTAAAAAATTATTTAGAATCCAAAAGGGCTGAAGGTCCCAGGTCGATGGCCCTTCGCCAAGGTGTGAAGTTAGGATTTAGATATAAAATTTAGTATAAGAAGATAACAAGCAAGTTCTTACAAGCTCTTCGCCTCTCACAGCATATGGAAGTGGAATTCGAAAAATCCTAAATCAGTCTCATACGCTATATTCTCCAGATTTCGGATTTCATAGCATATGGAAGTGAATTTCGAAAATCCTGAATCCCATATAGCATATTGGGGTGGATTCCGAAAATCCTAAATCACTCCCATACGCTATATTCTCAAAATTTCGGGTTTCGTCGCATATGGAAGTGGATTTCGGAAATCCTAAATTACTCCCATACGCTATATTCTCCAAATTCGGCTTTCATAGCATATGGAAGTGGATTTCGAAAATCCTACATCATTCCTATACGCTGTATTCTCCAGATTTCGGCTTTCGTAGCATATGGAAGTGGATTTCGAAAATCCTGAATCCCATATAGCATATCGGGGTGGATTCCGAAAATCCTAAATCACTCCCATATGCTATATTCTCCAAATTTCGGGTTTCGTAGTATATGGAAGTGGATTTCGAAAATCCTAAATCACTCCCATACGCTATATTCTCCAGATTCGGCTTTCATAGCATATGGAAGTGGATTTCGAAAATCCTAAATCAGTCCCATACGCTATATTCTCCAGATTTCGGCTTTCATAGCATATGGAAGTGGCTTTCGAAAATCCTAAATCATTCCTATACGCTGTATTCTCCAGATTTCGGATTTCATAGCATATGGAAGTGGATTTCGAAAATCCTGAATCCCATATAGCATATCGGGGTGGATTCCGAAAATCCTAAGTCACTCCCATACGCTATATTCTCCAGATTTCGGCGTTCGTAGCATATGGAAGTGGATTTCGAAAATCCTGAATCCCATTAAGCATATCGGGGTGGATTCCGAAAATCCTAAGTCACTCCCATACGCTATATTCTCCAGATTTCGGCGTTCGTAGCATATGGAAGTGGATTTCGAAAATCCTAAATCCCTCCCATACGCTGTATTCTCCAGATTTCCGCGTTCGTAGCATATGGAAGTGGATTTCGAAAATCTTAAATCACTCCCATACGCTATATTCTCCAGATTTCGGCGTTCGTAGCATATCGAAGTGGATTTCGAAAATCCTGAATCCAATATAGCATATCGGGGTGGATTCCGAAAATCCTAAATTACTCCCATACGCTGTATTCTCCAGATTTCCGCGTTCGTAGCATATGGAAGTGGATTTCGAAAATCTTAAATCACTCCCATACGCTATATTCTCCAGATTTCGGCGTTCGTAGCATATCGAAGTGGATTTCGAAAATCCTGAATCCCATATAACATATCGGGGTGGATTCCGAAAATCCTAAATTACTCCCATACGCTGTATTCTCCAGATTTCGGCGTTCGTAGCATATGGAAGTGGATTTCGAAAATCTTAAATCACTCCCATACGCTATATTCTCCAGATTTCGGCGTTCGTAGCATATCGAAGTGGATTTCGAAAATCCTGAATCCAATATAGCATATCGGGGTGGATTCCGAAAATCCTAAATTACTCCCATACGCTGTATTCTCCAGATTTCGGCGTTCGTAGCATATGGAGGTGGATTACGAAAATTCTAAATCACTCCTATACGCTATATTCTCCAGATTTCAGATTTCATAAGCATATGGAAATGGATTTCGAAAATCCTAAATCCGCTTTGCATAAACGTTACGTTTGACATTTATGCAAAACGGCTCGCCGATTCAGGTTCACCATAAAAAAATCACAACGTCCCGCTTCACCTTTTCAAATCTCTGCTCGTACCGAAAAAAATGCATGTAATTATGCGCTCCATATTTTTCAAGTGAAAATAGCACAATCGAAATTTATGATTTTCCCTCCTGAGCGTAAATCACTGCCAATGAATCGCGCGTATCAACGCCATCGCTTTTCCGCAAAGCTTTCCAAGTAAGCGTCGGTGGGAGACGGAATTTACGAGCCGAATGAAAATTCATCGCGAGCGGGGACGTAAAATTTGATGGCCGGAAGAGTGCTCGAGCGGCGTGCATTAATTGCACAAAAGTTGATGGTCCAGCCGCTGAGAAGGTGGACAGGTGTGGGCTACGGCTGAGCGGATGAACGCCGTCGGTCGGGTTTAGGGGATGAACGGGGATCTGCACGGTGCGCAGACAGAGGAGAAAACACGACCGCGAAGGCTTATACCTGCGCGCCCGGTCTGGATGCACGAGCGGACGATGGAGAACCAGTGATAACGTTATAATATGCACGTGTACAGTGGCAGAGGCTATTTACACTGGCGCATAGCACAGTCGTGCATAGTCCGGTAACTATGCGCGGTAGAACAGATAGGTATATAGTTACCAAAACTGTACGATGTGCAGACTCCGGGCGGCCAACAGCGCCTCGATGTGCCGCGTAATGAGCCCGTGTCCGGCAGCCAGAACGAGTTAATTAATCCTCCGGAGACGAGGCACGTACCCGCCGAGCTCGATAATTATGCGTGCAAGTGCACTCGTGCGCCGACGGAATCTCTTTCACTAGGTCCCTATCTACCCCGCCGCAACTAGTCGCTGTTTGTATCCGCGAACGTGAAACACACTTCCGCACGTAATATTGGAACCACGTGGCTGGGTCCGAATAATTTTTTTTTTTATTTATTTTTTTTAGAATAATGCATGGCATGTTGTGATGAAATATTGTCAATAAAGTAATGTCTTACTGGGGGGAATAAAAAATATTGATTGGGGGCTTTGGTTATCTTAATTTGAGGATAATTAGTCAACTAGGTCGGTAAGGTGGAAATAAAAAATCAAAATAAAGTTCTATGAGAAAAGACAATAAAAAATGGGCTCGATAATTATGCGTGCAAGTGCACTCGTGCGCCGACGGAATCTCTTTCACTATGTTCTAGCTATTTGTATCCGCGGACGTGAAACACACTTCCGCACGTAATATTGGAACCACGTGACTGGGTCCAAATCTTTTTTTTTTTTTTTTTTTTTTTTTAATAATGCATGTCATGTTGTGATGAAATATTGTCAATAAAGTAATATCTTACTGGGAGGAATAAAAAATATTGATTGGGGGCTTTGGTTATCTTAATTCGAGGATAATTAGTCAATTACGTCATTACGGTGAAAACTTAAAAAAAAAAAAAAAAAAAAATCGGTGATCCTCAACAGGAACTCGATGAATATTACATCAAAGAGATGACTCACAAGGAGGCTGAGTTAACCGCAATTCGTTATCGCCAACATTTCTTAATTTCAAAACTTAATTCCGCATTTCAATGAAATATTGTCAATAAAACAATATCTCCCCGGTGCGGAGAAAAAATATTAATCAATATCGAGATTATCTTAATTTGAGACAAGTTACTCAATTACATCATTACGGTGGGGGAAAAAAAAAAAAATTCGGTGTACCTCAACGGTGGGTTGATGAATATTACATCAAAGAGATGCCTCACGAAGAGGCTGAGTCAGCCGCAATTTCGTTGTTCCCAAATTTTTTTTTTTTTTTTTTTTTGTGTACACGCCGCCCCTTCGCTCCTTAGGCGGTGGAAGCTGCGGTGGCCGTTTCGCTCTCTTCGGGTGCTCCAAACTCTTCGTGGCTGGTGGCTATATGTTCGTCCCGGGCGAGCACATTAGCGGCATGTGTGCCCGGAGTGCAGTCGACGTGATTGATTCGAGCGGCGTGCACGACGCGAGAACGATGTGGTGGCGGCCGTTATACAGCCAACTTGATTCAACCGGGCGGCGGCAATTGTCCTCTTACATGTTAGGACAACGCGTGTTTTCATGAAATTCTGGGCGAGTGCGCGAGGGCACTTCTTGCGCGAATCGAAGCGGTAACAACAGCTGTCCGGCACACGTCAAGGCATCGTGCGGATCTCCTAAATCCAGTCGGCACGGACCGTTGGGGGGGTCTTGTGACCTTTTTTCTCATTGGACCATTTTTTGCCTCCGTCGCTGTAAATTTCTTCGAGCTGGTTCTCTGAAACTTGAAATTTATTTCGTATACATATAAGACCAAAAAGTGACATCTACGCACTTTTAGCTTTACGTATTATACTTGTTTTATACTAATAAACATTTAAACATTTATTACACTCGGTGCGAAAATTGTAGTTTTACGCACGCTTCGCACAAAACCCCCGTTTTCACACCTTGTGAAGTAAAATTTTGTACGATACTCGTGGGGAAAACTTTTTCTGAACTCGTATGATTGCAGCATCAGAAATCAGAAAAAATTTTATCGCACTAGTGTCGTAAATTACTATTATACTGCTCGTGCCTAATTTACGTGCAGAGCCTCATTTGGGCTGATGGCGATTATCGTTGCGCCCTCTGTGTCTAATGGATGATGAATTGCCCGTAGGACAAAAGGCCGAAGAGTTGGAGAAATCTACAGTACCGACGAATTACCGGCCGTCGGTAAGCGACTTGGGCTGAATTTCTAAAATACCCGATGCTGCGAAATTACCACCGATTGGTTTAGTTCATGATTTTATATCCGTGGACCATATACATTATATTTTATATACGTAAATTGTAAGAAAGAATTTCCTCTAATTCTGTTCGAAAAATCTATTATATATAAGACTTTCAGTCTGACTCGGTGTAGACAATTCACAACAATTCGTCACCCACGATTTATAATGCACACTCGATAGTTTAGGGGAAATAAACATTTGTTTACAAAAACAATGACCTTCGTTGAACGATCCTTGACACAACAAGCGCCTAAAAAGCGTACAACAATAAGTAATCTGCTTTCCAATCGTCCAATGTTTCACTCTCGCTCTCCTTATTCTCGGAAACCTCGCCAGCTGTGAGCCCAACTTTCCACTGACCTACTTTCCCATTGGCCGATTATCACTTTCCCTCTCTAAATATCCAGCCGGAACATATACATCTCGATTATCAAATTCCTCATTGTCGCTAGAAACGTATTAACCCGTGCGATAATCGACCTCAAGAGTGGGGGCGGAGAAAGCAGACAGTAGGACGGAGTCCGACCAATCGATTCCCTCACAGCTGGCCGAGGCCCGAGCAACAAGTTGCCCACAAAATATGGATTACTCTCGTCCCTCGAATGACGAGAGGAAGTGAAACAGCTCTCCGGCACATTCTTCGAAAATTGCCAATAATCGTATCTCAAAGATTTTTCTTCTTTCATTAAATTATGTTAATTTCTCTGCCCGCAAGGAAAAACGAACTCGACGAGTAAAACTCCGCAAAACTCCTCCCCCCCGCAGCCTCTCCGACAGACCCGCTTCGGTCCGGCAGCCTTGAGCAGCCTCCTCCCCCTAAACTCACCTCTTTCGAGCTCTCCCCATCGGGAGTGCACACATACATGACATACATTGTCACATCTGACAATGTATTTGTATCGAGCAGAGGCTAAGCTCTGCAAACTGCACGAACCCGTACCTTCACGCAGAGGCGAGAAATCCGCACACAAGCGAACTCGTAAAATCAATAAAAGCCTGTAGCTATCGCGCATGAGCCACCTGCTTTCTCGCAGTGGACTACGTCACTTTTGTGAGGTTATGGCGGCGGTCGAGCCAAAGGTTGTCAGGTTAGATTCGTAGGAACAAAAAAGATTTCTCGAGATTTTTAATAAGAAAAAGTATACAAGGGGGAAAAAAGCGAGCCATGTTCGAGGGTGCAGTCGCGGCGTTCCTCAATCGGCTGCTCGGCAGATACGTCGAGGATCTCGACACCGAACACTTCAACGTCGGGATATTCTCCGGCGAAACTTATCTGACAGATCTAAAATTGAAACCCGAGGCACTGGTAAGTTCACTTCGAAGCCGATCGCGGATGTGTTTTGTGTAATGGGGATTTGATGAGAAGAAAAAAGAAAGCGGACGTGAGAGTAATTTTTGTGAAAATTGTCGCGCAGTATCAACTCGGTTTGCCGATCAGAGTCGAGATCGGCATTATCGGCAAAATCTCGTTGAAAATACCATGGACGGGTCTATTCACTCAACCGATCATCCTGTCGATCGAGGTAAATTGGAACGAATCTTTTAATAAATATATATAAAATATTTTTTATTAGTTATATTTATTTATATTCTATCTTTATAAAATATAAAAAATATTAAATAAGATAATATTTATTTGATTTAATATTCTTCATTTTATTGTTATTATTATTAATGTTATCTTTTAATCAATTAGTAAATATTCATAAATAAAAACAGTTTTTATTTTGTAATAAAAGAAATAACTACCGATTGCGTTTTTTTTTTGTGGTATAAAAATAAGATTTTTATTCGTAGGATATTTACATTGTCGCCGTGCCCGCGACTTCGGGACGATACAATCCCGAAATACAGAAAAGACTGATGCGAGCTGCAAAGAAAAAGGTTCTGGAGGATCTCGAGGGGGAAGGACTGTTGGGACCAGGTAGCATTTTTTTTCGTCGTCTGTTCGCGTAAGCGGCGCGCGACCGACTGAGCGACGGGCAAAAAAAAATTCGTCATCGAGTTTGGGCGAATTGTCGCTGACACTGCGGTAATTGTAAATCGGCCATTTTCTTCGTGACGGCGAGGCGGGACAATTTTGCAACTTCAAATCGTACAATGATACATTTTTAGTTTTTTTTCACAAAACTGTTTTTTTTAAATAAAATCATTATCGAATTTGTGTGAATCGTCGCTACTGCGGTCATTGTAAATCGGCCATTTTCATTGTCCCGTCGAGGCGGGAAAATTTTCAAATTTCAAATGATAGATTTTTAATTATTTTGGTAAAGTACAAAAAAAAAAAATCGTCATCGAGTTTGTGCGATTGTCGCTGCCACCGCGGTTATTGTAAATCGGCCATTTCCTTCGTGTCGTCGAGGCGGGAAAATTTTGAAACTTCAAATCGTACAATGATACATTTTTAGTTGTTTAACTAAATTAAAAAAATGAATAAAATTGCTAGGTCTACCTGCCGGCCTATTGGACAGTCTCATGCTCTCTGTCGTGAAGAATTTCCAAATAACGGTGAACAATGTTCACGTGAGATACGAGGAGGCGTTCGCCGACCGGAAAGTCGCGTGCGGCCTGTGCGTGCAGAGTTTCTCAATGGCTACGACGAACAAGTAAGTTTTTCCACCATTCGCTTTTAATATTACAATAAAACGCATTTTCTTTACAAGACAAAAAAAAACAATAATTTTGTTTCCACAGCAAATGGAAACCCGGCGTTACACCGATAACATCGACCTCCGTTTATCAGCTGATACGCGCCGAATCGCTGAGCCTCTACATGGATCCTTACGCTGAGCCGTCGCTCCAGAACTATCCGGAAAAGTGGGAATTTTCAAAACTCCTCGAATGGAAGGCCATAATGAATCGTTCGCTCCAGATCTTCGGAATGAACAACAAAGATTTTCACTTTTGTAAAAACATAATTAATTCTCTAATTACAAATATTCCCCGAACGATTTTTTTCTATGGTCGAAAAAAAAAAAAACTAAATTATTAATGTTCTTTTAATTTTTGTTTCAGTGGTCAAACCGTTCACGACAAAAATCAAAGTGATCGTTAACAAGAGCACCGAAGGACAAGTCTCTCGTATGTTGGTCGACGTGGTTTTGCAGGACGTAGCGATGCAGCTTTCCGACGGTCAGTTCGCGACGTTGTGCCAGCTTTGGGAGTCTTATCAGCAGGGATCTACCGAAAGGTTTTTAACCAACTGTTTAAACTAATTCTTTTGTATCAAGTTTGCTTCCTCATGAAGGAAGCGATGCTTTCGTAAAAATAACATTTTTGAGATTTTAGTGTCAGAGTACTTAAAATAGTCCGAAGCGTCGAGAAATGTGATTTTTATCTGGCGACCGGATGTATGTGTGTGTGTGTATGTAACAGACTTGCGTCATTTAACACGACTGTTATTCGGAAACGGTTTGAGATACAAAAAAAAAACACATTATAATACAAAAAATGTGTAATACGTACCTAATATAATACATTACATTACATTACAATAATATTATATTATATATATAATATATTATATATTATTTATGTAATGTTATATAATGTGTAATGTATTATTATAATGTATTTTTTTCGAGCCAGTTGAAAATTTTTACACTAGTAGAATGGTCAAGTCTTCGACGGTTTGAATTTCATGAGATTTCGGCATTTTTATATGTTACGAAAAAAGGTGCAAAGTAATTTGCACATGGTTATTCTATACATTTTTTCTTCAAATTATAATAAATGGTTTTTTTTTTTTTGCAGGTCGAGGCTCCATCACAAGAGCCACCCCATTCGGCCAGTGAGCGAGGATCAGAAGTCCTGGTGGCGATACGCGTGCAACGCCGTGCTCGAGCACAACGTACGGCCCTACACATGGGAGTACGTCAAGGCGCACAGAAAAAATTACAGACTCTACAAGGAGACGTACATGCACACACTGATGCGCCCGAACGACACAGAGCTCAAATTGGATCTGCAAAAGTACGAGGATTTTCTCACGACACTGAACATCATAATTGCTCGGGAGCATGCGAAGATAGATCTGAAAAAGAGAACACCCGAGTGCGTTACCGTCGAGGCCGGACCCGGCTCGGATCTCAGACTGATCGTAAACTGCGAGAAGATTCTCGAGTCCTCCACGCAACCCGTTAGTCCCGAGAACAAGAAACCACCGGCCAATAATAGCAGCAACGACTTGGAAACTAAATTCAAACTCGAAAAAGTGCCGAAACACATAGGTACGTCCGAACCATCAGTGATTTCGTGGATAAATTAATTTTTGAATGTTTTAATATTTAATTTTTGGATGTTTTAATATTTAATTTTTGGATGTTTTAATATTTAATTTTTGGATGTTTTAATGTTTAATTTTTAATTTTTTATGTTCCAATTAAAAAAATGTATTTTGTTTTGTTGTAATTTTAGACCGGAAGTACAACTTTACTCTGGCCAATTGGTCCCTGAGCCTCTTCAGCAGGGACCACGAAATATTCGTGATGACAGTGACGCAATTTTTGGCGAGTATCGAGAGGCGTCCGGAATTGTCAGCCTACAAGATATCGGCGCGGGCCGAGAGTTTCGTTATCGAGGGGGCATCGATCGAGGGTGATTTGATTCCCCTGGTGACTGCCGATAACATTTTAACAGGTGGATTGACAAATTACAGCTATTCAATTATACAAATAATAAAATTTATTTTATATCCGGTTTTACATCCGACGACTAGAATCGGAACGCAACATTTTGTGTGTTTATGACTGGAAAACAGAAATATGTTTTTACCTGACAGTTGCAATTTGTAGGCAACGTTTTCGCTAATTTTCTGGCCATCGACTTCGAGAAGAATCCATCGACTGCGGAATTCAATTACGATATTTCAGTGAGACTGGAGGCCTTCGAAGTTACTTATCACAGCGTAATATATTTTGACTAAAAAGAAAAAGATTTTTTTAATAAGATTTTTGAAAAGCTAATTAACTTCTTTTGCGTTTCAGCACGCCGTTCGTGAAATCGGAATGTTCTTTCAACGCAACAAGGCGCACGTTAAGCACTTCGCCCTGAGCGTTCACGACGTTTACAAGAATACCAAGGAGAGTTTAACGAATTTATTCAACTCGATAGTCTCGAGAAGATTGAGAATTAATTTGAAATTGGACATAAAGGGACCCTACATAGTTTTCCCGGAGCTGGGTTCGCTTCAAGAGTTCGTAAAAAGCGCATCGTACAATAACAAATATCCTCCATAAAAATGTCACGAAAACTTTTTTGATTCGATCGTTGTTTGTTCTCAGAGGTGGAAATATCTTGCTCGTCGATCTCGGCAGAATGACTTTCAAGAGCGAGCTGCAAGCGATCAACGTGCAGCTCGAGGACGCGACGCTGATGGAATTGGAAGAATTGCTCTACGATCGTCTTCACTTAGTCTGGACCGACGGGCAAATCCTCCTCTGTCATTCCGGTACATTTTTTCCACTACCAGTACAAATGAATTTTGCAAATAAATTTTTGTCTCAAGTAAAAACTGAATACCGTATTAAAAAAAAAAAAACAACAACAACTTTTTACAGGTGACGATTGGCGCGAGTCTCGAAAGTGGAAAGATTCGGAAAGTCACTTAGTGCCAAAAATCCAAGCGAACGTAACTCTGTCCTGTAGCATCAAGCCGGACTATCGTCTATTGCCGAGGTATTTCTCATACACGAACGGACAACATTTTTTAAAATAAATCTTTGGTAATTTTAAAGACAAACTCGAACCTTTCTATATTTTTTTTCTAGAATGAAGCTGAACGTTTCGTTCTCCAATGTAAAGTTTAATTTATCGAAGGGCAAGCTTTGGTACGTCTGCGTGTTTCTGAATCAAATGTGGATACCAAAGCCCCGAGACATCGAAGAGTTTCGCACGAGCCTAACGAGAGTGCGCGAAGAAACGGAGCAGAACGTACTTTTCTCCTCCAAGGAACTGACGCGCGTGCGATCGATCATAACACTGTCGTCGTTTATAATGGGTCGTGAAAAATCCGAGTACAGTACGAGCGCCATACCGACGTGCATCGTCACCGAGTCGGAGAGGTAAAATTCAAACGACAATTGTACAACATATCGAAGAAAAAAAAATCCTAAAACACAAATAAATTCAATCGACTATTAATTTATTTTTTTCAGGAGTGTAATCTCTTCGGAATTCAGCGAAGAGGACCTGGAACAGTGGATGCGATCGATAAACCTCTCCGGGTTTGACGACAACATATCGCCGCACAATCACGTCGATCTGTTGCTCAGAATCGTTATCGGAGAGGTTTTCACATTCTCATACAATTTTTTTCGGAGCTCAAAGAAAATTATTGCGTTCGCTAAAAGTTTGCACATTAAAAAAAAAAAATTCGTGTTTCATAGAAGATTATTATTTTTCTAAAGATTTATACATTTTTAAATTATTCTTTGCGTAGTACAATGAAAATTATGGTTTTTTCTAAAGATTCGGTAGAAAAAAAAAGATTCTCGTAGTTCGAAGAGAATTATTATTTTTTTTTATGTAAAGACGTAACATTTATGTCTATTCAGTTGTCGTTCCACGCCGTGACCACGTCCGACGGCAGGGAGAAACCGTACCTGGTACTGAGGCTGTGCACGATGTACTTCGAGGCGGCGATAATGGAGTACGGGCCTGCCTTTCAGTTCGGTGTCGGGAGCATAGTCCTCGCCGACAAAACGAACGCAGGAATTACAGGGTCTTATCTCGAGCTTATATCCACCGATGGATCGTACGATGTCATCAGTGTGTCTTACCGGAAGGTGTGTTGAAAAAACCGATTGTTTTAAAGAGTCTAAACGATCCACAAAAAATATAAATACAGTATATATTAATTCCAACGAATTTCAAAACCCTTTCAGGTAAAAGCGGACTGTCCCGATTTCAAGTCCCATTTCCGCAGCATCGAACAATCCCTCGTGCTGAATATCACGAATCTCAACGTAGTTTTTCATCGTCAGGCTTTCCTGAAACTAAAGGACTACTGGTCCAGCGTGACGACGTGAGTGCGATTCTTGGCACTGACGCGTTTTATTATTTTTTATCTATCGACCAGTGAAACTATTTGATTTTTTTTCAGACTGCGTTACACAAAGATATTCGATCTGATCGCCGTGGTGCGATACGCGGTCGGATTTTTGGAGAAGAAGGAGAACGATCCGCCCGTCCCACCGGGTAAGATCTTGAAATCGTATTTCACAATTGCCTTTTTATGCACGACAACTTTAACCGAAATTTGAAACAAGAGGTGAAACGAGAATCGAACGGACGTTTTTTTATTTTATTTTTTATTTTTTTGCAGGTGCGATCAAGCTGAGTTATTCGGCAAGATTAAATTCCTTCGTTCTTCGATTGTGCGACAAGGATTCCGATTTTCTCGAAGTCAGGATTATCGGGGCCGAGAGCGATTGCATATACAATGCCAATCAGAGAATGATCCTCAGAGCGCACTTGCGCGGCCTGCTGATCGACGATTTGCGAGACATAACTCTCTATCCTAAAGTGAGTTATTGTCCCATCGCTTCCGATTTCATTCGTCGTTAACATTATTAATTTTGTTGTTGTTGTTGTTTTTTTTTTTTTAAATCAATCGCAGATATTGACGACCGATGAAGACGGAGTGATCGACTTGAAGTACGTAAGACATTCGCCGAAACTTTACTCGTGCTCGGACATCGGAAGCAGCCGCGACGACGTGAAGTCCGACGGTTCCTTCAAGCTTTCCGTGGGAAAGATAAATTGCGTTCTTCACTCGGAAATGTTAATTCAGTGTCGGGTACGTTCGTGATTACACTGTAAAAAAAATTCGTATGAAATTTGTTGTACCGGACTGGAAGTTTTTATGCAAAAACTGGTATATTAAATTTCATGTACGATTGTGATGAAAAATTAATGTTCAATGTATTAAAAACATTGGAAATAGTTTATTTTTAATAATTTACTTTAATTTCGAAGATAAAGTATATTAGTTTTTCATCACAATCGTACGTTAAATTTATACATATATTTTTTTTTGTTTACAGTTTATACAATGAAAATTGAATCGAAATTTTTGTTGGTCGGTTTAACGCCCTGCAATTTATTTATTCGCAGTATTTCATGCAACCTTTCGCACGTCTATTCGCCGCGTTGCCGATCGAATCGTTGAAGAATCTGTTGATAAAAACTGTCGATGAATTCCGCACGAGCGCAACGAAGCTTCATCTTTCCATCGATATTCAAGGGCCTACATTCCTCTTCCCGCAGAATCGAGACAATCCCAGCGTGCTCGTCTTCGACACGGGTAAGAGGTCACCATTTTTTTTTATCGCATACTTTTCCGCTCCGAAACGTCTTATCAATTTTTAATTTTTCAAATCTGCACGATGTCTCTTTAATTTTTTATTTCTGCACGATGTACGTACAACGAATTAATTCTGATCGCAGGTATACTGACCATCGAAAATTTCTTCAAGAAGAACGGCAAGTCTCGTCAACCGGAAGACGCCGGTAACGTCGATACCCACGTGTCGATAATCGATAATATTTTGGTAAAGCTTACTTCGATGACGATATCGAGAGCAATTATGACGCTCGCTGGAGTTTTGAAGATGCAGGCAAGTCGGCCTTTATTATTTATTATTTATTATTTATTATTTATTATTTATTATTTATTATTTATTATTTATTATTTATTATTTATTATTTATTATTTATTATTTATTATTTATTATTTATTATTTATTATTTATTATTTATTATTTATTATTTATTATTTATTATTTATTATTTATTATTTATTATTTATTATTTATTATTTATTATACAGAATTTTCGTTGAAACAAAAAATATTTTCTTCGTTAACAGGAGCCGATAATCGAGCCGATACAGATTCGCCTGGACGTGAAGAGGAACACCGAGTTCCGGAGCATCCTGGGCTTCCAGACTTACGGCCTCTTCGAGGTGCACGGCTCGGTCGATCCGCTGTCGATAAATCTCGGGCAGAAAGATTTCGCCTCGATGGTCAACATATGGGAGGACAACATAATGAAGATTCACGCCGAGCGCGATCTCGTAGCGGGGAGAAACGAGAGCGCGAGAAAACCGAGCGTCGCTCGAGCCAACATCGACGACGCGATGGTGAAAAAGCTCGAAGCTTTCTTCAGTCAGGACGAACAGCCGTCGTGCGAGATCAGCACCAAGCTGACGTTCGACGGATTGCAGCTCAATCTCTTCTCCGACACCGACGAGGTACGCCATCCGGACTGTCCGCCTCGCCTCACACCAATTTTCTTTTCGTTATTAATTTATCGATAACTTTTTTTTGCTCGCCTGGCAAACACTTTTTTTCGTATATTTATTTTATCAACGTGCCTTAACACTGTCTGTCTTATTCACTAGGAGACATCGCATTTTGGCTTCAGAACGCTAATTCAATCATCTCACACTGGTATTTTGTTGACGTAAGATTCCTTTTTTGTTTTGTTATTATTTCTTTAATTTAGTTTGGAATTATAGATTAGCGTGAATTGTGCTACGCTACACTGTCCCGAAGCGAATCGTACGAGTCGTCGTCGATAGTTCGTCGACGGAATTAATGATCATTTTTATAATTATGTATTATTTTTATAAGAATCATAACGTTTTTTGGTGTTTTCTGATCCAAGGTCCTGAGCTCTCCCGTTCGAGATTTGAACAACGGTCTTGGAAAATTGACTTTCGGCGAAGTTGTCGCCACTTTCGATCTCTACAGCAATCGAAGCATGACCGTTAAAGTCTCGTTGCGAACGTGCGTTCTCGAGGACACGCGGAAAGAGTCGGCTGTTATCAGAAAGTTCGTATATTATCGTAACGTTATTAAATTAAAATTTAAAAAAATAAAAAGGATACTGTTAAAATTATTATTATTCGTTATGTTGTTTACAGGATTATTCAATCGCCGGCTAAATCGGCGGGTATGAACTTCGAATCGTGCATCTCGGTTTCGGAGCCGCCGGTCTTCGACTTCACTTTCACGCAAGCCCCGACCGGCGATCGATGCATCGACATGCTCGTCGAGGAGACTCGACTCAATCTATCGATACCTTTTCTACTTCAGCTGACTCGCTACTTCGTCGACTCGCTGCCGCACGAGAGGGTCGAGAAAGGAGTCGTTAACGATGCGTTCGAGGATCATCCGGTAATAAATCGAAATAGCTGCCGATACAAGGAAAACATTAAATTCTTGACTTAAATTTTTGTCCTTACATTTTTGTCCTTAAATTCTTGTACTCACATTTTTATACCAACATTTTTTACTTACATTTTTGTCCTTAAATTTTGATTCGTAAATCTTTCACTCAAATTTTTTCACTTCATTTAAACTGAGGTTTGCTTTCAGGTATGCGTCTTCAAAGAACCGGAAACTCCGCAGGAACCGCAGGACATGCCAGGTTTGCTCTTCTACAAATGTCAACACTTTTTTCATCGTATTTTCATCGTTGAGTGTTGTATTGATGGTTTGGTTCTTCGATCCAGGAACATCGTTGTCGATTCGTATTCGGAAGCCGGAGATCCTTCTGTTCGGCGATTTAACGGCGAGCAACGCCCACGCTATACTCATACAAACGGAATTGGCAATCGAGAGCAGCCAGCACACCGGTTCGTCCTCGGTCGTGTGCTCGCTTTCGAATCTCCTCGCCAAGAGCAAAAGCCAGGAACGTTACCGTCGGCAATTGCCCCAATGGGTATTGCGTCCCTGCGACGTAGAAATCTCCATGAAGGAAGTCGAAGCGGATAACCGGGTACAGATGAATGTCGATGTTAACGCCGTCAACATTCATATTTCGCCGGGAATCGTCTACACCCTCAACGAAGTGAGTTTCTCACGACCGTTTAAAATTTTTGACGAATCTTCGAAAATCTGTAGTTCGGAGCTTTGAATATATGGAGAAAAAAAAATGAGCATTTTTTTCCCAGATAATGAAAGAAGCCTCGGGTATTTTCAAAGCCGTAGACGCAAAGTTCGACGGATCGTGCGGCACTCAAGACTCGTGCACGCACGTGGACCTCTGGTCTCCGAAAAAAGTTTTCGTCGTGCCGTGCAGAGAAATTAAACCATGTAAGTGGTTTGATATCGCCTTATTTTTTTGTTGTTGAAAGTAATTAAATTTAAAAAATGATTCAATCTTTGCAACAATTATTTAATCTTTACAACAATTATTCAATCTTTATAACAATTATTCAATCTTTACAACAATTATTCAATCTTTACAACAATTATTCAATTTTCACAAAAATCATTCAATTTTCACAAAAATCATTCAATTTTCACAAAAATCATTCAATTTTCACAAAAATAATTCAATTTTCACAAAAATCATTCAATTTTCACAAAAATCATTCAATTTTCACAAAAATCATTCAATTTTCACAAAAATCATTCAATTTTCACAAAAATCATTCAATTTTCACAAAAATCATTCAATTTTTTATTATGTATCTTCCGTCACACGGTTTTTAGACATCCCGAACAAACGGCGTTTGTCCAACGATCAAACAGCGCAGATCCAAGTTTTCAACTTCAAGCCCGTGCCTATACACGTGCTTCTGGAGATGGAAGATACGATCGAGAGGATTCCGATGATCAAGTGTGAAATGGAGATCGGCGGATCGTTCAATTCCGTGGACGACAGATTTCAGATCGAGTCAAACATGAAGATCCACGCCTTCTGCTACAACGCGAGTCGCGGAAGTTGGGAGCCGTTTATCGAGCTCTCGACGAAAGACGATCTCGTCTACGTTCCGTGGGAACTTTCGATAAAGGTGAGACTCGAAATATCATTCGGGTCGCAGATTTTTTTTATTTAAAGACAACTTGTTCCGGCAGGTGTACCAGGCGGAGGCCTATAGACTGGGCTCGTGCTGCTCCGTTTCCTCGAACCAAACTAAAAAAGGCACGCCCAAGCGAAAGAAAGGCGAGAATTTCGACAGCGAAGACGAGAACAACGAGGATATGATTTTCATTCGTCCCGATCTCAACGTTTCCTCGAAGATCAATCGTAAGAAAATATATCAATTACATAAAACAGTTTTAAAAAAATTATATTAATTATAAAATTATAATAATTATAATAATTATAAAATTATAATAATTATAAAATTATAATAATTATAAAATTAGTTGAATGAATTGTTATTTTATTAAATTTTTATGAACGGACGTTGAATTTTCTGGCTCAGGTCCCGACTACACTTTCGATCAGGAGGACGACTCGGACTCGAACGACGACGAGGGCTCCGAGAAACTGGCGCGAAGTTTCAGTCATCTGTTCACGAAGGACAGCAGCGAGGACGAGGACAGCGATTCGGACGCGTCGAGCAAGTACGAGGACGAGGGATTGGAACTGACGCCGGAGCACGTTGTCGAGACGAGTCAGAATTTATTTTAAAAAAATGTTTATCCAGAAAATACTGTACCGAAAATTGATTTGGTTCTACCAAGGGTTCGCACTTTTTTCCAGACTGTTCGGCAGAAGTGCATTGCCCTGTCGAGGGCGATCCTCTGACTACGTACGTTATCGTGAGCGCCGAGGAAAAAATCAACTTCACGGTAACGCCGAACACGATTTCGATATTCGAGACAATATTGAATACCTTCGCGAAAAGTCGAACCGGTATTCCGATAGTCGTGACAAACGCCGGTAAGCTGTGTCTCCAGAACGGCATCGGTCATCCCAGTCGAATCGAATTGCGGATGGAAGACGAGGTTTGAACTTGAAAAAAACAAAAAAAAATATTACACCATCTAACATCTACGGTGCGTTCTTGAGCACTGTTTAAAAAAATTGTAAATTTAATGTATCGGACTGAGCATTTTTGAAAATACTTTATTTTTAATAACTTACTTTAATTTTAATGAAATACTATATTTACAGCCACTTTTTTATATGAAACATGTTTCTAAATTTCCGGCAAAAGATTTATAATTTTAATATCTGGTATTGTTATTTTACGAAAAAGTACATTAATGTTCAATTAATGAAACCAATGTAAGCAAATTTCAAGTTCCACTACATTAAATATACCATTTATTTTTACAGTGTATTTCTTAAATATTTACAGATTCAGCCGAACAGAGCAGAACTCCATTCAAGAACGCACCCTTAACGATGCTACGGCATGATTATCTTATGAAACAAATTTTGTGAAATTTTAACAACGAATTATCCGCAATTTTCATGACTTTCCAGGCCGCCGGCGAAGATCAAACGCGTCTGATAGCGGCTCGGGAATATCTGACGTCCGAATCGCCGGCGAGCGCGCCGAGCAGTCCCGAAACCGAGCTCTATCCCAACCTCGCTGACACGAGCCAAATGATCGCGGCGACAATCGAAAATGGATTTGCGGACCAAGAGGACAATACACGGGAAAATTCTCTCTGCACCCCTGTTATGTTTACCGACGATTCGCCGATGCAAATTTACAAAACTCTGACCGAAGAGAGCCTGAGAATACTCATTGACGGTATCATTATCTTTCAAAATTTCTGCAAAATTTCTTCAAAATTTCTGCAAAATTTCTTCAGAATTTCTTCAGAATTTCTTCAGAATTTCTTCAGAATTTCTTCAGAATTTCTTCAAAATTTTGCCGCATTAAGAAAACTAAAAAAATTATGAAATCGACAGGATTCGACGAATCTTTGCTGTACTGTCCAAAGTGGCAAGGATACAAGCTCGTGGCATTGAGACCGGCGAAGCACGAAGTTCGATATCACTTGGTCGTCGAGGTCTCGACGGATCATCATCTTCATCGAATGATCTCCGTTCGCTCCCCACTTCAGGTCAGTATGCTATGAAATTTTTTTTTCCGCGAAACCAATGTCTAAGAAATTGCAAAAAAAATTAAATTTATCTCTCCTAATTACTTATTTTATTTTTTGCAGATACGTAATGAAACTTCCTACGCCCTCGGGCTCTACTACAAGAAGCAACTGGTCGATAAACTGAAGCTCCCACACGTCGGCGAAGCTCTCAATCCGTTCGACGACAATATGAGAATAACCGTCGTTGAGCCACACGACACTTACAACGTTCCTCTTTACATCACCTATCACTTCCCTATACACGTTCTACCCGTGCACTTGGAGTGAGTCGCTTTTTTAAAAATAAAAAAAATTTAAGGAAAAAAAAGAAGACAAAAAAATGGGCTCAGTTATAAAAATTTATTATTTATTTATTATTATTAATTTTTTTTCAGGAAGTACCAAGTCAGCGAGCGAGGGATATGCTGGAGAGAATTGAGCGAGAATCTTCACTTGGCCAAAGACATATACTGCGTATCGAAAGAGGAAAATAGCAATTCGGTGTTCGGCGTCAAAGTGGCCTGCGCCGAGAGTCCGAAATTCGTTCGAACGAATTCTCAAGTACCGCAGTATGTGATAACCGTCGTACCGCCTCTGTCGTTCGACAACAAATTGCCGTTCGTCATGGACATCAGCGTGCCGTCTATAGAGTACGAAGTGAGAATCGAGCCAGGCGAGAGGATAAACGTCTACTCGCTGAAGTGCGACAGCGATTCGGCGGTTATTTTCAAGGTAAGTCGCAGAATAAAATTTAATGAATTCAATGAAAAAATAGTATCTACAGCATTTTTCGCGCATCCTTTGCCAGAAAGCGCCGCTTTCGCCACACTCTACACGCACGAAAAGCGGGACTTTTCGTGCACGTGTTACAAAAAATAATGAATGGAATATGAAAAATAAAATAATAATAAATTTTAAAAAGAATCATATTAATTGCTCGATTAAACTATTTGATGATTTTTTTTTACAGATTCAGAACTATCTGGGAACTCAGTGGACCGGCACGTTCAAGCTGAACGCGGAGCTTGAGAGAAGATTCGTCAAGATGTTCTCCGACAGCGATTCCGATTCGTCGAAGCCCTTCGTGCTCTGCGTGGAGTTGAAGAAGGCAACGAGCTGGACCGTCGTTATCTACGCTCAATATTGGATAATAAACAAGACCGGCCTATCGCTTCAAATTCAAGTGAGAAGTTGGACAAATCTCGATCGAATCATATCTGCCCAAGACCAAGTTTCATTGCTGGATTTTCCATCGAACAAACTTCGCTCGGAGAAGTTCACTTAAAGAATAAAATTCTTCAAGCGAACAATTTTTTTTTTCCTAAAGCCGTTTATTGACAGAGACTTGCCGAAGATGAAATTTAATGTCTTGCAGATAAAATTCCACTCGGAGAATAAAGTTCACTCGGAGAATAAATTTTTTTTTTCCCCCAAAGTCGATTAAAGATTAAATTTTGTCACGCAAATATCTTCTGGCTCGTATTGCATCAACGTATGTCGAACTGACTTTTTTTGTTTTCATTCCAGGAATCGTTGTCCAACACCGTGGACATACCCGGCGAGGAGTTGATAGTATTTTCGCAAAAGAAGAATCGCAAAAAATTGATAATGGTGAAAGCTCACCAGTCGGACTGGTCGTTGCCGTTCAGTCTCGACGCTATAAGCTCGATGTCGCTTATAGCCTGCAAGGATCTCGAGAGAAAGAGGAAATATCGTATACTGGCCGAGATCGCAACGTCGAATCTTTCGCCTCAGTTCACGAAGATAGTTACTTTTCTTCCATATTTTTATATTAAAAACGACACTAAGAGGACACTGAGATTCATGGAGGAGAACGAGGACGCGGATTTGTGGAACGATCTTTTGCCGTCCCAGGGTGTGGCTTTCTGGCCTTACACGGAATCCATGAGAATGCGCTTGAAGTGGAAGAGCAGCCAACTGGTCTCGCAGCACTTCGACGTCACCAAAGTCGGAAGAATCGTTCTGAGAATGGAAAATGGGGTGTGTGTGAATTAAAAAAAAAAATTAAGTCACTTAGCATGTTAATTGATTTAAAAAATAACATTACCTTTTTTCGCAGTCGGCATTGTGCGTCGATGTGGCGGGAGGAAACAACTCACCGTTCATCGTTACGTTCCAAAAGTACCAGTCGGGCGACGCGCCGGTCAGAGTCGACAATCTCTGCGACGATTTGTTCCTGAAAATGAATCAAATTAATTTGGGCCAGGTAGCGCTGCTCAGCCCGTTCCAGAGTATACTTTACACGTGGGACGATCCGACCGAAAGCCGGGAACTCGTTTGGAACGTTTACAACAGCAAAACCAAGGGTTACACTGCACAGTTTCACACGGTAGTGCCAATACGTATTTAAAATACTCCCTTTTCAGTAACTGAATCTATCGAAACACAGTGAAATAAAAAAAATATCGGGCATTCCCTAACATTTCGACTTGGGTCTGAACCTCACTTCTTGGTTCGGGCCCGCGATTTTTCACATGACTAAATTAAGTCTCAAAAGCTCTTAGATTTTTTTATTAATTTTTATATATGACTACAGATTTTTCAGATCTTTTGCTGGTTCTTAAATTGTGTCGATAAAGAAGTTCATTTTTTGGATCAAAAATAGTTGTAAATTTTTTTCTAGAAAATTAATTACAAAATTGGATTGCTTTTGATGTGATGTGAAGAGTTAGGACCCAGACCGAAATGGTAGCGAATGCCCCGTATATATAAATATATAAATATATAAATATATAAATATATAAATATATAAATATATAAATATATAAATATATAAATATATAAATATATAAATATATAAATATATAAATATATAAATATATAAATATATAAATATATAAATATATAAATATATAAATGAAAAATTTACAGGACGGCTACGGTCAGGAAATCGTGACGTTCAGGACCCTGCGACGATCTCCATTGACGCCGATAGTGAAGAAGCTCTCGCAGGACGCGAGACTCTCGACCTCGGCGAATTCGATGTCGGGCTGCAGCAGCAGCGACGACACGGACAGCGAGGCCGAGAACGAAGCGCCGAACGTCGAGAAAGTTCGAAAGAATCGGGCGGTTGTTTATTGGATTAGTTACATAGAGAAGAAACAGCGGGTACTGTTATTTACTCAGGACGAAAATATTTTTCTCAAAGCAAAGAGTATCGTCGATCCGGAGTGCAGCAGGAGAGAAATATTTTGCGCGCTCGCGGGTATCGGTCTGAGTGTCGTGAGTAAAATTCTGTACAGATCGAAAATTTTTATTTTTATTTAAAATTTTTATTTTTATTAAAAATTTTTATTTTTATTAAAAATTTTTATTTTTATTAAAAAATTTTTTTTTATTTATTATTATTATTTTTTTAAATATGAAGACATATTTATTAATTTTTTATTTATTGCAGGTCGTGGAATCGTCGATGCAGGACCACAAAAGTAGAGAGCTCGCGTACGCCTGTGTGACGGATTCGGCAGCGCACTGGGAGCTCGACATAGGAAAACGCTGGAAGACGCTCACGTTGGAATTGAGCGCGTGGATGGAAGACAAGTACAAGAGCGCCTCGGCGGAGGCGCAATTCGAAAATTTCATCGACGTAATGGTCTTCAATATAGTATTTTTTTTATATCGACATTGCTTGCTCCAACGTAATTTTGTTTTTTTAACGATAACCGTAGGTGAACTTTGTGAAGATGCATATGACCAAGCCGTTCTTCGGAAAACTACGACGCACCTACTCGCCGGGCGTATGGCTTCATATACGAAAATCCGACACGCTTACCTACGTGCAAGGAAATTTTCATAGAATACAGGTAAGCGTGTCGAAAGATGTTCTTTTCATTTAAAAGTAGCAGATTTATTGTGGCTCGGGAGATTCGCGTCCTCGCTGTGGACTGTGGTTTTTAGAAAACGGAAACTTAAATTTCCGGTGATTATTTCTCAAACCGGAAGTGACGTATTTTCCATAAAAAATCACCCCCATCGTACGACGTCATACGAGAACGCCCGACTTTATGAAAATTGGGACAAACAAACAACTTTCCAAAAATTATATAACATAGAATTGAATGTTAATTGTTGTTTCTTTAAATTGTTTCAGATTGACAATCAGATCCACGAAGCCATCTTCCCTATAGTCTTACGACCGGGCTCGAAAAAATGTTTCACCAATCACGCCGGAAATCCGAAGTTGAAGCATGCCATAGAATTTTTCTTTCTCAAGCAGAGAAAAGCTACGTATGATGTGTACAAGTGAGAGTTCAATATTCAATTTTGCATCGACTCGACTGTGGGGTTGGTGGAAGAAAATTAACATGTGTTTAATTTTTTATTTTTTTCCAGAAAAATAAATCTAGTTATTAGAGAATTTCATGTTGATTTGCAAGAAGAGTTTTTGATACAGCTCGTCAGAGGCTTGTTCCCGAAGAAAATTGAGACGAAGCACTCGATCGCATCGAGGCTCAAATCGGATCTGTCCAACTTTTACGTTCCTCTACCTGGTGCTAACGACAAGGTGACGGAACGTTATTTTCATCGATTTATCGAATTGTTTTCATCGATTTATTGAGTATTTTTTATCGATTCATCGAGTTATTGTCATGAATTTTATCGAGTTATTTTCGTCGATTTATCAAGTTATTTTCATCGATTTATCGAGTTATTGTCATGAATTTTATCGAGTTATTTTCATCGATTTATCAAGTTATTTTCATCGATTTATCGAGTTATTGTCATCGATTTAACGAGTTATTGTCATCGATTTATCGAGTTATTGTCATCGATTTATCGAGTTATTGTCATCGATCTATCGACTTATTTTTCTTGATTTAACGACTTATTTTCATCGATTTATCGAGTTATTTTCATCGAGTAATATTAATATAAACGACGATCTTTAATTTTCCTCAGTTACCTGACACTAAGAGAAAAACGGTGCTGGAATATGTTCACATTTCACCGATGAAATTACACGTAAGGCTATTGGCTTCCGCCGAAGCACAGATCGCGAATCCAGATCCGACGGATTATTGCAGCTTGATCAGATCGATATTCGATTACGCTTGTAAAGGAACGTTTTTGAAGAGCGCCGAATTCAGGTGACCTGAGAAAAACAACAACCGTTACATTGTTACAGTCGATAATCATCGATCAATAATCAACAGTGATTATTAATCATTAAACTTAATATTTTTTTGCCCGCAGATTACCTTACTTCGACAAATGTGGTGTCACGATGGACAATAAAGAATTATTGTTAGAATTATTGCGGAGCTACGGCGCCGAGATGAAGCACCAATTCAACGTTTTAATTCTGTCGATGACCGTGCTCGGCAATCCTTACAGCTATAACTTCAAATCACCGGGAGATTATTTTTATGATCCAGATACAGTGAGCAAAATTTTTGGATTTTTGTAAAAAAATATTAATTTCGTCTCGATGCTTTGACCGTTATGGATAATTTTTAATTTTTTTTATTCCGAAACGATTAGATAATTATTCAAGGCGACGAGACAGCGGAGAGGCTGAGCTACGACGTTTCCTGCCTCCTGGGCTACACCTCGATGGACGGTCAGCCGGCTTGCATTCTAAACTTCAACATCACCGACTTCGACGCCTCGCGCATCAAGGCACGTGAAATTATTTTTATCGACAAAAAAAACGTGACGATTGAATTATTTTAAAAAAATAATAAAAAAAAAAATCAAAAACTTTTACAGAAAAAACTATCGCGTTTCGAGAGCACGGAAACGCCCGAGTCGGTTCTGTCGGTGGATTGTTCGTTCTCGATCGGCGTCGAGCTCGAAATGTCGGGTTTGATCGTAAAACCGACCGACAGTACGTAAACCCGAACTAAGGCGATTGTCGTAACGCGCGTCTTTTAACTTCGTGATCGATATGAAAAGTCTATAATTTTTCAGACACCCACCAAGAGGAATTAAGGTATTCGCTGAAGGCGCTCGGCAAAGGGATCCTCGGCTTGACCCAAAGGGAGGATGAAAAAAATTCACTGAAGATTCAACCTGGCTTGATACTCGACACGATAAAAAGGTAAGAGAATTATAAATTATGATTATAGATAAATAGATAAATAAATTATAAATTCGAGGATATTATAAATTCCTAAAAAAAATATATATATATATTATAAAAATAAAAAAAAAATCTCTTCGATAACGCGAATATCAAAGTTTCATAAATAACGTTATTTCAGGGCACAAGAAATGGGATACAACTTCGTATCGCGTATACGCTTTCCGCGCTACATTAATCCATACTTGGTAAAAAAAAAAAAAAAAAAAAAAAAACCATTGACTTTCCTTCAGTAAAATAATCTTAAAAAATAAATATTTTGTGCGTTTTTTGTAGGCTGTCGAATTATATTCTACTTACAAAGCGAGGGGCATGCATCTGCTGAATACCCTGAGAAAGAGCGACTACACGAACGTGGAGACGTATTGGGCCCACGCGGCTCTCTCGAACGACGGAAGGCACATCGCCATGATATCTTTGCAGTAAGATCAGAATAATGAAATATTTAAAAAAAAATTATATCACAAACGTTACGATCATTGATACAAACCAGAGCTGGGCAGTACTTGAAGTACCGGGTACTTGTTTGGTACTTCACGTACGTACTTTTAAGTACTTTTAGTACTTTTTTTACAATTTCGAGTACCAAGCATAAGCGCTTTTTAGTACTTCGAGTACTTTTTTACGATTTGCAGTACCAAGTACAAGTACTTTCTAAGTACACGTTCGCATTACGGATGCTCGATGACTAGCATGACATCCTGTTACTGTTATTGTACGAGTATCTGTCTAAACTTTTCAACAGGTACAATTTTAACGAGAATTAATGTTTTTAAATTCATATTTAAAAAATGCCATTACGAAACAAAATGAGAAGGAACTCTTTCGTTTTTTCAATGAATTTTTGTTTTTTAAGAAAGAAAGAGTGAAGAATAGATTAAAAGTATCCTCAAAATGACGAATTACGCAAATTCCAGCTGACCATTTTTTATAATAAGGAGCCATGTGCGAGTTATTTTGCCCCTTTGTTAAGCGTAGGTAGCGCTTAACGCTACGAACCTAATTGCTAAAAGTACTTGAGAAATGCATCAAGTACAAAGAGTACTTAGAAACACGTCACGTATAAAGCTTTAGAAAAGTATTCAGTAACACTTCAAGTGCAAAAGTATTCAGAAACACTTCAAGTACACAGAGTACTTAGAAACACGCCAAGTATACAAGTATTTAGAAATACTTCAAGTGCAATAAGCACTCGATACTTCAAGTGCAATAAGAACTTGATACTTCAAGTGCAATAAACACTTGATACTTCAAGTACTCGTGACACAAGTACTTCAACAAGTACTTGTGATACTTTGTACTTCAACAAGTACTTGTGATACTTTGTACTTCAACAAGTACTTGTGATACTTTGTACTTCAACAAGTACTTGTGATACTTTGTACTTCAACAAGTACCTGTGATACTTTGTACTTGAAGTATTTTTTGCACTTTTCCCAGCTCCGGTACAAACAATTTTTTTTTTTGTCCTTTATAGGAGAATATATCTGATAGAGAAGCGCTGTATATGGGGTTCGTGGACAATAGCATGGTCAGTGGAGATGAAGGAGCTCGCGGATGCTCCGCACGTGGAGAACAACAAGCTCGTACTTCACGTGAACAAGGTAACGAAAAATTGTACTTAACAATCGTTATTATTATCGCATGGAACGTTCATCGGTTTATTAACAGAATATCTTTCTTTTTTTCCATGACCAAATGTTAACGATCTATATATATAAAAAAAAAAAAAATTGTTAAAGAACGAGAGTCTGTCGCCGCCGTCGATGGACTGGTACCTGGAGAGCGGAGACCCAACGACCCTCGAGTGGCTGTGCCGAAAAATAAATACTGCCATGATACTCAACATGGAGAGCAGCATTAGTCCACGATTCGGTGCATAAACGGCGGAATTATCAACTTACAACAGATCGATGTATATTTCATTAAATTCCCCTACAGAATACATCTTGCCATTGATTGCGAAAAAAAAAATATGAAGTAAAAAGAGAAGATATATATATATATATGTGTGTATATATATATATATATATATATATATAAAGACAAGGCTAGCGCTTCGAAATTATACTTTTTTTCGTTTTTTTTTTTTTTCATATCCATCCTTCCCAATATTATTCAGATCGCAGATCCTTCTGGATAAAGTACATCTAGTTTATTTCATAATTTATTTACAAAAAGTCTTAGTAAATTACACTTACAGGCATCTCCACTCGAACTAAAGTAAATAATTTAAGAGCTACACGTATTAAGATGTCTATAGAGTAGGATACTTTGGGGCTGGGGATAAGCCGGGTTCAGGGAAAGTGTTCTGCTTTCGTATAGTGGGATTTCTTTTTTTTTTTTCATGTTTTTGTTTTGTTCTCCTCGATTAGCTCTAGATCGTTCACGCTCGACAAAAACCTCCCCCCCGCAACAATTACTAAACGAATTTTGAACAAAAAAAAAGAAAGAAAGAATGAAAAAAAAAGAACGAAACAAAAAAGTAACAACGATGAAACGTTATTTTTTTTTGTGTATCTCATTTTTTATCGGAAGGTCGTCCCCTCCTTTCGTTCGTCGACGAGTCAGTCGAGTCAAAGTGTTTATGAGGATTAAAAAAAAAATCAGAAGAAAAAAAACCAATTAAAAAAAAAAAAAAAACTACGTACATCGTTCGATGGCCAGAGACGTTTGGTTTGTTTTAAAGATAAAGATTGCAAGATGTAGCGTATATATACATACATTATTTTTTTTCCTGTATGTGTGTGTGTGTATGTAAGGCGGGCGCGGCTGCCGCGCGCCCGCCCGCCTCTCTCCGTGAGATTGTGTAATTACAATAATAATTAATTCGTGTAATTACAATAATAATCAATTATTCAAGTAAAATCTAGCACTCTCTGCCAGCGTTGTCGTATTTTTTTCTTTTTCTCACTTTATCTCTCTAATCTTTTTTTCCCCTTTTTTCGTCTCCTTCTTTTTTTATTTATTTATTTATTTATTATTTCTTCAGTCGTGTACGAGCGTTGAAACGTGTAAAGATCGCTAAAGCATGTACATACTCCGAAATCTCGTTCCGAGTAATTAAACCGTTTATATATAATAAAACCACACACGGCGAGATCGCGAATTTTTTTTTTTTTTTTTTCTTGCGTGGATTTCTATAGACAAACTTTCATACGCATTCGCCTTAATGTGGTTTTCATTTTTTTTTTTTTTTGTTTCTCGTTTGTTTACTTTTTTATTTTTTTCTCCCGTCCGAGATCGAAATTCATATACGCCGAGTCGACATTTTTTTTAATATCTTGGAGCCCGATTTTTATCGTTAATAAGTAAAAGCGTCTCTCATCGATCGCGAGCCTCTTCGGATTATCGACTCCCCGAACGCAATTCACTCCCCCCTCGTCACAATCTATCTTACAAAAGAATCGAGAAACTGTATGAAAAAAAAAAGAAAGAAGTAAATTAATGTGTTCCTTTTTGTTTTTTTTTTTTTTTGTTTGTTTGTTTTTCTTCTCTTTAATTACTCAAGTGAATATAATCGCTTGCCTACTTCCCTGAACTGCTTGTTTTTTTTTTTGTTTGTTTGTTTTTACAGACACTGTCCCCACTCCCTTTTATCTTCTTACACCGAATCCCCATCCTTCAAGCACTCACGTGCATTCTCACACGCACACACGCAATCTCGCATACACGCACGACCCCTCGATACCTCCCCTCTCTGCGCAATGACGTATCACACATCAGTTGTTGATTTTTTTTTTTTTTTAATATTCTTTTTTTTCGTTCGTGTTGTTTCTTCTATTCGCACCCTCGATCTCCTTCGCAATTTAGCGACGCCGACGCCTTCCTCTCGCCGGCGCGCTCCGTCAAATCTTTCGCGGTTTCGTTTAATGTGTATATTTCTTTTTTTATTTTTATTCTCTCATCTTTCTCTCGTCCTTTCATTCTCTCCCTAACGCTCGTTTCTCTAATTCTTCCTTGTGGTATTGTTTTTCTGCTTGTTGTCGATTTTTTTTTTCTTTTTCTTTCTAAAGGTGAGACTTTAGTGAATCCGCGGCCCACGCTTAGATCCGCGTCTGCGCACAACTCGCGTCCGCGCAATTAATCAGCGAGACGCAAATCGAATAAGATTCAATGGAAGTGTATGTTATCTACAAAATATCTTAATTACTCGCTAATTACAGCACAAAAACATGCAAATATAAAAATTTGCATTATATTATTAATAATATTTATATAATCGTCGCCTTCAAGTTTCATCGACGCTCCTTCAATCGCTCTCCCGCTCTCACTCTCTCTCGGCTCCGTCGATCTATCCATTTTTTCTTTTATTCTCTTCGATTATAATTTTTTTTTTTTTTTTCATTCCGTGTCGCACCATCAGAGGTTCGTCGTGTCAATTGGGTTTTTTTTTTTCTTACTTTGTCAGTTTTTTTCATTCTGGGCTTTTTTTTTTAAATCTTCCTCGTCAACATCGTCACCTTCGCTCGTTTTTTGTTTGTTTCATTACTTTTTTTGTTTTTACTTCTCTTTATATATTATTATGCAGATGCTGTTTCGCTTTTTCAAGTCTCTTACTTTTTTTCTTATTTAATCTGTGTATTTTTTTTTGTCATTTTTTTTGTTTTTTTTTTTTTGTTTTTTTTTCTTCATTAACTATGAAATATCTTACACTATCGATATTATTTTTTTTTTTTCTTCCAATTCACAAAATGGAAGGTATACCCAATGGTGAACACCACACACCGATGCGTATACCTAATGCGCTAACACCGATAATTAGCATTTATTCTTTTTTTTTTCTTTAATTATTCTTTACCTTTTTTTTATTTATTTATTTATTTGTTATTTCCGTAACTCGATATAAAACTACAACTGCACTGCTTGTGTGTGTGTGGGGGGTTAGAGTGGGGGGAGGGCGGGGGGGGCTTCCTGGCGGAAGGAGTCAAAGGGTTTGGGGGGGTAGGGGGGGTGTCCGGGCCAAGGGGGCAACGAGTAATCATCCACTCGTTTGTTCGTTTTTTTTATCATTTATTATTTTTTTTGTTTAATTCTCTCACTTTTATTTATTTATTTTTCGAGTTTTCACCGCAGTTAGTTTCACTCGCGACCTCCACGGTATGTCCGTAACTCTCGAGTGTTTATATATTTTTTTTTTTCGTCTCTTCGTTACCGTCTCTTCGTTTCAATCCTCCTTGTTGTTTTTTTTTTTTTTTTTTTTTAATCATCTCTCATTTATTCAGGGAAAAAATTCGGGGAGGGTTGCGGGGTGGCCTTGCGAATAATTTCATTGCGAAACTAACATTTCATTTTCATAACCGCGAGGGCGCGACGCGCGCGACGCAATTTACCCGACGAGTTACGTGCCCCTGGAGCACTGGAACAAAACACGTGCGACGATAGCGGCAACTTGTTGATCGAGTATCTGGCTCATAACGAGCGCGAGAAGTCGTGACTCGTGTTGCAGCAGTAAAGTTCTGTTGTCGGGGTGCCTAGCGAGATTCAGCAGGGTGCCGGCCGCCCGCCTGAGCATGTCGAGGCTCGTGCCCATTGACTCGGGATTGTCGCGTAGGGCGGCGAGGCCGTGCTGATTGGCAACGCCGAGAGCGCTGCTCTCGGCTTGTTCGATAAAGGCAACGAGTAGCGCGACGCACGGTGTCTGGAGTGCGATCGTCCTCGCGACGCCGCTGTCGGCGGCGGACAAGAAGTGCAATAGATTAACGCCGAATTCGCGCAATACTTGCTCCTCGCTGCGGCACAGGAGTCTCGTAAGTACGGAGCAGAGTCTCTGTAGCCTCGAGTAAGGCGGTGTCGCGACGACGAGATCGACGTTGCTCTCGGTGACGCACAGTTTGCAGAGTGCCTCGAGGGCGAGTCTCTGCGGCGAGAGGGATGAGTTTAGATTGACGGTGGGGAAGGGGTCCTGGCCGTGGGCCGCGGGGCAGACGGCCCAGTGCAGAAGACCGTCGAGCACCGGTCTCGATATCTCCTCCGGATGCTGGCTGAGGTCGGTCTGTCCGGCGATGTTAGCTGCCATAACGAGAACGTTCTCGCGTATGTGATAGAGAAAGTCCCACCACCATTCGCTCTCGCCCTGCAGGCTGCTGCAGGAATCGGCGAAGTCGGCGTCCTCCTCGCGATCGTAGTTACGGGTCTTCTGCGTTCTGACCGGATGCTCGTGATGTAACAGCAGAAGCTTGCCGAGCAAACTGAGAAACGTGACGTTCTTCGCGAACTCGGTCTCGTTGCCGGGTATGAAAGTCAAGTTTCGGAGTATCGTCGAGAGACACACGCATCGACGGGCGAGACTGTCCTGCGACTCGGTGACGAGATACAGGCTCGCCTCGTCCCTCGAGTAACTCTCGTCCTCGTAGTCGCTTATCCGTCTCCTCTTGAGCGTGCCGGCTGGGTCTCTTATCTTCAATCTTGGTCCCTCCGCGTCGTCGCCCGCGGCGATGCACGTCTCGTTGTCCTCGTCGTTCTCGAGCTTTATCTCCCGCTTGTCGGAGTCTATCGTACTCGTCGAGTCCGAGAGACCGTTGTGGGTCGGAAAGGAGTCCTCGTCGACCTTCGAGAATTCGACGAAGTGCTCGCCCATGTTGTTGTTCGCTTTGCTGTCCGTTTCGCAGTCCTTCTTAGCGCCGTCGTTCTTCTTCTCGAACAATTCTCTGCCGAGGTCGTTCATCTCGACGGGCTCTTTCTTGATCCTCGACAGTACGTCGCTCAGTGTTTTCGTCTTTTTCTTCTTGTCGTTCTGTTGCTGCTGCTGCTGTTTGCGCTCGCCGTTCTCCTTCGGCTTGTCGAACGCGTCGCCGTACTTGCTCGACGACTCGAGATTGTCCGGCTGGGCGTCGTCGTCCTTGTCGCCGTCCTTCGACTCCGCGTGGTCGACCTCCTTCTGCAGCAACGGGGGCTTCTCGTCCCTGAGGTGTCGGGCGAATGGCGCTATGCCGATCTCCGATTGAAAACACGTCATTATGTACTTCGTCGCGTGACTGTCGACCTGCCACGGCTCGACGTCCGTGTCGCAGTCCTGATGATCCCACTGTCTGCGGTTGTCGAGGACGAAGAGATCGTCGTCGCGGGGGATCATCTTCACCGGCCTTCCCCGTCGCGACAGGAAGGTGTAGTTCGAGGTAGTTAACAACTTTGTACGATCCTCAGCGTCTATCGGACGCGTCACTATACCGAGATCGACCTCCGGACCGTCCGGCGTTTGACCCCAGTATCGATCCTCCTCGACCGTCGACGACTCGAACATGTCCGATAACGAACGCGAGAAATGCTCGAGCAGAACGTCGAGCAGGCCAGGTAGATGAGTCAGTCCGAAGTAACTTACCTGTGGGACAACGATAAATTCATGGTAATTAATTGGGAATATTTCTAAAGCGATTATGTGCGATTATGAAAGCGAGGTTGGAATTGAGGGAAATGTGTATGGGGCGTTCTACGACAAATCGAATGGCCCAAAAGTCTGGGTATCTTAGATAAAGGTGAAAGTTGGCTGGGTTTGCAGTATTGTATGGTGTGAGTAATTGGGATTTTTTTCTGATTGTTATTGACTCCCGTCTTCGAGCTAGCGGAGAGGCGCGTTAATATTAAAAATTAATCATATCTCGAAAACTTTTGGTCGTACAAAAGAAATGTCGTCTACAAGATGCGATTTTTGATTAAATATCTTCGTACATTTTTCCAAAATTTTCCAAATACGAGAAATAAAAAAACAAGATTCTTTTTCATTCAGCAAATATGACTATGGATTTTGCTTAAAATTTAGCAGAACGTTCTTTTATTAGTGCGAAACAACATGTATAAATTTCAGAATGGATTGGGACTGCGTTCCATTCCCACAGGTGTTTAACAATTTTTTTTTATATTGATATATGTATATATCTTGTAAGAATAAATGAAATTTACACATGTTGTTTTACGCTAATGAAAGAATGAAAATAAAAATGTTTAATTTTTTGAGTTTCTGGTACTCGGAAAATTATGAAAAAAATTAAGAATACACTTCGTCAAAAATGACATATTTTTTGTAGACGAGGGTTTTTTTGTACGACCAAAAATTTCTGAGATACCATAACTTTAAATATTAACACGACTATCCGCAAACTTGAAAACGAGAGCCGATAAAAATCTGAAACAAATTGCGGGTACTAACACTATACAATACTACAACATCAGGAACTTTGAGTTTCATCTAAGAGGGTCAGGCTTTTGGGCCGTTCGACTTAGGATATCTTTGCGGCTAATTCGTTTAAGAATATTGGCTAATTCGTGGCGAACTTACGGATGAATCATCGAACAAAAGTATGTTGAGGACGTCGAGAGCCCAACAACTCTCGGCGAGAAGTCCTGAGCGCAGGGCCATCATTATGCGCCATGCCTCGACGGGTGCAACGTCCGCGCGGGCAAGCTTGCGCCTCTTGTACAGCAAAGGCGTAACAGCCTCGACGCTGTCGGCAGGGAATGTCATTTCTCTCTTGGGTGTCGGTTGTTGATTTATCATCGGATTCATACTGAGTTGGCTCTGAAAAATTCATAACGGTGCGAATTAATAAACGATCCGAACTTTGGCAACGATTTCCTACCTAAAAGAAATCGATGTACGTTAAGAAAAAAAAAAAAAAAACTCGAGCCTGAAGCTTGCAGCTGTTCGGGTGCGCCTTTAAATGCAGATCCGCTCAGTTACGCGTTCTTCTGTTTTTGACTCTCCGCGGCTAGTGGGTTTTTTGTTATATTACCAACGTTACATTTGGTGCATTTTGATAACAAAAGAACGCTTCTGAGAGCAGATTTGTATCGAAACTAAACCCTGAAGGGACAACAGACTGGAATATAAGAACGCCTATAATAAACAAACGAATAAACGATCCAAGCCTTGACTACGATTTTCTACCTAAAAGAAATCCATGTGTTAAGAAAAGAAAAAAACATCGAGGCTTGGAGTTATTCGGGCGCGTTCTTAAATGCAGATCTGCTCGGTTGTGCATTCTTCTATGTGTTCACTACTAGTGGGTTTTTGTTGAATTACCATCGTTACATCGGGTCTTTCCGCGAAATTCGTGTGGTGCGTTTTGATAAGAAAAGAACGCTTATGGGAGCAGATCTGTGTAACAATCAAACCCTTAACGGAGAGCAGATTGGAATATAAGAACGCATATTTCAGCTGCGTATACATGTGGCTGCATCTCGAATATCTCCGGATTTGGGTGGGTTTTGGTGAATTACCAGCATTACATCCAATTCTTTCCGCGAGATAGATTTAGTGCGTTTTGATAAAAAAAAAAAAAAAAAAAAAACGCTTCTCAGCGCAGATTTGTATAAAAACTAAACCCTTAACGGACAGCAGACTGGAACATAAGAATTTTTTTAATAACCATCGTTACATTTGATTCTTTCCGCGAAATAGGTTTGGTGCATTTTGTGTAACAAGAGAACGTTTAGCGGGTTAAATAACGCTTCTCAGGGCAGATTTGTATAAAAACTAAACCCCGAACCAAGGCTGGAATTTAGGAACGCCCGTTTCAGCTGCGTATACATGTGAATACATCTCGAATATGTCCGGATTTAGCAGAACAGAGCAAAACTGCATTCAAGAACGCACGCTTTACGAGTACTTAGTCAAATATCGGAACGTAAAAGATTTAAAAAAAAAAATTATTTAAAAAATGTAAACGAACCTGATGCGATCCCGGTGGCGGGTACAGAGTAGATGGTGGATTCGGGTACCGATGATCCCACGGCGGCGGTGCGTGCGGTATAGCGTTTATGCTCGGCTGCGATGATGGCCTCGTGGGCTGTTGATTTCCCCACTGTTGACTGTTGGTCAGAGCTGAGACTGTCGGCGATGCGGAAGGTGCAGCGGCGACCGGAGGCTGTGCCGGTGGCTGTTGCGGCGGCTGAGATTGCGGCGGGGCTGGCTGACTCGGATAGCTCTGAACCCTGTTGTTCGTGCTACCGCTGTTATACTGGTTGGTACTGCCTGGCCAGCCTGCGAAATTCAACAAATTTCGTTAAGTCGTACAACTTTTTTTCCTTCTTTCGTTTTTTTTTTTTTTGTATCAAGGAAATAAAAAAAATGTCTCGATTGCATTTAACAGATTTTGCGAATCCTACAATTTTTTTGTTCCGTCAGTTTTTTTTATCAAATTTGTCTCGATTACATTTTATACATTTTGTAAAACGTACAATTTTTGTTTCTTTCGTTTTTTCTTTTGTATTAAATTTGTCTCGATTAAATTTAACAAATTTTGTAAATCGTATCATTTTTTTGTTGTTTTTTGTCAAGATAAAAAAATGGTCTTGATTGAATTTAACAAATTTTGTAAATCATTTTCTATCGTCGGGATGAAAAGAATTTCCTCGATTCATCGAGCGAATTATTAACCTGGATAGGGCGGTCGTTGGTTATACTGAGGATACTGCGGGTCTTTGGCAAAATCCGGATGTCGTCTCGGCTGTGTCGGTCCCGGCGGTGGGGGCGGCATATTTTTGTTCGTCGCTCCACCGGACGGGTACATCTGACTGCCTGCAGGCGCTCCATAACCACCCTGAAAATTAAATATTATTCATTTATGCATTTATTGGAATGGATACGGGCAAAGCCCAATTGCAGGAGCGACAGAACAAAACTGTCACCCAAAATACACAGTAAATTAAATATGAAAGAATAAAAAATCGTCGTAGTACGAGAAATCCGCGATATATACAAATCGCAAATAACGGAAAAATAAGGGCAGAAAAGAACCGAGTTCCGTACGCAAAAATTTAATCTAGAAGGAAAATCCCAAAAACCATACTCTTGAATCCGGCCAGCGAGCCACCAAAAAAATTAATTAATATTAATATTATTTTATTTCGATATCACTGAGTTCGCACATAGAACGCATTTCTTTAAACCCTTTGAAGCATACATTTTTATTTTTATTTTATTACAAGTATGAAGTTTCGAATACATCGGCTGATTATTATTGCATTTTTTCTGAATTCAAAGCCGCGTGTGTATCACCTGTGATACACCGTGCTTCAAAGGGTTGATGTAAAAGATTCTTAAAAAATATATATAGCGTATATATTTTTTTGAGGTATCCGTGGAACGAAGTATATTTGTCGGGGGGTGTAAAAAATACCAAAAAATACGAACCTGTTCCTGCCGATAATAATCCTGTGGACAAGAGTACGTAGGCGTTGCTGGCGACTGCGCGGGCGAAGACGGTTGACTCGTGGATGGCTGTTGGGGCGCGTTCGGTGGATGACTTTGCGATGCGGAGGGGTAGCTCGTGGTCCGACCACCGGGTGATGTTCCCGCAGGGTATCCGGCGGGCTGCTGGCCGCCGCTGTACCTGTTGTACATGTCTTGACTACCGGCGCTGTTCGGTGGAATGTTGCCTCCCGGGTACCCCCTAAGTGTAAACACAATAATTTATTTCAACGATCCAATCGAGTCGCGCTTAACGTAGCTTGGAAAAAAATGAATAAATAAAGCGCGACGCTTTACCTATCGGCATCTGGCACGTACGGCGGATAATGCGATCGTGGCGTGTACGGTTGATTGAATTCTCCCTGCTGATTCATCGATGCTCCGGGCGGCCGTATGTACTGGTCCTGCGGGTAGTTCTGGTACGAGCCGGCGTTCTGATAATTTCCCTGCTGCATCCCTGAAAAATCGAACGTATCTCGTCAGTACCAGGCCGATTCAGATTTCGGATTCAGATTTTGTTTCATGAAATTATACAGAGCTGGGCAAAGTACCAAAAAATACTTCGAGCACAAAGTATCGCAAGTACTCGAAGTATTTCTCAAATACTTATTGTAATTGAGTAACTCAAGTACTTTTTGTACTCGGGTATTTCTGAAGTATATTTTTTACTGTAAATCTTTCACATTGCACATTTTTTTCGAAACATTGAAAAATGTTTACATTTCATAGAATTTAAATGGTCAAAAATTTACCGCAAAATTTTATTGTAAACAAATCTCTAACTGAAACTTTTGTACCTCGTCGTTTTGACGCAATTTTTAATCGTCTTCACTTTTTTCATAAATAAAAAAATCCATATAATGTTTAATAAAAAGTACAAAAACAATGTTTATAACGATGTATAATCTTTTCAATGAAAAAAAGGCGAAAACCTTCTCTTTTTTTAATGGAATTTATTTAGCAAGGAGTTTTTAAAAATAAACTGCCCAGCTCTGTTAGATAGTCATGGAAATTTTTTTGAAGGTCTATCGTCAGAGTCATCGAACGATATTTTACATTTACTTTCGCTCCGAAAACGATCGCATTTCTCTCGGCTAATTTTATCGGAAAGGTTTCTACCGTGATCGAGAGGCTGGGCGACGATGGACGAATTTTTCCACAAACCTTGATGAGACGAGGGGGCGCTGCTCTGACTCGGCGGCCTCGGGGGCGGTGGTGTGTACTCGGACGATGGTCCGCCCTGGTTGCCAGCCGTGTAGTTGCCCTGGTAATTGCCGTAGCCGTCCATCGATGCGCTACTCGATCCGGCTGCAGGGAAAGAGTCTTGGGAATTAGAAGACCCTGCAAAGACGAAAAAACGGGGCCCCTCGATTTAACGCCGGAACGTTTGTGGCAAAGGATGCGGGATTCACGGGATGAAAAATCGGGTGGAAGAGAAATGTTGTTGTTTTTTTTTTTGTCCGGCGGAAAAGGCAAAATTGAAAGGGTACTTGCCTGGCGAGGGCACCGACGCGGTGCCCTTTGCGCCCTTCTTCTTCGAGCCGGCCTCGACCTGATTGATTATCGGCTGCGGATCGACGCCCCCTCGATCGAAGTGACACTCGTACGCCAACAAGTGCCTCGTGTAATGCTTCCTCAGCGTGTATGCCGCACTGCTGCTCGCGCCGATCCCCAGAAGACCTGCTATGTCTTTCCATGTCTTGTTTTTCGTGACCTATGGAAAAGCGTCTTAGTCCTCTAGAGCTATCGGTAACCAATCTACTTTCATCTAAATACTCCAAGAATCCAAGACAAATATAAAAATAATATATAAAAATATATATATATATATTTTTGTTTAACTCGAAATATATCAAAGAAAATAAAAATCATACAACAGGTAATCGCAAATCGATTGACCGACTGTCCTCAAATTATACTCGAAAGAAGGAATCGAAAGTTACTTTGATTTTTAAAATATTCTTTTTAACATCAATTTTTTTTTTTTTTTTTTATGCGTATGCACAGAGAGGATTTTTCTTTGCAACCTCTTTCGCGATGTGTAGAGAGGAAAAAAAAAAAAAAAAACGGAAAACCTCATGCAACAATTTAGTCATCGGAAGAATGCTATATATGGTCTAAATAGATTACCGTCATCGCATTGACACATTATCGTAAAATCTTTATCTTCTCTGAACAATAGAATAATTCCATTTAGCACCCAGGGGTTCGTAGTTTGCACGGTGTTTCCAAACACCTTGAGTGTCGAGAGTACAACTACTTCAAGAGAATGATGAATTAAGAGCATTTTCTTCGTTTTCGTTTCAGATCATGTTTTTTTTTTCTTCGTAATTTTCTTTTTTTTTTTTCATGGAAGAAAATAAACTATTTTAAACGGAACGTTCAAAAAAATTCAGATATCTTTATATCATGCACAAAAACGTGCGTTCAAACGAATAAAGAAGCGCGTCACCGAGGTGTCTCAGACCGCGGGCCTCAGCGACGAACACGACCGTCGCGCCGACCCGCGGCCAGCCGCGCGCATACACAACACGGAAATTTGGAAAAAAAAAATCTTATCAACAATTTTTTACGAGACACCTCGTGGATAACATCGAGCAAGAAAAATGTAAAAAAAAAAAAATATATAAAAAAAATGTTAATATAAATATATATACACAGACGAGATAAAAAACGAGAAGACACCGAGGGCTAGATGGAACTACACTGCACCTTGCATACCTCCATGAAGCCCCCCCTATCCTTTACGTAGATATATAGACGGAAGAGGTCAAGGGGGTTCTTGGAGATGGTGGGACAGCTGGTTATCGGCGTCCTTCGTTCCTCCATGAATGCTACCAATTTGTCCAACCAACTTCTTCGGTCCATCGAGTCGTCCATTTCGTACAGCTTTGCCAAACTGTCCGGTTTCTGTAAACGACGATTGTCAACATTTTTTTTCCTTCACCCTCGATCCTTCAAACTTCGATACCGTCGAGGATCGAGCGACGGACGATTTTTAGCGATGATTAATGTGTACATTGTCGGACGGGAAAACGTGCAGCACGACTATTTCGGGAAAAGCTTTCGAGGTTACGGAGACGGGCAAAAGAATATTTTTAACATGTGAAAAAATGATTAATTAATTGAAATAAAAAAGATCAGTTAAGACTTTAAAAAGGTGAATACATTGTTAAGATAAATATATAAGAAAGGAAAGTTAAGATTTGAAAAAAAATTAATGAATCGATAAGATAAATTAATAAAAATGAAAAGATAAGTTACAATTTGAAAAAAGCTAAATGAATTGAGATAAAAAAGATAACTTATGATTTAAGAAAGCATGAATAAATCGTCACATTACGGGTCAGTGAACTCAAAGATTCGATGAATAGTAAAAATGTATTAAAGAAGCTTAAATAAAAAAAATAAAAATAAGAAATTATATTATGTGCAATATTTATCTTTTACCCATCTCAGCGTATTACTGAACGATGGAAGTTGACCTGGGGGTAGATTAGGTGTTAAGGTTCGTGTGCGTACACTCGTGATACATGCATCATGCAATGTCTCGTTGTTCCGTTGAATATAAAACGTGAGGTCGTGTCGTGCGATCGAAAAGTGCTCGGATCACCGAGTCGTTCGCGAGGCATCGATCCGACACGATATAATAAAACCATCATAATATGAACCATGCACAGTTAACGAGAAACTAAAGAGAACCCTTCGGGGAATAAAGTGAATCGTTAAAGAACTTTTTTTTTTACGATCAGTAAACGCTGCCGGTAGTGAATTTCTGATATTTTTTTTAGCGTCCACGCAACGTTTACTGCTCGTAAAGAATCGAGAATTTCTCGTTCACTCGTCGGCACGCACACTCGAGATATTCCTCAAAATTCGAACACCTGTTTGAGTCAGTGCGGAAAATAATTGATTTTACCGTGTGATCGAAATTCGCACGTCGGTGACGATTTTTACCGATGATCAGTGAAATGGATTACGCCACAGTAAAATTTCGATTCTTTTTTTCCTAATAGTCTGTAGTGTCAAGAATATATCGTATGTGGAAAGTGGCGGAGCACTCGAGGGCTGCACGGAGGGCTCGAGCAGCGGCGCGGCAAAACTTTGAACGCGTTTTTCTCAAAACGTGATTTTCAAGATCGGTGTTCCTGATATCTCAAAAATGGCTTGATGGATTTTTATTATGAAAATTTGTACCGATATGCTTCAATGGATTCTTTAGCCCTTAACGGTTTCATATTTTTAAATATAATAACAAAAAATTATTCAATGTCGATAAATTGATAAAAATCGACTCTTTTCAAATGGCCGCCATTTTGCCAATTTTTTTTTCCTCGTCAAGCACCGCTTTATGATTTGTTAAGAAACAATAAAAAAAAATTCGTGTCTGATAAAATGACAAATTGGGGAAACCGCAAAGGACTGCCAAAAAAAAAAAAATTATTTACGCCGATATTATTATATGGATTATTTACAATCGATTAAAAAATATATAATAACAATAAAATTGAGTGAAAACATTCCTAAATGTTCTTCAATATATCCTGCTTCCACTTTGAAAATATTAAATCTATGAAGCGTATATTTACCGAGATCAAAAGTCACGAAATATGCATGCGTTTTTTACCCATTTATGTTAATTACTGTGGCGTAAGCTCTTAATCGATTAATTTAGAATAGATTAGAGTAAAATAAAAGTGTTGTTTGATTTTATTTTATCCTATTCTATTCACTTAATGTACGATCGGTTATTCAGCAAGTGAAGTTATGGTCGGTTGTTAGCAAAGACGGACGAGAATAGGTGAAGTACAAATGGAACGACGAATCGTACGGACGAAGCGACTAGGCGTCTATAATGGCATTCCTCGTGGCATTTTACAGCGATTAATTTTTATCGTAAAAAAAAAAATCAAAAAATAACCTTAGATCTGTACGGGTCTTGAGGCACATGACTGTTAAACACCTGTAAAACACGAAAATATTGAAAATACATATTCATACAATAATACACATGGTACAAATCTATATATTTTTTTTGCACTCTTTTTCCCCGCTTCAGCTTCGACAAGTCGCTGAAATTATTCTCGTACGCATGCGAGACAATAGTGAGAAGATATAATTGATGTACGAAAGAAATTCGGTCCAGAAAACGATTTTTTTCTCTTGATCATTATATAGATAAATAAGACAGTGAGCTGAGGTGAGAGGAAAAAAAAAATTACGTACCGGGCTGGCGGGCGTGCGGGGCCAGCTGGGACTGTTTATGTCGGGATATTCTTCGTGAATAGAATTGATGCTAGCGGCTCCGGGCGATGGTACGGTACTTTGTGGCGTAGCCGGGTGACTGTGATATCCTCCTATGATATCCTTGCGAGACTTTGGCGTGAACGCGGGATCCTCACCGGAAGCTGCAATTTTTAGTCACATCGACATATATTTATTGTCCAAAGTATATATTTTTTAAATATATTGATTATTAGGGTAGCTACTGCGTTGGACACTAGTCGAACGAGTGCTAAATTTCTACAATTGTTTATCCAAAATTGTATGCATTAATTGACAGTGGAGGTTGATTTGTATTATTGGATTTGTTGTCAACCTAGAGAAATATTAATCACGATGATCTTGCAAGAACAACAAGTGGTAAATGCAATTTTTTGGTTGCGTTTTTTCAAAGTAAAATCCGTATTTTTTTAACCCATTTTAATGTGCCACAATTCATTTGCGTTCTTAAACTTTGCTCTAAGAATTCACCAAGTGGATTTTTTTGTGGATTTGGCCGTTTGACAAATCGAGCAATTGTTTAACCGGTGAATTTTTTTTTTCCCGTACACAAACTAGTGGCATTTTTGAATGGCCAAAACTGTAAAAAACTAAATCTACTCGGTGAATTTGTAGAGCAACGTTTGAATAATAAAATGAGAAAATAAAATACATTAAAATCGGTTGAAAAATAAGGATTCTTCTTTGAAAAAACTCAACGGAAATGTGTTGTCATGGAAATATGGTTTTGTCAGTTTATGTATTCGCAAAAACATCGTTGGTTTCCCAAATTGAAGACTTGTATTATTGCATGCGTTGTTAACGAAGAGGAATATTAATGACGATGGTCTCGAAAGAACAAGTAGTGAATGCAAATTTCCTTGATAGTAAACTGCTTTCATTTGTAAACGGCCGAAACTACTTTTAAAAAATGTGTGTATTCGTAGAACAAAATGAGCCGCGGTACAATAAAATTCGTCGAAAAATAAGGATTCTTCTTTGAAAAACCTCAACGAAAATGTATCGTCATGGAAATTGCCATTAGTCAGTTTACGTATTTGCCAAAGCATCGTCATCGACAGTTTCCTCGATCGATAACCCATACAGTAATACAAATCGACGTCCGTTACCGTTAATAAATCCACAACATTTCGGATAAACTATTATAAAAACTCAGCTCTCGTTTGACCAGTGTTACGTGCAGCAACTTCCTCAATATCCTCCAAAAATTTCATTCCCATGAAATTAACGCAGCCTTCGTAACGAAACATTTTCTGATGTAAAAAAAAAAGAGGAAATTCTTAATAAACCGACCAGCCGATGCGTTTGACAACGTCGATTGTTGGGAACCTTCGTCAATGGATGTGCCATCCGGACCCGTCGTTATCACCGACGTCACCGTGCCGCTCGAAGTAGACGTGACATTGATAGCCGTTGTGCCTGCAAATTGACGATTAACTCCTTTCATTTAGAAAAAAAAAAACAAACATAATTTTAAGCCTCTTCTCACGACCAATAAGAGTCGAACTGCCTGAACAGCGAAGAGCACATAAATACGAGATTAACATCGACGCTCTCGAGGTTAATCCAAGTATAAATTCGGCGCGACTTTACCTGACGCCGTCGTAGTTATGCCGCTGTCGTTGGAAGTCTCGGGCCCGAGGTCAGCCGAACTGTGGCTGGTGGGAGTTTGTGCCGGGGCCGGATGAGAGTTGGGAGTGGTGCTTGGCGGTGGCATCGGGCTACCCTCGTGGTTGAGCGGTGGTGTCGCCGCTGGGGGATGTGGATGTGGTACCGCGGTACTCGTCGGCGGGGGTGGCTGATTGCTCACGTGATTTGGCGAAGGAGGCGGCGGACCCATCGAGCTGGCCGGCGGTCCCATGTTACCGATCCCGACCATTCCCGGAGTGCTCGGGGGCACCAAACCCCCGCCACCTGCGCCGCCGTAACCTTGCGGGGGACCCGGACTCGGCGGCATACCCGGTGGTACGCTGTTGAATGCCATTTTATGCTGAAACCGAACGAGAAAGAAAATCAACGAACCCGTCAACGATAATCCTGTGACTATGAAGATATTTTCACGAGGTCAAATTTCATCTTCGGCAAGTGTCGATATGCACTGCTTTAGGAAAAAAAAAATTGTTCACTTGTAGAATTTTATTCCCTAAATTCTCTAAATTTTATTCTCTGAATTTGCCTGATCGAAGTTTTTGCAATGCGGACACAGCCCTTGTAATTTTATGAAATTTAGTCTCGTGCAGATATCTTTGGATTGATATAATCGTGCATTGTGATGAAAAATGTAAATCTAATGTGCGATTGCGATGAAAAATGAATGGACAGTGAAATGAAAGTAAATTAGTAAGCGTGAAGTATTTATAGAGTTCTTAATATACTGTGCATTCATTTTTCATCGCAATTGTACACGAAACGTAAATTTACTGGGCCCAGACCGTTAATATACCAATAAATATATAAATAAATTCCGATATCTTGCGAATGGCCAAATCGGGAAATTAATTCTTGGCATTGTATTTTACGGGTTTCTCTTTTGAGGCCTTTAAAAAAGTGACGAACATAGCAGTATTTAGGTACGACTAGGGTGTCGGACAAGAAAAATCTATCGAGTCATGTTTTATTAGTTAAACAAATGATGGAATTTTGATTTCTAGTGTTTGACTTTTATGATTCGTTATTCGGAGCTTTAGAATTCAGAATTTTTAATACCCATTGTAAATTTAATAAATAAAATTAAATATTATTATTCTGTACACTGTGAAAAAAAAAATCGTATGATATTTAATGTGCTGGTACTGGAAGTTTTTATGCATAAACTGGTATGTTAAGTTTCATGAACAATTGTAATAAAAATTAACGCACAATATATCAAAAACTTTAGAAATACTTGACTTAAATTTTACTGTAAAAGTATGTTAATTTTTCATCACGATCGTACATTAAATTTTATACCAGTTTTTGCATAAAAAATCTGAGTACGGTACATTAGATTTCGATTTTTTTTTTTTTACCGTACAAGTATTACAGAATACTTGTATAGAATAGTAAATATTATATAGATCGATGTAATGTAATGTATTAAATAATTGAACGAAAAAATTAATCCAACGAGTGTCTGGGCTCGAAGAGGCAAGCAAAAGTTGCCAAATATTAAAAAAAAATTGTTTTTTGAACGTCGCACGTACCGGATACGGGGGATATTGCACCATATTGTTCGGTCTCGCGGGTTGATATTGGTTGTTGGGAGGAGGCTGAGAATTCGTAGGCGGAGGATAACCCTGGGGAAACTGGACGTGCGGCCGCGGTGGCGGGTAGTTACCCTGGGCAGGATAGCCGCCAGGCTGTCCCGCAGCCCCTCCGCCGCCCGAGTATCCCATACCGCCGCCCATAGGGCCGATAACTCCCAGACCGCCCGGCCCCGGTCCCGGCTGAACGACCCCTGGACCGCTGCTGTTCAGCTTGTAGGTGTGCATGTGCGGCGAAGGCCCCAAGGGCTGTTGATAACCTCCTGCGCAATCGAAAAATAAACATTAAAAATATATTTCTCTCTACACAAAAAAAAAAGATTTCGCAAAATTTCGAGAAAAAAAGATGGTGCGAAGAGGAAACAAAAAAAAAACGCTGACCTTGAGTAGTCATCGGAGAGTGACTCATGCGTGCTGGGCCGCTACCGTCTGATTGACTGCTCGACGGACGAGGAGGCATCTGAACGTTTTGTTGGCCTGAAAATAAACAATGACGATTAATTGAAATAAAAAAAATATTACTAATTTGTTACTTCGGCGAGGTCGACCATCGGAAAGGTGCAAAAAAAAATTGTGAAATTCTCACCAACGGCGGGGGACATTGACCGAGAACCAGTAGATCCAGTAGGCGAAGGGGTAGGCCTCATCCCCTGGGAGTTTGGAGTCCCAGGACCGGCAGGTCCATTCGAACTGTCGTTACTGTTCTGACCAGAGAGTTCCTGAAACACAAAAATTTAAAAAAATGAAATCCATGAATTGAAATAAAATTTAAAATAAATCTCAATCATAAAAAATTCCCACGAAGAGCTGGGAATTTCTGAATTCCCAGCTCTTCGTCCCAGCAACGTTACTCGGACGATTCCATCGAAAGTCCAATTCCAACCAATCTACTCCTCCAATCGATTCAAACCAAAAACGTCACAAAATAAGAAAAAATAATAAGAATAGAAGGCAGAGCCAAATAATTTTAGAGACACAACAGCGGCGGATCTTTCTAAATTGGCTCTTCGTGCACAGTTACGGAAAGACGTCGGCCACTTTCATAGAAAGTCAAATTTCAACCAATTTACTCGGCCGATCCGTTTAAAACAAAGAGAAAAAGTACAAGTCGTCCGTACCATTTGCAGTTTTGTGCTCAAACAAATTGTAATACTCATTACTATTTTTTAAATGTAATAACATTTTTTGAAAATGCATAGAGTCGAATAATTCTGGACAAGCGAACAGCCGCGGAACTTTCCGAATTCCCAGCCCTTCGTCCGCAGTTCCAGAACAACAAAGTCCAACTCCTCCGATCCGTTCGGAGCAGAGAGAAAAAAGCTCGACTGCTCCGTCCCATTCGCAGTTCTGTCTTTTCACATTTAACAAAAAATAAAAAGAATCTAGAGCGAAATAATTCTGGACACAAAACAGCCGCAGATCTTTCCGAGCTCGCAGCTCTTCGTGCGCCGTTCCGGAGCCACCGTAAAAAAACCACAACTCCGTCCCATCCACTTATCATTTTTCATAAAAAAAAAAAGGTACAATAATTTCATAAGAATGTTCACGAACCTCCGCATCCACCTGGACGATCTCGTTTGTCGGATTCTCTCGCGATCTCGATCTCTCGCCCTCCCGAGAGTCGCTTCGCGACCAAAACCCCGAAGGCGCAAAAAAGCAAAAGGTAGAGAAAAAGAAAAGGACGTCCGGAGGGGGGAGGGGGAGGGGGTTCGAGAAGGAAAAACCGTCTTAACGCGTACGTCGACGAAAGATCTCCGTGGCCGTGTGTCGTACGTTGCGCGCGCGAGACGCACGACGAGAAGATCTGCTAGGTTAGGTGGTCGGAGAGGGAGTCGTATTACGCCCAGGCGGCGAGCGGAACGATCGCGCTCCTCGCCTTATTATCCAAAACATTGGGCACGAAGCGCACACGTACACACACGGTCTCGCCGTTCGCACGGCATAGGTTAGAAGCGACTCCCTTCGACGTTCGAACTCTCACGATTGTTGAAAATAAAAAGAAGGAAAAAAAAATATAGATATATAAAAAAAAAAAGACCCGAAGCTTTTTACCTTTCCGCACTCGTATGTTTTTCTAACATAACATTTTTTCCTGCGGACATACAAAATGGCAACGACGTTCGCGGCCGACGTACTGGCCTGGCGCACATAACAATCCTCGCGACACACGTCGACCGTCTTTCCATCGTCTCGACACTCGAGGAGACTCTCGCGAATAAAAAAAAAAAATGTACCCGACGATATTTTTTTTTTTTTTTGATCCCGTGCCTCGTCGATTCGTTCGAGGAAAAATATATATTGATAATGAAAACAAGGAGGGGGAGAGTGAGAGAAAAAGGCGAAAAATGTCCGCGTTCGATTGTTACGTTGGGTTCGCTCAGTCGATAGTCCGGAGAGCGTTTGTAACGTCGAGAGCGTCGGGGGAGAGTTTTGTTACGGAGAGGAGCATCGGAGAGAGGCCCGTGGCTAGGCCCCGATAGAGCCCTAGGCTAGCTGCGCATTCAGCGCGTACTCAATTTAACTGGACTCCGCCTGGCGATTCCGCAGGAGAGCGCGAACGTCCCGGACAAAAGTCGATCCCGCAGATTTTTTTCTCCCGACACATCCTGAGACGACGGAAACGAGGCACTCGCACGCGGCGGCATCGACGATCGTACACATACTTTCCGTCTCTCTATTTCTATCTTTCTGTGTTCTCTCTGCGCGCACACACACACACAAACACGCACACACACACGCGCGCGCGCGCGCGCACGCACACAGGAAACGCGACGCACACTCGCGCACTCGCTCGCACTTTATCGGCGCAAAGAGCGAGGATTATGTCCGTCTCCCTCCTCTCGCACACACACAAGTCGCGGACCGTGCGCGTGTTGACCGCGAGCCGTTCACCGAAAGAGTGGATATTTTATGTCGGAAAAAAAAAAAAAATTGGAAAAAGTCACCACTACGCCCACCGGCCGCGGTCCCGCACACCCGAAAACATACGACGAAGAATCTCGCAATCTTTTTTTTTTTTTTGTTCCTCCTCGTTTCACAGATTCACACGGAGAAATCGAGGAAATATTTCGGTCGGTTTTTTTGTTCCTTTCAATTTTTATGTTTTATTTTTTTTCCGTTACTCTCTGCAACGAGACTCGAGATGGTTTTTTTTTTATTCTTGTTCGTTTGGTCCTGCTACGCGGTACACGTAGCTCTCCCCGATTCTTTTGACATCCTGCCTATCGTTCGTGGTCGTAACACCCGTAGTCGCCGTTCCGACGCTCCTCGCATCCCACTGTGTATATATATATATATATATATACGTTATACCGCTAGCATACTTCACTTCACGCCACTCCGTAGGCGAGAGAGCCACCGCCGTAGCACTCGAGAGCGCGCATGGTGTATCGATAGCTCGATAACCCAGGGTGTTGCTCGTCGCCGCTTTTCGTTCGTTTATTCCTCTATTTTGTTACCCTCTTTTCTCTCGATGTTAACAGTGTTTTATTGTTAATTTGTAATCGTGGCTTGTGGACGGATCGGAGAGTGTAGGGGGGGGGGGGGGGGGGAAGAGAGCGACAGTCGGATTTGTTCCGTCGAAGGTTTATCGACGAGATGAAAATTATTATTTTTTTTGTTCGCCCTGGGTTTGACCCTCCGTGCAAACTCGAGGATACACAAGAGCCGCCAGCGAGCGGGGCCCCCCGTTTTTACACCGAGGCGCGGAGAGGACTTCGGGCTTTTGGGATTTCGCGTCCGAAGCGGGGAGGGCGTTCTTTCGTGGCGCGGCAAGCGGTCGGCAATGCTCGGCCCAGGTCGGCAACGCTCGGCAAGGCGAATGAATTTTTGACCGAAACGACGCGAGGAATAAAAACCCCGCGCTATTTCGAAGACGCGCGTTCGGTTAGATTTCGGAATATTTACTTCGGTCTTAGTGATTCGCTCGAGGCGACGATACGTCGATTGGAATTATTAAAAATGTCAATAAAGCCGCGCCTTCCTTAATTCATCCGTTTATGTCAGTTGCCTGCTCACCAGTTATTCGAGGTAAATTTGAAAGAAAAAAAAATAAAAATGTTCTCGATAATGTCACTTGCGGTTTAAAAATCTCGATTTTTGACAGGAAGTCACTTTCATTTCGAAAAACATCACTTTCGGTTTCAAAATATTAATTTTCGAGCGGAAGTGACGTCATTTTAGAAAACGTGATTTTCAGTTTCGAAATCTCCATTTTCAACCGGACGTGACGTATTTGCCGTATTACGTCCCAACGAAATTTTTCTGCACGACGTCACTTCCGGTTTAAAAGTGAGCTTTCCAAACTGGAAGTGACGTTACAGATTTTTTTTTTTTTTTTTCTCTCAAATGTATCTCGAATACAACGAGTGATAAAAATGTCTGAAAGAAGAAATAGGAAAGTGAGACAAAAAAAAAAATTATGCGATACGTCTCGAATGTATTAGGAATTCATTTCGAACGTAGCGACCGATAAAAACGGATGAATTAAACACACCGAAGTTTTCCCATTCGGCACATCGATGACTCACGATATTTATAGTTTCGAGCACGTTTACAACGCTCGTAGATAGCATTTGTTTTTATGAATGAAAACAAACTCGCGTGACATCGATACGGTCGAGCGTTTACCTCTGTTATTATTGATAAGCCGTTTATCGCCCGATCGCACAATCTGCGTGCGGCAAAGAGACCAAAACTACGCCAGTCAAACCATTGTCAACACAAAGTGTCTCTCCGGTCTAACCTCCAAGGCTAAACAAAACACTACATATATATACCGCCCCATTAATTCCACATCAAAGTCATCAAAGATTAAAAACCTCGAACAAAAAGAACCCTCGATATCTAACAATTTCCCTAAGAAATTCTCCATTCAAAATCTTCCCGCCAAATTCTCGAGCGCACGCACCGATGCATCCGCCGAACGCTACAATCGAAAACTCCCACACGAGTGTATATATATATATACACGAGGGCTGGGCGAAGGAAAAATCGATTACGAGTTTCTCCCCTCGTCTGCCCGATCTCGTCACCAAAAATTGAAAAAAGAAAACTCGAACAAAAAGAATCATCGACATCTAACAATTCCCCTAAGAATCTCAATTCAAAATATTCCCGCCAAATTCACGAGCGCGCGCACCTTACGCATCTGCCGAACGCTAAAATCGAAAATTCCCACATGTACATATATATACTTATACATATATCTATATATCTATATATCTATATAGATACATATATACGAGGGTAGTGCGAAGGAAAAATCGATTGCGAGTTTCTCCCCTCGTCTGCCCGATCGAAAGCTTGCACGGCTCTCTCGGGCCGTCCCGCGCTCTGTTCCTAACAGCGTAGAGACACATCTCCGATGTTTCAAGGATCAAGCCAGCAGCATCAGCAGCAGCGGCAGCAGCGACGTCGACAGAGCGCTTGATATCCGGCGAGCGAATGACAGGCGGAACGAAACGTGGCGCCGAATATAGCCGAATAAGAAGAGAGGAGGAGAGACGGAAAGATAAACTGGACAGAGAGGAGAAATCGGGGGGAGGGGAGGGGGAATCTATCTCTCTCTCTCTCTCACCCCTCGGGCGCCTCGAACGAGCCCCGCCGCGCGATATCCCGCCAGCATTTCACATACCCGTCGCTGTTTCTGCTCGCTCTGCTGCACGCTGCCGGAGCCCTCTCTCTCTCTCGTTGGCTCGCCTCGACGACCCGACGTCGACTACACGTCGACCGTTCTTCTTTCAACCTTCTCTCTCTCTTTCTCTCTCGCCCATCTCTCCCTCTCTCTTACTCCCACTCTAGAAAATCCACGCTGTAACCTTCCCCCTCTTTCCGCCTCGTGCCTCAGCGTCGCTTTTCTCTGTCCTTCCCCCTCCCCTCCCGCCGCGCCCCTCGCTCACTGTCGGCCGTCGCACGTAGAGATGTGGAAATACCAGTATTTTAATACTTCGTAAAATTACCGTAAAATTACCGTAGAAATAACGTATTTTTATCGTATTATGACGTAATTTTTTTAATCAACATCTCGTGTGTGAAAATACGATCAGAATTTTTTTTGGAGTAATTCTTGGAGTAATAATTTTTTGGAGTACTTTTTTTTTGAGTAAATAAATAACAATACGTGTCATATTAACCACTCGCATCTCTACCCGTGCCTAGAGATGTGGAAATACCGGTATTTTAATATTTCGTATAATTATCGTAAAAATACCGTATTTTTACCGTGTTATACTTTATTTTTTTTTATTTTGTATTTTGAAAATACGGTCACAAAAGTTTCTCGTAATTCACCGCAAAAAGTGGTAAAAAAAAAAATCATCTATCCAGGTGTGAAATCACCCATCATAAAATATTTGGCAAACTCCCCGTCAAAACGTATAAAATCTACCCATTTAAATATAACATTACCGGTTGAAAAGTTGTAAATTCCAGCGTTGTAGTTGTGAAATTACCAATAACAAATTTTTGGAAAGTTCTGATCTTTAAAATCACTACGAGACCACACGATTTTATTACCAATCCGGTAATCTTCAAAGCGGTCACGTACCGTATTTTTACGGTAAAATTACCGGTCACATTTGCCGATCACATCGCCGCTCGTGCCACAGCGTCGCTTTTCTCTGTCCTTCCACTCCCCTCCCTCCCGCCGCGCCCCTCCCCTCGCTCGCTGTCGGCCGTCGCACGGCTACACGAGAAAACTCTCTCTCGCATGTGCAGCGGGAGGACTGGAAGGGCGAGAGAGAGAGAGTAGAGAGGACGGAGGGAAGGCGCTAATATCTGGGGCTCCGGCGGCCGCGCAACTCGCGCCCTAATCGAACTATAGTGGAAGGTCCCTTCTACGATTCTCCCCACCCCGCCGGTCGAGGGCTCTTCTCTATGCTCCCCTCCCCTGCCGACACTACGATCCGTTACCGCAGCCTCCCTCGACCCCGCTCACCCGCTTTCCCCTCCGGCCCCTCCTCGCCTATGGAACTCCCACCGACGATAGCTTCGCTATTTTTTATCTCTCTTTTTCTTATTCTCTCACGCTCGCTTGGTTTATCCCTGTGACGTTATTCTTTGCGATATTCTTCTCTCTTTTTTTTTTGTTATCTTTCCACGCGGCTCGACAACGCGTGTATTTCGCACGCACGATAGGACTTTTTTTTATTTTATTTTATTTTTATGAAAAAAAATGGAGAAATGCCTCGATTATGGAATTTGATTGCATGGACTGGCCATGTTCGCCCTTTACGGTTTTGAGAATGATAGGACGGACCGAGATTTATTGGATTTCGTTGAATCTGTTATGAATCGCTTTGGTTAGTGAGGGCTTATGGGATGCAGCGAATGTGGACGGGAGATGTGTCGAGAGGGAAAAGTTGCACTCCGGGTAATCCGGGAATGATGGGACGCACTATAGAATTTTATTTTTTTTTATGAAAAGTATGGAGAACTCTCTTGATTTTGTGGAATTTCACTGCATAGACTGACCATTTTCACCTCTTAGTGCAACGAGAATACTTGCGAAATTTTTGTTTGCTTTCTTTTTTTTTTAAGAATAGAGGATGGCTTTGGTTATGTCGGAATTTGATCCCATAGACTGGCAATGTTCACCTCTTAGTGAGACAAAAATGATACTTACGAAATTTTTATTGTATTTTTTGTTTTACTTGCATAGACTATGTTCGCTGTTTAGTGTAACGAGAATTATGCGACCGATCGAGATTTATCGGATTCTGCTGAATCTCTTATGAATCGCTTTTGTTATCGAGCCCTGATAGGATGCAACGAATATTTTGATATTCGTATAAGATAAGAGAATTCGGATAAGAGATGTGTCGAGAGGGAAAAGACGCAATCCGGGTAATCCGAAAACGGTGGAACGCACGATAGGAATTTTTTATCAATTTTTTTTTAAAGAAGAGAATGGATTTGCCTCGATTATGTCGGAATTTGATTGCATGACTGGTCATGGTCACCTCTCAGTGAGACGAAAATGATACTTGTGAAATTTTTATTCTATTTTATTAACCCCTTTCGCCCTTTAGAGTAACGAGAATAATACTTGCGACCGACCGAGGTGTATCGGATTTTGTTGAATATCTTATGAATCAGGATAGGAATTTTTAATTTTTTTTTCTGATAAGAATAGAGTCACCTCGATTATGTGGAATTTAATTGAATAGACCGGCCATGTTCACCACTTGGTGTAATGAGAATGATGCGAACGATCAGGATTTATCGAATGCTGGTGAATCTCTTAACCCTTCACCCTTCCAACCCTTAATCCTTCAATTACGGATCATGCTTTCTTTCAAGCACAAAAGCGATACGATTGTTCGTAATAAATTTTCTTCCGCGATATCGCAGAAGGTACGTCTGTGGATTTTTACAGATTTTTTTTTAGCACATCAACTTGTAATTCGAATCGTTCGAAGGTTGCGTCTTGGAAAATTCAAGGCCCTCGTTGAACAAGGATCCCGTACGTGAAGGGTTAACAATTGCTTTTGTTGCGATGGGACGCACGACTTATCGGCAGGTGTCGGATTTAACGCGATCCCAAGATTGCGAGGTCGAAAATGATTTTTTTTTTTTTTTTCAACTACGAATGTCAGTACGGATAAAATGCAACTACGAGAAACACGATATCGCCAGCGGGAAGATGACGGAGAAGAGTCGCCGCGTCTTTGGCAGTTGGACGTATCAATTAGCAAAGAAATCGTTTTGCAGGCGACACTGTCCCGAGGAAAAGTCATTAACGGAATCGTTTGAGCACTAATGAAGGCCGACGAGCATCTCTCAAGCTACGTCGGCGTTTCATTAGTGTGCATCTTTCGGATTACGTTCAGTGATTATCCCTGGCGGAGTGAGAGCGATGCTTTGTCGTTGCTTCGCGTTCGCGCGAAAAACCTTAAAGCTTCTGACACGAATGGTCACGCGTAAACTTTGCATTTACGTTGGGCAGGCCTCGAACTACTCCGAAAGCAAATTTTTTTCATTCGGAGTTAATATTTGGAATTTTTTTCTTTTTTATTTGGTGAGACTTCGAGAGACTTGTCGCGCTCGTTTCGTTTTTTTAAACACAAATCGTCACGCGGAAAAGTTGAAATTTACCTTTTTTTTTTAATAAGCTTCATCCCGTGTAAGTTATGTTCGGTTTTATATAGGACGTTATTATTGTGTCCTGGTGATTTTTGATTATATGTTGGTTCTGACGATCGTTTGACCATTGTCTTGTAATTGGGTGCAAACCCGTATAAATAAATTCACGTCGAACGTGCCTCGAACTACTCCGAAGCCAAATTTTAGCCTTTCGGAGTTGATATTTGGAATTTTGGTTTTTTCATTCCCGGGACTTCGAGAGAATCGTCGCGTTCGTTTCAGACCAGATTCGCGAAGAAACTCCGAAGGCACATTTTAGCCATTCGGAGTTAATATTCGGAATTCCTTTTGCCTTCCCAAAGACTTCGAGAGAATCGTCGCGTTGGTTTCAGAGCAGATTCGCGAAGAAACTCCGAAGGCACATTTTAGCCATTCGGAGTTAATATTCGGAATTTTTGTTTCCTTCCCAAAGACTTCGAGAGAATCGTCACGGTGGTTTCAGAGCAGATTCGCGAAGAAACTCCGAAGGCACATTTTAGCCATTCGGAGTTAATATTCGGAATTTTTGTTTCCCTCCCAAAGACTTCGAGAGAATCGTCACGGTGGTTTCAGAGCAGATTCGCGAAGAAACTCCGAAGGCACATTTTAGCCATTCGGAGTTAATATTCGGAATTTTTGTTTCCTTCCCAAAGACTTCGAGAGAATCGTCACGTTGGTTTCAGAGCAGATTCGCGAAGAAACTCCGAAGGGACATTTTAGCCATTCGGAGTTAATTTTCAGAACTTCTTTTTCCTTCCCAAAGACTTCGAGAGAGTCGTTACGTTAATTTCGAAGCGTGTTCGCGAGGAAAGTCCGAGGGTGTGTGCGGAGCGCAGAAGCGCAAATGAGTTACTCACCCCAGAATCGATTCCTTGAGTATTAGGGGTCGTTGATCGTTGCATATTATGAAAATTCTGGAAAATACATCGAACGTCCGAGTTAGAGGCAATTTTTTTTTTTGTTAACTACAGAAAGAAACCAAGAGTACGAGAATGTTTTTTTTTTTAGATTAATGTCTACCTGTGGTTGACCGGGTTGTTGCGGCTGGGGCGACGCGGAGGGTGGCGGTGCCGGGGATTGCGAAAGAGCGCGCTGCGGCGATTGACTCGAGGAGTTCGCTTGATTGGGAGGCGGCGGCGGTGGATTTGGCGGTCCTCCTTGGTTCCAGCCTCGCTGCTCCGGATACAAGGTGGATGGATGACCAGCTTGCGCGGCGTATGAGTTCAACTGAAACGTTCAAAGAAGCGTCGTCGTCAGACACGAGAACGGGATGGTTCGCCACGATTTTCGTGCGATCTTAGGCAGTTTTAATTTATAAAACTCACCTGGTGGTGACTGTAAGGGGAGTGCGGCCTCGCCGGGGATGAATAACGCGCTGTGTACGGTTGATATTGCATCGGGGTCGGCGAACTCGGTCCACCCGGTCCGGGATGCAGCCTCGGCGAACCCTGCGAATTCGTATACAACATTTTTAAAACATTTTTCGTTATATTCATCTACACTATTGTACGTGAAAGTGTTAATGTTATATGAAGATTTGTATTTATACGAAGATTCAAAAATGTTCCTTATTATAATTGCAATACTACTTATAAATATGTGAATGGACAGTACCCGTAAATAAATTGAATAAATAGATAAAGATTCGATAAAAAATGGTCGGGGATCAAACTAGACTTATTCGACGTTACGTTATAATTAATTTGACTAATATCGGCTTGAAATATTTTTAAAAAAATTCTTGCATCTACAAAACTTCGTGAAATTATTGGCCAATGTTTCGTCTGAATTTTGGATTTTTGGGATACAATTTTATGATCGTTCATCGAAATGATCGAGGAAACTTTGTTTTCGCGACAATGAATCTTTGAAATTTATTCTCATCGATATTCGAAACGGATATCTTTCTTCTTCAACGGACTTTTTTGGTGTTACGTTAATGACAAATCTGTATTAACGTTAACATAAAACTCATCGATACTAATCGTGATATGCTACGTATATTGGTCAGGGTGGATGAAGACTTGAGCATTTTTTTTTATGTTAATTTTGAAATTCTAATTATACTGTTCTAGATCAGATTTAATAGACTACAATTTCTTTCTTTTTTGTGAAAAGGATTTTTCCCCGTCTAAACAAACGAACAAATAATCAAATAAATATTTGAAACAGATATATTTTATCTGCAACGTACTCTTTCGATATTACATCAATGCGAAAATTTGCATAATAAATCAGTATATACTGCGAAAAAAATTCGTTCGAAATTTAATGCACCTAACTGGAAGTTTTAAGCACCAACTGGTTATAATAAATTGCATGTACAATCGTGATGAAAAATTCATGTTCAGCATATCACAAACATGGGGAATACTTTACTTTTTAATAAACTTTCCTTCAATTTTACTATGGAAGTACTTTAATAATTTACTTTGATTTATATTAAAAAGTATATTAATTTTTCATCATGATTGTGTATTAAATTTAATGCACGAGTTTTTGCATAAAAACTTCCAATCGGATACGTTAAATTTACTGTTTTTTTACAGTGTACTGCAAAACAAGCAGAGGCAAAAATTTGTCCATAACTGTTAAAAAAAAGTTGTAAACTTAACGTACCAGACTGGAAGTTTTTATGCAAAAACTGGTGCATTGAATTTAACATACAATCGTGATGAAAAAGTAATATACGTTTTCATTAAAATTGAAGTAAATTATATAAATTAAAGTACTTTCATTATAAAAATGAAGTGAATTATTAAAAAATCCCAATTCCCAATGTTTTTAATACATCGAACATTAATTTTTCATCACAATCGTACATGAAATTTAACATCTCACATTTGCATAAAAACTTCCAGTCCGGTGCATCCAAAATTTCATACGAATTTTTCATTACATCAATATCAATGTTAAAAAAAAATTGTAAATATAATGCACCGGACAGCAAGTTTCTTGTGCAAAACCTCGTACATCAAATTTAATCAACGATCCCGATGAAAAATCAATGGACTTTCACATCGAACTTAAAGGAAACAATCGGACGCAAAGTACTTTTACAGCAAAATCAGAGTAAATTATGAAAAGCAAAGTATTTATTTTACACCCCACTTCAATTTCTCATTCGCAATCGTACCCAAAATTTAATATACCAGTTTGTGCCTAAAAACTCCCAACCCAGGTACATTAAATATCCCACTAATTTTTTCAACAGTCATCCTCCAACGATCTCGAAGCAAAAATCCTCCAAAACAAGCTTGACGCTCGGCATCGACACGTGCCGAAAAGTCCGGCATTCTTTGATCGTCACGAACCCTCATAAAAAAAAAAACAAAAAAAAAATCATCGTCGTCAAACCCCAATTCCACGACGCCCCATCAACATCCCAACGACATCCTCCGTAAGACATAACGAGCGTATACCGTTTGGGGAGGTCGCTGCCCGGGCTGCGGATAAACAGGTGGAACGACGGGAGGTCTCTGCATAGGCCACGGCTGTTGGTACGACTCCGGGCCGATGCCGGGATAATTGGCGTGAAACCGATGAACGGAGCTCGTGGCCTGTAGAAGTTGGTTGAGGGTGGGGGTGGGTCCGGTGGCCTGAGAGATGCTCTGTCCGGAGAGGAATCTCGGCTGAGCGGGAAAGCTGCCCGGGCCCGGGCCGATGTGGGCCAGACGGGGTTCGATCTTCGACACGGCGTAGTGATCGTCCATGTCCGCAGGATGCACTCTATCGCTCTCGTTCGACAACTGTTTGCCGTGATAGTCCAACTGTTTGCCCGGAAAATCGGTATTTTTAACTGGATAATCCTGCTGCTGCTGCTGAGCGTGTTGCTGCTGCTGGCTCTGCTGTTGCTGCTGCTTCACCGGATAGTCGGACAATTGTTTTGATCCGTACTCGTTCGGTTTATTGGCATACTCGTCGGCGAAGTCCCTCGTCACGCTTGGCCCGAACGGGTGAACCGAGTGAGGCGTGTGACTCGCACCGTCGTGCGCCTCCTGCTTGCCGGTCGACTCCTGAGTCGTCTGTACGACCTCCCGGGGTGACTTGACCTCGCCAGCGGTGTGTCCGCCAATGTCCTCGCGATATTGACTCATCTCGAAACCTGAGTCCCCGTCCCGATTCACATACTTGAGCAGCTGGGCCGCGCCCCGGGAACCCTTATCGGCCGGCTCTTTATCCAGCTGCTGCTTAACGCTAACACTAGCACTATTACCACTGACTTGGGAACGTTTCTGCATGCATTTCACTGTTTCGCTCAGCTTTACATCGTTTTGTTGGCTCTCGGCTTGCGTCGCAGCCATGTTCTTCCATCACGGTGCCATAGTCGTCTCGTTAACTGGCCAATAGCGGGTCCTCGTGCCTCCCGTACGATTTGCGTTTGTCGTTATAGATATTCTGATTGGCTGACGTAAGCGGCTACCGAGAAACTCTATCAACCGCATTCTCCTCTCCGCCTCGAGCAAAAAACCCACGAGTTATCGCGACCTCACGGGCTCCAACGCGAGAGTACGCTGCTGGAGAACTACCTCGAGGACCCCCCAATTTTGTTTGAGGTTTGATTGAAGATTTTTTTGTTCGGTTTTTTTTTCCTTGGGACTTTTTTTTTTTTTCTTTCTTTATTATCCCCCTCGCATCAACGTCAAAAGTAGCGTCGCACGGCGTACGCCATCTTGTGGTTAGAAGGACGCCCGGAGATTAAACGAAGCGGGCTGTAGAGCGACGACTCCGATGCGCGGATTACTCGCCAGGCGTCGCTTTTTCGGGCTGGTTCGCATGGGAGAATGAATCGTCGCTGACGATGGCGATGCGATATTATTTACTTTCTTCTTTTGATTATTGTTTTCGCACTATTGAGCTTGGTTTTGTGATTAATTTTTATTTATAATTGGGAGCATTGAAAAAGTACATTGGGGATTGGAAGGTAACTCGCCGATTTGTCGGCTGGATGAAGACGTTTTGTTCTGGACAAGTTTGTCCAACAGCCCGATCGTTGCCCTCGAGGTTACGTGGAACGTTAATTTAATTTTATTTATTTTTAGGGATTTGTCCTTTTACAACTAATTTACCGTAAATCATAATTTAGAGCTCGGAATAATAAATTATATAACAATAATAAATAATAAATTTCAATGAAGTGTATAAAAACCCTGCGATTTTCTTTTTAATTCGAATTTAACTTTGCTCGTACGTTAGTTTTAACTCTGTTATTAAAAATCAAGAACTCTTGCGAATTCGTCGCAACGATTTCGCTGATAATTTCGCGGCTGCGCGAACTTTTGAGCACTGTTGGCCAATCACGTGGGCCGAAACGTAACTCGCCGATTTATCGGCTCGACAATGTCGTTTCGTTCTGGACAAGTTTTCCGATCAGCCAGAGATAGTTGAAATTGTATGCAATTTAACTTCAACCGAACCTTCGTTTCAACGCGGTTATTTAAAAAAAAAAAACTCATGCCTTTCTCGCAACTTTTCGCTTGCAATTTCTCGGCTTCGCGAACTTTCCAGCCCCACCGTTAGCCAATCAGAACTCGAAGATGCCGCTGCTTATTTTTTTTTTCATTTCTCTCAATTCACTTTGTCGACGTTTCTCCCGAGAGTCGACGATAAAAAAACTGTACCAAACTAGCCGATCTCGCAGCTGCGTGTTCCACGGCGCGGACGAGCGTTACGAATTTTGATTTTGAAAAGTCCGTACGAGGGTCGGATACGTGTTTACAAACAGCAAGATGAGCGGGCACGACGTCGTTTGCACCGACGAGATCGCGTGAGAGGCACGATGTCGCATAAGCTCGGTATGTTCGGTAACAGAACTGTCGAGCACGCAGTTCGCGCCCGCACGCGAGACGCGCAAATGACGGAGCGCGAAATGTGCGACGAGTTGGTGGAAAATTTCGCCTTCATGGATATGTCGGGAGGAAAATTGTCGATCACGGCCGAGCGAGTCAGACGAATCGCCACCGGAGAGAAAAACGCAGTGCCGAGGGTATTGGACTACGACAGTTTCACCGAAAAGTCGTCTCGCTCGTCCGTCAAGGTCGAGGAAGTCGAGGATGACTCGCGGTCATCCGACGAGTCGCTGGAGGAGTTTTTCGCCAAAGTCGAGGAACACGTCTCCGTCACGAGGACCGTCAATGCCGGCTCGGAGCACTCGAGCCTGAACAGGATGAAGGCTCTCTTCTGCCTTCAGGTGCGTCCACCCCGACGAACATGACGAAATTTATTAGCCCGAAGATATCCGCACGACGTCGATTTTTATCTCCTGCCCCTGTAAATGCATTGCTTCAGGAAAAAAAAAAATGTTTTGTGGAATTTTATTCTTGGAGCAAAGCTCGCGCAATGCAAAACACAGTCTTTATGATTTGATGAAATTTGGTCTTGTGCAGATATCTTTGGAGTCATTTCAATGTGAGCCTGAGGATAGATTGATTGATTATTTATTTATTTATGTATTTATTTATTTATTTATTTATGAATGGGCAATGCTCTCTCACAAATACAAATAGTCTTTGGAATATAATAAATTTATTAAAATATTTTCAAGTATGAGTACTCAGTCGACTGCAGAAGTTTATAGGAACCGTTGTTTTATTTCCATCCTCTATTTTTTGTCTATTTTTTGTTTCCTAGTGCAGGTGCGTCCATCCGACGAATACAAGGAAATTTATTAATCCGAAGATATCTGCACGGCGTCGATTTTTATGTTCGACGAGTCCTCTGTAAATGCATTGCTTTAGAAAGAAAAAAAAATGTTTGTCTTGTAGAATTTTATTCTTGGAGCGAAGTTTGCGCAGTGTAAAACACAGCCGTTATGATTTCATGAAATTTTGTCTTGTGCAAATATTTTTGGAGTCGCTTCAATGTGAGCCTTCAGATTGATTGATCGATTATTCAATTATTTATTTATTGATCAATTGGCAATGGCCTTTCATATGTATAAGTAGTCTTTAAAATATAATATAACATAAATATATACATAAAAATATTTTTAAGTACGAGTAGTCAGTCGATCGCAGCGGAAGCTCCCATGGTCTCATGTTCTTCTATTCTTTGTCCGACCTGTAATTAATCTAATCCAATGTGATTTACCAAATTTATTCATTTGTAACTTTTTTTTACTCTTTTACACAGAACTCATAAGTTTTGTACTGAAAACACGAGCCATATAAAATGTTCATGTACAATACTACATAATACATAATACAGCTTACAGCTTACAGCTTACAACTTACAGTTTACAGCTTAATTTTTCATTATAAACAACATATAAATATAGAAGAAAGACCTTAGGAAAGCCTAATGAAAGCTTTATTGTTATTAATTTAATTTTGTATTTTTTCTGAAGCAAGAAGAGAACATATGTGACCACACGCTAACTCATGTACCTATTGAAATGTTGTATTTTTATATATCCGTAAAAGGAGCAATTCGTCAACAAATTGTCAATACCAATATCAATATCAATAATTTACAGATGAACCAGTAAAGTACATTTTTAAAATGTATGCATTTTACTACGTAATCGCATTTATTCTCTTTTGGCTTTTGGACGTATATAATTTTTAATTGATAACACTAAATTGCTCTGAGGACATCGACCGAACCTGGTGAAGAGGACCTTCAATAAAAACTCGTGGAAGCACACGCTATGCAAAAGGGTAGTGGACGTGCGGAACGTGTTAGCAGCAATCGAAGCACAGAGATTGTTTTCAAAAATAAAATTGATTTATATATTTTTATGTGAAGAGCAATACATAGAAACAGATGTAAAAAGCATGTAACTTAAAGTTCAGTCTCGTGCAGATGTCTTCGGGTTCATCAAAATTTTTGGTACGCTAAAATGTTTCTTAAAATTTCTTTTCCCGCTTGAATTTTGCAGGAAGGCGACGAAATCGGAGCTATAGGACACCTCGTGAAATCCCACGCCGTTTTCCTCCACTCGAGCATCATTCACAGGTACAAGAAGACAGAGGTGAGAAACAAATTTTATGCGCCTCAGGAAGCCGGACTTAAAGCCGATGATATGAAATTCGATTCGAAGACGACGAAGATCGGCGACGCCTTGAGGAACAAACTTTCCCAACTACCGGAGGGTAATTTTGGATTTTTAAATTATTTTTATTGTAAAAAGATTCAATTTAATGGTAAAAGGATTACATTTTTTTTACTATATGAATATTCTTTTTTCAAGCGCAGAATGGTACGTCGTACAACTTACCTCTCACTGGAACTCCTCCGGTCTGGCCAGTTCCGACGGTTCCATCGTAAACTCCATGAGTCCTCTGCACGTAACGGTGCTACCCACGGGACCCAACGCCCCGGATCCTATTTGCGTTACGATTCCGAAACTTGTGAGCCGCGATTACGACGGAGTCAAGGAGATATTGAAAATCGTTAAGAACAATAAGGATGATCTGGAGAAATACTATACCGCCAATGTGCACTACTGGACCATGAGAGCAAAGCAGAATTCTAGAATGAAGGTATATATTCTGTAGAATGAAATGTAGTTTGAAATTTTTGTTGAAATTTTATTTCAAAATGTATTAATTTTTTTTTATTTATTATATTTATTAAATTTTTTTGAGGAGCGAGAAGTTACAATAAAAAAAAAGTAACGAAACAAGTCTCATCTGGAGTGTTATTAACTTTTTCAAGATTTATAAATCGTTACTCTGGAGCTCTGATATTTAGGATGTATTATATATTGTATTCTGACTGTAAAGAAAGCCGTCATATAAATTAAATAATTTTTTTTATTTTCATTTTTTAATCAAACGGGTCGAGAGTCGCTCGAATGACATTAGCTATAAATAAAAGTAGATAACGAGTAATTGATTGCTTTGCAGGTTGCCATGATGGTCGTGGAGAACGAGTGGCTGAGAGAATGGAGAATCCTCCTCATGGCGGATTCCTCGGAGAATTCCCGCTTGGTCAAGGAAATGAGAGCCATGATCGACAAGCTCATAGCCGACGATTTGTCTATGTGAGGATAGGAGTGGAATTTTTTAAATTTAAATTTTATCGATATTCATAACTAACGTTCTCGTTAAACGGCAAAGAGATAATTTATTTTTCATTTTTCTTGCAGAACCAACATATCGCCGCGATCCAGATGGCTTCTGAGAAAAATCGCCACGAGCGCCTGTTACTTAACGAAAGCGGAGATCGCGAGAGCTGTCGTGCAGGTGCTCGGCGACAACAAGAAACTCGCATCCAACGTGATATTTTCGATATTCGGAAAATTGGCGAGCGTAAATGATCTGCGCACGGAGAAGAGAAAGCCACTGATATTAATAGTCGACGAGGTGAGTTCGAAAAGCGTCTAATAAATTTACCCTGCTATGCTTTCTTTTTTTTTTTAATAATTTTACAATTTTTCGTTTTTATTCATTCACTTTTTATTTTTTATTTTTTATTTTCGCTAGATCTTAGATCAAATCCCATTCGAGTCTATGAGTTTACTGACCAACCACCCAGTCACGCGTTTCCCCTCGTTACATGTCGCTTACGCGATGTTCAAAGAGCACGAGGACACGATGGTGAGGGGTTGCAAGGTCGTGAAGATAAGCGACGAGGTCGGTTCGTTCATCGTCAATCCCGGCGGCGATTTGAACAGAACGGAGCAGCGTATGAAGTTGTTTATCGATTATTGGATGCCGAATTGGCGAGGGACGTACAAAACAAAGCCGGACGAGACGAGCTTCGGGAAAGTCCTCGTCGATCACGATATTCTCATGTACGTCGGTCACGGGAGCGGCATTCAATACCTGCCGGGAAATCAGATCGAGAAGCTCAGAGTGCGAGCTCTAGCGCTGCTCTTCGGCTGCAGCAGCGTAAAACTCTTGCCGGTCGGCGGCCGGTTTCCACCGATTGGGATATCCAATCGGTACATGACGGCTTGCAGGTAAGCACGCTAGAAAGCTGATTTAAAAAAATATGCTTGAGTCAATTGAAGATTCGGGCAGGGACGTTCAAGTAAATATTTCGTTAACTTGCAGCTAAAAGATCGGTTATAGTTCAGCATTTTTTTAAATGATTTCAGCAAAATAGTTTTGAGACGTTAAAATAGTTTTGCGTTATTAGAATCGTTTTGAGACATCAAAATAGTTTTGAGACGTTAAAATAGTTTTGCGATGTTAAAATAGTTTTGCGATGTTAAAATAGTTTTGAGACATTAAAATTATTCTGTTCGACCAACAAAATATTTATTTGAACGTCCCTGCTTTAATCTTTAGTTAAATCGACCGCATTTTTTAAAACCGTTCGAACCAAGCGTGGATGGATTTGTTCGCAGGATCGTTGATTTTATTTACCGATCGTATAAGTTTATTTTTATTTTTTAAAGCAAATTGACTGACGGTAATTTTTATCTTTGCAGCCCGTGCGTTCTTGGCACCCTCTGGGAAATAACGGACGGCGATATCGACAAGCTGACGGCCCGTTTCATGAGCGATTGGATTCCATCCACCGCCCACAGGCCCTGGTCCGATGTGGACATCAACAAGTGGGCCAGTGGTACGCTGGGTCAGTACACCACATCCTCTTTTTTACACGAAATTTCGAGAATTTAACCTCGACGATGATCAAATAATTGTTTTCTTTCGTTCAGAATTCACAACTTCGTCGACGGCCGACTGCGAGTCCAAGAACGAACCGGAAATGCTGCGAGCGGTCGCGAATTCCAAAGAAGTCTGCACTCAGCACATGACCGCGGCTGCTGTGATCGTACGAGGATTGCCGATACGACTCGTGTGAAATCATCGTACAATTCATCACTTCGAATAAGGTACGCGAGAAAAATATATTACGCTTTAAAAAAAAAAATCAATCCAATTTCGTCGATAACAAATATCGATCCGAAAAATTGATTATTTCGAACAAGGTACATGAGAAAACCTATATTACGGATTTTTAGAAAAAAACACCAGTCAAATTTCTTCGATAAGAAATTGTCGAAATATTAACGCACATTCGTGTTTCTTCCAGAAAACTTTGATGTCCACTTTGGTCACATGATGATCTGGGGTTCCGGCACCGAAACGCCGATGTTCTTGTGCGGCAAAACTTGCCCACCGTTTATGTACAGTTCATCCTTGACGATGACGTCCTCGCCGAGCACCGTCGTTCCTTCCATTCTCACCCAGCGGCCAACTACGCTTCGCCAACCGACGATGCAGCTAAATACAAGAAGAAGAAAAGGAATTCCAATTAATTAATTAGTTCACAACAATTTTTTTTTTTTTTTTTTTTTTTATTCGAAATAGTAATTGAGGTATTTCGTCGAGTCGGACTCACCCCTCGAGCCAAGCGTGTTCCTTAACCGTGGAGGACTTCAACAGGGTCGTTCTCTTTACGCAGCATCCGTCCGCCAGCGTGACGCCCGGTCCGATCGTCACGTTGGGCCCGATTCTGCAGTCCTTGCCGATTTTCGCTGTCGGATCGACCAACACGTTCCCCACGACGCCCGGCCCGGAGTAAAGTTTCTCCGGCGACTTTTGCCTCAGCGAAGCGAGATACATGCACATTCCTTTTACAAAAAAAAAAAAAAATCGTCATAAAGCATTTAATTATTTTTTTTCGAATTCGAGACGAAAAAAAAATCGACATAAAGCATTTAATACTTCGTATTTATTTTCTATTGGTTTTGAATTCGAGACCAAAAAAAAAAATATTCGTCATAAAGCATTTAATGTTTCGTATTTAATTTCTTTTTTTGTTCTGAATTAAAGACCAAAAAAAGGAAAAAATCGTCATAAAGCGTTTAATGTTTCGTATTTAATTTCTTTTTGTTCTGAATTCAAGACCAAAAAAAGGAAAAAAGATCGTCATAAAGCGTTTAATGTTTCGTATTTAATTTTTTTCTTCTCGAATTCGAAACAAAAAAACATCGTCATAGATTTAATTATTTTTGTTCGAATTCGAGGTAAAAAAAAAAGAGACAACGAATTCTTTTTTACCGGTGAGAAAGTCTTTGGGTTGTCCGACGTCCATCCAGAAGCCCGACAATTCCATGGCGAACAAGTGACCGTCCTCGGCCATTTGCGGAAACACTTCTTTCTCGATGCTCATCGGTCTCAGTTCTATCCTGTTCAGTACGCTCGGATTCAATATGTACATACCTAGAATATAGATCGGACATAAGTCAGTGCCTTGTCGGAAATATTATATTTTTTTTTAAATTAAATCAATTGTAGACCAAATAGTCTTCCGAAGCGAGTTTGAATGTAAAAAAAAAAAATACATTTTCGTATGTCCAAAGTTACCAGCGTTTATTTTGTTGGAAACGAATTCCTGGGGTTTCTCGATGAAGCTCCCGATCTGACCGTCCTCGCCATAAACGACGACGCCGTACTTGGAGGGTTCCTCGACTTTGGTAACGACTATCGTACCCTCGCCGCCGTGCGACTTGTGAAATTGCAAGAGCTCTCTGAACGGAAAGTCGCATATTATGTCAGAGTTCAGTACGAAAAATGGCTCGTTCCCCTCCGACAATATTTCGCGGGCCAGCGCGAGCGGCCCGGCCGTTCCCAGCGGCTCAGTCTCGTGCGAAAACACCAAATTCACGCCCAGCTTCTCGGCCTCCTCGGCCAATTCCTTCTCCATCTCCTCGGCTCTGTACGACACCGCGAGCACGACTTCCGTCACGTTCGATTCGACCTCGAATAACAAATCACAAATTAAATTCAACCGCCTCGATAATAAATCATTTTTACACTCCTCAGTCTCTGCTAGACTGAAAAAAAATTGTAAATTTAATGTACCGGGCTGAAAGTTTTTGGGCAAATGCTGGTAAACTAAATTTCATGCACAATTGTGATGAAAAATTAATGTTTAGTGTATTAAAAACGTTAAAAATACTTTATTTTCAATAATTGACTTTAACTTCAATGAAAAAGTATATTAATATTTCATAACAATTGTATATTAAATTTAATGTACAATTGTGATGTGAGATTGATATACTTTTTCATTGAAATTAAAGTAGATTATTATAAGTTTAGTATTCCCAATGTTTTTGATTCACCGAACATTAATGTTTTAATCACGATTGTTCGTGAAATTTTATATACCAGCTTTTGCATAAAAACTTCTAGGCAAGACATTAACTTTCATACGAATTTTTTTTAGTGTACACTAAAAAAAATTGTAAACCCAATGTTTTTAATACGAGGAACATTAATGTTTTAATCACGATTGTCCGTGAAATTTAATATACCAGTTTTTGCACAAAAACTTCTAGTCTGGTGCATTAAATTTCAAACGAAATTTTTTTTTTACACTTCTCATGTAGTGCTTGTCCTGTATTTGTTATTATCTGATTATTTGATTTCCCTGCAACAACCGCACCTCATTGTGTTTACGTTTATTGGCCCACAGTTCTACCAGGGCATAATAAAATCAGCAATGCAAATACTCACAAGAGCTTCTATCTGATGCAAAAGCATAGGTTTGTTGGCGAATTCGATAAGGGGCTTCGGCCGACTCAGAGTGAGCGGGCGCAGCCTGGTGCCGTATCCTCCCACGAGTATCAATGCCCTCATTTTTCCCATTTTCACCTTCTCTGGCATTATTTCCTCGCGTCCAGTCGCAATCCCGTCAATCGCCTGAAAATTTCGCACGACAAAAGATTAATATCGTTACACGAGAAATAGTGTTTTTTCAAGTAAACAGAAAACGATAAAAAGATTGTCGGCATCGCCCGAAACAATTCGCTCCGATAAGGAAGAGTACAAAGATGTGTAGAGAAAAATAAAAACAACAATTGACGACGCTAACGTGGGAGAACAAGTGCATAGGATAAAAAAAAGTCGGAGTACCCATCAATGCAACTCCAATTGTCGAGACGTCGTTTGTTTTTCGAGGCGATTGTTTCAGCTTTTTCTTGCTTTCCGAGCAGGCCAAACACTGCCACGTATGCCACTTCGTCTAATCTTGATGTTTACTCTCGAGGCTCTCGAGCTGTCGACCGGTGTGTCACGGACTGGCAGTGACGTTCTCGTTCAGCTCCTCGCGAGCGAATGCCATTCTCAATCGTAGTATCGTAAAAAAAAAAAAAAATTCCGCATGTCCATGTTCGTTTCTACGTCGGTAAAGCAGTTTCGACGGCGCCGTCGTAGACTCGAGTGAACCGCCAGCTCTCCGCCTAGTCTTTCAGCGAGCGATCTCGCTGTCAGTGTCACGTCGACCTGCGACGAGGACTTAGGTGCCGTCACCCAATCTACGATGGATTTTACTGAGTAAATAACCGTGTCGATACAACGCCGTTCGACGATGTCGGAACGAAATTTCGTTCCGCCCAGCGCACCGAGCGATCTGTGCTTCAACGGAAATGACTTTGTCGAGGTAGTCGAGAATTTTATTTTGTTTTTAATTATTTTAATTTTTTAATTTTTTTTGTAAAAAAAAAAAATAATAACTGGAATGTTTTCTTTTTGTTCAGCCAAATTTCGACGTCGATACGTTTCTGCATGATCACCGTGGCAATGCGAGCTTGGAAACTATGCGCGACGATCTCGGCGTTTACCTGAAGATCCTGAGATCGGCTATGATAGAACTCATCAACAAGGATTACGCGGACTTTGTAAATCTGTCCAGCAATCTCATCGGGCTGGACAAGGCGATAAGTCACCTGGAGACACCGCTGGGACAGTTGAGAGAGGAAGTTATGGTAAAAATTGGATCTTCCGACGGGTGCTCTCTGAGTCCTCTACTCTTGTAATTTTTGTAATTTTATTTTATTTTGCTGACGGAGTCCTTTACGCAGAACACAAAGTTGTGAACCGAAATCACAAGGCAATTCAATTTTAATGTACTACAAAATTCATAATACCGACTAACGTTTTTTGTAAAAAAAGAATGAAATAAAGATAACAAATATATATAAATATAAGAGAAAGTCTAAATGGAAAGAAAAGCCTGATTAGGAAAGTCTAATGGAAAACTTAAGGAGAAATTGTAATGCAATTTTTATAATTTTTGTAAATTTTTTGATTCCCATGGTCAAATGTGTTACAGCAAATTCGACAAGCCCTGGACGACGCGACCGACGAGATGTCCAGGGGATTGGAGGAGCACAGGAGGATCAGAGAGCGCAAGCAGAGCCTTCACAGTTTGGGCAGAGTTTACAAGTCCATAACTAAACTGTCCCTGATACTGGTCACCTGTACGCTGAAGCCCGATATGCTCGAACGCGCGGCGACCGAGTTCAACCAGCTGAAGTTTCACGCCTCCAGATGCAAGGAGAACATTGGCCCGGAGTACACAAAAGTACAGGAAAAAAAAAATAAGAAACTAGACCGATAAGAAAAAAAAAAAAAATTGGAGTTTCGTTTACTGAATTGGATTTTTCAAAATAGAATTGTAATTTGTAGTCATTGACGTGTTTTCGCAGAAGTGCGAAGAGCTGAACGGCCGTCTGATGGAGAACCTCGCGGAGTTGCTGATCACTTGTATAAAGAACCGCGAATCCGAGCAACTTGTGCGATGTCTTCAAATTTACGTTACTCTGGACAAGATCGGCGACGCGGAGACGCTGGTTCGTAAGAGAGTGGTCGGTCCGGCTCTGGAGAACGTCGTCCTCGAGGAAAATCTTCAGAACGAGCCCCTCGGTCTTCAGGGGATTTATCAGAGGCTTCTGAATTTTCTCAACTCGGAGATCAAGCAGCTCCTCGACGTTACATCGTCTCACGATAGGTTCGCGATTTTCCAGACTCGGTTACGATCTCGCTAATTGTCACCGTGCAATCGTCAAATTAATCAAGATTATTATTATTATTTTTCTTTTTTAAGGACTTCGGTGAAAGGCTTCAACTTTCTGGTGAACAGTTTCTGGCCGGAAGTCGAGGAGAGAATCGAGCTTAATTTGAAACCCATTTTCGCACCGGGTAATCCCGAATTGTTTCACAGCGTAAGTTATTCACTCGCTCGTCTATAATTAACGATTAACTTTTTTCTTGCACTTCCGTTTCCAGCGTAAGTTATGCGTTTGCAAGTCCACAATTGACGATTCATTTTTTTTTGCCCTTCCGTTTTCAGTGTAAGTTATTAATTCGCTCCTCGATTATTGAGAATTCGTTATTTTTTATTGTGCTTCCGTTTCGAGCTTAAGTTATTGGATCGCTCGTCTGTAATTGACTATTCATTTTTTCTTTGAAAAATTGTAAACTTCCGTTTCCAGCGTTACATAGAGACGTTGGACTTTCTATCGAGACTGGAACCGAAGTGCGACTCGCCCGAGACTCTGTCGCTCCTCAAGTCTCATCCTCTGTACAAACAGTTCATGAAGAAATGGAATTTACCCGTTTACTTTCAAATACGATATCAGGAGATCGCGGGCACGGTGGAGGAAATTCTCTGCCAGTCGATATCGCCGTCGTCGATTAAAAGCGGCTTCGGCGATTCGGGGAACGACGATTATTCGCTGCACGCGACTTGCGTCACATGGGACTGTCTCGGGAAGATATGGACCGACGGAATATTTCTGCCTCAACTGCTTCACCAGTGAGGATATTTTTTTGGTCCACCAGACCGAGAAGACGATCGAGAAAATACTATATTTTAAACAAATGTTCTTTCGTAGATTTTGGAAGCTCGGTCTTCAAATCAGCTCGAGGTACCAAGTTTGGTGTCAAAATGCCCTGAAACAGGCACGTATATTTATTTATTTATTTATTATTAACATATACGGTCCTTTTAAAGTCGGTATGCATGTCCGAATAGTGCAATAGTGTGCAAACATGCCATGTAATTTTTTTTTTCGGTCTGCGTTTAGCTTTATATATCGATGAAACTCGAACTACTTCCAGAATTTAGCAGTTTCTGTAGAAAAACGAAATATACGTTACTTTCGGAAAATTAATTGATCAAGTTGCATTTTGCAAAAAATATAAAAAATAAAATAAAAAAGGAAAAGAGAGGCCTGGTCACGTGGCAAGTCTCACGTGGAATGTTACTAACTTTTACAATTCGTAAACTTAAGTGTTTCAAATTGTTATAAATCGTAAACTTAAGCGTTTAACTTTTTCGACTTTTATACTTTGTCAAATAATATATATATTATCTTCTGATTCTACACGAGAAATCCGTAAAATAAGACGATTAAAAATGTTTAATTGCAGTCTTGGCCATCGGCGTCTGCGCCGACAACCAGCAACATCATCGAGGCCGAACCTGCGAGCAGATTGGAGTTTTTAGTCTGCCTGCACAACGACGTAGAAAAGTTGTTAGGCAGATTGCCGTCGCTGCTGGACGTCGCGAAGTCGAAGCTCGGGAGTGTTAAGCCCTCGATATCGAAGTTGCTGGAGGGTGAGACATCGATCGAAAAATGTAAAATAAATGTTTATGTTGAATACAATTATCACGTTGATATTTCAGATTCATTGGAGGAGTCGCGGAAGAGCTTGGGACAAGCCTTGCCGATGATAACGGAAAACATCGTCGCCGAACTTCTGGCCCAGAGTGCTCCGAAGTTGAAGCAAGTCAGCGACATTCCTCGACTTTTCAGGCGAACGATGCGCGAAAAGCCCACGCAGCCTTGCGGATACGTGAAGAATGCCCTGAGTCATCTGGTTGAATTTCAAACGGAGTACAAAAAAACTGCTCCGAACGCCGTCAGCCACTGGCTGCGACTGATCTTATCGTCGCTGACCGAGCAGTGAGTGATTGGAAAATAAATACGTTACGATACTAGTGCGATAAAACTTTTGCTGACGTGTGAAGAAAACATTTTTTGCACGAGTATCGTACAAAATGTTAATTCACAGGGTGTGCAAATGGGCGTTTTACGCACCCGAAGCACGAGTAAAAATACAATTTTTCGCACCAAGTGACGAACTATGCTACGAGAGAAGTGTGCGACATTGTAAAAAAAATATAGTAAATTTAATGCATCGGGCTGGAAGATTTTATGCAAAAAATGTGTACGTTAAGTTTAATGTATAATTGTGATGAAAAATGAATATACATTTTCATTGAAATTAAAGTAAAGTTAAAGTAAATTATTAAAAAGAAAGTATATCAAATATTTTTAATATCCAGAACATTAATTTTTCATCGCTATTGTACATAAAATTTAATATACCATTTTTTGCATAAAAACTTTCGGTACATTAAATGTAAAATTAATTTTGCACAGTGTACTGCGCATGCGCACGCATTAATAATTATCATAGGTCAGTAATAGGCGATTTTACGCCCGCGTTGCACGCAAGGAATGTGGTTATTATAGTGGGGAGAAAAAAAAATCCCCCTCACGATCCGTCGAATTATTTAATGATCAATTCTCAATGCTACACAGATATTTCTCGTCGGTGAAGGACGTGCTTCAGTCTGTACAAAAAACGGAGGAGAGTTTGAGAAGGTTGAAGAAGATACGGGACAAATCCACAGGCGTGTCCCTGTCGGAGAGCCAGGGTATAAGCGACGACGAGAAAATTCGCGTACAGTTGGAGATCGACGTGCGAAGCTACGCGGAAACGGTACGAATAAAAAAAAATTTTAAGTTAAAAATTGCTCAACATTTTTTTTTTTTACATTCGACGCTCTGTTCAACTTGCAGATACGTTCCATCGACGAGTCGCTAGCCGACGTGCCGAATCTTCGAGAGCTACTACGAGTCGTCGAGGAGGCTGTAAAGAATAAGAGTTGAATAAAGGAAAATTGTTACTTTGATATCGATCGCGAATTGTTGTTGAAATAATATTTTATTCCAAAAAATAAAAATAAAATTGAAGACACGGGAAAGCAAGCTTCGAGCCAATGCGCTTTGATGAATTTCGATTTATGATTTTATTTGTGTATGACTGGTTACATACGTGTGTGGGTTTTTTTTAATGTTAATACATCATTGTTTCGTATGCATGCACGTGGGTGTTAAATCTACGGTTAATTATGTTTCATAATTAATTATAGCCCGAAGACATATATAACTTCTCTACGAATAAAAATGTTTTTTTTTTTTTTTTTCTCGACTGGGCTAAAAAGGGTCTATTTTGTGCCTGTAACGGGGGTGGAAAGTGCCCGATTCTTGCAGGGCGGGCAAAAAAACTAATGTGAGCGGGCAAAAAAGTGATTGGGCGGGGAAAAACGTGCTTGGGCGGGCCAAAAAGTGATTTCAGCGGGCTACTAGGCGAATCATGTCAGCGAGCGCGTATTTCAAGATGGTACCGTTGCAGGCATAAAATACGGCCACTTTTTAGCGTAGTCGGAAAAAAAATAGTATATGCCACTCGGGAGGAGTGCATTTTCACCTCGTGTGAATTTCTGTCCTCGCTTTGCTCGGACAGAAAACTCCACACTCGGTGAAAAAACGCACTTTCCTCCTTTGTAGCATAATGTACTATTTTTTCACGGTATTTTTAACTTATGTTTTTTGTCTCATTTTTTTGTTGTTTATTTTTTCAAATGTGTTCGATGCAATGATTTCACTCTTGATTCTTGTACGATGTAGGCAAATAAGTGCAGATTCAAAGATCGCCTCCGAAGAAAGTCTGACGGGTTCTCGGAGGCCAGTGTGTGTTTTTCACTAAAGGTTGTTTATTGGCCCGATTTAAACATTCACACGTAAATCGAAGTGTGGTTCGGCTCTCGGTTTATATCTCCTAGTTTTTTTTTTTTTTATTAATAGACTAAATAGCTGCTTAATTCCGTACGACGTTGGCGATCGTATCGGGCAGTGAAACAACCACAGGGCGATAATTATTGCACGCAGTTCTCAAAGAATAGAGCGACGATATAATTTTTTTTTTTCGACTTGTTTCTGTTTCGCTATATATATATTGAAGCGCGAATATCACGGTCGCTAGCTCGAAGCTCCTTCACGGTTTTTTTTTGTTTCCTTTCTCGCTTTCATTATTTCCCTCATGCTTATTTTTATTTTTTATTTTATTTTATTTTATTTTTCTTGCAGTGATTTAATTAATTTAACGATTAGATTAACTACGATATTCGTAACGATTATGATCTACCGTAAACTAAATTAATTACACCGGCAGATATACAATAAATAATGGTGCGATTCAATCGTTACCAAAGACCTATTTTTGAAAGACACTCCTACACGGTATGCGGTTGCTTGCTCTCGAAACTTTTTTTTCCCGGTATCGCCGATCTCGTCTCGTTATCGCTGATCGAAGGAGAAAAAATAAAATAAAAGTAAAAAATAAAAATTGAAAAGTAAAGTACAGATGTGCATAACACGCCAAGATTCATCGATGCGGCGATACGTTTAGTCATTTTAATTACCGATCAACTTTGACGAGTCCCGACATTAGTAATCTTCGACGACCCTCCGGTATTCAACTTTCTTGCGACGTTAAAACTCGAGGCGTTAAAACAAGGTGTTTTTTTTTCGCTCTAAGACGATAATAAATATCGCTGAAGACGTTTCAGCACTTTGGTAGGAATTCGAACGAGTAACGCGGCGCACGAATGGGGAGAAAGGCGCTCGTCAATGGGCCCAACGCCCGTGGCGAAAACATTGTTAAATGCATCGAGTCTGGCCGAGAGGGGTGGCGATGAGGATATCTCAAAAGACAATAATACACTACTTGATAAACTTTGTGGAGAGGATAATTCGAAAAAAGGAAGAATACACACGGGATAGGAGGAAGAGTACCGACGATAGGACGCATTGTCGCGGCAGCAGCAGGACCGATCAGCGCAGATCCGGGTTGTCGTTGACCTGCTTCTTTATGCGCAAAAGCATCGTCGTGTACCACTGATCTAACCGGGAGATCGAGTCGTACTCCTTTACGGTGTCGGTGAAACCCTCGAGATCCTGCTCCTCCAGATATTCTATCAGCGACTGAAATGCCAAAACAATTCGTTATTATTGAATTCATTTATTCATTATTATTTATGTATTTATTTATGTATTTATGCACTTATGTATTTATGTATTTATGTATTTATTCATTATTATGAAGATTATTTTTTTTTTTTTTATGAAAATGTTCGTTTCGCTTGGAATCGATTACCTTGACGAGTTTGCACTCCCTGGAGTCTTGGAATGCCGGATACTGCTCCTGATAACGTTCGATCGCGTGCTGGGCGTTTAGCACATCCACACACAGGTTGCAAAGCGCTGCCCTGAAGAAGTACTCCTTCGCGCTGTATTTCAGTAGTGGACTCTCCAAGGAGGCCGACGCCACCTGAAAGATATCGAAACATTGTAAACAAGAAATCGAAGGTAGATCGATGGTCGATCAAAAATTTATATGGATGCTATGTTTTTATGGAATTTCAATGTGGAAAAATATTAAACGGCCGATTCCGCGGTTTTGCTCCGTTAGCTTTCGGAACCGTCGAGTTATGCGACACAATATAGATTAATTTGTGATCAATTCACCTGTTCGTAAATTAATTCTAACAGTGCGTAAATTAATCGTTCTGCCCATAAATTAATCTTTCTGTTCGTAAATTAATCGTTCTGTTCGTAAATTAATCTTTCTGTTCGTAAATTAATCTTTCTGTTCGTAAATTAATCGTTCTGTTCGTAAATTAATCGTTCTGTTCGTAAATTATATTATTTCTGTTCGTAATTATATAATTGTCGTGTTGGTGAGTTCATTTTAAGTGTGTGACAAATTCACCTGTTCGTAGATTTGTATCGCTTTGTCGTAGTTCTTGAGTTGCGCCGCGTATTGAGCGACTTTCAGGAGGCATTTGTTGGCCGAGGAGATGCTCTCTTCTCCGCGAAAATAATCGGCTGCCTGTTCGTAGTGGTGAACTGCGCGTTCGAGATCTACCGCTTCGTTCTCGTACATTTCAGCTATGTTTTGATGATGTTTAGCCGCCATTGTGAATCTACCCATGTCGGTGTAGATTTCTATGGCTTTCACTAAGCAACTTGCCGCCTCTGAAATAAATCGATACATCGGTCAGTATGTAGACAAAAAAAATACATATTTTAACATTTTCTTTGTTAAAGGCCTTGTCCCAAAAAATTATTATTGTTTATTATCAAACTTCACAGAAAGGAAGTGTAACTCCTATGAAATCTGGATCTCATTAACTAAGTTCAATTTCATGTGAACGTGTACAGGGCCATGCTGTTCTTGAATTGTAAATAGATAAATAAATAAATAAATAAAAAGGAAAAAATTATATACATATATGTATAAAAAAAATCTCTCGCACCATTCGGATCAGTTTTCTTGTAACAGTTTGCGGCGTCAACATAATTGGTAGCTGCGTCATGACGACTGCCGGCTTTGGAGTGAAGCGTAGCAGCCTCGCAGAAAGCCGAACCTGCTGCGGCCCACTTCTTCGCCATCTTGAACATGTTTCCCGCACGCTGGTAACATTCTACCGCCTCTTCAAACTTTGACGATCCCCTGCAACGACAGAATAATAATATTTATAGAAAACAATTACAATAATACTGTTGTAATAATTTCTGTTTAATAACAATGTTTGCATATATGACATTTTTTAAACGCTAATGTACATGTTGCAGTCATTGGCCGATGACCAATAGTCGTCAGGCAACTGCTCCAACTATAGATTTAACCGCAGCCAAACCACAGACCGACGATTACTAGAACATCGGCCATGACCATTGCGCGAACTTTGACCATCTGCCCCAATGACAAAATAATAATATATATAGAATTATTTTTCAAACTATTTATCGCCATTGTTATTGTGATTTTTTTTTTAAACGATTGAAATAATAAGAATAATAATAATGTTCATATATATGGTAATTTTTTTATATTAATGTGGCTGTCGCAGTCATCGGCCAGTGACCAGTAATCGTCAGATGTGTGCTCTGCGTATAGATTAAACCACAGCAAAACGACGCATCGACGATTACCGGAACACGGGCGATGACCGAACCATCCGCCTTGCGCTAACTTTGACTATCCGCCGCAACAACAAAATAATAATATATATAGGATTAAAGAAAAAAAATATTTATCTCCATTTTTATTGCAATTCTTTTGATAACAATTAAAACAAGAATAATAATAAATTTCATACATATGGTAATTTTTTCAACATTGATGTGGCTGTCGCAGTCATCGGCCAGTGACCAGTAATCGTCAGGTGTGTGCTCTGTGTTTAAACCACAGCAAAACCACGCATCGACGATTACCGGAACACTGGCGATGACCGGGACATCCGCCTTGCGCGAACTTCGACATCTGGCAATATTTCCATCCGCAACAAAAAATCGCCGATAAACGTCCCGAGTGTCGTATGACTGAAACGTGGACAAGAGGAAAAAAAAATAATCTGGCGCTGTCATCACGATCGACGATACGTGACACGATCATACGAGGAGAAAGTTTCCTTTTTTTTTTTCCTGCGTATTTAGGGACACTCGATGAGCGAGAGCGTTTGATCAACGCGCATTCGAAAGTATCGACGTAAGGAGCGAGAGAGCGTGCGAATATCGTCGGCAATGAGAATAAATCAATAGATTGGTCACGGCGATGACGTTGACGTTGACAGATCGGACATTTATCTCCGTGTTTAGGATCGTGGTTCAGGGCCCACTCGTGCCGCGATCGATATGTGAACTCACCCGAATAGCGAGCCGAAGAAACCCTTTGACGAGCCCAATTTCTTCTCCGCCTCGGCGATAAGTGCCATCGCCTTGTGCTCGTTCTCGGCCATTTTTTGTTCGTCTTACCTCGACGCGAAGCAATGTCAAAACTAGATCGGCCTTGTACCCTCGTAGAGCGTGTGACTTTTATTCCGAAGCGTTGTACATCCAGCGCGCACCGAAACGTATTGTTGCACCGTGACGAGAAAATATCCCGACGACAGAGGTCTATCCGTGGATGACGATACCGCGCAGCGAGCGGTTCTGCGCATATCTGTATACCAGTCTCTACTGGGCCTCTACTATCGCAGTCGCAGACTGTACACGCAACACACTCCCGCTACATGCCCGGCAATGATTCTCTGTTTCGTCTCTGTCGTATCGTGCACTTTAAAGGCCGGGAGCAAAGCTGGGAGTCTGAAATTTTTACGCACGGATTCATCGACAGAGAATCTTTGCCGAGACTCACCGACTGTGAAGCGGACGACGTGTATGGGTATTGAAACACTAATTACCATCAGCTGATGCAATTAGCAGGTTCACCCTGAATATATCTGCACGAGACTTAATTTCATTAAGCTATAACGGTCGTGTTTTGCCTCGTAGAAACGATCGGGCAAGTTCCTGGAGAATTTAATTCTACAAGTGATCTTTCTTCTTTTTTTTCGTAAAGATCTCTATCAAAGCCGTGCATTGATAGATTGAATCACTTGCCAGCGATGAAATTTGATGTCGTGCAGGCCTATTATAGAGGCTATAGACTATTAGGTGTATATAGACTGTTATAACTATAGACTATTAAGTTTATAAGCTATAGGCCGAGTGAAGACATTAGACGTTAAGAATGTCACAGCGTCCCCTTAAGACTTTGTATTTTCTTGTTTTCAAACAAACTTTGAATACCACTTAACGGATAATATTTCCAAGGAAATGATTAAGGAGGTGCGAGCGTTTCGCAGTAGACGAATGAGTGATACATTTTTAAAGTCGCTTGTACAAACTTTTACGCAGCTAGTGATTATAGTGGATAGTTATTTGTATTTCAGCGGAGGTGCTTAACGTTGAAAAACATTGATTGCAATGGATTTGGAAAATATTAGGGGTTTGGGCTAATTTTTTAGAAGGTACATTTTCGTTCAGTTTTTTTTTTTCAAAGAATAATCCATTATAAATAATGCTTTTCGGCGCTAAGGACATCCGCCCTAATACAATTAACCAATAACTATAATCAATATGCGTAAAAGTTTGTATAAACGACTTAAAAAATGTAGCACTTATTTAGCTAGTGTGAAGCGCTCCAATCTTCTTCAGGGTGAAGTGAAACACGTTCTCTGTCGCTCTCTCGCGCTCCACCGTAAGACCAAGGTCGCTATCTCTCTCATACCCCTGCCTTCGTAACCCGTCTTTCACTTCACCTTAAAGCTGCTTCGAGCGGGGGTATGAACACCCGCGTTGTCTGTTAGATCTATGTAACGCGACACGTCGGTAAGGCAGATTCCTGCACAAGGTATTATTTATTTTTACGTTAATTCTTTCGGGATATTATAGTAATTTTTGTAACGAATGCATGTGAAGTGCTACTCCGTGCCTGCTGATCATGGCGCTATACAGCACGGCCTACTGCGCATGCGCTGTACTTTACGCTCGCTCGAGCGTGCGTATAGTAAAATCGCGCCGACGTACGCGTGCGCCGGGTGTTTATAGCGCACTTGGCTGTAAAGCGCCACTTTCGGCACTCTCGGCAGGCACGAAATAGTACATTACGATACTCGTGCGATAAAACTTTTTCTGACGGATGAATGGCATGGTAGTAGAAAGGGGATTCCTAACTCGTGCGAGTGCCGCACTCGTCATGGGCTCGTACAGCACTTTCACTCTCGTCGAGAACTCGATTTCTACACCCTCGCCATACAAAAAAATATTGCGCACTTATTACACACGCTTTGATCATTGCGGTATCTAAGAGGTATATTTTTATTTAACGTTTTCCAGTTTATAATTCCCGCCAGAGAACATTCTTGTATTTTGCCTTAATAGTCTTTTCGTCGTAGTATACGTTATATTTTTTCCATTGAAATCTCTTCTTTGGATCTTTGTGGCTCCAAGAAGGGTTTAGATTTGACATCAGTCCTGAAACGTCGAGTTGGTGGAATTATTTTCATTGCATAGAATCAGCATAGTATTTACGCTTCTGAACAGCAAAATTGTATTTCTTTAAAATTTTCATCTGCCTCTTAAACATTGTTGGATGTACGGCAGCAAAAAATAATTTCAATGCAGGTTCATTGTTCAGATGTGCGCAAGACAGGAGACTGAACAAACCTGCTTTCTGCGCCATGGCGACCAATTTCTCCAGTCTTTTTTGCTGCACGGAGCACAAGCGCGTTATTCTTCTAGGCATTATGCAGCCGTCTGGCCTCAGAAATTGGCTCAAAATGAGAACATCCTGCATAAAAATATGTAATCAAGGAAACTTTGAATTATTAAAAAAAAAAAATACATTCGTCAGAATCGTCGTCAACTTACCGTGTGCATTACTTCGAAGCCTAAGGAGCACAGCGAACATGCTCCGTTATTTTCCCTCTTAAGGAGACGACTCTCATCCGGATCCGGCACGATCAGTGCCTCAATGGTCAGTGTGTTTCCGACCTTCGTTTCGATTACTGCGTAAAATTAAATATCGGAGTTGGCTAATTAACGTTTTGGACGAACAAAAAAAAATTAAAAACATCGAACAATTTGTAGGTTATACCGAATGTTAAAGCGATAAACGATGCAAGAAAAATTTGTCGTCCAGTTAGCGATTGTTCATTCGATGTGTCGACTTACTTTTCTTGAAACTGGTTACAGGCGAGAGGCTGATACTCCTCCTGAGCTCTGGAAATATAAGTTTTTTCCCGACATTCGAGAGGGAACGACACAGCGCCGACATGTTGATCAGTTGGATCGACCAACACCAAATCACGCGCCTGTCCTCGTCTTTGCGGTATTTCAGTTCACCTTAAGGGGAAGTGAAACAGCTGTGCGTGCGAGAGAGATAGTTGCCATTTTCAAATTAACTTTATTCAATGGTGCTCATGTTTTTGAGAAAGAAATGAATTCGGGCCGGATGCGAAATTACCGTGCGCTCCCGGCTCGAATTTGCTTTTTCCGCAAAAAAATTAGCGCCCTTGAGGAAAGTTCATTGCAGTTTTCATTACCGACCGCGATATTTCACTTCCCCTTAATACAGACATACTCTGCCGGTATATTCGTTTAATCCAGACATTCTCTGTAGCTACATTCGTTTAATACAGACACACTCGTCGGTATATCTGTTTAATACAGACATATGTCGGTACATTCGTATAACCCGTGACTCACTTTGCAGCGACAGTGGGTGGGAGGACCGATAATCGCCCATCCATTCTCTATAGCACAATAGTTGCAAGACAAAACACACAAATGCATTTAAAGACTGATAGTTAACCGGTTGCCCGAGCATATCTTTATTCATCAGACATTCATCATACAGAAAGTTTCGTTGCCGAAACTCGCGATTGGAAGCGGATCGAGCGTGCAACAATTCGGCCGGCGGTCCAGCGAATCGGAAGCTCGAATCGAACACTCCGCTTTCTCGTGGATCGCCTCTCGGGTGGCAGCTGAAAGTTGTCAGACGACGTGGCCTGTCGAACGACGTCGAATATGGTTGCTCCGCGTATAAATATATCGGCAAGCTAGTTTTCGTTCGGACTTAAGAGTCCCGATCTTCTCCGTTGATTATCCTAGTGACCGCCGATGACCCTACGCAGTTTGTCGTAGATAATAAACTCGAAGGAGACAAAAATAATACAAACTTTTTAACACAAAAACTTCGCCGTTGTCTCGCTGCGGGGAGCGAAGCGAGATGGGCCTGTGCAAGTGTCCCAAGAGAAAGGTTACAAACCAATTTTGTTTCGAGCATCGCGTCAATGTTTGCGAACATTGCATGGTGACTAATCATCCGAAGGTGAGTCTCCTCGATTTTTTATGTTTTATCGTACGAGATTTTTTTTTTTATCGTTTATTACGTACACGGATTTTTCCTTTGCGATCGGTGTATTATAAATCCTAAATATTGGAGTTCGTGAACAAGGAATTACAAAAGTTAAGAAACGTTAAAAACACTTGAGCTTACGAATTACAAAGAAATTAAAACTCATAAGCTTATAACGCACGAATTGATTTAGCGCTGACATTGATTTAACGACTAGAATTATGGATTTCTTTTTTGCAATTCTTTTCTTTTTTGTAAACCCTAAATATCGGAGCTTCGGAGCAACGAATTATAAAAGTTTAAAAACGTTAAAAACGCAAGCTTAAAAATTACAAAAGTTAATACACTTAAGCTTACCACACACAAACCGATTAAGCACCGGCATTGATTTAACCACTGGAATTATGGTCGTCCTTTGCAATCAGTATATTATAAATGCTTAATATCAGAGCTCCTGAGTAACAAATTATAAAAGTTAAAAACCATCAAAAACACTCAAGTTCACGAATTGATTTAGCGCTAGCATTGATTTAAGGTGCAGAATTACAAAAGTCAAAGTCACTTAAACTTACAACTGGAATTTATTTAACCACTAGCGTGAGATTTCCATGCGCTAGGCAGCTCCCTCTTTTATATTTTATTCCAAATCTCCTCGCCTACTTACATCTTAGTACAAATGTGTTTGCCATTCTTTTAAAGGCTTCAAAAGAGAAACCAGTATTTTTTTTTTTTTTTTTTTGCTATGAGATAAATTTCGCTGATTTAATAACTTATCATTTGTTTACTGTTCAGTGCGTGGTGCAATCTTATCTCCAATGGCTGAGAGACAGCGACTGCAATCCCGTGTGCACTCTGTGCTCCGAAGCCCTCAAGAATGTGGACTGCGTACGACTGACTTGCTACCACGTCTTTCACTGGCCCTGCATAGACGCCTACGCGAGAAACTTACCGGCCACGACAGCTCCGGCAGGATACACTTGTCCCACCTGCCAGTCCGGCATCTTTCCTGAAACGAATCTCGTTTCGCCGGTCGCTGATGTTCTGAGAGAAAAATTGGCTGGCGTTAACTGGGCTCGGGCCGGACTCGGCTTGCCGCTGGTAAGATTTGTGATTTTCTATTCGAAAATCGTACACGGCTCGAATGAATTTGGTAGCACGGTTCAAAATATCATAAATAGCTAAAAATTAGTTCTTTTTTTTTCATTTATTGGCTATCAAAGTATTAGCTTTCAGTTATTTTATTTGAGATTAGATTTGTTGAAAAAAAAAACTGTAAAAATGCAATTTTATTTATTCTGTAGCGAGTAAAATTTTTAAGGTATAAATCATAGAGGTTTTGAAATAACGAATTTTGGTGCAAAAAAAAATTGATAAAACGACGGCAATGATGCACCAGATTGCTGAACCATTCATTATTATTATCGATAAAACTATTTGCTATGAAAAATTTCCTTCGATACATTTTGATACATTTTTTTTTAATAAACATTCGCTGAAAAAAAAAAATGCAATTACAATTATTCTCGAGCGAGTACAATTTTTTCAGTATAAATCATTGAGGTTTCCAAATAACGAATTTTAGTGTAAAAAGAAAATGGATAAAACGACCGCAATGATGTACAAGATTGATGAACAAATAATTTATTTATTGATTTTTTATTACCAGCTGAACGACGACAGAGAACAGAAGCCAATCCAGGAGCCGAAAGTGTCTTCGATTGAGAGCCCGTCTTATCAGAATCACGTGACGACGGCGACGACTCCGTCGGTAGCGACGTCCCGCGCCGGCAGCAACGTGAACGTTCAGAACGCCAGCGTCAACAGCTCGAGCGTCAACAGTCAAAAGCTCGGTCCGCCGTACTCGGTCGTGAACATGGAATCTAATCTGGCGACGTCGAATCCGACGGCGAGAAAAGTCTTCGAGGCTTACGACGACCCGAAGGACATATCGTTCGACCACGACGAGAACAAGTATCAGAGAAAGTCCGCCATAGAGTGGTTTCTCCGTTGGTGGAAATTAATAACGCGTCCGCCTCCGCGTCGCCGAAACAACTCGGGCTCGTTGTACAAACGCTACGCGATACTCGGCGCTTTCGGTATCTTCGTCTTCATTCTCATCATAATTCTGTTCTCGTGGTTGGGCAGAATGGCGACGGACGGCGATCCGTCGTACAATTTACACGCTAATCCCAACATAAACGTCGAGCAAGAAGCGAACTAGAGACACGCTCGGTAACGGTCGTTAAAAAAAAGAAACGAACTAAAAAAAAAGGCATATCCTAAGTTCCACGAAGCAATTTTGTTCGCAACGATGCGGTGCATTCCTACCACGAGAATCGTTAAAATAGCATACAAGCGTGAGTCGCGTTTACCCGCGAGAGACCTCGGCGTTTCGCGCCGCGCGGCTTTAGTTATTTAAGCTGTATATTTTTCTTTACTTGTAAAAATTCACCGATTTGTGTAATATATATACAATACATATACATCTGTATATACACGACGTTCAAGCCTCGGCGTTCCAACGAACTTTGTTTCTAGAGCTAAGAACTCTCACGGTGCAGGAAAATCTGTTGCTTCACTCGGTGCGAAAATGGCATATACTAATATAGGATATGGGAGTGGAATTGCAAAATCCGAAATCACTCCCATACGCTATATTCTCGAGATTTTGGTTTTTATAGCGTATGGGAGTGAATTTCGAAAATCCTAAATAACTTTATTTTCGCACGTTGTGAAGTAAAATTCGTTACGATGCACGTGCGAAAAACTCTTTATTAAACGGTGTGCTTGCAACACTCATCAGAAAAAGTTTTATCGCACTAGTATCGTAAATTACTATCGACTGTCTCGGGTTCGACCCTTTGGAGGGACACTGATTAAAATTGAGTCTATTTTGAAAATTGGTCGAAAATTATCGGGTCTGGCTAAGAACTCGCGGTGGAGAAAAATCCGTTTCTGGCTCGATCCTTTACAGTTACACTGAGTAAAATTGACCTTATCTCAGAAACCATTCTTGAAAATCATCGGGCCTGGTTAATTTTACCCGAGGTGACTGCGAATGGTGAACGAGTTAATTAAATCGCTGCCTCGTTGTTTAACCCTTTGAAGCACGGTTTATCACAGGTGATAAACCTCATTTGATTCAGAAAAAAAAAATGCATTAATGACCGACCGATGTATTTGAAACCAGATTTGGGCCAAATAATAGAAAATGCTGAATACACAAAATACAAAATACTTTTTGAACTTCGTTTCAGTACTTCCTAAAATACGTCGTAAAAGTCAATAAAATCGAAAATTTAATTTTTTCGAATTGAATTTCAGTTTTGACATTCTTCTTCGTACTTTACATTACATTTTTTTTTCACATTCCACATTTATCATTATTTTCAACCTCAATTTTTTTTGTTTGTTTTACATCGGACACATTTCCATATTTCCCATTCAATATGTTGCTTGCATTGCAAATTAAAATTTTTTTTCCATTCGACATTTACCTCGCATGAAAATTTGGCATTTTGCAATGAAACTTTCAAACATTTTACATAACATTTTTATTTCTTTCTCTCAACATCTTTCTCTTATTATGGCTCCGGATATTCCCACGATCATTCTTTAATGTCAAATCTGGACGTGGGTCTAAAAATATTTTGTGTTTTGAACCGAATTGGCCCAAAAGGTACTTTAAATACCAGACAACTATTTGACTATTTAAAATACCTAAACTATATCATGTATTAAAATTTTTTAACTATATCATATTTAATATAGTTTAAAATATAATTTAAGAATATTTTATATTCAAAAATTGCAAAAAAATATTTGCAAAAAAATATTTGCAAAAAAAAAACAGAAAATACTCCAAAGGGTTAAGCGCACAAAACCACCAGGAACGACGCGATTATAGACTGAAGAAAAATGTCTTTGGCATAAATGAAGGAGATGACCGAATTGCAACGACTCTTCGTGCAAAGACACAGCGTGGAAACATTATCGGTTCCGTACGTGGCGCATCCTGGACTCTGGTGCTCCGAAGCCGTGTCTTCGCGCGGCGCTCCGCCGCAGCCTCTCGACGTGTGAACGAACGAGTAGCCCCTCGTCAATTTCTTCACGCAGTAGTCGTTTCTCTCCTCGGGACAGCGTACGAGAAACGACTCTCTCTCGATGTCCGTCGCTTGGGACCAAAAATTCTCGTCGCAAACGGGCAGCGGATCGCGATTGTCGCCGGTGCACTGGTAGCAGAAGAGCTCCTTGCGTGGCTGCTTCGCGTCCGGTCGGGGAGTCGCGAGTATGTCGACCGTGGGCAGCGTGACTTCCGACGAATCTTGCGAATCGGGACTTTTCGCAGTCGCGGCGGTGCAAGAGAAGAGACAGAAATTAATGATGAATATTTTTATCATATTTCGAAATTTTGGGAGGTTTTTTTTATTTAGATTGATGGATTAAAGGTTATTTTTTTTTTTATTGGGGGGTTGAGGGGTTGAAGGTATTTTTTCTATATGATCAGGAAATCTCGCGGCTTATTAGCGTAACATTTGAAGATCGCGAGACAGCGACTCGACGATCTATGGAGAAATGGCTTGTCTTCAGAATTGGATGGAGAAAAAGAATCGATTTTTAAGTTTTCGTGGGTTTGTTTTTTTTTTTTTTTTTGTAAGTAATTTTTACATAAGAAATTTTACATGATATTGTAATTGAAAGTAATCTGTGTTACTGATTGAGAAATCTCGATTCTCCTCAGTCTCGTAGCATTTGAAGATTTTTGACGCTTTAATGGGTTTTTATATTTAACTATTTTTTTAATTGGACGATTGCAGCTACCTTTTTTTAACATGATGCGGAAATTTCGATTACCAGTCGCGTAACATCTAAAGGTCTCGACGCAGCCACTCGATGATCTTGTGGTTAATGGAGAACCGGCTTGTTTTCCGAATTCCACGGAGACATGAACTGTGATTTTTTTTATAATTTTTTTTTTTTTATTAGACGTTTAACGGAAATTTGTTTACAGCTTCGGGAAATCTCGATTCTCTTTAGTAGCGCAACATTTGAGGATCAATTTGCAGCGACTCGATGATCGGAGAAAAGAACTGTGATTTTGAAGCTTTAGTGAGTTTTTAATTTTTTTTTTTTTTTGGAATTGGCCGAATAAACGTTATTTTTTTAACACGATTCGGAAATCTCGATTCTCCTCAGTCGCGTAACATTTGAAGATCGCGACGCAGCAACTCCGCCGATCTCATGAGTAATGGAGAACCGGCTTGTTTTCCGAATTCCACGGAGCGGAGGGCTTTGGATATAATCAAACGATCGAGATCTCGAGAGAGCTCGGAGTTCCGTTTAAAATTTATTCCGCACCTTGTAGCAGGATGTTTAAAATTCTAATCGCAGCCATCGGCTCGGGTCTCTTCGAAACCCGCGCACAGCTGAGATTTATTGAAATTTATTCTCGTCCTATCTCACGAGGCGCCTCGTTCGAACGATCCGCTTCCTCGAGGGTCTTGCGTCTAGGAGACACAGATTTTTTCGATTCGATAACGTCGCGCAAGGGAATCTTATTGACTCGGCAAACTTATTCCTAACTGAGGCATTTTTGCTTCGAGTTAAATATCAATATAATCTGGTAATCGTATTAGTTTTTCCGAAAACCAAGTTTTCCGTCGGTTATTTACGATTCACGGAGATAAATATTGATAAATATAGGATAAATATGGATGGTAAAATTTCAGCGATTTTATACACCAAATACCTATGTATTTGAAACCATATTTGGGGCAAATAATAGAAAATGCTGAATACACAAAATACAAAATACTTTTTGAACTTCGTTTGAGTACTTCCCAGAATACGTCGTTAAAGTCAATAAAATGGAAATTTCATTTTTTTGAATTGCTAACTTATTGCTAACTGAGGTATTTTTGCTTCGAGTCAAATATTAATATAATCTGGTAATCGTATTAGTTTTTCCGAGAACCAAGTTTTCCGTCGGTTATTTACGATTCACGGAGATAAATATTGATAAATATAGATAAATATAGGATAAATATCGATGGTAAAATTTCGGCGATCTTTATACACTAAATACTTCGATACTAACTATTCTTTTTTAAAATTTATATCTAAATCGTAATAGCCATCACAACAATATTTAGAATACAAACATTGGTACATTTTTTTTCAGTTTTCTCGGGAGAATGGACACATGGAAATGAGTAGTTAAAGGGAGTAAGGAAGCAATATGAAAAGTTCAATTTTCAACTTTCATGAGGAACCAATAAGAAATCAATTTTCAACATTTTTTTTTCTGTCCAATTAGTAATTTCCATCCAATCTAATCAAATTTCGTATCCAAATAGCCAGTATAAAAAATTTCATGAGGAAGGAAAATGCAAAAATCTCATTCTTCAACTTTCATAAGTCAACGATATGAAAATTTCATTTTTCGACATTTACGAGGAAGCGATAAGACAATTTCAATTTTCAACTTTCATAAGGAAGCGATACGAAAATTCCAATTCTCAATTTTTTTTTTTTGTATCCAAATCGCAATTTCGATCCAATCCAATCAAATTTCCAATGCAAATGGCCAGTGTAAAAATATTTAGGGTACAAAGATTGGTGAAAATTTAATAATTTTTCACGGGTGAGTGGAGAAAAGCAGATGAGACGAAGTGCAGTCAAAGGGAGTAAGGTAGAGCAGTGCAGTTCGTCGCTGCAGCGAGTTAACGGTGGGAGGAGAGGAAGGGACGGAATTACTCTTCGAGGCCAGGATTTCCAGCCGAACGACTACAACTCGACGGCGGAGATCCAGGGGGCCCAATCCACGGGGCATTTGCAGTCGAGACGGTGGAGAGCGAGGGGCGACTCCTCGAACTCTAGCGGCAACTGCCCTTCGGCCGGACATTCATCTTCGGTAAAACAAGCCGGTTGCCTCGTCTTCCGAAAAATAAAAATAAAAAACCATATTAATAATCGTCCGGATTATCAATTAAAAAAAAATAAATTAATACTCGGTTTCAGATTGTCAATAAATAAATAAACACTTATAAATAAAGAATTAGAAAGATGAAGCTTTGTTCGAGTTCAATATACCTGGAAATGCGAAGCTTAGCGAGGACGAACGTGAGAGCAACGTGCTTCGCGCTCAGCTGCATGGGAGGGCTCGTTTACTTGTGGAATTTCGGATGCGACTGCACGTTCGTCACTGCGACTCTTTTCATTCTCGCCCACGGTGAGTAAATCCTCGCCGAATAAAAATAAAAAAATCGGCAAACAAAAATGTGAAAAAAATTGTTGAGACGCAGTTTGCGTCGCCCACGCGGGGAAAAACAAATATTCAGTAAAATCGGAAGGTCGGTACTTTCTGCGCGCAAGTAAATACTTTTTTTTTTCTATTTTCAATAACGCGATATAATTCGTGCATGCAGAGATCAACAGTTTCAATAATTACACACACCTCGCAATGATGACGGTGGTTGTGGGCGTTGAAAAATTACGCAGTAAAATCCGAAGGTCGTATTTTCGGTGCACAAGCAAATACTTTTTTAACATATTTAATAATAATGAAACATTTTTTTTCCTCGGTCTTGATGTTTTATTTTATTTCTGTCCAACGCTTTTAATAAAACAAATACACACCTAGCAGTAGAGGCGGTCGTTAAAAAAGCCGTCAAAAAAAATTGTGTAGAAAAACAGACAGGTCGTATTTTCTGTATACAAGCAAATACTTTTTTTTCTATTTTCCATAACGCGATATAATTCGTTCATCTTCATATTTAAAAAAGATATTATTATATATTATTTCCAGACTGTTCTGCTAATAATTTTCTTTTCGACCAGTGCCTTAATATTCTATTTAATTTCTGTTCGATGCTTTTAATAATGACACACACCTTGCAGTGGTGACGGTGGTTGTGGGCGTCATCGTCATTCGACGCCCCGCAACGTCAGCGAAAAAACTTCGTAAATGAATCCGTCGAGCTATATTTAACTCGATCGTTCCCATCGCGCGTGTTAATAAACTTTTGATAAATATTTATGAATTAAACATCGAATGACAGATCGTAAAAATTCCTGGTGTCTTAATGCTTGTCGTTGCGATTTCGACATTAGGATTTATCAGGAATGTCTCCTGGTCAACGAGAGTCCGGGACGAACCAAAGGACACGGAAGTCGTCCTGGTGACCGGATGTGACTCTGGTCTCGGCTACAGTCTCGCCCTGCACTTGAGCTCCGTCGGACTCAAAGTCATCGCCGCTGTGCACAGAAAGGACAGTCCCGGGGCCCTCGAATTATCGAAGACGAATGGAATTTTCGTTCATCCACTGGACGTGACGAGTCGCGAGAGCGTCAAAGATTTTCACACCGCTGCGAGCGGGTATCTCGATCGACATGGCTTCGGTGAGTGCAACTTAGTTTCATCTGCAACCAAAACAAACAAACAAAAAACAATTGAACAATGTACTTGAAATAATTGAATAAAAATAATTGCCCAGTGCCGTTGATTGATAAAAAAAATTGATAAATTAATATTTTTTTTACATAACAAAAAATTGGTATATTGATCGTATAAATAAAATGTGCGTATAACACCGTAGAAGCGTCCCACTAGATTAAAATTTCATTTTTTTTTTATTACTTGGTGTCGAGACGCTACGCGTCACGTGATATCTCTTCGAATAATAACTAACTCAACTTCGAATGAGTAACTTGACTTCGAACAATAAGTATCTTAACTTCGAATAATAATTATCTTAATTTCGAATAATAACTAACCTAACTTCAAATAATAACTAACTTAACTTCGAATAATAACTGTCTTAACTTCGAATAATAAGTGTCTTCACTTCGAATAATAACTGTCTTAACTTCGAATAATAACTAACTTAGTTTCGAATAATAACTAACTTAACTTCGAATAATAACTATTTTAATTTCGAATAATAACTATTTTAATTTCGAATAATAACTATTTTAATTTCGAAAATAAGTGTCTTCACTTCGAATAATAACTGTCTTAACTTCGAATAATAACTAACTTAGCTTCGAATAACAACCAACTTAACTTCGAACAATAACTAATGTAACTTCGAATAATAACTATCTTAATTTCGAATAATAACTAACTTAACATCGAACAATAACTAACTTAACTTCGAACAATAACTAACTTGACTTAGAATAATAACTAAGTTAACTAAAACTTCGATCATAACCGTTATCGATTGTATAATATCTCTTCGAAATTCGCAGTTCTGCGTGCCCTCGTCAACAACGCAGGCTCGATGATCTTCGGTGAATTCGAGTGGCAAACTGACGAACAGGCGAGCCTGCAGATCGAGGTGAATCTTCTCGGTACGATGAGAGTGACGAGACATTTTTTGCCGACCATAAGAGCCCATTCGGCGAGGATAATCGTGGTGACGAGCCACTGCTCGAGCGCACCCCTGCCGGGGGTTGCGGTCTACGGGGCGACAAAGGCGGGCCTGAGTGCATGGTCAACCGCACTCAGGGTGGAGCTCAAGAAGTACGGTGTCGATGTCGTGAACTTCGTGCCTGGTGAGCACAAAATTAAATATCAGTTATGAGAAAAAAAGCAACAAAAAAAAACATATACATTATTATATATGTATAATATTAAATTCAATTTTTTTTTAATGTTGTCATCCGCTCCGCGCAGGTTCCTTCATACGCGAGAGTAACTTACTCTCGCAACAACGGGCCCACTTCGAGGCGATGGAGTGCGCGATGAGCGAGGAAACGAGATCGTTCTACGGCGATTACTTCACGAGATACGCGAGTTATCTTTCCAACTTGGCACCGACGGATCTACCCCTGAGGCTGATGAACCCGACGGTCTACGAAAAATTCGAGGGTGCGCTTCTCGATAGAAATCCACGAACTGTTTACAAGTGAGTTCTCGCCAATCAATGTGTTCACGCTGAAAATTATCAAAGTGGTTACTTGACATTTTTTGTTTTCATCACAAATTTGCTCGCTCAATCAAGAAATAACCTTTATAAAAACCCCACAATCACAAGTTTGGTTATCATAATATTATAATATTTGGTTATTATAATATTATAATATTTGGTTATTATAATATTATAATATTTGGTTATTATAATATTATAATATTTGGTTATTTTAATATTATAATATTTGGTTATTTTAATATTATAATATTTGGTTATTATAATATTATAATATTTGGTTATTATATTATAATATGTGGTTATTTTAATAAGATGTATTGTATCGTTTGCTTTGGTTGTTCGCTACCGAAGATTTCTTTGCTCCGTTACCAACAGGTGCGAGCCCTGGCGATACAAGCTCTATCACACCCTGTTCAAGATCGCACCGACGACATTGCGAGATCGACTGGTCGAGTCGTTCGTCCAGATGCCCGTGTGGAAGGGCAGCGGGTTTGTCGGGAATGCAGAAGGATCGGATGCAAGGAGATCGTCGACCGCAGCCAAGATCGAAGCTTGCAGGACTCGTAATTGTTCGAACTCCACACCGGAAGGACTTTCCAGCGTGGAAATGAAAAACGGAGAGACGGAGCGAGAATATCATGGAACAACTTTGAACAAGTGCTCCGCCGAGACGAACACGTGATACGGATAGCTTTAATTTTATGTCGGAAAATTCCGCAACGTGACGTATTAATTTATTACTCTAAGAGCGATAAAAATATATGTTCTGTGCCTTCTCGATACAGATAGTGGCTTGAGCAAATAAAAGGAATGGATTTACGACAGTAAAATTCTTCTTCGTCAAACGCTTTTTTATTCCTTGTATGATACTTCTTTATAATGGTTTTGGAGGTGGGAGATTTTTTTGTTGTTGTTTTTCTCGCGAAAAAAATAACGCTTTTATCAATAACACGAATTATTAGAAATGAAGAACGAGGCGGAGCGAAAAAATCATTGAACAACTTTGAACGAGATTGTCCAACCGAAAGGAACACTTTATACGTATAGCTTGAATTTTTATATAATTCTAATTTTTATATACTTTTGTGTCGAAAAATTCCGCGTCTTGATGTGTTAAATTATTACGCAGAAAACGGTAAAACTATATGTGCCGGGCCTTCTCCGTACAAATAGTGGCTTCGACAAATAAAACCGCTGGAGGAAAACCGTAAAAATTTTCCTCGCCAAACACTTTATTCGTTTCATTTCTTCTATGATATTTTTGTATAATAGCTTTGGAAGTAGGCATTTTTTTGCTCTCGAAATAAATTGTCGAAAATAAATAACGCTTTTATCAACACTTCAGGAAAGATAATCAGCACACGAGTGGCATCTTTCCTGACCATGTGTACGGCAATCATAATTTAGTAATCGGCGATTGTTCGGGGAAGAACACGCGACGATCACGGGGCACCCCGTTTAGATCTAGCGATAGATTCGAATAAATTGAAGCAATGAAAAATATGAGAATTTTATTTGCGAGTGTCTTCAGACAACGACCGAAACTTTTATGCCTGCGTCAGGAATTAAGATTTCGCAACGTCGGATAATTACAAAGATAAAAAAAATTTTAACAAACTTTTTGCCAATAAATATTTAGCAAACATTTTGCTAAGAAATATTTATGAAACCAAAAATCGTATTTTTTTTACGATTCGGAAAATCGCTTGATAATTTTACACCAAGGCCGAGAGCGTCTCGGACTATAAATCGGTCGCGGTCTTGTGTACCCTGGACTCCGAGATGTCGCGACAACGTATTAAAGCGACAAGAGATTAAGTTTTAGGAAAAAAAAAAATGCGTCTCGTTGTCGAACACGTACATAGATGAGATAGCGAGAGTTGAAGACAAAAATACATAATTTTTCATTTCATTCGAATCCGAGACACTAAATCAGTTCAGAAATAGGCTTGATAAACACTTGTTCACATAATGTACATACTCTATTGATGCAGATGTAATAAGTTATAGCTTTCTGTCTGTAAATAATAATAATAATAATAATAATAATAATAATAATAATAATAATAATAATAATAATAATAATAATAATAATAATAATAATAATAATAATAATAATAATAATAATAATAATAATAATAATAATAATAATAATAATAACAATAATAATAATCCATGCGGATAACGATCCGCATGGAGGCCGAGCGGACAACGGTGTTCCAGACTTATCAGTCGACCGGTCAATTTATAAAACGACAAATTGTATAATATTTTTTTTTTTCTCCTGAGGATGCAGGTGTCTTACGCCCGATGTCGTAGATTTCGAAACTTATCGATCAGCGCGCAGGTGGCCGATTAGATAATGAAAATAGCCTCAATATATAATCGGTTTTTAGCGTCCGATCTTGGACAGTCGGCGATTCAGGCGATTCGTGCACGTGCAACTTTCAAGCTCTTCGATTTCAACTCTTTACCTACCCGACAAATATGATTGCCAGCAAAGGTGAGCTATTTTACCGATTTTTTTTCCAAAACTTTGTCTCCAAGTCTTCAATTAGTGATAAGCCACTTATCAATCTATCATGTTCAATTTACTTATTAGTATAAATCAGTTCTAGCATGTATTGTGTTTGGTGCGCGTTAATGTATAATCGCATTTATTTTTCTGCATTAATGCATAGTCTCATTTATTTTTCCCCATTAATGCATAATCGCATTTATTTTTCCACAAAATTTATTAATTTTTGTATTAAAAAAAATTCTAATCGATTAATATTGATTCAGCATTCGTTATCGCGGCAGTTTGCCTAGCGGCGACCCTCGCCTCGACTCCGTTCAGGCCTTGCGATAACGGGGAACCAGCCCCGTTGGAACTGAGAGTGGAAGGATGCACCGCCGAGCCCTGTCCCTTCTATCGTGGTACGGACGTCGTTGCTGAGTGGGATTTCGCCGTCGGTGAGTTATCTCTTCCTCGTCTCGATACAGGCGATATATTATTCAACAAATTAGCCGGCAACTTAGCTATCTTCCTTCACAAAATTAATTCGTTTATTTCTATGAATACGTATGAATTTTTTGAAAATTTTTGTACTCTTTGAAAATTGCGTTTTTTCACAGCTTGAACATAGAAAAAGAGCCATTATCAAAGATTCCAAGAAATTCTGAAAAAATGTATACGCATTAAGAAAAATAAACGAATCACTTTTATGAAAAAAAAAATTTAAGTTGCCGGGTAATTTGTTGAACAATTATTTTTATCGTCAATTTGTCAATAAGATTTTGCAATTATTATTCCATAAAAACAGTATTTGCAGCACCTCCCATATGGTTGATTTTTTTCAGATTTTTATCCCATCGAGAAATGTTCGAACTGTTGTTCGGTTGTTCGGACTATCTTAATTTAATGATTTAACGATTATTCGAATTGTGTAATTTTTTTCGCAGTCGCTGACACCGACAATCTGAAACCGCACGTCTTGGCCACCGCTCTGGGAGCGACGCTGCCCTATCCTCTTCCTCAGAACGACGCCTGCAAGTCCCTCAAGAACGGCGAGTGTCCGCTGGACGCGAGCGAGGAAGTGACTTACAATCTGAAAATGCCCGTTCTCTCCATATACCCGAAAATCGGTGTGGCCCTGCAATTTAAGCTCCTCGACAACAGCGGCAAAGTCCACGTTTGCTTCAAGCTCAACGCCAAAGTCGTCGACAAATAATCAAGTCCCTGGGACGAACGAAACTATCACGGCCAAACGATTCACACGAGTTATTTAATGTAAAAAAAATCAATTAAGAAAATATATTATTTTCGCTTCTCAATTGCTCTCCTATTTGGCAAATTATTTTGTGTTTTCGATGAGAATATATTTATTTTCAGCGACATTTAATTTTTATTAATAAAATATATTTAAATTGTATTAATTACATATGTTATTTTCGCTTATCGATTGCTCTCCAATTTGGCAAACGATTTTAGATTTTCGACGAAAATTTGTCCAATGATTGGCCAATTTGTCAAATGATATTTTATGTTTTTTATGAGAATGTATTTATAAAAATTGCACCGTGAAAGACATTTTTCGTGACGGATGGATAAAGAGGAAGATGCTCGATGTTTCATCGACTTTTTAACGTCGAAAAAACTTGTCGAGAATAGTTGTCCGAGATAAAGCAGGTAGACATTGCGGGAGATTAAAAAAAAATACCATCTTACTCGCCGATGTCGATGTAAAGTGTCAGTGAGAAAAAACGTGCGATAACGACGGTACGAAGTGGTGCTCGATTCGTTCGCAAATAGACCCGAGTGCGCTGGTTACTGGAATATGTATAGTAACGAAAGGTCCGACCAAAGAGCGAGCGAGCGAGGGACGGACAAGCTCGGTATGAAGGACGAACGGAGGTCGACGCAGGATCGGTTGCCGCACGGTTCTCGGTAGAACGGAAAAGCAGTAGTTGAACATTTTATTCGACGAGTATTAACGAATGAAGAAACCGTCTCGAATGCTGATAAATATTTGAGCTATAATAAGAGTCTTTTTTTCTTTTTATCGTGAACAAAAACAAACATCGTAACGTTTTTTTCGCATAAAAGAGTTGACGTTGCCAGGAGACGATCCGATAGCTTTATATCGGAAGTTTTATTGCACGAACATTAACGAATGACCAAACTGTCTGGAATGGCACATTTACATCTCCACTCACAACTCTACCAGAAAACATCTCTATCATATTACAACTCTACCAAAATCTCTATCAGAAAGTTAAAAAAAAAACTCTACCAGAATCAAAATAAAACTCTACCGGACTTGAAATGAAACTCTACCGGAATTACAATAACACTCTATCGGAATAAGAGGCTAGACGGCAGCTTTGTATTCCGGTAGAGTTTTATTGTAATTCCCGTAAAGTTTTATTTCCAGTCCGGTAGAGTTTTATCTCAAATCCGCTAGAGTGTTTTTTTTTCATTCCGGTACAGTTTTATTCCAAGTCCGATAGAGTTTTATGTTGATTCTGGTAGAGTTTTTTTAAACTTTCTGGTAGAGTTGTGAGTGGTAGAGATGTAAATGTGCCTTTCGAATGCCGGTGATTCTTCAGAGACATGTGTGAGCAATAATAAGAATTATTATTTTTTTATAGTGAAAAAAAAACATCGTAACTTTTTTTTTCGAATAAAAGAGTTGACAATAGAATCGTCGATGGGCCGGGACACGATATGATAGCCTTATATAAGCGGCCGAATATGTGCCCGTGAGATTTATGGAATCCAATATAAAACGGCGATCTCGTGAATAGCGCCAGCCAAAACGTATCTCTCTCGCAGAGATTGCCGACGTTTGAGTCGTTCCTGTCCCCTTCCCCCGTGACGCTCCTCGTCTGCGGGCCCTCGGGTCGCACAATTGAATTCTCTATTTCGCTAAGTTGTGTCTCCGTGTAGACACTGCGTCGTCTGTCAACTCTACCGTTGATTATATTGCCAGTGCAGCTGTCGGGTCTTCAGTTACCCCTCCACGGTATATACAACTGTCCGTCAATATCCACAATTAACATCCAGTCGACGATACGCATAATGGAGGATCACGCGTCCGCCCAGAGATATAATTTCGCGGCTACCGGCAGCAACAGTTTATTTATTTTGTTCACTTTCGGGATAATCTTTTCGTAATATCATTTTTGTAACACTTATCGTGTTGTCCTATTATTATCATTAAATTTGATTACGTCACGACTTTAAATCAGATCGTTAGGAGTGATAAAAATATGTTCCTTAAATCAAGAAGAAAAAAATAATTGTGGCCACCCGTCTAGATTAAATGTTTGTTAAATTACAAACCTCCTTTTTTAACGGTACGGCTCGTAATCATTGCAATAAGATTGCATTGTGATTATGTTTTATATTGTCTGTTAAAGGCAGGATGAAAATGCTTATTATCCGATAGGCCCCGGGGGTCGAACAAAATCGTGGCAAATTTTGTTTCGTTTATTATTATTGTTATCATTGTTAAATTTGATTAGGTCGCGTCTGCAAAAACGATCGTTAACGGTAATCAATTTTTTTTGTAAAATAACAAACCTCCTTTTTTTACGTTGCGGCTCGTAAACATGGCAATGAGATTGTATTGTCCATTATGTGGCAGGACAAAAATGCTTATTACCGAATGGGGCCCGGGGGACGAACAAAATCGTGGCAAATTTCGTCGTGTCGCCAAAGCGGAAGTAGATGTCTGTATACACACGTATACGGAGATACACGAGTGTAGGCTTGTGTACAGAATAAAACGATACGTGGGACACACACATTGAAAGAATTTTCGGGGGTAACGGGTGAGGTAAATGAGGGGGTTCGATTGTGTACGGGGATAATGGTGCACACGTATACGAGCCCGAGAGGCGCGCAGCTAGGGACGAGAGGGAAATCCTGGAGGGGCTCGGGCGTATGCCTGACCCACATCCCTGCTCATCGATCGGACTCGCCTGGCTTACGGGGAGACACTCTCAGCGATGGCTTCGAACGTACCTGCAATCCGAACAAATCGCCCCGATCAGTTAAATGGAAAGAAATTATTTAATCGGAGCGATGTTCGATAACTATAAAAAAAAGTTCCAACTAGGTTTGTTTTTTTTCGTCAAAGACTCGATCGTCTCTAGGAGTGTTCACAGCAAAGGCTGCGGTGTTTCCGTTCGACGTCCATCTTCCGGAGGATTGGTGGCTCGGGGTAACTCGCGCATTAGCTTGCATTATGAAGGAGAAAGATAAATTATGCAGGAAACGCTCCGAGTGGACCCGTCATGCGATATAAGAAATATATTTCGGGTTTGAATTCGGCACCGTTCGGTGAAACCACATTATAGTTATTATTATTATTTTTCGTGATGCGAGCGTGTCGGAGATCTGATGAGGGATGAGTATGCCGCGGTACTTTTTGTATTTTATCAATTTTCGTTACACGAGCTCGTAAATTATTTATCCGAAGATTATCGAAGTTTTGAGGTTTGATTTTTTTGTTTCCCTTCGACATAGTCGACGGCTGATTTTGTTTTACTGCAGGGGTCAAAGTGACTACCGTATACTCGGTGAACAGTAAACTGCACCGTGTGAGGCTTGGATCAGCTGTGCAGACCCGACCCAATATGGAGTGGCTCGCTTGCTGCAGCAGTTGTTGTTTGCGCTCATCAAATGGAATATTTCACGATTATAACAATATCGTTTGTAATGATCACAACGATCATAACGATTATAACGATTATAACGATTATAACGATTATAACGATTATAACGATTATAACGATTATAACGATTATAACGATTATAGCGATTATAACGATTATAACGATTATAACAATTATAGCGATTATAACGATTATAACGATTATAACGATTATAACGATTATAACGATTATAACGATTATAACGATTATAACGATTATAACAATTATAGTGATTATAACGATTATAACGATTATAACGATTATAACGATTATAACGATTATAACGATTATAACGATTATAACGATTATAGCGATTATAACGATTATAACGATTATAACGATTATAGCGATTATAACGATTATAACGATTATAACGATTATAACGATTATAACGATTATAACGATTATAACGATTATAACGATTATAACGATTATAACGATTATAACGATTATAACGATTATAACGATTATAACGATTATAACGATTATAACGATTATAACGATTATAACGATTATAACGATTATAACGATTATAACGATTATAACGATTATAACGATTATAACGATTATAACGATTATAACGATTATAACGATTATAACGATTATAACGATTATAACGATTATAACGATTATAACGATTATAACCGAAGATTATCAAGGTTTTGAGGTTCAATCTTTATATTTGTTTTCGACATAGTCGGCAGCCGAATTTGTTTTACTACGGAGTTCAGAGTCAATACCGGAAATTCATTGAATAGTAAACTGCACCGTCCGAGGCTCGAATCAGCTGTGAAGACCCAACTCAATCTCGAATGGCTCGCTAACTGCAGAAGTTGCTGTTTGCCCTGATCAAATCTAATATTTCACGATTATAACGTTGGCCTGTTTGTCTAAGACGGAATTATCATCGAGCCGCGGTTGATCAATAATTTCCTTCCGGGGAAATGTTTATATTGGTCCGTCGTGATACGAGTATTTTTGTTCGGTCTCGCGCGAGGTCCGACCTCTCGAAATTGTATGTCAACGTCGATGACGCGTGGAAAGGTCGAAAGCGTCGCGATTCGAGCAGCCAGGGGGGGGGGGGGGGGGGCGCAACTGCCGCTACGATTATTTTATCGAACGTGTCGTCGAGTCTCCCGTGTATATACACGTCGAAACGAGAAAAGTTTGAGATTTCAGTGCTCAGCCGACCGGAGAGAGAACTTCCGAACGGGTGCGAGAGAACATAACCTGTAACCGCTCGATTCCTGCTACTCGCTCGCGAGGTGCCGCAGCGCTCGCTTCGTCAATTGAATTATCGTACAACTGCCAACCGCCGAGCCAATCAAATAACTTTGTAATACCCGTGTGCATTGCCCGCCCTGATTGATCGTTGATCTAATTCCATTCCGACGTCGTTTGTCCCCCTTTATCATCCGCGCTGGCTCGAATGGAAATTTTTCCGGTGAGACACCATTGCGATCCACCTTTTTTACCCCTAACGCACGTAAACATATATCAAACGATTTTTATTTTTCTCTTGTTTCTCAAACATCTACATAATAATAAGGTTCACGTCGATTGGACACTCACACCGATACTCGCAGATACTCACAGATACTCACATATACTCACACAGAACTCACGCGGATACTCACACAGAACTCACGCGGATACTCACAAATACTCACACGGATACTCACAGAAATTCGCAGATACTCACACGGATACTCACAGAAATTCACAGATACTCACACGGATCCTCACAGAAATTCACAGCTACTCACACGGTACTCACAGAAATTCACAGATACTCACACGTATACTCACAGAAATTCACAGATACTCACACGGATACTCACAGAAATTCACAGATACTCACAAATACTCACAAATACTCACACAGATACTCACACGGTACTCACAGAAATTCACAGATACTCACAGAAATTCACAGATACTCACAGAAATTCACAGATACTCACACGGATACTCACAGAAATTCACAGATACTCACACGGATACTCACAGAAATTCACAGATACTCACAAATACTCACACGATACTCACAGAAATTCACAGATACTCACACGGATACTCACCGGTGTTCGCAGATATTCATACGGATACTCACCGATGTTCGCAGATACTCACACGGATACTCACAGATGTTCGCAGATACTCACAAATACTCACAGTACTCATAGATACGGCGGGCGCGCGAGCCAACATAACCGCTAGTTTTTTTTATTATAGTTCAACTTTCAAAAACTCGTCCGAAACAAAACAACGAGAAAACTTCCAATGTCCCAATGTCATGGCGAAAGAAAAATTGATCTGCCGATTGACTTTTCTATTTATCGTTCCCGTCGGCTAAGAACTTTATTTTGTTTCATTAAACCCATTCTTTCCAAATAATAAAATTTAAAGAAATTCATAATAATCATTGTATGAGTAATAATAGGGACTTCCGGTTGTTGCAACGAAGATCATTTGCTACTTGGAAGCACGCGTGGCATTCCACCGATGCACCGGTCATTGTTTAGTCACGTCATCGGAATTCCACGTTTCACGACGCCCCAGTAACGCTACTACGTGTTATTGTCGTGCACACGTAGCGGCGACACGCGAGCGAGCAATAATGTACTGCGACACGTCGAAATCTACGGCGACGTGCTTGAAGATCTTAAAAATAACTAAATCTATAAACTCCTCTGGAACTCAAACATGTAGCCAAACGTTTTCAAGGTTTGAAATTGTTCGCACGGTTGTTAAATTTCGTAGTGTAGTGAAAGAAATGTATTACCAATCCTATACATTTATACAGTTAATCGTCTTATACAATCACTGTAAAAAAAAAATTTGTGTGAAATTTAACGTACTCGTGCCCGAAGTTTGTATGCACTTCTGGAATATCAAAATTCCATGCACAATTGTAATGAAGAATTAACGTACAGTATATTAAGAACTTCAGAAATACTTTACTTTTAATACATTTACTTTAATTTCACGGTAAAAGTTCATTAATTTTTCATTACAATGTACTAGTTTTTTCATCAAACATTGCAGCGCGGTGCATTAAATTTACAATATTTTTAACAGTGTAGTTTTACGCCTAACATTAATTATGCACAATGACAGAGGGCCATCGACCTAAGTCGTTCAGCCCGACAGAATTCTTATAATGAGTAACAAAGATTAGATTGGGTACCGCATTAATCGAATCGATATTCGATGGGTAGAAATGGCGATAATCCAGCATTCACGAATCACGTTCCGTCACTTGGAAACGCGGTAAGTTAACGTCGCAGTAGTTAATAGCGCCGTTGAATTTAGGGTTCTGTGAAAGTCGCGCATGCGCCTGTGTGATTAATACATCCAGACATATTATAGCATGGACAACATATATGGACTACCGTACACGCGACGGGAATAGCAGAAAGAGATGAGGAACGGTGCTTCGACCAGGGGTTAATTCGTTCTGAATTAGTGAGGACCCTTCGGACCTTTGGGGTCGAGCGTGGCGAAGAGAAGTCGTGCTGTAACCCAACAAGCGGCTAAACGTCCGTACAGCTTATGCACTAGTCCGTACACCGGACGAAAGAAAGCCCGCTCGACGTCGTTACCAAAAACAAGCTACTTTCTATTTTTTTCATAAGTCCTCAAGCGTCGTTATTGATGTCACTAGTGGAAAACATTCGCGTCGTTTCTTGCACTGAAAAAGTATAGGACTTTTAATATATAAAAGTCCATTAACCTTTCATCACAATTGTACATTAAATTTAATGTACTCATTTTTTCACAAAAACTTCCGTACATTATCTTTGCAATTTTTAAAACTAGTATACACAGTAAAAAAAAAATTCGTATGAAACTTAATGTACCGGACTGCAAGTTTGTATGCTAAAACTGGTATAATAAATTTCATATACAATTCCGATGAAAAATTAATGTTCAGTGTATCAAAAACATTGGAAACACTTTATTTTTAAATAATTTACTTTACTTTAAATGAAAAACTTTATTAACTTTTCATCGCAACTGTACATTAAATTTAATGTACCAATTTCTCCACAAAAACTTCCAGTACGTTACGTTGAAATTTACAATGTTTTTTTACCACTCCAGTCAGAAGTCTCTCGAGCTCGGTATTATGCATCGAGCGAGAGTGTTATCGATGCGTAACCGAGCGCGTTCTAATTGGATGGCATCGAGGAGCGATATCTGACAAGTTCGTCATAGGCGTGCGATTGCAATCTATCCGCGCGTCGCCGACAGCCTGCGAGCAAAATCGACAGTAGCAGCAGCATTAACGCACGAAGAGCACCCGTCGGCGTGCGAGGCGATAAGTGGACGTCCGAATAGAACAGACGATATATTTTTCGTCCGTTGCGTGCAGCAGACGCGAGGTGCGGTGGCCAGGCGTAGCTAGACGAGGCTGTAACTTCGAGCGACGGGTGACGGAGGGCGCTGCGGTGCGCTGGACGAATGGTGGGAGAAAGGGACTTGTTGGGTCACCGTTGAGTAGCTCGGCGTAGTAGCGTCGGTGGGGGGGCCCCGAGTGGAGTTTATTGTGGCAAGCAGTGGCAAGTGAAGAGGAAGAGGCGCACGCTTGTGGCATGCTCGTAAGCTCGTGGTGCGTAAAGGACGTTCGAAACGGTGACGTCACGCGAGGCAGCCGGAGAGACACGCACAGAGAGTCTCGAGAGCTCCATAGATCGCTGTAGTATAGTTTCGAAGAGCGGTGAGGAGAGGGGGAGAGGCGCGAAAGCGAATTGTATCGTCAGAGTGTGTCGGGAGACTTTCAGTCGCGAGAATACAGTGGCTATAAGCGCTGGTACAAACGTTTTTCTTCACGGGCGTTTCGTGCGTGTGTCAGTCGGCTACACTCGCTGTTGAAAGGACTTAAAAATTCCTATAGAGGGGCTTGTCAATTCCGTAGATAAACATCGGGCGACTCGCCGCTCGGTGATGCGCTGTCCGATCTGTTGTGAATGCAATACACATATATACTTATTCTAGAGATACATATATTTATATAAGATTGTGTTACGTGAAGTGGCGTGCGGAAAAGATTTCGCGCGCGTCTCTTTACGGGAGAAGGAAGAATTTTCGAAGTTAAGCAGGTACACAGGCTAGGCGGCCATTATTGTTGTTGACAAGATGGCGTCCAAGGGCCAACTCGATTCCGAGGTAAGTCAACGGTTTTTTTTTTCTTTTCTTAATCGTCGATACGGTATTCGAACGATCGTAGGACAGATGTGGAGGGAGAGATGTGGCGTAGAGGTTAAGCTTTACTAAGGGGCATTTTTGACGCGAGACTTGGGTAGAGTTCGGGCGCGGTGTTTATGAATTGTAAACATTTTCGTTCAACTTTTGGCAGGGATTGTACCTCGTGTACACTTGAAGTTTTGGTTCTCTCAATACGGGAATGAAAATCCATGGATCGTTCTGGAATTTATCGATCTATTCGGCGTGGCGCGAGCGACCGTGTTTACGGATTGTAGAAATGTTTATTTATACACTTTTATTTATTTATTCGAGTTTTGAGCTTGTGTATTTGAAATTTCAGTTCTCTCGGTATGCGAATGACAATCCGTGGATCGTTTTAGAAATGATCGATTAATTCGAACGAAGCGATACGAGCGACCGTGTTTACGAATGGTAGACATTTTTATTTATTTATTCGACTTTGGTCGGAGATTGTACCTCGGGTACACTTAAAATTTTGATTTTCCGATGCGGGAATGAACATCCGTGGATCGTTTCGGAAATTATCGGTAAATCCGAGCGGCGTGGCACGAGCGACCGGCAAACCACGCCCTGGGCGCTATCCGCGTTCTCCGTTACTGCGCTCGTCACAATGAAAACAGAAGTAAAATTCTCTTTACACACGAGAGGTGTTAAAAATGCCTCAGACCCTCATTCCACCTGTGTGCCAAGGTCACGAAGGCGAAAGGTTCGACGGCGCCCTTCGATGTGTTTACTTGTTTTTTTTTTTTTAAGTTTGATTTATTTTATACCTTCGCCATTCATAGATCGCAGGCAGTGCCACGCATGTATATCGCGTTGCATAACCTTGCCAATCGAGCTTGCCGGATGAGCGACGCACGTTTCAGTCCTGTGCTCGTTCGATCGACTCCTCGATCGATTTAGAACTTGTTATTGTAGCGTAAATAGGCGATCAGTAAATATTCTATTCGACGAAATTGTTTCGATGTAAACAATTTCCGCACACCTGAGAATCGAGTGGAAAATTTCCAGTGACAAACATTTTCGACACCCGAGCGTTTCGACATCGTGGAGGTGTTTTTTCTTTTATTTTTTTTCTGGCTTCCGCGCCGAGACGCTCGAGCTCTCGGCGTCAAAAACAAAACATTGGGATTTTTCGGTTCAAAATAACACGGTTTATGAATAAGTAATTAAGTAAATAAATAAGTAATTAAATAAAAATTGAAATTGTAAGTGAAAATTGAAATTTTAAATGAATATTGAAATTTTTAGTAAAATCTCTGCATCTCTGAATCATGAAAAAAGTTCCAGTATGTCACGATAGGAGCGAAGGGTTCAAAGTTTTCGGATCGGCGGAGTTCGATTTGGCACGATATTAATATCGCCTTGAAAATGATGCGTCGGGACGATAAAACAAGGGAACGGAGATGCACCAAACGACGGCACGTGGTCGCGATCTAATCGTCGTGCGGTAAACGAAAGTCTCTACTTGGCGGATAACATCGCGATCTCAATCGTTTTAATCATCCGTTATCAATTTTACGGTTCACCACTCGTGAAGCGGGGAAAAGTTCATCCAAAAAATCAATGGCCATTAAGATCTCCGAACTTATCCTCGACTTCGATAAAATTAAAACTTCCTCCTTAGAAATCCGCGGAAAATTTTCTTTCATTAATATAATACCGTAGTTAAGTTCTTCGTCGCAAAAAAAGAAATCGATCAAAAAGCACTTTTGCGCATCGCCACGAATGTTTATATGAATCATATAAATATACATTTATAGAATTCATATATGAAATATATTAAAAATATGATAAATATTCATATATTTATGTGCATATGAATATTCACGAATTTATATGAATATTTATATTTATATGATCGCTTCCGTCTGTGTCTATTAATTTTAGAAGAAAAATATATATATATATATATATATAGAAATGATCGAATTATTCCAAGCGGAAAATGATATATATGTAGTTCGTATACCCTTCGTTTATTGATCGTACACAAATTCTATAGAAACTTTATAGGATCCTATAGAAATTTTCCGCTTCATCACTCGCGAAGCAAAATGGCTGCATACAAAATCAGTGGCAATTACGATCGCCCGAGCTTATCCTCGACTTCGATAAAGTTGAAACTTTCTCTTTAGAAAATTTTCTTCTATAAATATGAAATATCGTAGATAATTCCGCCGTTGAATACAAACAAAAAAAATCGATAAAGGAACTTTTTTTATCTGATGAATATGTATAGCTTTCCCGTCAGTGTCTATCGATTTTAGAAGAATAAAAATCTATATATAGATGTATTCGATTTATTCCAAGCGAAAAACAGTATATAGTTCGGACGTCCATCGTTTATCGATCGTACACAAAGTTTACAGAAGTTTATTCTCGCTCCACGAAGCAAATATTCCGACAATTAAGAATGCACTCGTTAGTTCGCGTTAACCGGACTGGTGAGAATTATTTTGTAGAGCCGCTCGCATAGAATACACGAGTACACAGCACTCTTGTATCGTTTAAATATAATTCCGTGATTACTTTCTTCGTTGGAAAAAAAAAAAAACGACAAAAAAAGCTTTATTTCTATCTAACGAATATTTATATCTCTTCCATCTCTATTTATCGATTTTAGAAAAAGAAAAATCTATATATAGATAGAATCGAATTACTCCAAGCGGAAGACAATATATAGTTCGTACGTCCGTCGTTGATCGATCGTACGCAAAGTCTATAGAAGTGCATTCTCGCTCCACATATAATCGATCCACGGAGCAAATATTCCGACAATTAAATGCACTCGTTAGTTCGCGTTAACCGGACTAGTGAGAATTATTTTGTAGCACCGCTTCGCGTAGATATATAAAGGTGTACTCGGCGCAGTGCTGTATAGTCGGTTAGCGTATCGCTGCGCGTGAGCGCCGCTAGATGGCGGTACGGTGCGCCTCGAGCGGAAAATAACGTGCCTCGGAGCGGGGCACGCCTCGAGCGAAGAATCGTAAGAGTAGGCTGCTCGTGCTTCGTGGCGAGGCGAGTCCCGTGTCGGTCCAGTGGCCGGAGAGGCAGTCAGGCTCTCGCTTCGTCTCACCTTCGACGCTAATTTGAACGATACGGTTCGCGCTTATTATCGCTAAATTAGCCATTATGTCGTTATTTTAACGAGTCAATGTGTGTCAGGGGGACGCGCAGGGCCGGTGCGAGCGTACCGACCCGCAATCGACGCGATTCGCCGCTACTGCACATTCGGATTGCTCTTTGACAGAGCTTGTTTCCTGACTGACTGACATTATCTCCCTCCCTGCCTATTTATCCCTCTCCGTCGACGCGTTAACCCTCCGCGGCCTCACATAACTCACAACCCTGTCTAGCGTGTGACCTCCACTGTGTCACACGTTCTTTAGCACACCACAGTCAGAGCGTTACGTAACCGAACGCCACAAAACAATAAAAAGAAAAACGATCCTCGTTAGATTTATGAAAACTATTGATTGCTGATTTAAGAGTTGCAAAAAAAAAATTTAAATAGCGCAATCTCCATCGTTTTAGATGCGACAACAATTGTCTCGTCCAACCCGACGATTTTAGTCGTATATAAAGGTTTTTTAGATTTTAAAACAAACACGAACACTTTTAATCGCGGATTTAGAAGTTGAGCAAAAACAATAAAATTAGGAATAACACAAAGGACATCGTTTCATTTGCGATAAAAATTGAATCTCGTCCAATAATCGTATATAAATTTTATTTTTATTTTTAAGATTAAAAATGCCCACGCCGTAGATCGATCGCTCGGTCCGCAGTCGGGTCGGTCCGTCGAGGGAGTAGTTTCTCGTATCTCGGCACACCCGTCCCGTTTGTATTCGCCACTCTGCGTACACGGTGAATTTATCATCGCGCTATTCATGATTCCCCGTCCGTCGGGCAAATCGAATTCGCAATGCATCCATTCGCCCGCTGGACATCGATTTTGGCTTTGTCGATTGAACTCCCTCCTGTTTCTGTGTACCGAATTTCATTGTCCCGCGCGCTCGCTGTGCGTTAACTCGTCGACATCGAACCGGAAGTCAGTGGCCGTGTTTAACGCACGCGCGTTCCAATTTTGTATCGAGAAGTGGCTTTGACCAAAATCATGAATGAAGCTTTCGAAATATATATATATATATATTCACTATATTACATCAACAGTTACCTCGTTACGTCATCGTTCATCCAGCTTTTTTTCACCTCGTTTCCGCGAAAATCCTCGCTCTCTTTCCCCCCTCCCCTTTTTCTCTCATCCGGTTTTGTATCGAGAAATCGCTTTGACGAAAATCGTGAATAAAACTTTCGAAAAAGATTTTTTTTCCCTCCACTATATTACATCGACGATTACCTCGTTACGTCATCGTTCATCCAGCTTTTTTTCGCCTCGTTTCCGCGAAAATCCTCGCTCTCTTTCCCCCCTTCCCTTCTTCTCTCATCCGGTTTTGTATCGAGAAATGGCTTTGCCGAAAATCGTGAATAAAACTTTCGAAAAAGATTTTTTTTCCCTCCACTATATTACATCGACGATTACCTCGTTACGTCATCGTTCATCCAGCTTTTTTTCGCCACGTTTCCGCGAAAATCCTCGCTCTCTTCCCCCCCCCCCCCCCCCCTTCTCTCATCCGATTTTGTAGCGAGAAATGACTGACGAAAAACATGAATGAAATTTTGGAAATATTTTTTTATTTTATTTATTTTTACTATATTACATTGACGGTTACCTCGTTACGTCATCCTTCATCCAGTTTCTTTTTTTCGCCTCGCTTCCGCGACGGTCCTCTCTCTCGTTTTCTCTCCCCCCCCCCCCCCCCCCCTTTTCTCTCATTCGTTCTCCTTGGTCGGAGAGGAGCTTTTGCTGGCGGAACATTCAGCAGTGCATCGATCGAGTGACGACTCCGACGGTGGAAAGAGGTCGCGGGCCAAGGGGGGGGGGGGGGGGGGGGGGGCAAAGCGGACCAGACGCGCGCGGGGTCCATGCAAAGGACATTAAGGAGTTTTCACACGTGCGCACCGATAGCCACGCCTTGCTTCATATCGCGTATGATTCCATATTTTCCTCTCCCTCTTTCTCAATTTTCACACCCCTCGCTCTCTCTCCATCTCATCCCAATTTATTTCATCCCTTTAATTCATCCCCTTCTGAATTCCGCGGGCAAGCTATTTTTTTTTTTCTACATTTTATTCGAGCTCGAACGATCGAGATATCTCAAACTCGAGTTTGGAATATGTGCAAACGCGATTCAGCGAGGTCGCGCACCAGTTCGACGCTTCTGGTTCTAATCGCATTTGGCTTAGCGGAGAGGAACGTATTAATTCGTTTTGTTAAACTCGGGCGTGAGTGAGGGAATTATTATTATTATTATTTTTTATCGTTGACAGTAAAGAGGGTGTTTATGATTTGTTTGTATCAATTCGTTCCGGTTAGTGAACTATAATTTATTGCTTCACGAGAATTGTTTTTCTTTTCTTTTTATGATTGACGGTAAACAGAATTTTTATTACTTGCTTGGGGGTTTTTGTGCATTTGATTTAGTGGAGAGAAACAATAGGAATTAATGCTCGTTTTGTTCAACCGAGACCTCGGTGACAGAAGTATTTTTTTTTTTTTTTTTTTTTTTTGACATCGACAGTAAATTCAGTTTTTTTATGAGTGTTTTTCTTATTTAGTTTTATTATCAATCCGCAGAAGTGCTTTTCTTTAAGAACACATGAAAATGGCTTTCCCGTTTTCTCCGAGGCTGTTTATGTTTTGGGCGGTAGCAAAATTGGGTTGTTAAAAAAATGAATCTGTCTATTGTTTACGAAAATAGGAAGAGCTATTTGTTACGCACTGAGGGGGGGGGGGGGTCACATCGTCGGTTAAGGAGTGAAAAAAAATTCTATCTGCTGACACCCTCCAGTCGCGAATTACAATATTATCGGCATTAATGTAATTCAATAGAAAATGTAATTCGTCGCTCTCGAAGCGTTAAATTGATCGGTGATCCGAATACCCTCGATAGGTGTTCATAATTCAAGTTTTTGGGCACTCCATTGTATCAATTCGTTCCGGTTCGTGAACTATTGCTTATCAGTTAACAAGAATTATCACTGATTATCATTGACAATAAACAGGTTTTTTATGATTTGTTTGAGGGTGTTCGTGCATTTGATTTTGTGGGAAAGAACGAATCAATTCGTTTCAGAATTTTTTTTTTTTTTTTCATCGACAGTGAACAAGTCTTTTTTATGATTTTGTAAAAATTATTGTTTATTATCTAATCCGCATCTGTTTATTGTCTGAGAAAACCTAATTTCATTTTATCGACAATTTTTATTAACGACGAAAATAGAAAAAGTTATTTGTTACCGACCGAGCATGGGTTTGGTGCGTGGGCGGGTTTCACATTGCCGGTTAAAAACTTAAAAAAAAAAAAAAAAATGATGATTTTTTTTCTTACACTCTAGTCGTGAATTGCAATATTATTGGCATTAACGTAGTTTCCAATCGAAAATGTACCTCGGCGCAATCGTAGCGTAAAATCGATCGGTGATCCGAATACCCTCGATTGGTCTCCACGATTCACGCTTTTCGGTGCTCCATTGTATCAATTCGTTCCGGTTCGTGACCCGTTCGATCGCTTGCCCTTTCACGTTTTATATTTTCCGGCGCGCGATTTAAACACGCGTTGCAAACATTTTAATAGAGTTCCGCGTGATCAGTCAATTTTTATTCATTTATTATTCAATGCATTAAAAAAAAAAGAATAATTCCGACCACATCGCAAAGTTATTTATCTTTCCCGAATTTTATGTAGAATTATTTTTTTTCTTCAATTTTTGTATCAATTCGTTCCGTTTCGTCTAAGTTTCGGCATAATTGGGTCGTTTTCATTTCTTTTTTTTTAATCGTACAGTTTTCCTCGAATTTTATGCAGTGATTTTGTTTTTTCGTCTTAAAGTCCCGCCATAATCTGGCCCGGTTAAAAGTGCGAGACAGTTCTGGTTTGCTCCGCCGGTGTAAGTAAGTTCATCGGAACTTTCGAGAATCACGCTGCGGTTCAGGGCGGTTTTCTGCCCCGTGCGGTGAGCGGCGCGTGGGTCGACCCCTCGGTGACTCGTGGCTCCGCGATCTCGAGGAAGTCTGCCATTAAAAGCGGCCCGATCGGACGGATGAACTCGGGTATTTCGTCGCGGGAGACGCCAAGGGGCACGGGGAGGACACAGAGAGACGTAGAGACCCGTTAATAATCGCGATCCTTTCGAGGCTTCGTTATTCCAAGTCAGCTGCCGACTAATAACCGCACCGGAAATACTGGATCAATACTGCGCAATATCGAAACAACAATTCTTCAGCTTTTTCGATGCCCGATAAAACGAATAAATATATTTGTAAAAAAAATAAGTAAATACATTTTTTTTAATACATAAAAAAATGAACACCTTTTTTGCGAAATAAATAAAAAAAATTTCATATATATTTTTTTATAAAAAATGTTTTTAAAGAGAAATTAAAGAAAATAGTTTGTAGGGTATTTATAGTGACATGTCGAAATTAAATTTTTGTCGGATTTTTCAATACCCAATAACATTAATAAAAAATAATCTGGAAAATCTGGAAACCTCTGCGCGCGAGAAACAAATTTGCCGTGGAATTTGTAAACTCGCGAGAGATTTGCCCCTCAATGGAGTCTCGAAGCCTCGGTCCAAAAAAATCGCACCGAGAAAAGTAGTGAAAAAAATACCAGAAAAAAAAGAATGAAAAAAAATTTCATTTCCGGTACACGTCCCTCCGCTTCCGGTTAGCCGGAAGTATCGTGCTTGAGTAACGAAATAATACGCACACTGCAGTAAGCCGTAAAAGCGGCTCGCCGGATCTACGGATGACCTTGGGTTCGCGCGGCGGTCCAGAGAATCCTCGATCGCAATCTCCCGGGCTGGGCAAATCGCCGCGCGGAGAGCGGCGATGTGCGTGGCGAAGGAGAGTTTGTCCCGAGTTTGCGAATCGTCGGGGATTACGCGACACGCGTAGGGTGGCCCAGAGCCGGGCCTGAGGCAGAGAACTGTGAGAGGATTCACGAGGGGAATCCCCGAAAGATTAATGTCCCTGCGAACGAATGTATTAGCGTGTAACCATCATCATAGGGTTTCGAGGGGATGACGAGTATTTTTTTTTTTTTTGTTTTGCATCATGGATCTCCGCATCGAATAACTCACTCGGTCGTTTTTCAATGCGGGACGAAATATATATATATATATATATATATATATATATGTTGTGTCGTCCATCTATATGTATATGGGGCATTCCACACCAAGTCGAACGACCCGAAACCTGACCGTCTCAGATCAAGCTGAAAACTCGTGATGGTGTAGTATTGTACAGTGTGAGTGCCTGGAATTTTTTCAGATGTTTATCGGATCTCGTTTTCAAACTCGCAGATAAGGGTGTTAATATTAACAATTATTACATCTGTGCAAATTTTAGTCGTAACAAAAAAGATAGTGTATAAAAAAGATGATGTTCTTGATTAAGTATCGTCGAAAACTTTTGCAAAATTTTCCAAGTACGAGAAACCTAAAAAACAATACTTATTTTTTTTTTACATTTACACATTTTGTTGCAGACTAATAAAAGAACATTCTGTGACATTTTTAGCAAAATGCATAGCCCCATTTTGCTTAAAATTACTTGCAGAAAAATTTCATAAAATACGAATTTTTTGTTTTTGTTTTTTTAAGTTTCTCGTACCTGGAAAATGTTGAAAAAATGTACGAAGGTACCTCATCCAAAATAGCATCTCTTTTTGTGCAAGACGTTTTATTGTACGACCAAAATTTGCATAGAAACAATCATTTTTAATATTAACACGTTTATCAGCTAATTTGAAAACGAGAGCCGATAAAAATGTGAAAAAAAGTACAACATCCCGAACTTTCAGCTTCATTTAAGAGGGTCAGGCTTTTGGGCAGTCCGACTTGACGTGGAATGTCCCATATGTTATGCAGGATTTTCATTCGCCCCGTTCGGCTCAGTTTCCGATCTCGAATCGTGTCACAGTGCTGACGCGCTTTATACGGACTGACTCTAATCGTATTAGCCTGCTTCTGTTCTCACTCTACCGAGTCCGCATGAAGCTCGAATTTGCGTGCGACCGGTAGAAACACAGCGGACAGCGCGAAAGTGAAATAATCTATTCTCCGGGTTACCGTGGCTCGCTCCTCTCAACCCCTTTAATTCCTGCGGCCCGCTGTATCGTCGGCATCAACATCAACATCCCCTCCGGCCGACTCAATTTCGCCCCCGTTCGTCTACGGCTGGAATGTCTATTTGCATACTTCGTGCACACGTTACAACCTGGCGTGGGCGCTGTTGGGTCGCTCGGGCGAGGGGTGAAACGCAAATATTTTGTCGATCGAGGTGAAAAAAAAAACATCCTAACTTGCTCTGTACTTTGAATTAAATGTCCGGTGTATGTTTGTGAACAAATTGATATATTTGCGGAAAAAGTGATTTTTGATTAACTATCTTCGTAAATTTTTTTCGATATTTTCCAAGTACGAAAAACTGAAGAAAAACAGCAGGAAATTCTTATTTTTTGAAAATTTTCAGCAAGTATCTCTGCATTTTGCTTAAAATTAGTGTGAGAGAACGTGTGTAAATTTCCAAATGGATTGGGATTGCGTTCAATTTCCGCACGCGTCTAACAATTTTTTTTATATGAATATATGTATACATCCTGTTGTTTTATAAGTTTCTCGAGCTTAGATATATTTGTAGAGAAAGTAATTTTCGTAACTTGACCTTTTCGTCCTTGGGACTCGAAGGCATTGAAATAAGCCGGTCGGTGATGAAAACTGTAACGATAATCTTTTTTTTAAGGTCCTTCGAGTTGTATGGCCAGTATATCTTGGTACATACATATAATTTTTTTGTTGTTGCCAATTTGCACTGGAAATTTAATTACGATACGATTCGAGGTCATGCACCGAGGTCAGTAATGAAGACTGTAATGTTAATTTTATTTATTTTCTTTTCACGGGTGCTGAAATACCCTTTGAAAACAGGATCGCACAGTGGAATCGATCTGTAAACAAGTTGAAATCGAAGTGAACGCAAATAAAGAGCATGAGCTAGTAATGTAGCTATCCACCGAGTGCGTTATTTACGACTGTGAGTTTGAGTCGTACCAGGAAAGGGAGACCGACGAGGGCACGAAAGTCTCCGGGAAACTGGGTTAGTCGTGACGCTTTAGTTCCGAAACGCAGGTCAAAGGTCACCTTGACAAATAAAAATGGCAGAGTCTCTCCTTTAATCGCAGAAATCATCGTGTCAATTTTTCGAGATTGAAACACATTAAATGAATTAGTAAGGACATCCGGTATGGGTTTTTTTTGGCTTTTAGCCTTTTTAAACGTCGTTTCCGAAACATACTTTTTTCCGTCGCGTTTCTCCGAACGCCCGTTAGACAGCGGAATAGTCGTTTAATGCCTAAACCATTGAAAGCATTCGCGGAATTGAGCCAACGATATTGCTATACATAGCGGGACTGTGAGGAAAAAAAAGCCACTCGCTCAAAGGTCAAAGGTCACCTTGATAAATACAAATGGCGGAATCTATCGTTAAATTGCAAAAATCATCGTGTCGATTTTTCGAAATATAAAACACATTAAATTAATTAATAAGGACATTGTGCATGTCGTTATTAACCGATGCCATTAGTTAGACGCTAACGCGTATGACGGAAGGGAACGGGGAAAATCGAAGGAGTTCTTCGGTTTCGCAATTCGGGGACCCAAAAGTCGATCCGAACCCGGCCGGATCCTTTCCTCTGACTCTATCTACAAAGTAAGTATACAACGAGGCCACATTCGGGGTTTACCTCGAGAAGTTTTGGTAAATTCTTGTCGGAACGGGAAGAACGCTGAAGTAGGATAGGCAGAGCCTTTATAGCGGCCGGGCCGCACTTCGCTTGCGCGAAGCGCTCCGCCGACTCGCCATCTCGCGGCCGAGCGCAAAACTACCATAATAGTACTATAATAAGTACTATTTTAGTACTTATTATTGGTATATAATTTACTAGTCGGAGCTCTAAAATAGGATTTCATGTAAACAGATTGTAAAAGAAGAAATCCGTCGAATAAATTCAATCAAAAGATACAGTGAACATGCAATTACTATACGATTCGAGGTCGTATACCACGGTCGGTAATGAAGACTGTAATGCAATTTTTTGAAATTCCTATTAGCTTCATTTTCCCAATATATTTTTTTCGTCGCGGTTCTCCGATCGCCCGTTAGATCGCGAAATAGTCGTTTAATGCCTAAACCATCGAAAGCATTCGCGGAATCGAGCCAACGAAATTGCTATGCAGCGCGCCGCACGAAGAAAAAGAAAAAAGCCCCTCATTCTCTGGTTCTTTCATCGCCGAGGCGCTCTCGCATCGCGGTAATTATACTCGGGACGGGCAGCGCTGCCAGCGCGGAGAGCACGCGCTCGTCATGGTTTGTAGTCACGGTCTGGTGTACGCCAAGCCGCGCTACAACCCCTGCTCGTGCACGAGCCTCTCGGCCAGTCTCGAGGAGCTGCGCCGGGAGGCGAAGAGCTCGGGAAAACGAGAAAAGAGCGCGGTGCGAATAGCCACTATCTTTTTAATGTCGAAGAGGAAAAGAAATGAAAACAAAAAAAAAGCTCTCGGATTCGATTGTGAAGGGAAAATTTCATTCTCGTTCTCCGTCCGACCTCTGCACAGTGTTCGTCCTAAACCATTTTATTTTCTTACTACAAGACCGGGAGTTTAATTCCAGAGAGTAGGAAAACAAATTTTCAAGCACCGCCTCAAGTTTCGAATAAAAAAAATTATTACAGATGGAATGTTGTTGCTTTATTTATCTAATCTAGTATATCCTGAGGCAAGCCCGTCATACAACGGCGAATGACAAGAAGACGGCGCAGCGAAAAATTACATAATCGTAAACTTAAAATTAAGCTATATAACAAAAGAAAAAAATGACATATTTTTTTTCTCAAAAATGAAAATCGCAAAAATGAAAATCGTGACGCATCAATAGTTATCATGTCAGAACAACTGCAAGGCTCCTCCATCAAGTTAGACACACTTATCAATAACTTTTATCAATCCTAATCCCCGGCAGCGGGATAAATCAGAAAAACAATCTAATTTCCCCGGACGGAAATACATTAATATAAACGACATAGTTAATCCCAAGAAAGTTCTACGTCTCGTTTCAAAATTCGACTCCCCTGACAGATTAAATTCGTATTTACACGCTCGCTTATCGTGAGACGGTAGTTAAATCATAATAGAATAAGTGGCTCCAGGAAGTTCAAGCCGATACAGCGAGCGAACCATATCTACATCTATAGCACGCCTAAACCCGCAGGGATAAACGCGCTAACTTTCCGACCTAAATAGTTACACGGAAAATCGTTAGTTCAATTTTAGTTTTTTTAAAAACTAATTAACAAATTATTTTACACCGACCCTTCAACGAAACTGACGAATTACAAGCTGCGCCCGATCGGTTCGAAAATGGGAAAAAAAAATTAATAAAAAAAATTAAGAAAAAATGTATTTGTTCGAAGAAAGTTTCGGTGGGTCGATCGGGCGTGTCCCCCGATTGGCGACGGACAACCACGAAGCCGGCGCACCGTCGCGGCGGGTTCACCCTGACGATTCACGTTCAAGGAACGCGCCGCGGCGGTGTGGATATTCCGTGGAGGTAGTTCGGGTCCGGCGGTGTAGAGGACACACAGCGGGCCGGCCGAAAATCGATCGGTCGGAACGATAGTGGCGATAGAGGAGTCAGGAAGGACGACGCTAGGAGTACAACGGGAGAGAGCGCCTCGGCGAACCGGCCGGTCTGCCGTTCGCCGCCGAGATCTCGGGCGGATCGATCAGAGCCACGCTGGCACCGATTGGCGCCGGGCCTTCTTCGTGTGTACCTGCAGTATAAACCTCTCTGGCGTAGGCCCAGTACACCTCGATTTAATCTCGCTCGGCCTAGCCATTACTGGTCGGTTGGGCGGCGTGGCGAATTCAGGGAAAAAAGGGTTTTATTTTTTACCACTGAACAAAAAATTGAAAATGGTACATATTTTTATTGTGAATTATTTCTGCGCGGTGGGATGGTTTGAAAAAAATGCTGGGTAATAATGCCGAATAGAGCAAATTGTAAGAGGAATTTAATTTAAAAAAAAATGGAATATATATAAAAAAAAGAAAAGATAGAAATTCTGCATTTCGTTACATTTGGATCTGAGGATTATTTTATGTGATACCTTTATAGTGATTTTTTTTTGTTGCTATAAACCTCTAGCGTAGGCCCACGTCGATTTAATCTTGCTCGGCCCGGTCTTTACTGGTCGGGTGAACGACGCGACGAATTTAGGGAAACGGGGTTTTATTTTTTAGCATTAAAAAGATAAAATAAAAAATTGTACAAGAAATGTTTGATAATTATCGTGCCGATGTTATGATCGTCAAAAAAAAAAAAAACCTTGTGAAAAGTTTACTTATATATTTAAAAAAAAATGTAAATTCTGCGATTCTTTAAAAATTAAACACCTCTTTTCGGCGTGAAATCGTCGACCTTGCCCCTTAAGGACAAAACTTCGCGTTATTTTTAACTCTCTTTATCCCTTCAAATATACTTCTCCCTTGAACCTTACAAGGTCGAAGCACATATTTTCTGCGCAGTATAAGTCGTCTCATTAAAAACTTTATGAATTAACTTTTTCGTGAACCTATTTTAGTCGGCGTGATGATTTTGCACATAGAAACAAAAAACAGTCGAATAAAATGAAAATTAAATTATTCTCAGGTCAGTCGTAACAAAAATTGAAATAAATCGTCGCTTTACAACGTGGACGTGATGCATGATGGGGACACCTTTATAGTAGTAATAGTAGCAGATTTATTTTCCTGTTATATATATACATATAAACATATATATATTTATAAATAATCAATTCAACTAAAAACTTAATGAATTCAATTTAAAAAATTCTATTCTGGACAGTACGATGGTTTTGCCCTTAGGAAAAAAAAATTAAACAAATTACATAAAGTTAAATGATTGTCAGCCCAGCCGCGACAAAAATTTTAACAAATCGTTGTTTTACAACGGGAACATTATGCATGATTGGGACAACTGATACCTATAGATAGATAATCAATTAAAGTCAAAACTTTATGAATTAATTTTTTTTAATCTTTTATAAAATCTGTATCTATAAAAAAATGAACCAAGAAAAAAATGCTCAGTAGCGTCGCGACAAAATGTAAACAAATGGTCGTTTTAAAACGGTCACAAGTTGTAAAACCCTCGGAGCCTTTCGGCGACTAATTACTCACGATTTCGGTCGCTTCCATGCTAAAGTCCTCCGAGCCATTTATATTATTTGCGGGATTGTCCAATAACCAACCCGTGATTCATCACGGGTTGGTTATTGGATGAATCTGACCGGAAGAGGCAATGTAAGTCTCGCCATTCGAATAATTAATAACTCTCCGGCTCGCCGGAGGGAAGAGCGAAATATTTCTCTGTGATTAAAATTGAGGAATGCGATCGAGTCTTGCGGAGAGTCTCGGTCGACGCGACCAACGCCCAGCGAGCTCCAAGGTTATTTACCCTCGGGAATTCACTGTTCTCTCAGCACCTCGAGGAGATTCGCTGCAACGACGCTCGCACTGACTTCGGCAATACAGAATAAGTTATAATCTTCTAAATGAAAAAAAAAAAAAAAACAAATTAAGCAATAAGAAATTCCAGGTATTTTCGGTGTAAAATAAAACTTGTAAAAATTGAGATTTTTCAAATTATCGATTAAACTCTAAAAATTCGCGAAAAGTATAACTTAAACAAAATTATTTTTATACACTTTTTAGATACAATTAAATCCATTTTTTTTTCTTACGAACAATTTTCTCGATTAATTTTTAGTTAATGAAAATAAATCCCGACAAATATTTTTCGACTGCGTGGGAATTTTTGCGAACGGAAAGACACAAAACTCGGGAATTCACCTTTCTCTCCGGACCTCGAGATCTCGTTTTATTCGTTGTAACGATGCGCATACTGGCTGCTTCTGTTCCGTACATTCCGCCAGAAATACAGACTAAGTTATTATCTTCTACATGACAAAAAATCTGCCCATCTTAGGTGTCATATAAAATTTGGAAAAATTGCGATTTTTAATATTATCACCTAAAATAAAAAAATGTGTGAAAAGTGTAACTTGATATAAATGAGTAATTCTTGTAATTTTTTTTACGAAAAATGTTTCCGATTAATTTTTAATTAATGAAAATAAATTTGGAAAAACGTCGTTCGACTGCGAGATAATTTTTCCGGACGGGGAGACAAAGCCCTCTCGACAGAAGTGGATGAATCGATCGTTAGAGAGTATCCCAGTTGTTCCCGCGAGGAATCGAGGGGAAATGTAGATTTATGCGTCGCGGAAGCGATTGGAAAGGGGAAAAAATAAAATAGTGGGTTTAAGGTCCGTATGCAGCGTGAAGCGACCGAAATCGAGGGCATCGATCAAATTTCGCGTCGGAGTTAGCGGGAGCCTGCGATAACTATATATACACCACTTTTTCGTTAAATCGAAAGAGGGTCTTCGGTACGTCGCGCAAATATTTGTTTCTCATCGCGGATATCGTGCGCCACGCGACTCTGAGACTCCCCGTGGGTGATGCGACGTGGCGAGTACGATGAATAGGGGCGTGGACGAAGGTCCGAAGAACTTTAATTTTTTGCACGGAAAATAAACATTTATTAAATCATTTCCAAAAGTAAACATTTTGATAAAATATTTTATTTTTATTTTTCGAAACTTTTGTTTGTCGAATATTTGTTGTTTCATTAATACGACGTGGCGAGTACGACGAATAGACGAAAACCTTTGATCTTTGCACGAAAATTAAACATTTATTGAATTATTTTGGAAAAGTAAAAATCTTTATAAAATTTTTCTTTTTTTTGTTCTAGTTTTCTAAATTCGAAACTTGCATGTTTTGGATAACGATAATTGCGAGTTGATTTTAAATAAAGTACGCGGCGCATTGTTTGTTTCATTAAAACGACGTGGCGAGCACAACGAATAGGGGTGTAGACAAAGGTCCGAAAAACGTTGGTTTTTGCACCGAAAATAAACATTTATTAAATCAATTCGGAAAAGTCAACATTTGTATAAAATTATATTTTTTTACTTTCTATTTATTTCTTCGAAACTTGCATATTTTGGATAATGATTATTGCGGGTTGTCTTTAAATATCACCTCTGGTAAATATGTTTAATAATTTATACGAGTACGTCGCGCAAATATTTGTTTCACTAACACGGCGCGGCGAGTGCGACGAATAGGGGCGTGGACGAAGGTCCAAAAAGCTTTGATTTTCACTCGGAAAATTAAAATGTATAAAACTTTAACAATTTTATTTTAAAAAATCGTAATTCAAATTTAATTAAATTTTTTTTCGAAACTTCCATCTTTTGGATAATGATGATTGCGATTCGTTTTTAAAAATAATAACCGCCGCTAAATGTGTTCAATTCACAAGAGTTCTGAAAAAAAAATTTAATAACCGTCTAGCGGATTTCAACTTATTTAATTAATTTCGCAGCATTACCGGTCACCGTGGGAAATTAAATTTTTCAACAAGATCCGATAATTAATTCCGGTGCGGCCGGTAACGCGACCGGGCCGGGAGGGGTTTGCTCGCTGAATGGCCGGGCTGAAAAACGAAATATTTGCTTTCCTGCAATTCGGCTAGCACCAGAAGCCGAATTGGGAGCTTGTTCGGCGAAAGTTCCAATTACAGGGCAGTAAGTTTACTCGAACGGGGAGCGAGCGTACTATCCAATCGAACAATCGTCGAATCGGTGAATAGAAAAAAAAAAAAAAAAAAAAATAGAATTGATGAATAGAACACAAATAGAGCCGCAAGCGAGAAACGAATTTCGCTGGCTTGAGCAGTAAGGAATAAAAAAAATTAAATTAGAAAAAAAACAATCCACGTTAAGAAAAATAATAATAATTTAATCCGAAAATATCGAAGGTGTTCTTCGTGACGTCATTGGCTGTCACACACGGCTGAAAGCTCGCGAGGAACTTCATCAACACCGTAAAAAAAAAATGGAAAAAAACATAGAAATAAAAAAATTCTTTCGGCAATTACCAGCATCGGCTGGTACGAGATCGATGTCGCCGATGAATGAGCAGTTAAGCGGACGACAAATCGAGTGATGGAACGTTTTTTATGTACGAGCTTCGACGAAAGCTGGCCATTCAATGGTGACTGTTCATTTACTAGCTTTACTCTGCGGAAAAAATTGGAAAAAGAAATAAATGAAACTTTTTCCAACGGCTCAATCGGTATTCGACCGTAATCGCCAAAATACAATATGCTTTTTGCGTCAGTTATTTTTTTTGTTCTTTTACGCTTTCAATCAAAGTAAATTAAAAAAAATGTAATAAGGAATTAATACAACAAAAAAAAGGTCATCGCTCTAGGAACCGATTCGTGTCGAAAACCGTGCGCTGATAATTTCGTTAGGAAAATCGAGGAATATCGTTAGACCTTCGTAAAATCACGCATTTCTTACGCATCATAAATTTCGTCGAGGATTCGAGAACCCTGGCCGGTATTTTGTCGCGCTAAGATTATAATAAAAATTATGAAAGTAAAATAATAATCAATAATAAATAATAATAATAATAATAAAAACAAAATGTTAGTAAAAATACATCGAAAAAATAAAAAAGGTCATCGGCCGTAGGAACCGATGTGTGTTGAGAACCGTGCGGTTGGCAATTTTCCGTTAGGAATCACCTTCGAAAAATCACGTATCTCTTATGCATCATAAATTTGGTCGAGGGTTCGAAAATCCTAACGGGGATTTTGGCGCGTTAAGATTTTCTCGAGCGATTGCAAAACCGAGACAAAATCGAGTGTGGGGTTGTGGCTCGAGGGAGAATAGCACTGCGTCATCACACCGGGGTCGCGAGAGTCTCGTGTTACGAGCCACGTACGGTCGAGGGTCGGAAGACAGAGTTCTCCTCAGCCGCGCGTAGAAACCGCATGGGTTTCTTCCCGTTCGGGTCACAATTTCCGACTTGGGAAATTCTCGCGAACCGGCAACCGCTCGCGAAGATCGAATACGAAAATGTTACGGTGATGTAAATCCTCAAAGAGGCGAAGGCGGGGCGGAAAATGATCTCGGAGCTCGGTTATCCATATTGCCACGAAACCCACGCACGAATCGAACGACGCGGAAGCGTCAAATCGTCAACTTAGATTGGAAAACTTGACGCATGAGTTTACGCACAACGACCCAAATTAATCGCTCTATGTTTCAAAGTATGTTGTCCTTAAACCCGAAAAACAAAAATTATAAATATATTTATGCATCGTTATTTATTTCAAGTGGTAAAAGAGATTTATTGCCAAAGTTATTATTTACTGTTATCTTCTTACACTAAATTTTATATTTATTTATTTATTTAGCCGTCTTGCCTTTTATGGCTTTAGAATATAACATATGTTTTACAAATACACGGTACAAATTTGGTTTTGTTGGCGCATACATTTTGTACTAATTTTTGTACCTAATTCTAATTTTACACCTTGGCAAAGGGCCATCGAACTGGGTCCTTCAGCCCTTGTTTTATTAAATATAAACGTAATACTTTTTATTCATACATTTTTATTTATACATTTGTAATGAAATCGTTATAAATTTGATTAAATATTTGCGGAATACGGTACGGTATTCAATGCGTATCAGAATAATACATTCTCGCCGCAGGAAGATCCGAATCTTCGAAATTAACAAGTTTACAAAAAAAAAAAAAAAAAAATTGAAACTTTTATACATTTTACCACTATACTAAAATTTCATATAATCATATATACGGAATATGTCGTTATAAATTTTATTCAAAGTTCGAGTTTCGTGAATGAATTATGATTAATATTTGTCACAGCGAGCGGTTACTATTCGGTTTGAATATATATTCCGATGTCATTTGTTCCGTGGAAGCTCGGGGAGCGAATTTTCGCGCAGCGAAGTGCCCAAGAGGCGTGAAGCGATGTCACAGTGTATTGTTCGCATGGGGGGGGGGGGGTCGATCTCATGTATTTTAGATGAAGCTCCGAGAATCCCGCGAGCTCCTTCTCTGTTTTCCATTAATCTTACTTTGATGCAATAAAAAGCTCGTCGCTACACGCGTTAAATTGGCACGGCGAGAAATGGAATCCTCTTTTCTTCATCCTACTGATCCAGTCCTAAAAGTAACATGCACATAAATATATATCGATATATATATGTATATACATATATATATATATATATATATATATTGTAGAGCTGGACAAAGTACCAAAAAATACTTCAAGTGCAAAGTACAAAGTTTCACAAGTGCTACAAGTATCAAGTACGTTTTGTACTTGAAGTATTTCTCAAGTACTTTTTCCAAGTACTTGACAATCCAACATTTACTTTAACTTCACGGCAAAAGACCATTAATCTTTCATTACCAATTGTACATTAAATTGAATGTACCGGTTTTTACATAAAAACTTCCAGTCAGGTACATTAAATTTACTTAAAAACGCTAAAAAAAAATTCGCATGAAATATTATGTACTGGTAATGGAAGTTTTTATGCGTAAACCGGCACAACAAATTCCACGTACAATAGCGATGAAAAATTGAAAAATTTGGAAATACTTTACGTTTAATAATTCACTTCAATTTCACTGGAAAAGCCCGTTAACTTTTCATCACCTTGCCGTCAATTCTACATTAAATTTAACGTACCAGTTTTTGCATAAAAACTTTCAGTCCAGTGCATGAAATTTACAATTTTTGTCAACACTATTAAAATTATATGATACGTCCTCTTCGAAAATAAGTCGGTAACTGGGGAAAAGGAGAGGGGGGGGGGGGGGGGGGGCGAGTCACAGTAAATTTGTATCCGTAAGGGTCTCAAAAGGGTTTCCGGTTTCGTAGGGCCCGGAAGAGTAGAGTCGAGTGGGGGTTCCTCGTGAAGGGGGTGAGAGGCTTGACTCTTGCCAAGGGGTTGACTGACCGAGAGACGGAAGTAGCCCGTTTCCAGGCCCCATATACTAGCGGAGCTTGAGGATGGCTGGAGCGACAAAGCCGAACAGGGGAAACCGAGCTTCCTGCGCGGCGAACCGTGCCGCGACGGGGTGTGCGGGAGCACGGTAGGGATTTTTGCACCGTCGGAGGGGAGGAACTTGCCGCTGGCGCGAGCAGGGGGGGGGGGAGCTCGATCGTATGCAGCGCGAGAAAAAAAAATAAACACCCAACGCATCCTTCAATTGACCTGTCGTATTAAATTGTCATAAAACACACGGAAAAAAATCAAAGAATGAAATAAAGTTTTTTAAATCCCAAAGAGTAGAAGAGGAAAATCAATATGAAACTATCCCATTTTCTCCGACCAAGCCCCCCCCCCCCCCCCCCCTCCTCCCCCCCCCGCGCAAAGAGGTAACAGCGATTCCAATTAAACTTTCGTTCGTCAATAATTAAGAGATCCAGAGATCCGGAAAATGACAAGGGTGGTCCAGGGGAGTTCCGGTGGAACTTCGAAGCTTGCGAAAGCGTCAAATCGGCCATAAGACATACATGAAATATACTGTGAAAAAAAATTAGTATGAAATTTAATGCAGCAGACTGGAAGTTTTTACGCAAAAACTGGTATTTTAAATTTCATGTATAATTGACTTTGAGTTTACTATGAAAGTACTTTAATTTTTATAACTTACTTTCATTTCAATGAAAAAGTATATTTTCATCATAATTGTACATTAAATTTAATGTCATTAGTTATTGCATAAAAACTTCCAGTCCAGTACATTAAATTCATAATTTTTTTACAGTGTATATACACACTCGGGCAAATTTCTAAAATTTCAAGCACATGTGCGTTCAAATTTCACAATAAAATTTATATTCTTAATGAAAAATCTTGTTAAATTCAAAGGAAAATATTTTGCAACTTTAGTATTCGGTATTTTTATCTTACAAAAAAATGTACGACAATCTCCATGTAACATAATGTAAGCAAAATTCAAGTTGCCTACATCAAATTTGCAATTTATTTTTACAGCACACATATATCTATATCGTCTATGCAAGAAAAGATGGAGTATCGAAACTGGCGTTTCTAGAGTGGGAATAAAAAGGGTTGGCGTAGGAAAAGCATTACCTCACGTGTGGAGAGTGGTGTGAGGAAAAGATCGAAGGGAATAAGGGTCGGAGAAAGGGATCGAGGGGTAACGGCGCCGCAGGGGAAGCCGCCGACCGAGCCGAACGGAAGCCCGGGGGGGGGGGGGAGAGGACAAGGCTTGGAAGTGAACGTACCAAGCGCGGCGAGTCGCGCTCGCCGCGCCATCCAGCGGCGTGCAGGAAGCTGGGCGGAGGTGGTGGGGATAAAGCCCCGCAGTGCGGCGCGATCGATACAACCCCCACCACCGCCGCCTGCGGCGCCTTTCGGAAGCTCCCCCCCCCCTCCCCCCGCGCTGCCCGTCCGTCGTTCCGCCGGCGCACCTACACAACACGTCTTCACCGCTCTCCGTTTCTCTCTCGCACGCTTCCTGGCGCACACTGACGTCTTCGGATGGTCGGAGACTCGCCATCTCGCTCACTCCTCATTTCCTTCGTCGGAGCTGATGTACACAAACCCCGAGCTGGCGCTACAGACGGCTAAGCGGAGGAATCGTGCGCGCGCAGCAGCGCCACCTATCTCGATGCTCTCGCCCTCTTCGCCACCCGAAAGTTTGCTTCCCCGGCGGCGCCCCCGAGATCCAGCATCGAACGGAGAGACTACTATGCTAGTGCTCTGTGCACTTATGTACTGTGTACTGTGTACTATGTACTGTGGACTGTGGATGGTGTGTCTACTGCTGTGTCCTGGCGGAGATGCACGCATCTTTTTCGCGCTCGTAGGCGTGGGTTAGCATCTGGAGCGCCGGTGGCGGTTGCAATGCGGAAATTCATTTTTATGATGATACTGTGGAAATTTTTAACCGAGGGTTCCACCAGGACTAGACGGTGGATCAGCATTTTTACCGGTTTTTTTTTTTCTTTTTTTTTTATGTCGTAGCTGGGATAGAGGAAATTTGGTATTTGAGAGTGTAGTTTGTTCTCGGGTGATACTTGAATTTCGATTTTGGTATAGTTGAATCGAGAAACGAGTATTTGGTAAAAAATGTATGGCACAAATTAGGGATCAGCATTTGCACTGTTTTTATTTTACAGTTTTTTAAATATACATATTATTTCTGGGAAAAACGAAATTTGGTATTTGAGAGTGTAGTTTGTTCTTCGATGGATTCTGGAGTTTGGATTTTACTATTTTACTATAGTTGAACCGAGAAACTAGTATTCTGGTAAACAATGCATGGAACGGATTAGGGCAAAGGTGGTGTCTATGGCCTCGTGCATGTATCATTGATTCACGAGGTAATCAGGCTGGACCACCTTTACCCTTATTAATAATAGAGCCTGACGACCGTTCGTGAAGACTTGGGATCAAGAAGGCTTCGGCCAGTTACGCAATCTACGGATTACTGAAATTTTAAGAAACCAATTGTTCTTCACTTACGAATGTTGACCTTTGATATCAAAATCGAAATGTGTACGTGAAGAAATATATTTTTAAAAATGAATTACGTGATCATTGTTAATAAAGTTACAAAAAAAATATTGTATTTGCACGTGAAAATTGTTGTTTGATGGTGATTTGTGATGTTTCTACTCCTCGGCTGAAATTGAAAAAATAAACAAACAAAATACATCATTTGTAGAGGATTCACAGAGGGAAAATTAAATACTTATTTGAGTAAATCTGAGGTGCAAGCAAGTAGAAGAAAAAGATAGGGAGAGAAGGAGAGGCGAGGACGAGAGATTTAAAGAGAGTCTCTCGTCTTAATTACTGTGGCAGAATCGGCCCGGTGAGAATAGTTGAGAGGCCACTTTAACCGTCCTTTACCGTTTCGAGAGATCGATCCTACCGCGCCTCGCCTCTACTACTAACTCTCTCAAGTGCCTTTCAACGACCAGGAGAGAAAAGAGAACACCCGCAGGAGAAAAAGATCCACACCTTTCAACCTCGAGAACATTTTTGTAATGCAAAGACAATCGTCCAATAAATGTATTTAAAAAAATCACCATAAAACAGATTTTTTAAACTTATTTATCTACTAATTTATCAACGAATTTGAAAAACTATCTATCATCGGAAAACATTTTATTATTAAAAATGCACATTTTGTAGATTTACAAACAAAGTTTCGTGTGGTAACCGATTTTTTATACCGATCATCCGACAAATATATTTAAAAATCACGATAAACCAGAGATTTATTGATTTATTAATTTATCAACAAAATCGGATCAAGTATTCTTTAGAAAATTTTTACGATATTTCGAAGTTCCGGAGAAAAATCGTTCAGCTACAAAACGCAAAAAGTATCTTCGATATTTCATTTTTAAAATGTAATTTTTAAAAATGAATAAACAATATTTTGCTCGGTAGCCGATGTAATAAAAAATTCTTTATAGTTCCATGTGCAAACTATAAATAATTCGTGCCAATAAAAGGTTCTTTCCCTCGACCTGTATGTATAGATTCCACCAAGCTTATAAACGGCACATTCCATTTATGGAATTTGCAATTTTTCCCACTTGGTAACCGACTAACGATCGGCGTTCAATTAATGTTTCTTGGCTCAGTTGCACACACACGAATAGAACGCGTGTAGCCAAAGCTCTACACAACCTCACTCCGCCCCACCCTTATAAAAAAAACTTTGAATCGCAATTAAAAATGTATTTTATTATTATTATTATTATTTTCACTTAATTCTTTTTCTACAAAAAAATACCTGAATGTAATAAGTGTAATGGGCAGTGAAAAAAATCAAGCCTGAAACCATTGTGAAAAATCGCGATACTTCGTCGTCGACGCTGGAGAGCCCTCAATCACGATAACTATAACAGCCAGTGTCGACCGATGCAGTTATCGATCCTGGCCCCGTACGCTCGCGCGACGCTCCCCGAAGCCCTCGCGCGCCCTTGGCCCTGGAAATTGACGTCGGTTAATTTTTATGATTTTTATTAAGGCCGAATAAAAAAAATAACGTTGTTTATACGGGAGGGTTTTTTATGTGCCGTCTGGGAGGTAATAACACCCGATAATTCGACAGCTAAGAGATTAGAGTAATTTGTCGAAAATAGTATCGAGAGTAAGCTGCCGGAAGTGATTTTATTAAAAGGATTCTTGTATAATCGATCAATTTGCTATTCATGAAATTAATCAAATCTGGGATACTTGAATAAAAGACAACAATAATAATAATTTTTTTTAAACCAGAATTCCAATTATTATTATTAATTGGGAATAATTTTTCTTCATCATTTCCGGATAAGGAATTGATTTTTATCAAGTCCAAAAAACTAAAAGTTAACGTTGTCTATACGGGAGGGATTTTTATGTGCCAACTGACAGGTAATAAAGCTCGATAATTCGACACCCAACAGATGAGTCTAATTTGTCGAAAAGATAGGGATTTTTTTTTTTTCATTCAATCAATATTTATTCCACAGTACGGCGTCCTCCGCCTTTTACATCTCCCTCTTCTCTCTTATACAAAAATGCCTTTTTTTTTACCAAATTCCAAAAAAATAAATTAACCTTGTTTGTACGGGAGCGAGTTTCATGTGTCGACTGGGAGGTAATGAAGCTCGATAATTCGACACCTAATAGACGAGTCTAATTTGTCGAAAAGATAGGGATATTTTTTTCAATCAATCAATATTTATTCCACAGTACAGCGTCCTTTGCCTTTAACATCTCCCTCTTCTCTCTTATACAAAAATGGATTTTTTTTTACCAAATTCCAAAAAAATAAATTAACCTTGTTTGTACGGGAGCGAGTTTCATGTGTCGACTGGGAGGTAATGAAGCTCGATAATTCGACACCCAACAGATGAGTCTAATTTGTCGAAAAGATAGGGATATTTTTTTTTTTTCGTTCGAGCCACTTCCCTAACGTTGATTAGATTGAGTGTTCGCAATCCGTCAGCGCTTGGCCAAGGAAACCCGGCCGTTATCCCTTTCTTCGAAGACGGACCTGTGGGATCCGTAAATAATAGTGTGGCTAAAAGCTGAGACAGGCATTAGCCGTAGATCACGAGCTTTCATCAATATCTGTCGATAAAAAAAAAAGGAAGAAAGATAGACACCGCTCACAAGCCTGTCCGAATAAGCCGACCTGGTGCGAAATTCCGCTGTCCCGTGGCGATTCATCTCCCTCGTCACGAACTCTCGACCGCTTCGAGTTATCGCTACGCCCAACTTGTTTTCGCGCGTCACGCATAACCCTTCGACTTTGACGACGCCCTTGGCCCTACCGACCTGTTGCGAACAATTTTTACGGAATGTTACCGAAGCCCCAACGTTCTAACTTGGCCCTACGGCAAAATTACGATAATTTTGTTGTTTATTTTTAAATAATAATAAAACTATCGTTTCATTTATTATCGGAAATTATTCTTTTTTTAAATATAATTTTGGGATAGTCAATTAATATAAATGAATAAAATCTAAGATACTTGAAAAAAAAAACGAAAATAATAATAACAATTTTTTAAAACACATCATCGAATTGTAATGGGAAATGATTTTTTTTAAATCATTTCCGGATAATGAATTTGTTATTCATTTAATTTTTATTTAATTCATATCACTCGATTAATTTAGTAACTTTGGTACGGGACTTATTTGTATACTTTTTAGCCTGCATTTTAGGAGATTGAGATACTTGAAAAAAAAAAAAAACATAATAATAATAATAAATCCATCATTTCGATAATTATTGGAAATAATTTTCGGATGATTCATTTATTTGATATTAGTTAAGTGAATACTACATTGATTGATTTCGTAACGTTGGTACTGGGACAAAAAAACGGGTACCGAAATGCGGAAGAAAAAATTCTTTTATCTCAACCCGAAGTTCCGAGAAAGATTTTCCTTTCGTTCATTAGATATTTTTTATTTGCGTACTTTTCAACCCGTATTTCAGGAGTCCGGATTAGTGAAAACAAAAATAAAAATAAACATAATAATAATGACAATAAAAATAAGTATATGCTAACTTTCCGTACGTCTCGAGCTTATCACAGACTCCGCTTACTCCAGATACACTCGGTTAAAGTCTCTGGTCATTCCCGACACGAAGCCACTACTAAAGTTACCGCTACGTTAAACTTGTTTTCGCGTGTCGCCCATAGCGCCGTGAACACTCGTCGTAGTCGACCGCCTCGTCCGTGTCGCCGTCGAGTCTTTTAAGTTTCCGTCTTTACCTTTTTATTTATAATTCAATATTTTTTTTTTTCATTTTTATTTTTCTCGTCTCTCGCATCCGAGAGACGGGAAACGACCGGCGGGAAGACTGAGGCAGATCAGTTTCGGTGTTTCCTTGTTGTTTTCGTCAGGAAACGAATCCCACTTTGCTGTTGTCGCTACGCTTTTCCGAGGCATCGATTCAAGCGAGAATCGTCTCGAAGGATGGACCCGACTAAGACGTTTGATAGTCGTAGATACTTCTGGATTCAATTTTTAAAAATTCGCACTCATAAAAAAAAAACATGCAAATTGATACCCAAAAAAATTAATAAATAATCATTGCTCGAATAGTTTTACGAAAAATTATTTTTTCAATTTTTTTTTTTTTTTTGTTTAATTCCAATTTGGGAGGAATGGTGAATTTTCGACCTGCCGATTATCGTTTTAGCATACCGGTTTTTTTATTGGTAAAAAAAAGAAAACATGGAAGTTAATATACGAAGTATAATCATGGTTCGAATACTTTCTCGAATAATAATTTTTTTTTAGTTTGGGAGGGACGGGGAATTTTTTTAACTGCCAAATAGCGTTTTAGAATACCGGTTTTTTTAAAAATTATTAAACAAATTAACTAATTTTCGAGTTTCGAAATTAAGCTCGTCAAAAGGGCACTCGTAACGGAAAACGCCCTCGATCGCACAGTTGTTATCTAACCCGTCCACTTCGCCCTAGCCTTGACGCCGCCCGGCTGCGAGCTGTCTCGAGAGTCGAGTTCTATAATACATTATCGGATTCAGAATTATCCGTCATCGCCCCCCCCCCCCCCCCCCCGGATTACACGTTTCGAGTTACACGGAAATATAATTTACTCGGATCCCACGAAAGCTTGCGTAATCATTTGTACCAGCTCAGCGTTAATTGCCAGGTTGCAAACATCATATCCGATAAAAAATGCGAATTTTTTTTTTATAGATTTTTTATACGTGAAATGATTTTTATTACTTTTATACGGAAAATATTTTTTTTATAATTTTCATACCGAAAACAATCTTGATAATTTTTATATAGAAAATAATAAAATTATAATAATAATTATTTTGATAATTTTTATATAGAAAAGTGTGTCGAGCAGTGGACAAAAATCTTGTTCTATTTCAACGGGAATGGAGTTTGGTTTTTAAAGGGTTTAACTGTGCGTGCACCAGTGATTAATAGATTCGCATTCGGAATAATAACCGGAAGGCAAATCGTGACCTCGACATGTGCTGCATCTATCCCCGCTCGTCGTTAATCCGCAACGGTAGCCGCCGTTATAAACAATCCAGCGAGTTCCGGACCGCTTGCATATGAGCATCCGAGGCTCTCTTCGTCCGTCGGCCCTTAAACGCCCGGTTATCTAACCGATTGCTGGTGCACACACGGTCGTGAACGCGAACGAGCGCTTACACTGGTTCAACGTAATGGCGCCTGAACCCCGCTCCGGTTCCGGTAACGAGCTTGCTCCACAGCACTGGCCCAGTACCCGGCCGACGTTAGGTATGCTAATTGCCGACGAAGTCGACTCGAAAAGGATCTCACAAACATCCTCATGAATGTCCAAACTCCGCCAATAATGTAACCTCCTTTACGTAAGATCGATCAGGCTACAGCTGTGCATTAAAAAAAAAAATGTCAGCACTATTTTTGCATTACTTTTCATTTAAGATATTTCGGGAGATTACAGCTTTGAAAAATTGAAACTGTAAAAAAAAAAAAACTGAAACTGAAAAAAAAAAAAAACTGAAACTGTAAAAAAAAAAATTGAAACGGTAAAAAAAAAAATTTATTACAGGTACAACTGTTAATTTTTTTTTTTACACTTTTTGCATTATTTTTCATTTAAGATATTTCGGGAGATTATAGCTTTAAAGAAATTGAACATCGTGTCCAGCGGTCCTTGAAGTCTTTGGAGACCTGGAATTGTCCTTGAATTTTGCCTGACCTTGAAAAAGTCTTGGAATGTCCTTGAATTTCACGTAATGTCCTTGAATTTTTTGACATTTGTATCTTCGATTTTATGCATTGAAAACAGTTTGCTGTAACGTGAAACCGCATTTTTAGGATTACAATCTAAAATATTAGGTTTGGAGCCAAATGAACGTCAAATTCGTGATCAAGGGGCCCCGCGGAGGCCCCTTTGAATTTTTTTTTTTAAACACTATGTTTGCGTTGTTTTTCATTTAAGACATTCCGGGAGATTATAGCTTTGAAAAATTGAAACTACAATGACGAGGTTAGACAAAAAAATTCTTTTATTTATCTATTAAAAATTTGGTGCAATTGAAAAAAAGAAAACATCAAAACAATTTTTTTTTCCAAAAAGAAGCATTACCCACTGATTAAAAAAATAGCCTTCGCTGCCTTAGTCGTTCCGTTGAATGTGGCAGGAACCGTTTGTGAGTAAAATAACTTTCAACATCATTAATTTATTCTTCACTTTTTTGCCGCTAGCCCTTTATTTAATTCAAATTCTCAAAAAAAAAAAAAAAAATATTTTCCTACGAAAGGATTTTTTTTTCTTCTCTCGACGGCTCTTGGCCTGCAAAACGGGTGTATTTGCATTCCCTTCGTTATTCCGAAACAGCGTCTCGAGAAGCGCGAGCTCTCGAGTACCGTAGATTTTCTCGTTTCTCGCCTCGCATTTCTCGAGCGTGCCTCCTCCTCGTCCGCGATGAAAATTACGAGGGCTATCGTTAAACTGGATAACTGGTAGTTCCTGTGTCGAAACTTGTACGCGCGCCCACTCGCTTTGTCCCAGGAGTTCGACGCTGTTAGGTAAACGTTTCGCTAGGCCATTTAGCTGATGCGTCCCCTTCGTTCCCTGTGCAATGCGCGTGCCGTTTACGCGCATCCGAGAGCCTCGACGCTGCCGTGCGATGTGTGCATGCGTAAGTTCGCCTGCACTCGGGCACGTTTACTTCACAGCTGGGCAGTATTGTAAATAAATTATATATTTCAGGTATTTTAAATATGTATTTTAAATACATATTTCAAATCCGTATTTTTAATGCTCAAATACTGCTCTGCTATTTAAAGTATTTTTTGGGACAATTAAGTATAAAAAAGAAAATATTTTTACTCCTCCACATTTGAATTTTATTTCAGTCAAAATACTTGGAACTGAAATTGAATTCGAAAAAATGAAATTGAAATTTCATTGACTTTTACGACGTATTTTAGGAAGTACTCAAACCAAGTACTTATCTACTTATTACTTATTTGTATTTTTCTAGTATTTTGACCAACTCTGGTTTACAGTCTCGGACGTACCGAGAATCTCTCATCGACTATATAGGTATATAGTCGATGCGTATATAGTCTGTGCATAAATGCATGTGAAAAAAAATAAAAAAAATAAAAATGATTTTTAATTTTCCACGACAAAACCTGGAATTTAAGGAGATCGAACATATCGCGACGAACTACGGTCGAGTTCACTTGCCCAAGGCCTGAGCCACCGTCCGGCCTTGAACGGCGAGATGGATGTCACCCACGCGCACATGTGCCGATAAGAAATTGATACCTATTCGTCGGAGCGATCGACTGGTGTGTGGGTGTTTCATCCATTCAATTAGAAAAGAAAAACAAAAGAAATCCTATCATTTTTTTATTTTATGGCTTAATTTAATTAATTGAGTCCAATGGACCGTGAGTTTCGTGCAATACTAAGATTATAAAATGCACGGAAATTAATTAGGTGATTTTATTGATTTTATTGATTTCTTTCGCCATGGAACTCGTAGGGCTGCAACGGTTACACTTTTAGGCAAATTGGGACGTAATCATGCAGTGAAATGTTATTTACGTTGTACCCATGCGTCGGTACCGATAAGAAATTGATACCAATTCGTCGAAGCGTGTGTGGGTGTCTTTTCCATTAAATTAGAAAAAATAAAGAAATCCTACCATTTTTTATTTTATTACTTAATTTAATTAACTGGGTTCAAGAACCGTCAGTTTCGTACGATTCTGAGATTATAAAATGTACCGAAATCAAATAGATGATTTTATTAATTTTAGTCCTTTTTTCGTCCTGAGCTTGTGAGGACCGGCAACGGTTACGCTTTTAGGCAAATTGGGACGGAATTAAACGAGAAAAATGGTGTTTACATTATATCGTTTTCGTTAGGAAAAATCCTAAAAATATTTCGAGCAAATTATTACCTCATTAAAAATAAAACAAAAATCAAAAAGTTTTTGTCTATTTCCAGATTAAAGTTTTGTTTTATTTTTTATTTCTATTTATCGTGTACAATAACTCAATGTCTCAAACGAAAAATAATGCAAAAATAAATGGTGTTGGAAAAAAAAAAAAAAAAAATTGGATAGCTGTAGCTCGCTCGATCTAACGTGAAGGGGGCACATTCTTGGCGGAGTTTGGATATTCATAAGGATGTCAGCGAGACCCTTTTCGAGGCGAGAGGGAGGAGGCAACTTCGTCTGCAATTAGCATACCTAACGTCGCCGGGTATTTGGGCCAGCACTGTGGAGCAAACTCGTTTAATTTTTTAATCAGAGGCCAAGGATTTTTTTATGAAAAAAAAAATTATTTCGATTCTTAAAAAAAAAAAAAAAAATGTTTACAAAAATCATTTCGATGTGTAAAAAACAAAAAAATTGCATCGAAATTTTAATAGATATATAATAACAGAATTTTGTTTACTTTGTATTGATCGCGAATGATTTATCGCGGTGCTCGAGGAATGGATGTCCGGGGCTCGCGACGCCCCACTTTGTCGCCGCTGATTCTTAACGCGATTGTTGGGACACGCGGGCGTTGAGCGGAGGAATAACGCCCCCGTGATATAAGACACCTACCGAGATGGATCCTGCACGTGTCTCAATCGTGCTGTAACTCGCCGAGGGAGAAAAACGTTCCGGTTGCCACCAGTGCGGGCAACTCGGAGATCCGCGCCTGCGACTCGTACATTAATCCATTCAGGCGTCAAGAACGGACGGATTATTTTCTATCAGTCGGATCACGGTCCAAACTGGAACCCCACTCGAGCGAGGGAGATTTCACGACTCCTCTGGGCCTCGGTTTCGCGGTGCGCCGCCTTGGGGTCTTTGAAAAATGCATACGACACTCTCCCGCTCAGCACGGCAAAGTGCGGTAGCCGAAGTTTTTTTTTTTTTTTTTTTTTTCTCTAAAATAGAGGACCGAGATCGGTGCCAGATTTTATACTCGCGCGCCCTCGAAGTTTAAAGCATGGAGACAAGTTGGACCTGTCTCGAAACTCGAAGTTTTCACATTTTTCATCAATTAAAAAAATTATAAGAATTTTTTTTTAATACTTTTTTTTTATAGCTGAATCGGAATTGCGAATGACAAAATGGTATGAAAAAATTAACGTTAAATTTGGATAAATGTACTCGTGTAAATTATACCATTAATCGCCTCATAAATGTAAGATTTTTATCACGATTAGGAACCAAAAAAAAGGTACGATTTAAGATCGCAAAGAAAAAAACAACTGATAATAATTGGCGAAGATTGGTTGGGACAATTTTGAGCATCAGAATTAGACGAGAATAATTTTTTTTGATTTTTTTTTTAATAGCGCATTTTCAGTTTGATGTTTTTTTTTCAATCCTTTCCTCGATGCGTTCGATATCTTCGTCCGTCTTCAAAAGTCCGGGAGCAAAAAAATTACATTTTTTTATCACGATATGGAACCAAAAAAAAATTCAATTAAAAATCGCACAAAAAATACAAAAATTGCGAAGATATTTAGTTGGGACTACTTTGAGCGTCAGAATTAAATAAAAATAATCATTTATTTTTTTTTAATAGCGATTTTTCAAAGCGATCTTATTTTTCGACTGTTTCCTCGATGCGTTCGATATCTTCCGGTCGAGGCCGGTCGGCGTGCGGCCGAGGCCGCGCGAGAGTCTTTAGAGGTCCGCAAGCGAGACCACGAGGTTTCTTCTTCTTTCTCCGCCGGGCCAGTGTGTTCTCCAGCGGTGCGTGACTCACCGGCAAAACGTTTGGTGGCAGGTCGCGAGTGCCGCGATCGTCACTCGTCACACAGCCGCTCCGCCGTCGTCGCCGCCGCCGTCGCCGCATCAGAGTACGAGTTGGCGGAGAGTAGTCGGACGGAGCCCGTGCTTACGTAGATTGAGCGTAATGTGCCTCTTCCTCCGACGCAGATACAGTCACGGTCACCACGCGCTTTCGATGCTTGTATTAATGTCTATCCGCGCTCCCCGTAATACCTTACGCGAAACACACACTCGGACATCCAACGGGCTCGCATTGTCTTTTCACGCTTGCAAATAAATTGACATTAAAAAAAAAAAAAAAATGAAAATTTTGAATTTTTGAAAATTTCGAAAATTCCCTCCAGCTTTGTCTCTGCATACTCTGGCACGGCCAAAGGGACTCCCGCGAAACAGTCCATAAAAACATACGAGCTGTCGGACTTTCGACATCCAATGGAATTGTTTTTTTTTTTTTAAGGAAGAGAAAACTAATTTTAAATTATGGATTATTTGACCTTAATCTTTTTGGGCATTTTGCCAAATGAAATTTTAACCTTTTTTGAAAAGTGGAAAAAAAGTATCTTGCAGAATTTTAAGTATTTTGTTTCTATTTTTATTTTATTTTTTCATTTAGAAAAAGAAAATTTAATTTCAAATCAATTATCGGCTATTCGATTTCAATCTTTTGCAGTCATTTTCTCATATCAAACTTTAACCTTTTTTGAAAAGATTTAAAAAAATAGATATGTTGCAGACTGGTAAGTGATTCACGTTTCATTTTTCTTTTATTTTATTTTTTAGAGTCGTGACGAATTCCGGTGTGTGTATAAGGCTTCAGATGACAATCGGGTGTTGGGAGTTTCCAGTATGACGCGGAATAGTATACGACAGTGTCCATTGGAGACCCTCAGGAACCCTCTAGCACATCGAAAAAGACGCCTGCAAAACACTCGATAAAAAACACAAAAAACGATCGAATGGACTTTCGAAATCCATGAAAAAAAAAGCATATTTTTTTTAGAGGTGTGACGAATTCCGGGGTGTGCATAAGACTCGAGGTGACAATGAGAGGGGGGGGGGGGGGGGGGTCCAGTATGGTGCGGAGTAGGGTACGAGAGTGTCTATTAGAGGCCCTTGAGAAGACAAGACGAGACGAACGTAGGTAGAGCGACGATGTAGCCCGCTTCGCTTTATATACACACATACATACATATATAGATATATAAAGTATACTGGTCGAGCGAGGAAGCGTCGAGGACAGGTTGGTTACACGCGTTAATGGCCACGTGGAGTTGCAGAGAAGCGAGCCCTCGGGAATATAACGACGTTCGTATACGCGCTCGGACAGTACTTCTAGTCAAAGACTCTAACGCTGCGCGAGAGGCTCGGAGAGACTCTGAGCGATCTATATATATGTATATGTGCATGAAACGTTGTTCCGTCGCTGATACGTGTGAGACCGTAATGCGGCTGCCATTGGTCACGGAGATCTCCAGAGCTGACTGGAACTCACCGGAGAAGGCCGAGAGAGCAGTGTGTGCATGTATGCGTGGCGCGTGGGACGTGTCAAGGTCGACTTGACACTATGCACTATATATAATGCTCTCGTAACTATTCGAGACAATTTCCCTGGCGGTTCAGCCGAATCTCCGGACACATTCCATTTTCCGCTATCCTAAAATCAGTTCCCCGAGGCCTCTGCGTCTCCGTTCATAATAATGAACGCATATCTCTCGCGTCTGTAGCGATCACTTTAATAAAATGACATTCATTAGCTCGATAACTCGTGATCAATAATCGCCTGCAGCATTTAACGAAAACTAAATTAAATTAAAATTAAATAAATTCTTAAGTTATCGTTGAACCTCTTGCGAAAAGAATGAAACAAATAATAATGGTAATTTACGATACTATTTTCGCACCGAGTGTAATCAATTATATTATATAGTTCTTCGTGGAAAAACACTGTCCGGCGAAGAGTTGACTAAATTTTTTTTTTTTTTTTAATACCGAATCTCCGAACACATTTCATTTTCCACTATCCGAAAATCAGTTCTCTGTCGGCTTTGCGCCTCTGTCCAGAATAACGGACATATTTCGTTCGCGCCTGTAGCGATCACTGTTTCAATAGAATGAAATTCATCATCTCGATAACTCGCGATTGATAACCAATGCCCTGCGGCATAAAATAAATTTAATTAACCTAAAACGAAATAAATTCATAATTCACTGTTGAACCTCTCAGAAAAGAAAAACAACACATTACCTCCAATAAAACTTTGCAAAAAGAATTAAAATGAAAAGACTATAATCAATCAATTGTAATATACAGTTCTTTATGAAGAGACCCGGTCGGTCAAAGACTTGACTAAAATTAAGAAAAAAATAAAAACAAAAAAAATACTGATTTATTTTTGCAATTAGTAAAAAAAAAATCTTAATTTACGCGCAGCATCGCTTTTCCGTCTTTCCCTCCTGATATTTTCATTTAATTTTTTTATTTCGTTTTCCGCTGTGATAGAAAAGTCACTCGACTCGAGGCGACACACGCCCCGGCGACGCTACACAATATATATATATATATATATATATATATATATATATATATATATATATATATATCGTCCTCCCGAGCACGGGACAGATAAGCGTTGCCGTAAGATGCGACGTGCAGCCTGCCCGGGATACTTATAGATACGTGCGCCCTAGCACCTATACAGTTATAGTTGTACGTGTCGTTCATCCTGTGTGTGCATGTACTGTGTACATCGGCTTGTAATGGTCGCCGGGAGGGGGGGAGGGGGTGGGGGGTCGTCGGAGCGATCGGGGTCACTGGTTTTCAGTACGGTGCGGCGCCCGGAAACGCCGTACGGCTAGCTCTCACGCCGATAGACCGCCGTGGGCTCGTTTCCTTCGGGATCGATCGGCGTGTGTCGCGACGCTCCGCGCTCTGCCGGTCGCCACACTGTCTCGTCAACCCCCGAACGACCGAACCCTTCCCCCCCCCCCCCCCCCCCCTCCCCCCTAAACTCCTCTCCGACCGTCCTCTAACTTCTTCCTCTCTAACTCTGGTTTCTTCCGCCTTTCATCGCCGACAGCTCGTTTGCTCGGTATCGGGAACTCTGGACCCGAGTTACTTGCGATCGGCGGAATGAGGAAATGGGATCTAATTTTTTTTTTTTTTTTTTTTTAGATATTATTGACGTAGTTTAGATAATTTTTTTTTTTTAACTTAAACATTAAAAACCTGAGCATTTTTTTAAAACAGGTAGAAGTCCTAAAGATTTTTTCTCCAGTTCGACCATAACGATTTGTAGGGGAACTGGAGGAAACTTTTTTAGGATTTTTATATTTATATATATATATACACAGAGAATTAAAAATGAGGTCGAGTTATGGGTAACAATGGATTTATGATTTTATTGCCCTCTCCCCCTCCTTCCCCCAAACTTCTCTCTGGCCAGCCTCGAACTTCTTCTTCTCTCGGCGTCGAATTTTGAGACATTTAGTTTCAACTTAAGATCGAAGTTTGGCTCGAACTTCATTGCGTGCTTACGATCTATCTGAAGTCCGAACTTGACTTCATGATTAACTTTGATCATAAGTTCGTGCTTAGGTTTGATCTTAAGTTCGATCTTAAGTTTGACCTTAAGTTCGAACTTAAATATGATCTTAAATTCGATCTTTCGTTCGAATTTAAGTTTGATCTTAAGCTTGATCTTAAGTTTGATATTAATACGAACCTAAGTGTGATCTAAAGTTTGAATTGAAGTTCGATCTTAAGTTTGATCTTAAGTTCGATCGTAAGTTCAAACTAAGGTCTTAAAATTCAACCCTAATTCCCCTTACAGAGGGGGAGGGGATGGATCGAGGGCGTTGATTATTCGAAGTCCTTTGGGACCCCTGCAGCTCCGGAGGTCTTGACTCCTGGTCATGATTATACTTAGTCCCTCTTCTAAGTAAGTTTTAGAGTCATTCAACGGAGCGCGCAACGCCCAGAAAGCCTGGTATATATGTATAGTATATATAGGTAATTAAAAATGAGGTCGAGTTATTGGTAACAATGGTTTTATTATTTTATGGCAGGCGAGTGGAAAACGATATTTTGAAATCGTCGAAAAGATGGTTCGGGCTCGAGTGGATCGTCGGTAATGGACTCCATTTCTTCGTGTTATAATAAACCCTCCGAAATCCCTGGCCGCAAAGTCCGATCGACCGCGAGCGAATCCGACGGCTGCCTGGTCGGTGATACGGACCGTGTTACTCGCGCTTCGAGGCATACCATTACCCAACCTACGGGAAAATTTTAGTTTTACCGGCTTAAGGACGGTTTTCTGCTGCAGCTCTCTTTCCCCGAGAGCGGGCGGGAGCTGCGCGCGACGCTGTTACGTAGGCAGCGTAGGAAGCAAGTTTTAGTTTCACTGCATTTTTTTTTTTTTTTACAAAAACGACAAGAACAATTATTTACTTTTATTGATTTTTTTATTCCGGAGATTATTCGACAATCTCGATTTCGATTCGATTTTGTATTTTCATTTAATTTCTTTTTTTCTCAAGATTTATCGCTAATGTCGATTTCGATTCGATTAAAATCGATTTTTATCGATTCCAATCGATTTTGTTTAATTTTTTTTTCTCGAGATTATTCGAGAATTTCGATTTCCGTTCGATTCTGTATTTTTATTGAATTTTTTTATCCAGAGATTTATTAATCGGTGGGTTTTTATAGGAGATTAAATAATTTTCTTTATTTATTCTGTACGTTCTGCGATGGACTGTTTTGCTTACGCTTGAAATTGCTCATCTTTAAAAATGCGCTGGCGATCCGATGGAAACTTTGCAGTTTTACGAAGGCATGCCTGATAAATGCGCTGTTTAAATTCTCAAAGGGCTGGCATCGCGTCGCGATAACGGAAGACCCTCCGTTTAATTTCCCTTATCCCCACCTTCCACCTTGAAATTACCGACCGAAAAATATTCCGAGAGTAAAAAACTTTCCTCAATTACTATGTTAATATCGAGCCCCGGCGCCGCACTATGAGACTGAAAACTATTCGAGGCATTTCTATAAAAAATAAATTGAAAAGAGAAAAATGCTGCGCGGAAAATTTACATATTACTTTCCTCGAGCGGCGAATTAAAACCACCATGAAAAAAAAAGAAAACTATTCACAGCCCCGTAGAGATATGTTCGGTGAATAAACTTAGCCGTTCTTGTAATATCGAGTTCAAGAAAAAAAAAGTGGCGGAAAAAAAGTTTGTCAACGAAATTTCAAATAGCCGGGAATAAAGTAAATTTTTTATTTTATGAACAAAAGTAGTACAGTTTCTATAAGAATCTGGTCGTACGACCAAATTCGAGACATCTCTTTAAAAAATAAATGAAAAAAAAAAATACTATGAGAAGTATTTAAACTACTCACAGCATCCGCGTAGAAATCAGTTAGGTGAATAAATTTTGCCGTTCTTGTTATACCGAGTTAAAGAAAAAAAAATCTCGGAAAAAAAAGTTTCTCAAATTCAATTTTTTTCCGGATGTTTAAAGTTTCTCTGCTAAACTACATTTTCCGACATTTTTTTAACTCGGTATTACAAGAACAGCGAAATTTATTCGCCCAACTGATTTGTAAGAGGATGCCGTTAACAGGTTTTTTCCCCGGTCGTAACTCTTGCGCTTGAGGAAAATAATATCTAAGTTTTCAGCATAGGCTTAAAAAAAAAAAATTATTATAGAAATCTCTCGAATTCGCACGACGCACCACATCTTCACAGAGAATGTAACACTTGTTCTTTTTTTTACAAACAAAGTTATAAAATTTCGTGCTTCTTGTAATACCGGGGTAGAAAAAAAAGTCATAAAAAGAAAGTTTCTCACCAAAACTTTAAATAGCCATAAAAAAAGTCAATTTTTTTTTATAACAAAAAAAAGGAGTAAAGTCTCTATAAAGATCCGTTCGGTCCTGCGAGTTGGGCGTGCAGCGCGGGTTCTACGAAATTCCCGATCGCCCGGACGAGCCACGAGACAAATTGAACGAATCGAAATCCGCGGCGAAGAATTGAATGAGAAAAGCGCGCCCGTCCGATGCGCGAACGCAGAGCTGACGAAAGCTCGAACGAAAAGCCTGTTAGATGTTGCTATCGGGGTTGCCGCTAGCCGCAGAAGAGAGCACGAGGAGCAGACGAGAGCACGACTATATCTCGGAGCTCTCCGGATGACGGGCATCAGTGGCAGAGCCAGCAGTTCGATGCACGCGGTCCGTGTACTTAAGCGAGCTCAATCGGCCGCGACCCCATTCGAAAGCGACGAATTGAATCCGTAAAGCGCTTCCGGATGCTTCTCTTCACGGGATTTCCCGTAATCTCAGTGAAATTGAGAGGACACACGCCCAGCTCGTCCCCCCCCCCCCCCCCCCCCCGCACGACCCTTAAGGTAGTCCTTGGAAATAGTGTTCACTTCGCATAAGTTTCAGGGAAATGAGAGGGAATCGCAAACACTTGCGGATGGTATAAAAATCTGAAAAAATCAAGCATATTAAAGGTGCTGAAAAGATTAATTTTGCATAATAATAATTCAAAAATGTTATCAACAAATTGATGAAAAATAAAATTGTGCAAGAAATCTCCCAAAAACCTAACTTTTTTTTTAATGAAAATGATTCGTTCAGTTTCCTGAACACTCATGCATTTTTTCAGATTTTTTTATTAACTTTGAATTTTTTTTTTTCTGTTGGAATAATGTGGAGAATGTCACACAATTCAAAGTGAATTTAAAAATCTGAAAAAAATTCGTACGTATTCAGAAAAATGAGCGAATCGTTTTTCCGAAGTTAGGTTACCGGGAGATTTGTTGAACAATTTTATTTTTCATCAATGTGTTGATAACATCTTGGAATCATTATTATGCTAAATTAATCTTTTCAGCACCCTTTAACATGCTTGATTTTTTTCAGATTTTCATAGCATCCGTAAGTGTTTGGAATTCCCTCTCACTTCTCTGAAGCTTATGCGAATAGTGTTCACTTCGACTATATCAGTCGGGTCGGCGAGAAACGATTTTGTTATTTCTTTATGCAAATTCGTCGTAATTTCATCGAAATTCCACGAGTCGTCCCGATTCGTCAAGTTTTTATTTCTTTGAGCAAATTCATCGTAAATTTATTTCTATTGTTCGTAATTTCGAAAAGTAATCTTATCGTACACGTCTCATTGTCAGAAACGCCCTGACCGAGGTATTACACTATATCAGTGTCAGTCAGCTCGACGAGAAATCATTTTGTTATTTCTTCATGCAAATTCGTCGTAATTTTATCGAGGTTCGAAGAATCGTCCCGATTCTTCAAGTCCGATATATAACTTGCACCGCACGTTAAACATCTGCTCGAGGCATCGTTCGGAGAAACTGATTCAGCGTCCAGTGTTGTATCACGTGACGCGGGTTCGTGTTACGTCGCGGTCATCGCGACTGGCGAATCTTTATTATTGAATGTACCAACGAGAGCCCGAGGGAGATAGTCAGTCGTATAAGAGCCGCTCGTCCGAGTTTCGCGGTTTTTCGATCTGGCTCGATCCGGAATCCCGTGCGAGCTAGCGCCGGTCTTTTGCCGGACAGCGCGAGCACAAACGCGGCAACATCTTGAAAACATTACAGCAACTTGTTCGCTCGACTCTGCGCCTAAACGGCGACGGCAAATATCGCAGGACATTGAGAATCAATGTTAAACGAGCGCTTGATCACTGCGTCAGTAGACAAAAAAATTAATACAAAAAATGCTTCGTTGAACAAGACTCTAAAATGTAGGAATTTAGAATCCCATTCTTATCCGGTAGACTCTGCGCCTAAACAAAAAAAAGCAAAGTTTAAGAAACGAAATGAGCAGTGGTACATTAAAATCGTTTGAAAAAAACGAATTTTTCTGTGAAAAAAAATACCAACAAAAACTGTCATGGAAATTTGCATTTACTAGTCGTCGTTTCCGCAAGAGCATCGTGATTAATATTTCTCTTGGTTGAGTACACACGCAATAATACAAATGAACCTCGCTTACTGTCAACAAACCCATACAATTCTGCATAAACAATTGTAAAAATCTATCACTCATTTGATAACTCTGCCACGCAGCAGTAAACGAGCTATGTCAGCAAGAAAAAAAAAAAAAAAAACAAAAAAAAATGCATCCCTCAACAAGACTCTCCAATTTTTCTCTCAGTAATCCCCGATGCCTCAATTTGCCCTTCCCACACGGAGAGCCGATCTCAGACAGCCGGTCAAAAAAATCCCTGCCTTACCGGCCGACTCCCTTGCCCGCTACAGCCTTCCGCCCGTTTCAAGGTCACCCGCCTCGAGTAGCGTGAAAAAAAAACCAAAACAATGAATTCCAAGTGACTCGAGAATGCGCACTCGGAACCGAGCTGGGGTTCCGTCTTAGCCGCCCTCACGATTGAAATACGGTATCGTGTCGTTCCCCTCCTGTTTATACTCGCTCGCGCGCAGACTGCCGGTCGCCGATCTTCCGGTTCGATCCGGTGCTCCGGCCGCTTCGACTTCATGAATGAGCGCCCGAACCGGACTGAACCGGCGAAGGCGTGAATCACTCGAACAACCCACAGCGGCTGGTAAACGCACGGGCTCTTCGGGAGATTGGCCCGAGCTGCTGTGTACCCGAGACAATCGGGAGTTCTGTGTGTACGCGAGCGGCTGTTGTCGATAATACAGTGCGACGCACGTTTTTCTACCTATACGCGTTTTATTCGCCCCCCTGACGACGTATACGTGGGCATGGCCGGGCGAGTGTAGTGGAAAGAGCGTGCACGCGGCGCGCCAGGCACGACTTCGGCGTCAGCTGTGTCGGCTCGTTTCTCCTCGAGCCAAAGCGCGCGTAAACATTATCGAAAATTCTGACCCCGGGCCAGACTTCGCCCGGTCTTCGGGCGCACCGGCTGCGCTTTACATTATTCATTGCTACGGGACTACAACCCCGAATGGCTAAAAGTAAATAAAACAAAAAATTAACAACTCTTTGGCACGTATGGGCTATTAAGGTTAAATTTTACAAAAAGGATCGAGCGTTTATCGGTTTATGGTGTATTTTTCGACCTTTTTGCTGCGTGTTAGCGGAGTGATAGATGAAATATTTTACGATACCGTGGTTATTAGTAACTTGGTTTTTATTTGTTTGTAAACGTTCTCAAAAATTTCCCGGTGTACCGGGTGCGTTTTACATTATTCATTGCTTCGGGACTACGAACCCGACTGAGGAAAAGTAAATAAAATCAAAATTTAATAACCCTTCGGGTTATTAAATACCTATTTGGGTACTTAATACGGGCTATTTGGGTGAAATTAAAAACACATCGAGGATTTATCGGTCATCCGGATTATGGAAATTGTTCGATTATATTTTACTTGCGTATTAGCGGGGTGATGGACGAAAATTTACAATATCAATATAGTTATTAGTAACTTTTTTTTTTTCGTAGACATTTTCAAAAATGTTGACCCCGGGCCAGCCTTCTCGTTGCTCCGAGTGCGTTTTACATTATTCATTGGTCTAGGGTTACAAACCTGACTATTTAATTTTTTTTTAATTTAACCCTTCGAAGCCCACTTTTTTTTACACGTATGAAATGTCAAATAGATCGGTTTGTCATAAATGATTTCCTTCTGAATTCAAAGAGGTGTATCACCTGTGATGCACCGCGCTACAAAGGATTAACCCTTTATAAGTCACACCTACGTAATTTTAAATAATAATAAAATAATTTTAAAACGTAATTTTCAAAAATTACGCATGTACGCGCATACTCGCATGTAATAATGTTTAATGGGCTTGTCCCGTATATATAAATAAATAAATAAATACATTTTAATTTTTATCATTCAAGAAAGTAATTTTTCAATATTTTTCATGGTTCAATCCGACATTGTTGTGCACATTAGTTGTGATTTTTATTGCAGCGGACCTTGCGTCTTTGTATTTAATATAGGTCTAGCACCGTGAATGGAGCTAATAGCCCCGTCCCTCGTATCCCTCGGCGGACCTCTCGACATGCCAACAAACACAGAGACGCTCAGAGCCGGGCGTTTCTGACGTCCGAGCTGTCGCTCCACCGCAATTCTTCATATCCGCGTCGTGAATGGGCAATCAATTCTTCTCTTCGTATCTTATTCTCTATTAATTTTTTTTATTATTTAATTTTTTTCGCCGGTCATTAAACTTGCGCTCTTGTGCACCTCACCATAGGACTTTAATTCGCTCGACACGAAACCAGCGTGACGGCAGGAAACAGGTCGATTATCACTTCCGGTTTGGCGACAAGATATTTTATTTTTATAATTTTTTTCTCTCTTTTATTCTATATTTCTTTGGAATTATTTTGACCAAAACCTATTTAGACACTTGGTCCACACAACGGTGGGTGCGCTGGGTTATTTTTAAAATTCACACGCAAGGAATCCGCTTCATCGCGTCGGCGTCGTGAATGGGCGTCAATTTTTTTCTTCATATTTTATCCTCTATTTGCATAATGATTATTTTTTTTTTTTCACCGGTCTTTAAACCTGCATTCTTGTGCACATTAACCATAGAACTTTGATGCGCTCGATACGATTCCGGTTGAAAAAATATTTTCTTTTTTTATCATTCTTTTTATTTTCATGGAAAAAATGAAGAGACTTATTTTTATCCGAACAAATTTAGATACTTGGTCGACGCAACGGTGGGCGTGCCGGGTTATTTTTAAAATCGACACGCAACGAATATTCCTCACGGTTATCGCAACAATGTACGTCAGCGTCTTTCGGCTGTTGGAAACTTTGCCAAGCGACGTGCCATATACACAGTAGTTGGGAGGGTAGTATTTACGTAGACGAGACGCGGAGATAGCGAGGGAGAGCACTTCCGGTATATTGATTCTATTGTGGAGGACACTTGGGCTTTCTCGGACGTGTTTATACTTGGCATTTCATTATTCATCCTCAGTTTTCTGAGTACGACGGATTTATCGAGGCAATGCACTAGACGCGCTCCTCTGTTCGCTAGCTGTTTGTTTCCGGACGGTAAAATCAATTTTTGGCAAGATGGCGAAATACGCATACGCGGCAATACGCGCGCCAGCGATCTATAAGTCCGTTCGATCACGAGTGCTTAGATCGCTCTCAGGTGATTTCTTGAAACTATTATAAATTCCCTCGCATGATAAATACTCGTAAAAATATTTGTTACACGGTGCAAAAAATGGCAAAAATTATAAAAATTGTATAAATGGTAAAAATGGTCAAAATGATCGTAAAACCCCCATTTTCACACCTTGTCGTTGTGTTAACGTGATAGAAATAATGTTTTTCTTTTATACCATTTTTGTTCTCTTTATGAACACATTGAGATTAATTTTTTTTTTCTACGTTAAAAATGCATTCTTCGGCAAAGAATTTAATGATTTTTGGTACTCATCGGAACTGGACCGTGCGGCCAAAAAGTGTCCGCCATATTGGGGACTTTCTAGCCGTTCGTGGCTTCCGTTATATATCACGATTGTGTCTACCGAACGAACCGGCTATTATTACTGATAAACTCCAATTCGAAAGCTATTTCGAGAATGGGATTGTTCGCCACGGGGCTCGCCGTTGCGCTATGCGACTAGGACTAAAGAGACCTTGGTTGCAATTAATCGTACATCCCGCTCCCAGGCCTCTCGTCTCGTTCGCCGCTCTGGAGCACCGACTCTCCATTCGAATTGAACTGCGCGAGAATGACCAGAATGGCGAGGCGGCAGGAGGGGGGGGGGGGGGGGGGGGGGGGGGGGTAGAGGTCATTTCCGAGTATCGGAGAGAAAAAAAAATTCTCGGAACGATCGCTCGGCTCTCGGTTCGCGAAATAATTATATTTGGCGCCAGTAAAACCTCAAGGTTGTTTGCGGCTATTATCGAAACGTCTTCACGAGATGTGTATAATTATTTACAAAAAAATGTTTCTAATTTTTTTATAAGAAAAAAAAATTGTAATAACAATAAGATCATTTTTTTTTAAATAATCGCTTGACTCGTTTCGCGAAATGATTATATTTAGCGCCAGTAAAACCTCAAGGTCGCTTGTGGGTATTATCGAAATATCTTCACGAGATGTGTATAATTGTTTCCAAGAAAATGTCCTCGTTATTTTATTTGATGAAATTAATAAACAAATAAAAAATAAAATATCGGATGTATTTTCAAAATTTATTTTCTGATGCGAGATTTCGAGGACTATGCCGGCCACCCTTGACCTTTTATCTAGACGATCCCGAGAATGATACTACAACCCCGGAGTATAACACTGTACAGATAAACGCGCCGTTCCATTAAAGTTTTCCCACGAAGTTTCCAATTACCGCATCGTATACAATGTGAAATAAGACCATGTACCCTGTAACTGTTAATAACCCGGGAATTTTATCGAAAAAAAACGTCTTTCGTGTAAAAGCGACGACGCTTAAAAAGTCGGTATTTCGATCAATTCATAAAAAATAATAATATTACAAACCCCTCGAACCACTGTAGCGTGCAACACCCGCAATAAAAACAAAAATTAAAACATCTAAAAAAAAAAAATCTACATTTCGGGCTTTCGACGATGCAATAAACATGTCCTAACGTTTCTCTTATCATCAAAAATAATAATGTTTTAACGTTTCATGACCCGAAGATATCCGCATGCGACCGGATTTCATCAAGTTACAACGGCTGTATTTAGCATCGCAAAAACTTTGCTCGGTGAAGTTGACCTGGAGAATAAAATTCTACAAATGAACAAAATTTTTTTCTTAATAAAGCCGTGGATTGATAGAGACTTGCCAAAGATGAAATTTGATGTCATGCAGATATCTTCAGGGTCACAACGTTTCTCTGTTCCTAAAAAAATCTGCAACGTTTCGGACTCCCGACGATGCAATAAAAATGTTTTACCCTTTCCATTCACAACGGTCAATTGTAAACAATTATTTACACCGCTTCAAAGTCAAGAAAAAAAAAAGAATTTAATACTTCATTTTTGGTAAATAATTTTTTTTTAAATCTCAGTCCATTACTGCAATGGCGGCGTCGAGGTAGCAGTGACCTTCGGCGACTCTCCTTGCGTTCCGTTGTGGAGGATCGAGTAGCGTGGAGTCGCTGTCGGTGATGGTTGAGAGCGATCGTGCCGCGACGACGATTTGCGTGTTGTCCTCTTAGTCGGTAAGTGCGTTTGGGCGTCTCGGACGTCTCGCCGGAAGCTCGAGGCCCTCCGCGCCGATTCGCCTCTCGTGATGCGGTTGCGCGATCCTCGTCGGTAGGACAGAGACTCGGCGCATCGAGGAGCGAACGACGACGTCGGGAGCGCCGAGCCACGACGATGGGGCGTACACACTTTTTTCACGTGTACCGTCTATGTTCCGCGTACGTTGCTGCACAGGCCGGGCGGTTGTTCGAACGATGGACGAGATTGGCGCAAGGCCAGTCCTCCGTTGCGTAACTCTCGGGCATCGGTCAAATTGGCCGAGTTTCGAGAAGAGCGCGCCTCGGCGTTACTACGGCGATGGATGTGTACAGGCAAACTCGGGGTAGCGCCGATGCGCTCTCGGAACTCCCCGTGGATCCGAAAAATTTTAGGGCGCCGTTACGATAATCATAATCCAAATAATTATTAACAGGATTTTTCGCTCGGCTGGTGTTCGAGGACAATGCGGATTTTCGAGGTACAGTCGAGGTGCGATGAAAAATATACATTTTTTTCATCGCACTGCAAAAAATATACATTTTTTTCCCAAACTGCTCGACACTTTTGTGAATAAAATTCCGCGAAAATCGTTACTTCCGAAAAATGAAGTTTTTAAATAAAAAATAAAAAAAATGTTTTACAAAAAGCAATATTGACTCGATTCCTGTTGACAACTCGATTCCAATTGACATGCTATCTGGATGACCCACGGAATGGAGTTTTCGGGGTAAAAGTTAGCGGCCTCACAATCATAAAAAGGTACTTGAACTACTAACAAGTACTCTTGTACTTCAAATACTAAAAAGTACTTGTGTACTTCACGTACTAAAAAGTACTTGTGCACTTCAAGTACTAAAAAAGCACTTGTGTACTTCAAGTACTAAAAAGTACCTGTGCACTTCGAGTACTAAAAAGTACTTGTGCACTTCAAATACTGAAAAGTACTTGTGCACTTCAAGGACGTACTTGAAGTACCAAGGAAGTGCCCGGTACTTCAAGTACTGTCCAGCTTTGATATGGATAGACAGTCGATAGAAACATTAAAAATAAACGATGCAGCAAAATTAACTCGATTCTTGTTGACACGCGATCTGGATCATCCGCGAAACGGAGCTTTCGGGCTAAAAGTCAGAAGTCGCGCTTCCCGATACAATATACACACTAGTCTCCCGGTTACACAGTCAAGAGGGTATGACGTTGGCGAGCGCGTCACTTGGCCGCGGAGTGCGCGGAGGCGAAACGAGGGGAACGTATAACGCGCGCTGAGGCGCCGGCAGAGAGTGCACACACGAAGCGGCGGGCACCCGGTTGGCTTTGAAATCGAATATCTCCCGCGTATCGCCTTTATGCGCTCCCCCGCTTTCTCAGCTACGGACAAAAATACGTACACACCGGGTCGACAGTATTGTACGCCTGTGGTAACTCTCACCCTCTCGCGCGTACGTACGATACGTGAAAGACAAACTTTCGCGAATGCAAGCTCGACATCGGAAAGTTTGCGGATGCATATTGAAAAATCGAATTCTAAAGAGTCGACTCGCGTGGATGGAACACGCTATTTCTCAATGTAATTTTTTTTTTTTTTCCTCATTGAAAGCCTCCCAGCTTCAGCGGCTCGCGATAATGCAATGTAGAAAAAAATATCTATGTAAAAAACTCTTTTTATGTTCATATATGGATTATGCATTTTTTTATAGGATAAGTTTAAAAAAAAAATTATTGGGGTAGTTATTTTTTTAGCGTCACATTCGTGAAAAAGCTCTTTTTGTATTGGTACATGGATCATGGATTTTTAATCGGATAATATTGTTTTTGGTCTAATATTGTTGTGTTTTTTTTAGGGTATTTATTTTGTTGGCGTTAAATTCGTGAAAGAAGCTATTTTTATATTCATAGATGGATTATGCATTTTTTATCGGATAAGATTTAAAAAAAAAAAAAATGTGTTGAGATATTTATTTTCTTGGCGTCACATTCATGAAAAAAAACCTCTTATTATACTCGTACATGGATGATGGATTGTTAATCGGATAAGATATCGTTTTTGGTCTAATATTTTAGTGTTTGTTTTATGGTATTTATTTTGTTGGCGTTAAATTCATGAAAAAAAAAAGCGCTTTTCGTATTCACGCGTGGATCATGAATTTTTGTCAAGGGGATAAGATTTAAATTTTTTCATTTCATTAGGGTACTTTTTCTTGGCGTCGGTAGGTAATTAATGTTCGACATCTCGTCTGCAGGGTCTAAAGAGTCGACTCTTTAGACGCAGCGTAGCGCGCCATTTCTCAATGCAATTTCTTTTTTTCCTCACTGAAAGCCCCCCGCTTTAGCAGCTCGCGATTTTTTTCTACATTGCAGTTGCAGTGTTAAAAAAAAGAAAATGCATGAAAAAAACACTTTCTATATTCATACACGGATCATGAATTTTTGTTAATCGGATAAGATTCGTTTTTTTATTGCATTTTTTGTTTTTTTTTTTTATTAGTCTACTCCTTTTCTTGGCGTCGGTAGGTAATTAATGTTCGACATCTCGTCTGCCAAGTTTCGCGTTTTGCCATATTTTTATTATTTTTTTTCCTGGCATCGAAACACGTTGCAGCCGTTCCCACATTTATCCGAACGTCTATTAACGCTAGGCCGTCCGCACGCTATGATGCATCTCGCGAGTATTCCTCCGCGCGAGCGACGAAGGATCGCCTACCATTTGCTTCTTTTTTTCCTCGACTCTTTTATGTGTCGCTTGGCTTTTTTTTTCCTTCTTTCAACTCGTCTTTCCGCTTCGTTTTCATCGTAAAATGGTACGTTTGCCAGCTTTTCTCTGCTGCGCCTCTCTCGTCGCAGGGCACTTTCATCCGCCTCTGTGCGGCCCCCGACGGACCCCTCGGTGCGTGAAATATACATCTGCCCTGAAAAATCGCTTTCACGAATGGGACATTTTTTTTATTTAAAAAAAAAAAAAAATCATTCGTCAATTCCAATAAAAAATAGACTGGGATTAAAAAATTGAAAAATCGAGAGAAAAAAAATTTCTCTCGATTTGTGACTCAAGGATCGTTGTACTGCGCGACCGGAAACGCAAAGTTGCCCCGCTCTCGTTACCGGCCAAACAAGACCGGTTTCTTCCCAATTCCCGCTTAAACAAGCTTTCAAGAACATATTAGTTTCAGAATCAAATTAGTCACTTCCTCATCTCCAACGTGAATGTTCTCGTCGACATCTCTCGACTCCCCCGCTAACTTGAGGAATTTTATTGTCGGACGTTGCGGCCACGAAGCGCTCTCAGTGCTCTTGGCTTTTCAATGACCGTGAGGAAAAAAAAAAAATGCCTTGTATTAACTGCCGGACCGGATCGGCGTAACGGACAATCGCATTAATGACGTTGCATCACATCGAAGGACTGTCGAGTTCACGCACTGCGGTGCGACACATGTTTGCACTTGATAGATCCGACTGGAATTGCCGTTCGAATTGTATGCATATAGAGAAGCTTATTATAGAGGATATTATGTAGGGAGATATTGGCGCAGGATAAGGAAAATACTTTGTTTACGGGTCCGCGAGCTCTCCAAGGATTCGACTCGATGCTCGAGGAACATTTTTTTTTCATTCGATTGGCCGTTTAATTCTATTTTAAATTAAATTCTTAAGTTATTACATTAATTTTTTTTCAACATTTTTATTCAAAACATTAATGGACAGGAGGCGAGATATTTTTTTTTGTTTGCAATAATATTTAATAATTCGATATTTGGCATGAAATTAATATTCTATTATAATTATTACTGAGAACCGGAAGTAATCTATATATGTACATTGTTGGTTACAACAATTAAATAAAAATGTATAGATAAAGATGAATAAAACACTTTGTTTATGGGTCCGCGAGCTCACCAAGGAATCGACTCGGTGTCCGATATTTTTATTATTCCATTGGCCGTCTAATTTGTTTTTTTATTCATAAAACAAAAATTCACTATATAAAAATTAAAGGAGACGAGTATTTTTTTTTTTTTTACAATTGCAATAATATTAAAAAATGCGGTATTTGGCGTATCATCAAAATTCTAATACAATTATGGCTAGGAACCGGAAGTAATCTATTTCTATACAGTAAAATCTGTGTATGTACATTTTAATTTACAAAGTTAAATAAAAATGTATAGATATAGACATTAAAGTGTACCGATATAGCGTACGAGCTCTCGACGCAAAATCGCTCAAAACTCCGTAACATTCCTTATTCCCGTAACAGCATTATTTTTACCTCGATAAATGTAATATAAACATCGCAAAAAAAAAAAAAAAAAAACGAAAGATTATTATCGAAAAAAAGAATACGGCCGTACTCGCCGAGCCGATGCCCGATAAAATTCCCCCGCCCGTCGAGCGCGCGAGCGAGAGGCTATACGTCGCGAGACATGCTACGACTGAAGTTCTACCCTGACCTATCCTCACACGCAGAGAGCCGCGCCACTTTTCTTCCCTCGCTATGCAGTGCCCTCAACCTATCGTCCAACGTTCATTTTATCATTACACTTTATCTCCCATCAATTCCCCACCCCGCCGCCTCAGCACATATACATCCCTTTATCCGCATTACAGTGACGTCTTCGAAGCGTCGTCGCTGACGTCTTCTCCATCCATAAAAGTCGAGCCGCCGAAGACCCCCTCCCTAAATAATAAAATAAAGGTAAATAAAGAAAAGCGAGCCAAAAAAAAAGCGTTCGACTATGTGTCGGTCGGTCCGTCAGTCGGGTAGTTCGCCAGCTCTTGGTTATATAGCCCAGTAACACAGATCGTTCATGGCTCGGCAGGGGGTCTCAAAAGGCCCGTAGGTCGGGCAACCTCGTTTTCCCGTTCGCCGGGGTGCACGGGAGAGCTTGAAAGCCACTGTTGCCTAGCCGGTGGCTGTGGCTGGCGGTGTGGCGTCGAGCGGTCCGCGCATGCGCGTCGGTCGATCCCAGCGTGCATATTCGCGGGGGGTACGCGTTACAGGAGCGATGTGCGACGAGTCCCGTAAGCGTAGGGCTAGCCGAAGAGCGATCGTTTCTCTCCTCCGCCCGTGCCGGATTATCCCGTAGAGTGGGAGAGATAGCAATGGCGCGCCGGAGTGCGCGCGGGCGTTCTGCGCAACTCGTAACGGCCGTGGCGCCGGTGGGGATGCGCGGAGGGGCGAGGGGAGGGGAGAACAGGGTCGACGCTGCCGGCCGGGTGCGGAAGGCGTTATATCGGGCCGCGGAGAATCCCGAAGGCCCGTTGGCGCGAGAGAGACACTAAACGGGGTACAGAGAAACGCCGCTGCCGGACGATCGCGCGCAGGAGAGGGGAGGGGGATTTTCCGTTGGCGAGAGAGAGCGAGAAACAACGTTAACGGCCGAAGCGAGAGAGGCGCGCGTCGACGCGCGGGTGGGGAGGACGGGTCGATGATGCCGGCAGTCCTCGACGACACGAAACGCCAGTCAGTCTCTGGTCCACCCGAAGCCGCGCCGCTAACTTCTTTCACATCGAACACCGCACGCCGCAGCCATGGGTGACAAGGTTTGTGCGATAATCTCTCTCACAAACGCCTCTCTCTTACAGACAGACAATACGTAGACCAAAAGAATAAAGGTTACAAGTTTCAAAGAATTGTCTTGCACACACACTTGAGAGGGAATCCGTGGGTAAACATAAACCGGAGATACATTGAGAACGGGCACGAGCGAGAGAGAGAAATGAGCGAATTAGAGAAAAGAAAATTTACGATTAAAAAAGGCTCACTCGCGACTGACGATTACGAAACTCTGACAGAGTTTGTTTTTTTTTTTTTTTATTCTTTGTTGAGTCCCGATGTTGAATGTTACTGGATGAGTTTTGGGGAAAATGTTTTGTTCGGCTGGAAGCGGGAGATGTCAGAGTGAAAAATTCTTCGGGGCGAGGGATGGAGAACGAGTGTCTGCGTGTATGTGTGTGTGTGGGACTGTGTGGGAGAGCGAGAGGGTCGGATGGGGCGTCGCGTTAGATAGATAAAGTAGGCGAATATATGGATGGACGAGTATAGTGATTGACGAGTGATGAATTGTAGTGACAAGAAAAAAAGAACAAAAAAATATTATGTGAGTCGTGCAGGAGTGAGGTGTGTCGAAGAAGGAATCCGAGGGGGGGCCGACAGGAAGGGACGGGAAACGTCTTCGGCGAGCGGAGGTAACGAAAGCGGGCTTTGCGACTGGAGAAAAAATTGTCAGTGAAGAATTCGTGGAGTAAATTTTTATTTAAAGAATTTTTTTTGTCGTCTGGGACGAAAAATCGGAGGATTGTGTAGAGTCCGAACGACGCGCGGAGGGGGCTGACATAGGTACGAGTGTGCGCGCGACTGTTTGCCCAAAATCCGACAATCGTTAAAGAGTCTCAACGTCGGCCGCGCCGCCCGGTACGAGCAAACTTATCCACGAACTCGAACTTAAATTAAACAAAAAAAACAGGAAAATTCGGGCAAACCGGGACGAAAGCTTTAGTCAACGATCTCGTGATTTTGCAAGGACTTTCGAACCGGTCAGTGCGCAAACTTCGAATCCACAAAGCTCTCTATATAAAAAAAAAACAACCACAAAACAAAAAATAAAACGTCACACGGCGAACGAGCAACGAGTCAAAGAAAACCCTACCTTTCATTCTATAAAAAAAAAAGAAAGTACAAATAAATCACAGAGGCAGACTCGAAAAAAAGAAAGCAAATAAAAAAACCCTAAAAAGAAAGGAAACAAAACAGCCGAATGTCTGAGTGGCATGGTTCTTGGTCTGAGTAAAGAGAGTCTAGGGTAAAAAAAAGAAATAAAAACACAAGTCCGAGATACAAAGTAGAGTATGAGTGCAAAAGGGCTGAATAACGGTCGAGAGGGGAGGTCGGCAGGAGAGGAATGAGAGAAAAGTGTGCGAGAAACGTATATATATATATATATATATATATGGGGAGAGACACCAGAGGGCGGTGGACGATGTGGTGCGCTCGTGGTAGCGCTGCTAAAGAGGGGCTTCGATCGAGGGAGGGAAAAAGAGGGTGGGAGTGAGCGAGAGGCCGAGACAGATATACCTATATATAGAGAAATGCAGGAAAGATAGAAAGGGAGAGAGAAGGACAGTAGGAAGGGTCGAACCCGTCGCGGTACTTCGGAAAGCTCCGGCTTCCACCTATCTCTCTTGCTCCCTTTCTCTCGATCTAGTTTCCGCGTATCCATATATATATATAATATATATGCGATATATATCTCGGCTCTCTTCCTTCGGCTCCTCTACTTTCCGTCTCGCTCTCCGGCTCGCTTCGTTTCTCTTCCTCTCCCGTCGTGCCCGCATAAACCCGTAGTGCTTCGCAGTGATCGTCTCCGTCAGTGTCGATACTTCCGGTACACCGTGAAGAGAGGAAGGAAGCTTCGAAGCTTTCTTCGTACATTCACTGCGGTTGAAGAAGCTATCTCTTCGCTTCCCCGAACGTCACGCGAGATATAAACATGGTAACTTTTTCAATAAATAGCCTTTATCGTTTCAAAATAGTTGAAAAAAAAAAAACATTTTGTCGAAAAAATTAGGCGCACGATCGGTGCAAAGGTTTTTCTTTAGAATGGCTTCTTAACGACGCTTGCCGACCCCTGCGAACTTAGTTCCGGTTATCTTTTTTTTTACTTCGAGCCTCCAGCTAAGGCGATGGGGAGTTTGAAGATTTTTTTTTCGCTGCCACCCGACGATCCGAATAATAGCGCTGAGTTTTGAGAATTCGTTTCGTCCTAGTGCTTCGGCTGCTTGGATAATTAGAGTTGAACATTTCTTTTATTTGTTTCTACGGTACTTTAGTTTTTTTTTTTTTTGTACTTGATACGAAGGTGAGGTGCAAAGCTTGTACGACAGTGCGACCGATGACTTGTGACGAAGGAGCGACCGCATTGAAGATTCTGAGGAATATTATCGAGCGATGTGCAGAATAGTGAAAAAATTATTATCGTTATTTTTGTCGTATCGATCCAAGGACGTGTAGAGTTGGTCGACGACGAAGCGACCCGTGCTCTATTCTTATCGACGGTAAAAAAAAAAAAAAAAACGTTACGAATTCATGGAATTTCAAAATCGGTACGGTGAGAGTAACGATTTTTCCCGGTGACGAGAGGATCGGCTCGATCGTCGAAGCTCCGCCCGCTCGCGGGGCGAGCGAGAGTTCCGAAGTCTTCGCACACAGCGGGGCTGGCAACTCCCCGGCGACCGTTCGTGAATCGATCAATCTTCAGCGAGGTGCAAAATCGAGTGCGCGTGTTATTATGCCAATGGCGTAACGACAGCCGCCCCACGATTTCACGAAAATAAATATATTCTTATTTATTCATATTAATATATTAATATATTAATATGGCTGTTTCGTGCAAGAGAACAAAATCTGTAATTCGTGAAAGCTCACCGGAGATTGTGAGAGCTCGCAAAAGAACTCTTACCCATTTCCGGAAGAGCAATTTACATCCAAATTGTAAATATATTTTTATATTACATAAAAATGTTGATACATTAATATATCTGTTCCGTGCACAAGAAAAAAAAATTAAATTCCTGAAAGGTCGCTGGAGATTGTGGGAGCTCGCAAAAGGACTCTTGCGTGTTGCCGGAAGAGCAATTTCAATTTTTTTTTTTCACGAATTCCGTTCGGTTCCGTCCGGACGGCGTTTGGTTCTTTGGCTCGGGGCTGCGCGCATGCGCGCCGCGGCTGCTTCGGGCGAAGCGCCCACGGCGGAGATCCTTTGTCGAGTGAACGACGAAAAATGAACATAAAACAATGAAACGAATGAAACAACAAAAGCATCAATTCGAAGCTTCGGGTGAATTGAGAATCAAGTAACCGAGCTTAAATGCCCTCCGTAAATCACGCGGTGAAACAGGACGATCGGGCTGCCGATGAGGGAGCGATGCATTTAACGATTCGCGAAACGACATCCGGTCGGACTATTCCGGGCAGCCCCGCCGACGGCCAAACGGAAGTTTCGTGAACCGCAGATTCGTCGCCGGAATGTTTCGCCTCCTTATCGCAGTCTTATGGTTTTGATTTTTTTATCGTTATACAAAAAATATATACCATTTTTTTACGGTCCGGTTTACTGTGTCGGCTCGGTCAGCTGTCCGGGACGTTACGAAACTGCGAAGAGTCGCCGCGCCCACGCGCTTGCATTAATATAGAGGAAAAACAATTAATATTAAAAAAATGAAGAAAAATCTTTTTCGGTCAGCTGTACGGGACGTTACGAGACTCCGACGAGTCGTCGCGCCGACGCGCTTGCATTAAATGTGGAGGAAAAAAAATTGATATAAAAAACTATATTTTTTTACATAAAAAATTAAAATAAATGGGAGATCTTTTTTTTACGGTCCGGTTTACTATGTGGGCTCGGTCAGCTGTCCGGGACGTTACGAAACTGCGGGGACTCGACGCGCTTGCATTCAATGGGGAGGAGAAAAAAATTGATATAAAAAGAGACAAACAACATTTCGTAATATGCGACGCGAATGGATCTGGTGATTTTCTATGACGGAAACAGCAGTGTGCTGAATCCTGCGCGCGTCGAGAATCTCGACGATTCCTCTTCAACCTCCGACCCAAAGACCAAACCCCCCCCCGTCATCCCGCGCGCAAGCTCGCGCGCCATTCCTGCATACGCTGCCTCTCAGCCTATTTTAATCTCCAGGATGGAAAATCTCGATTATCCGCTACCTGGACCGCTTCATAGGAATTTTTTTTTTTTATTTATGACAAAAATGAGCCTACGTTAACTCGTGTCCCGGTATCGAATGCGGATACGCGGACGAAATATTCTGCCCTCCCTAGCGAACACGCCCTCAAAACCTTACATTTTCATCCACACAAAAAGTAAACAAATTTTTTTTGCTTATTATTTTTTTAAATATGGAAAAATTCTGTTATCGACTCGAACAATTCTCTGGAGAAAAAAAAAAATGTTCCTCGACTCGAAAATGTTGTCGACCTCTTCGCCCCGTTATGCAAGATCGTCGTCGAATCGACGCGCTCTACGGAAAAATTCGTGTTAAATAAAGAAAAATGAAGAAAAAAAAATCTCTATCATGGCGTTGAGCTCGAACCGGTTTTCTCTATAAAATGCTCTATCGGTGAAAAAAAAAAACTCCACCACACGGTCCAAGTCTACAAAAAACTAAAGAACACTAGAAACAAATTCCATCCTGGAATTCCTCTCGAAACGTCAGTTTCTTTTCCATTGGACGAATCGAAAATTGGAGGTTGCAAATGGAATTGTCGGTGCTCGCATTCGCGTAGTTTGACCACCGGCTAATAACCAGCCAACGAGCACTCCACTCTCGGTCTCTATGTCTTCAACATAAATGTCATACGGAGCCGTTGACATCAGCTAAACAACTAAAAGAAAAGAAATTAAAAAAAAAATACAAAAACAAATTCCATGTTGGAATTCCTCTCGAAAAATCAGTTTTTTTTTTTCTCTATTCGACAAATGTGAATCGAAAAGTGGAGGTTGCAAACGGAATTCTCGGTGCTCGCATTCGCGTAGTTTGACCACCGCTCGAAAAATCTTCTTTTTTTTTCATTGGACAAATGTGAATCGAAAAGTGGAAAAGTGGAGGTTGCATACGGAATTGTCGGTGCGCGCATTCGCGTAGTTTGACCACCGGCTAATAACCAGCCCACGAGCACTCCACCCTCTACTCCTCTGTCTTCAATATAAATATTATACGGAGCTGTCATCATAAAATAAAAATAAAAAAAATTATTTGAAAAATACAAAAACGAATTCTGTCCTGGAATTTTTCTCGAAAAATCTTATTTTTTTTTCATTGAACATCCTGGAATTCCTCTCGAAGAATCTTCTTTTTTTTTTCATTGGACATCCTGGAATTCCCCTCGAGAAATCTTCTTTTTTTTTTTTCATTGGACAAATGTGAATTGAAAAGTGGAGGTTGCATACGGAATTGTCGGTGCGCGCATTCGCGTAGTTTGACCACCGGCTAATAACCAGCCCACGAGCACTCCACCCTCTACTCCTCTGTCTTCAATATAAATATTATACGGAGCTGTCATCATAAAATAAAAATAAAAAAAATTATTTAAAAAATACAAAAACGAATTCTGTCCTGGAATTTTTCTCGAAAAATCTTATTTTTTTTTCATTGAACATCCTGGAATTCCTCTCGAAGAATCTTCTTTTTTTTTCATTGGACATCCTGGAATTCCCCTCGAGAAATCTTCTTTTTTTTTTTTTCATTGGACAAATGTGAATTGAAAAGTGGAGGTTGCATACGGAATTGTCGGTGCGCGCATTCGCGTAGTTTGACCACCGGCTAATAACCAGCCTACGAGCACTCCACTCTCGGCCTCACTGTGTTCAATATAAATATTACACGGAGCCGTGAGCATTAGCTCGGTGTTACGCGCTCTACGCGTACAGCGTCACACCTAGACGACTCGCGCACACTCGCGCGGACAGGACACACAGGTTAAGCGGGCACGTACAGATATGCGTTTCGTGACGTCGCACCAAGGACGGTACAGTCAATTGATAAGGTCGTTCCTTTTAAGAGGCCCTTACCGCCTCGTTTTCCATTCATTGAAATTTTACCGACGATCGTCGCTCGCTTACGTTTCCGTCTCGCCTCCGACACACGGACGAGCACGCATGTGCGCGTAAGAAAAAAAAAAAAAAGATGTAACCGTTCTGCCTATTCCACTGTTGGACTACGAAATCCCTTACGTCATTCCGCTCCGAGACACTGTAATGTAAGTGTAGCTTTTCTCCGGCAAATTTTATTGCCTCCCCTCGTTTCGTCGATTTATATTGCATAAATGGCGTCTCCGACACCATTCACGACTCTGCCGTTCTGACCTCGAAACAATGGACCGTTTAATCCAGATTTTTATTAAATTTTTTTGTCCTCTGAAATTAATAATTTTATGAAATTTTCGGATATTCGGTAGACCGTGTATTCACGACTTTGCTTGCCTGAGCGCGAAATAATGGACGGTTCACTACCGATTTGTATATATATTTTTTTTATTTTATAAATAATTTTTGAAATTTTTTGATATTCGGTCGGTCGTGTATGGATTTGGAGAATTGATTGGCGCAGTGAATTATTCGTCGATTTATATTGCATAACTGACGTTTCCGACACGATTCCCGACTTTGCTTATCCGACCTCGAAATAATCGACCGTTTAATCCAATTTTTTTGTTAATTTATTTTTAATAAACAGATAATTTTTGAAAATTTTCAGACATTCAGTCGGTCGTGTATGAATTTGCAGAATTAATTGGCGCAGTGAATTACACGTCGATAAACTGCCTCGGGCTAAGTGGGATAAATAAAAAATGTTAGCTGTGATTTTTGTGCCAAAAAAAAAACATCGTCCGATTTATAAATCCAGTGTTACACGGAATAATAAAAAAAATAAATATAAAATATTGCCAAGTGCTCGAAGTGCGTTGAAACCCCGTCGTTAAAGTGGGTCGTATACGTGCGACATCGGATATGTTTTTTTTTTTTTTTTTCGGATCAGATTTAGTAGAAGTGTGCAATCCAGCTTCGATAGAATCGCCCGATAAATCATCCCTACGGCATCGTAACGATAACATTGTTCGTCCGTGCTCCATATCTCTTCCGCCTCGGTGTTGTAGCGGTGCACGCTCGCTACCTCTCTCTCGCGGTTCAATATTTCGCGTTACGTAACGCGCTCTGGGAGCCTCCGGGGCGGGCTTATCGACTGTTAGGCAATGGACTGCACCGAATCCCAAATTCTGATTTTAATTCGTATACGATCCGGCCTTTGTCAAAACTATTGAATCATAAAAATATTCGAACTATTAAAATTATTAAAACTGAAGATTACTGAAATTCTTAAAATTCTTAAAACTATAAAGATTACTGAAATTCTCAAAATTCTTAAAACCATAAAGATTATTGAAATTCTTAAAATTCTTAAAACCATAAAGATTATTGAAATTCTTTACATTCTTAACACTATAAAGATTATTGAAATTTTTTAAATTCTTGACACTATTGAAATTATTTAAAATCATTGCGTTATTAGAACGAATGCGCGTATATGATTTATTATCGAGTTTATTTTAGCATCGACAAGTCAGTTCTCATATTTTGGTTTTAATCTCGGCGTTTATTAAAGTATCGAAATTATTAAGACTATTGAAACTATGAAAATGATAAAAATCATTAAATTATTGAAACGAAAACACGTGTGCTATTTATCGAGTTTACTTCAGGATCGACAAGTCGGTTGCGCCCAAATTTTGGGAAATCCATAAATGCACCCCAATGGGCAACGCGCGAGTTTTAATTCGGCTGGTGCGAGAGGGGGGCGCGATGGAGCGTTCAAATGAAGTACATGCGGAACCGAGGATCGTAGAGCTGCGGAAGTGTGCGATAGAGACGGAGGGAAAATAAAATACATGTATCGTGGCGCTTTGTGGCCGAGCAGTGTAGGGGAGGCAGCTGATTCCGGAAACGGCTGGCGGGGTTAGTAACAGCCGAAGACGGACTAAGGGTCGCAGACTAGATGGCGCCCGGAGCGTGTCGCCTCCTGGGGCACCTATCGATCGTACCCTATTTATAATTCATCTTACGATTTCGATTCGTCATGATGGAACTTCCATTTTTGTCTCGCCCCGCTTTGCTTCTCGTCGTCTGGTATATTATATAGAACTCCACTCGATTCTGTATATATGTATATATGTGTATATGTATATATGTATACATACATGTATATATATATATACATATATATATTTCGATGATACAGCGAGTGTATTCGGGTGGACTCGTTGTGTCATCGCGGAACTTAGATTCAAAAGGCGGATTTCTTTTTTATATATGAAAATGTACTCGCGGTTGAGAAATCGTTGAGGGTGAATGAGCGAAACAAATAATTTAACGATCATTTCAGTACCGCGAGGAAATAAATAATTCTTTTTTATGTACTTATTATTATGATTTTTTTTAAATGTTTGACTGGAATGTTGGAAAAGTTTTGGTTTTTATGACGGGCAGGTAAATTTGCAATTTTTCATTTTGCGGTTTATATAAATTTGACTTGAGAGATGGTTTTCTATAAATGTGAAAATGTAAACGCGGTTGAGGAATCATTGAGGATGACTGAGTGAAAGGAGTCAATTAACGATCATTTGAGTCCTTCAAGAGAACGAATATTAATTTATTTATTGTTATAATTTGTTCTTTAATGTTCGTTTGGAAAAATCCGAAAAGTTAGAATTTTTATATCGGGCAGATAGATCTGCACTTTTGTAATCCATTAATAATTTAAGGTACAAAATTTTATATTCCATCCGGACCACCGGATTTTCTCTTTCAAGAGAAAGAAAAAAATTTCATTATTTCAATTACCTTTGCACTTCCGGATGATAAAATTGACTCCCGCCCGAGCGATTTCTCGCGTGATGTGTTGTGTAAAATTTTATTTATTTATTAATAGTCACGTGACATATACGGGTTGACCTTCGTCGCCGATGCCATTTCATAATTAATCCGACATTCCAATTTGTCGGGTAACGAGTCTATTTCCGTATTAATAAAGATCCTCTCAGCGTTTCTGCCTCCGTATTTTCACCCGCCCGTTCTCCGCCGTCCATTTTTACCCGTCGCCGGTTTTACATGCTCGGCTTTCTCGGCTCTCGTCGATCGATCCTCGCGGGAGAACTCGGACGGAAATCCACTTCGTCACGTCGGTTCCCGGCCGCGCAGAGTTTCGAATCTTCCTTGTCTGCCTGCGAACCACTCGAGAGATCCGAAACTCTCGCGAGCTCTTCGCGTAACACGGCTTTGTCGCGACACTCACTTTCCACCCTCCTGTCAACTCGATCCTTATCGCCACTCTACACATTCCCGTGCGACAGAAAACTTTGTAAATTTTCAATCACATTTTCCTTAATTAAAATATGATCAAAAAATCATTTTCTGTTTTTAATAAAAAAAAATAAATAAAAAATTGTCTCAAATTCTTATTTGCCGACGCGGGCAACAATAACAGGTTATAAATAACAATAACAATGATAGTAATACTATGTGAGAAATATTGGCGTTAAAAAAAATAGTAAAGAATAATAATTTTTTGGTAGAATTTTAACAAATATTAAATACCCTTCTCGAATTAACCCGACCGTGAGTTCTCGGATATGGTCGACAATGCCCATTGCATTGTGCGCCACTGGAGAGAAGAATGCATTAAAAAAAAAAAAAAACAAAGAGGAAACAATAGTTGCAGGTATCTTGTTGTCGATTGTATAGGAAGAAAATACCGAGAGTGTTTATTGAGAAAAATAACGGCTATATAGTTATGTGTGTATATATATATATGTATATATACACATACATATATGTGTGTGTGTTGAGGATCGAGAAAAGAATAGGAAAAAAAATCAGTTCGCTTTAATTGCCACCTTCAAAGACTTCTGCTTAGGCATTTATGGGTCTTCGGTTGAACCAACCGTTCCCATCGGGGGGTGCTTGCGCGCTGTCGTCGCAGTCCCCGGTCATTGGCCCACGTTGCCCCGCAGCGCGTTGGTGACGTACGGCTCGGCCTGATCGAGAACGCCTCGTTTTTCCCTTGCTTATGTCCACGCTAAATTCACGACTGTGTCGATTTTTTTTAACCCTTCCGTGGATAAGCTTTCTTTCTAGTAAATCAAAGAAAAAAAATCCATTTTGAGGGAAAAAAAATAGATACATGGGCGTTCAGGCACGAAAGCTTTTAATGATCCGCCGGTCGATATACAAAGAATCAAATTAATAAGAAGTTCGATAAAAAAAGAAAAACTGTTATGCACGACGAGATTTTAACTCTTTCCAGCTGGTATGTTTTAATCTGTTCTATTTACGAGTACAATTATCAATCGCGTTTTTTTTTAAATTTTTATTATTTATTATTGACTGTCACGCGAGATTAGATAAAGATCTAGTCTACTATACACAACCGGCGTTACGGAGTCGCGCGAGCCCGTGCAATTTGTGAGCTACATTCCTGTCGAGACTGATAAGAAATCTCATCCACGGATTATTATGCTTCGGTAGTAATTTTTCTTTAAAAAATAAATGAATAATACTGTTTGCAGTATAACTTCTTCTCTCCCTTTAAAATACATGCAATTTTCAATGATTGTGAAGGATCATTAGAGTTATGAGAAATATCAGTGGAATTATCCAAAAGATCATTGTGAAAAGATCATAATCACTGTGAAAGATCACGATCACTATGAAAGATCATAATCACTGTGAAAGATCACGATCACTGTGAGAGATCACGATCACTGCGAAAAGATCACGATCATTGTGAAAAGATCACGATCGTTGTGAAAAGATCACGATTATTGTGAGAAGATCACGATCATTGTGAAAAGATCATGATCATTGTGAAAAGATCACGATCATTGTGAAAATATCACGATCATTGTTAACGATCATGATCATTGTTAACGATCATGATCATTGTTAACGATCATGATCATTGTTAACGATCATGATCATTGTGAAAGATCATGAACATTGTTAAAGATCACGATCATTATCCAAGATCACGATCATTGTCATAGATCATGAGCGTCGTGAAAGTTCATGATCATTGTCAAGTATCATTAGAACGACCTTTCACAATGCGCAACAATACAATCCCAATGAAATCGTAATCGCATACCGTTGCAATTACATCGAGTTAATGCAAATTGTCAAATGGCCCTGCGTCGATCGTTTCTCGGTATCCCAAGCGCACTCCCCGTCCCTGTCGGCTCGAATCTCCGGTCCAAGATCTCGGTCTCCTTATCCGGAGAACTAACCAACGCGAACCGGTGCGATCTGGGGTCATCTCGCGATATAATAATCGCTCGTGCATACTACCAATGCACGACGGCATGCATTTGTGCCTCCACGAAGACGAATGAGAGGGGAGAGGCGGAAGGGAGAGTATGAACCCACGATACGGCGCGGGGCTCATCGAGAACCCGTTCGATCCAACGGGTCCTTTGTCAAGCCAGCCTAGATCCCTTTTGTACCGGTTCATTATGCAATTGTGTACCGCAATGCCAGCCATCAGCATCCACCGGCTCTGCGAACTGCGGGGTCCTGAACTATAGCCACCCCGTTCTCACACTCCCACACATACACACACATGCGCGCATACGTACACACACATGTACACGCTATGCTTGCGTATGTTTGTATATATGTGTATATACGTGGAACTCGCTCGAGGGAGGGACGTACATTGTGGAATTCCAAAGCTCGCCTGACCTATATTCCTCAAACCGGGGTATAATCCGCCGCATCCGAACCATTTCCCGAACAGCGCAGCGAGAGACGTTAACGGCAAATCTCACCCCAATTTTTTTTTATTTTTTATTTCCTTCATTTCACGGTTCCGTAGATTTTCCATGGTATTTATGGAACTGGAAATAGTAAAATGGGTGAGGTACTTTTTTTTTTTTTCTTTCGGTTAATAAGTGAGAAACTTTTTGCTTCTATCGGTTCTGTGGATTCTCATGTTTGTCTGTCGAGCTGGAACTAAAATAAGTGAGGTACTTTTTTTTTTCTCTCGGTTCCGTGGATTTTTATGTCGTCTGGCGAGCTGGGATTAAAGTAAGTGGGGCATTGGCTCGAAACGCCGATGAAATCGTTACGAGTATTATTTTTATAGCCATTTTGGAAAAATTAGCAATGTTCAGTTATTATAAGTTTTTTTTTAGCTCTTTTTTGGTCATTTGTTTAGAGGATCGATTTTTTTTTTTTTATTGAAAATTCGTCGCTCTTCGATTATTTCACGGTTTTGAGGATTTTCGTGCTATCTATCGAGATGAAACTACAATAAGTGAGAAACTCTTTTCTCTCTCGGTTATGTAGATTTTAATGTTATCCGTCGAGCTGGGATTAAGATAAGTGAGAAACTTTTTTTTCTCTCAGTCCGATAGATTTTCATGTTCTCCGTCGAGCTGGGATTGAAATAAGCGGTCATTGGCTCGAAACGCCGACGAAATAATAATAATTATTATTTTTATACGTATTTTGGGAAAATTATCGATTTTCAGTAATTATACATTTTTTCAGTAATTTATTTATAGGATTGTCTTTTTTATTGTAAATTCGTCGCTCTTCGATGGGGACCGGATTTAATGCGCAGTTGCTCGGGACTTGTTCACTTCCGCTCGCTCACGGCCGGCGCGCATTATTTTCACAACAGCGCCTTTTTTTTTTCCCGCATGCGACCAAACGAATCGACTGGAGATGATGCACGTCGGGAACGTGATTAACCGTGTAAAGTCGTATCAACGTTGGGACGGATGCGCGCACGGCGATAGAGCGGGTGTGCGAACGAGATATCCGGACCAATGAGGAGCGACGAAGTCGGAATGAAATTGATTCGCATTCCATCCGCGAGTCCGTTCGTTCTCCGCTGCACGCGCTCTCGTTCCCGACAAGACGACAAACGCGACCGAGAATGCGAACGCCGACGACTACAAGTGCACCGCCGCACTATATCCGTTTCGAGCTCGCAAACCGCGCATAGGAAACGCTTCGTCCAATCACCCCCAATTGGATTCTTCGCTTTTAATTATCGGCAGGCAGACTCCTGGATACGAAGCAATTTCGTTCTGTCGGTCAACGCGAAATCCGATTTACCGACTATCCGCACGCCCGACCGCACGAAATACTCGACAAGAGGGTTGACTGTGAATGGCAGTTAAATTTTTTTTATTTTTTTTTTTATACCGGTTATTGAATTCATGTTTTATTCTTTGTCGCTGACCATTCTGGGACGACTTTGCTCACTTAAGGTAGTCCTTGCGAATATTGTTCACTTCGAATACACAGTAAAAAAAAAAAGTTTACTTATTGTGACAACTTGTTGTCCGCAAACGTCCACTTTTTATTTGTTAATGTTCTAGTTTTTCTTCGAAAAGTACATACTAAAATTGTCAATGACACCGGAAATAGAGGGACAGGCTCGTATATTGAAATACGTGACAGACGAGTTTGTCACTTATTTAAACAAAATGATTTTTATGAAATTTCGCATTTCGATTTTACGAAGTTATTTTTTACCGTGTAAGATTCAGGGAAATTAGAGGGAATCGCAAACACTTCTCGATGATATAAAAATCTGAACAAAATCAAGCGTAATACGTTTGTTTTTTTTTTATAAATTAATCTTTTCATCACCTTTAATGTGCTTGATTTTTTTCAGATTTTTATACTATCCAGAAGTATTTCCAATTCCTTATAATTTCTCTAAAGCTTAGGCGAAGTGAACACTATTCGCAAGGACTACCTTAAGGTTCGAGACGTTTCAAAATTCAGATTTTTTTTTTTTCTCCTTTTCTCGGAATCGCAAAGTTTATGAAGTGAGCGTTGAATTTTTTGCCATTTTTTCGAATGCGACTTGCGAAAGAATAGACTTTTTTTTTCATAATGCCCTCAATCGATTGAGACGCGAACGCCCGGCTCTCTCGGTTCCGCCTGCGTACCCCCGTGCTCTCCAGCTTAAACGGCCAATCTCCCTCTTGACCCAATTCGTAAAACGTCCTGCCGTCCGCGCGCGCCTCGTGCTCGTGCATGCCGTGCTCTTACGTTACGTTTTCTTTGTACAACAGGCGTTACGTATGCGCACACATAGTATGGGAGGCATGCAAGGCCGGCGAGGCTTTCAGCTGAACTGTACATTCCGGGCTTTTCTGCTAACCCCTGAACATCTTGAAAATTTTAAGTTTACCTCCGAATTAACAATTTTATATTTTATTTTATATTTTATTTTATATTTTATTTTATATTTTATTTTATATTTTATTTTATATTTTATTTTATATTTTATTTTATATTTTATTTTATATTTTATTTTATATTTTATTTTATATTTTATTTTATATTTTATTTTATATTTTATTTTATATTTTATTTTATATTTTATTTTATATTTTATTTTATATTTTATTTTATATTTTATTTTATACGAAAAAGTTTTAGTTAAATAGTATGAAACTTAATATATTCGAAATTATTATTTTATAATTTAGCAATTTACGCGTCAACAGTTCACCGTTTGTTTTCTACTCCAAATAACTTTTTTAGCGCACAAAGTGTAAAATAATTCCTTTTTTTTTCTTTATACACAAACATAAAATATTTACTAGCTCGTTAAAATGTAGAATGTAGAGATTTTCCCGTCTACTATAATTAAATAATAATAATAATACAGTAATATTATTAATATTAATATTTTTCGGTTCATCCGCTCTCGATTTTTGTTGTCTGTACATCCGACAATATTTCACTGAAAAAATGCTTCCGGCAGTAAGAGGCTTCATACCCAGTCGTGAGATAAATCTCCCGTCGCCCCCTTCGATATAATTTTTCCTTTCCTTGTCTCATCCAATCATACTCTGTATCGATTTAGATCGTAAACTCCACATGCTGTATTATTTTTTATCTATCGCGTACCCCACAAAAACCGCAGATTTCCCGAGGTATATCGACGCGCTCCCCCCACCCCTAAAAATCTGTGCCGGTCCAGCACTGGGTTAGATGGGGTCGCTTCGAGTACTCCGGCACGTTTCTCCATCGAACCGAATTTAACGACCGACATGGGGGAGACCCGGATCTCATACCGGATACGCTTTTCGTCGATGCTGCAACTTTTCCGAACTCTAACCTCCGCCCCTTCGCGGAAAAAATCTATTAGCCGAGTTCCAATTCGGGCCACTGGACGGATCCACTCCAATAACACACTTTGCTTCTCAACGCTGCGATAGCACTTCAGCCATCGGGACGAAACTACGGATTCTGCGGTTCTTCTAACTCTTCCGAGTATATAAAAAAATATAAAAATAAAAATCGAGCTCACATTCATCGTACGTTTAAAAATGTTTTTTCTGTAAATATATTTAAAATCAACATTTTGAACGTTAACCTTTTTTTACACAATTTAATTCACTCCAATAAAAAAAAAGTTTTTCGACCTAATATTCATCATATATTTCAAAATATTTTCGCTGTAAAAATATTTAAAATTAATATTTCTGAAGCGAACTTTTTTTCACACAATTTAATTCATTCCAACACACTTCACTTCTTAACGCTATGATGGCACTTTAGATATCGAGACGAAACTGTAGATTCCGCGGTTCTTCTAACTCTTTCGATAAACCATTATAAAAAAAAGTTTTTCGAACTTATATTCATCATACATTTTTAAATATATTTAAACTTTGTATCGAAAATTTATTTCGTATCTGCGTGACTCGACTGTCGATCAGTCCCGACAAGATTGATTTGTTCGCTCGTTATCGCCGAAGATCCGTGGAATCGATCAAAGTTCCGATGGAAGGGAAAGAAACGCGAAAGACGGACGTGCAAGGATGGACGATGATCGAGTGTGTCTCGCTATCTACTTCCTTCGTTTCCTTGCAAGCAATACATCTCCTGGATTATGTGGGTCGAGAAGGATCTCTCCTATATATATATATATATATATCGTGCGGAGTCTGCTATCTCGGGAATAATAAGTCTGCGGCGAGTCTCGCACGTGCCTGGGCGCGGAGCCAAAAGTGCAGGAAGGATTCGATCTTTAGCCCCGTGCACATTTATACGAGAAGCTAGCATAGCGATAAAAGCGCAACTCTCTGGTACACTGAAAGGTACAAAGTTCACGTCGAGAAAATATTTGATGGCCCCATAAAAACTTAGCGTGGGAAATAAAATATACACAAAATGTATTCGTCTTTAAATACTCCAAAAAAATCTGATGGAGTTAATTTAAAGCAAAAAAAACTTTAAATCCAAAAAGTAGCTTGCATAGCTTAAATTTAAAGTGGCTAAAAAAAACCATCATAATCACGTCTTTCCCACCAGACAACGAATACGCTCGTGACCCGAGTGAACGCACTCTGCCTCCCCCTCCCAGTCTTCCTTCTCGCATTCTCGCATCAGGAAAGAGATAAAAATCTGGCCAAACAACGCGGGCTTGCGGTCGGAGACTGCGGAGTTACCGGGGGGGGGGGGGGGGGGGGGAAGCTGGAAGGGGAAAAGCTCCGAAGGACCGGGCGAGAATGGATGGGAAGGGAGAGAAGTGGGGAGAAAAAAAAAACAAAAAAATAAAACGAAGGAAAAAATAAAAATAAAACAAAAAAAAAGCCAAAAAAGTGAAGAGGTAAGCTAAAAGTGGAAGAACAGGAGGAAGGGGTGGAAAAGCCACTCGAGCGGTTTCGGCGCCGGGGATTTGCGAGGAGAAAAACAAACAAAGAATAATAATAAATAAAACCAAGAAAGAAAAAAAAAAATTCAAAAATGCCAAAAAAGTGAAGAAGCAAGCTAAGGGTGGAAGAGCAGGTAGAAGGGGTGGAAAAGCCACCCGAGCGGTTTCGGCGCCGGGGATTTGCGAGGAGAAAGACAAACAAAGAATAATAATAAATAAAGTCAAGAAAGAAAAAAAAAATTCAAAAAAGCCAAAAAAGTGAAGAAGTAAGCTAAGGGTGGAAGAGCAGGTAGAAGGGGTGGGAAAGCCACCCGAGCGGTTTCGGCGCCGGAGGTGTGCGAGGAGAAAGAAAAACAAATAAATAAATAAATAAAACAAAGGAGGAGAAAATAAATGAAACCCAAAAAAGTGAAGAAGGAAGCTACGGGTTTAAGAACAGATGGAAGGGGTTGGAAAAACCGCACGAGCGTGTTTGGCGCCGGGGGTGTGCGACAACAGTCTGGCGCTGAGGGGTGCAGGGCCCGAGGGCCGCTGCTGGCTGCACACAACCGAACGGCAGCAGCAGCGGGAACGCACGGAGGAGCCCGAGTAGGTGGCCTGGTTGGGTATTGATCCACGAAGGGTGCGGGCGGCGGCGAGGGAAGGGCCGCCGGAGCTGTCGAAGAGAGGGCGTGAGGGGGCGCGCGCCGGGAGTTGCTCGGGTCAGGGGTGGCGGGTTTCCGCGGAGCGCATGCGCAGACGCCCTCCGCCATCGACCGCTCCGAGTTTTCTCCTACGGTTGCTCTATATCGCTCGCCGATCTTCGTATACACACATATGTACATAGGTATATAGGCATATATACACATGTATATATAGGTATATAGGTATATAGGCATATATACACATGTATATCTATGTATATAGGTATATAGGCATATATACACATGTATATCCATGTATATAGGTACATATAAGTATATGGGTATATGTATATGTGTACGTGTGCACCCGCGCCGACGGTCCGGAGGCGTGTAACTCGTCGCCGACGCCGTCGTTCCACCGACTCTGCTGGTACGGTTCCGGCCCTTAAAAAAAGATATGATAAATAGTACATTACTCCACGAGGGCGAAAAAGTGTTTCGCACGAGGTATGTACGAAATTTTTCTTCACAAGGTGCGAAAATAGCGGTTTTACGCACGCGAAGCGGGCGGAAAAGTGGCCATTTCCGCACCGAGTGATAAAAAATATAAATAATTGTTTATGGCTTTGAGTCTCTCCGGCAGGACAGGGAGTTCTACCCGAGCGGGAGAGTCATATAAATGCGATTTCTTTTCTATGAGTACCTAAAAATTATAATTATTGTGGGAACTCATCCTGTGGCTGATTATTAAAGGATTAATTATTGAAATAATGTTTTGAGAAAACTTATTTTAATAAACCTTTCAGCTGTTTTAAAAAATCGATCTCTAACGGTATAAATTATTTCGAACGATTGTTCGTGATAAATATAATCTCGATGATTGTTTTTTAGGACTGTTGTTAATTGAATTTGTCGGTCGTGTCGGAGACGTCAGACTGCGCAATTAACTCGCGAAATCCGTTTATAATTGACGGATGATTTCTTCGATTGATCGGTTGTCCAATTACGGGCGTTATATCAAATTTTGTGTACCCGGGTTTGTGTCGAAATTGGTTGTCGTGACAACCAATTTCGATAACGGAGGTTGAGGGCAGTGAAATATCATGTTTTTAAACGTGTTTATTCTTACTGGCATGTCGAAGCTTAAACACTGTCCAACTGGGTAAAAGAAAAATATTTTTTTTTAATAATGAAGTCAATCAGTCAAAGTACAAAAATATGAAACACATAAAGCAATTTCCAAAATGCCCAAAGAAACAAAATTCAACGGCATATAAATGCAATTGCTTTTTCCATTTTTCCAGACCTACAAATTACAATCATTATGGAAATCCACCCTATCGTTCAATATTAAAGGATTAATCATTGCAATATTGTTTTTTGAAAAACGAATAAAGAAAACCTTACTGCGTTTTTTTTAAATCCATCTCTACAGGTTTAAATTGCGGATGATTATTATTATGAATTATTATGGATGATCATTACAATCATAACGGATGACTATTCGCGATAATAGTAATGATCATCCATAATAATCAATAATAATAATCATCCGCAATTTATGTGGTCATTTAAAAAAAAAAGCCGCAAGATTCTTCTTTTACACATTTTTTAAAAAACATTGCACCGATTAATCCCTTAATATTCAACGATAGGGTGAGTTTCCATGAGGATTGTAATTTGTACGTTTTTATAGAGAAAGAAATTGCATTTATAACGGATGATTATTCGTGACAGAAATAACCACGACGATTTTTTTTAGGACTCCGATTAATTAAACTTATCGATCGTGTCAGAGACACTCGAGGGTGCAATTAACGCGCGAAATCCGGTTGCAATTGACGGTTGATTTCTGGATTGATCGGTTATCCAATTACGTGCGTTGTATCAAACTTTGTGTACGCGAGTTTATGCGGTAGTTGGTCGTCGTGGCAACGGGGGAGTGTGTCTCTCGATAAAGCAGGGCGAGGGGGGGGAGGGGGAGAGGAAGTAGGTTAGGTGGGTTTAGTAGGGGGGTTGAAACGCGAGAGCCTCCCCTGGGGCGACGACCCACCATCGTTACATGCAACTCGATTAAACTTGACTCTTCGCTAATTCTGACGTGTATGCACTCCGCGGACGGGAGTTACCTCCGGGGCCTCGCATTATAACGTTTCACCTCGGCTCCCGCATTAAAACAACTCGGCTGCTCTATTTTTAAAAGCCACAGTCTGTGCGCACACAATGGCGAGCGATACAAAGAACTCGTACGATCAACCTTCGCTTCACGTTTATATACACTGTCCGTCGCGAATTCATTGTTGCACGAGAGAAATGAAAAGAAAACAATTCTAACTCTCGGTCATTTTTTTTTCTTTTGTTTTTTTTTTCGAGACGATTTTTCTATGGTCCATAAAAAATTTATATCGATAGCCTTTCATGCCTTTCGATAGCCTTTTATACCTTTCGATAGCCTTTTTTATCGGTATTTTATAACATAGGATGGCATTTTACTGTCACACGATTTTTCATTCATTTACACAATCTTATATCGATGGATTTTTATTATTATTCGGTGTTAAAAAAAATTGGAAATTTAATGTAACGGACAGCAAGATTTTATGAAATAACTTGTACATAGATTTATGTCGATACCTTTTTATTGTCGTACACTGTTAAAAAAATTTGATATTTAATGTACCGGACTGCAAGTTTTTTATTGAATAACTTGTACATTAAACTTAATGTACAATTGCGATGAAAAGCGAAAAACATTGGAATTAAAGTACATTTATAGTAAATTGTTAAAAGTAAAGTATTCCTCAAGTTTTTAATACACTGTACATTCATTTTGCATCACAATGGTACATGGAATTTAATGTAACAGTTTGTACATAAAAACTTCCAGTACAGTAAATGTCATACAAAAGTTTTTTTACAGTGTAGATAACTTTAATTATCAACGGTATAATTAAAGTTTTGCGTTTCACATTAATAAGTTTCGTGCACAATAATAATAATGAGGCGAACATCGAGTTTAGATTAAACGGATATTATCATTTATTTTTATTCTTTATTGAAGAATTTAAAAAAATAAAGAAATTGAGGAGTCAAGGAATGGATAAAGGATACGATGTTTATATTGTGGGTGGGAAGATAAATAAAAGTTTCCTCGACGATTCGCGGGAGCAGCAGTGAGTAGCGCTGCTGGCAATCACGTCCCACGCACAGTTACTGGCAAGTGAGTGAGTTCCTCGTGCCGGCGACGATCGTGAGTCAGCCTCGTCTCTCGTCTAACGTGACACACTGGAACACTCATGGGTATCAATCTACTCGCAAGCTCGCTGAATTGTAGAGCCGTGGCATCATTCGGTTATGCTCTCACGTTCCAATATTCGACTCGGGAGCCACCTTGAAGCGGTGCTGGATCAGATTAAAAAAAAAAAGCAATTTTCCAATTCACTTCCACCGTCTCAATTGAATCGAACTCTCGGAGCCTACTTCGTCTAAATATCATTCATATTCGTGAAAATATCATTTTCCACGTACAAAATTAAATTCTTTAATTTACGCACACAAACGCTCTTTTTTTTTTTCTTGAAATTTATAAATAATGCGAAATTTTTCTAAAATATGATTCTTATTCTAATATATAAATTCCTTTTATAAAATATAAATTCCTTTTCGAAAATATGAATTCCTTTTCTAAAATATAAATTCCTTTTCTAAAATATGAATTCATTTTCTAAAAAAGAAATTCCTTTTTAATTCCCGCACCCAAACAATCTTTTTTTTTTTTTATCAAATTTATAAATAGTAAGATAGATTTTTTTTGAAAAACAGCTCTTTTTCGAAACTTAGCCCGAGCCAACTGGAGCGATCGTGCTGACCGGGAAATGTGGCCGAGAAGTTCTGAAATTTTTAGCGCTCCAGCTGCCCGCACGGCAACCCGAATCAATCCCAATATACTTCGATGTCCCCGGCCGTAAAGTCTGCACTGCGCGGACCGCGACTAGTCATGGCGATCGCCTGCGGCTCGGGCAGTGAAGCGTGGCTGACCTATGCGTCGCTGCACTACTGCAATTTTATTGTCCCGGCTCTTCCATCTCCGTCCGTGCAACATGGACCTGACTGCCAGAAAAAAAAATCCCATCCTTCAATCCCCACAAAATATAAAATCGTCCCGATCGTTTCATTTTTATTTTTCTGGTTCTTTCCGCAGAGATCAGATTTTTTTTTTACCCGCGAGTCACGTCGCATTCCTCGACCGTAACTGATTAAATTTCCGTTTTCCACGACTCCGTATATTTTTTTTGCTGCTGCTGCAAAATAAGAAAATCTCATCCTCCAATTCCCTACAAAACATAAAATCGTCCTCACCGTTTAATGTTTATTTTTCTCCGATTTTTTTTTTTTTCAGAGATCACTTTTTTTTTTAATCCGGTCGACGCGTCGCGTTCCTCGACCGGAATTGATTGAATTTCTGTTTTCCACGAGTCAAAGGATTAATCAACTAGAGAAGCCCTCGGATTTCCTGCCGGCCAGCCAATTTCGGACGGAGTGCTCGAAGCTCCCATGTTCCATTAGGCTCGCTCTGCGTCGCTTCTGAGAGCGATGAAAGCTTTCCGTTATCGGTTTAGCCTTCTGGTCCGCGCCTTGCCCGAAGCTTCCGCTCTCCGCTGTCCTAAATAATCTCCGACGCGGACGGCGATTGAGCTGCATAATAACGGCTCGGTGTGCGCAGCTTCTGATTGACCTTATCCGTCCAGCGAAACGCACCTGGACGCTCGATGGAACGGCGATGGAGAGCGGGGAAGGAACAGCGAAACAATCGCTCGCGATTGCGTCGGATCGATTCGCGCCCGATTCGATTTACGGTCGAATTCGTCAGCTATTCGGAAACCCCGACCTACCGAAGCGCAGATGTGGAATTTTTTTTTTTTTTTTTAAGGTTGAATTTCGACTGAATTTTTGGAAAAAGAAACAAAATTCGTTGATGAAATTTTTTTATTTACGGTCGAATCGCTACGGTGTTCGGAAGCTCCGACTTCCCGAAGCGCAGGAGATGTGGCATTTTTTTTTTTTTTTTTTTGAAGATTGAAATTCGACTGCATTTTAGGAAAAAGAAATAAAAGTCGTTGATAAAATTTTTTTATTTACGGTCGGTTCGCTACGGTGTTCGGAAGCTCCGACTTCCCGAAATGGATCACGTGAGCATTTTTTTTTTTTAAGGTGCAAATTTGAATGAATTTTTGAAAAAGAGTCGAAGACATTTTTTTGGATTAATTGGAGTGCTTGGAAGCGCGAGAAAGTGGAACGCAAGTGGGCGAATGGAAATATCTAAAAACCTTGGCTCCTCTCTAGATTTCGTTAAAAACACGCTCGAGTGTGGCCAAGGCAACATTGTTCTTATTTTTAAATTGGAACTTCCTTCCGGGCGGGGAACACTTGGCTGCAGCGTGGAGACACGTTGGACCAATTTTCGTCCAACGTTTTTAAAATTAATTTGCAATTAACTTCGTTGGTCTAAAGCCAAAAGGGCGTAAACGCCCCTTTGGCGGTGTTTTAATCGATGTTTACATGCATCGTTAAGTTACCGATGCGTCATCGATACACGTGCTTTTTATTTTTTAATCGCCGAGTGAGGAAACATTACCTACGAATATTCATAAGCAACTAAACTCGGGGTCGAATTTTAAGGCATTGGTTTGAACTTAAGATCGAAGTTTGGCCCGAACTTCATTGCGTGCTTAAGTTCCGATTTAAGTTCGAAGTTAAGTTTGATCTTAAGTTCGTACTGAAGCGCAAACTTAAGATCAAACTTAAGTACTAAAGCAAGTTCAAACGAATGTCCTAAAATTCGACCCTTATTATAATTACTTTATAAGTAAAATTGATTGCTTCATTTTTTTTTTCTTAATTTTATTACGACCATGAATTTAAGTAAAATAGCAAAAATTTTACGTAAAAACCGATGCAATAGTTATCGACGACGATTTTCGTTACGAGGCTCGTGAGATAAAAAAAAATGCGAACTCTACGCCTTTACTAGATTATCATTTGTACAAAGGACGACCTCGGACGGCTCGTCCTATTCAGAACTTCGCACACAAATACTCCGATGATGCGTCTCTCGCCTTTCAATCTTCGGCGGAAGCTGCGTTTAGCGATCTTTATTACTCTCACACGGTACCGTAAAAAAAAAAAAAAAAAATGGGATCGTTGGTTGAAGGTTGCACTTGAAATCCGGAACAATCGTGGGAGTGTCGGAGGCCCAGATCGGCGGTCACAAAAATCGACCTCGATCGTCTTTCCGCAACGATCATCGACAAAATAGCTCGTCACACCCACCGATTTTTTTTTTTTTGTCGACGTTTCCATTATTCAAGTTCGATCAATCGCTCCGTCCCGCATCGATACAACAGGCGTCCGACCGAAAATCATCGCCTCGTCGTCATTGCCCATTTACTCCTCTCTCCGTATTTAATTTATGTTTATTTATTTTTATTATTTAATTTATTTTTTTGTACTTTTGTCTCGAACATATTTTTTTATTTTTGTTTCGCACGATTTTTTTTTACAGCATGGCCGGTCAGATTCATACCGGGTCGCCACATTACCGAACGTTCGCGACGACAACAAAACGGCAGATGGAATGTACAAGGTATAGAGGACCGATCGCCGTCAATCGTCAGCTCTGTCGGCCGATCGATCGTTTTTTTTTTCCTCTCATTCCGTACTCTCGATATCGGGAACGGAACACTGGGATTTACTGTGTCGCACAATCTCCGATATTCCGACTGCTTCCGCTTCAATCTATCTATCTCCGAATTTCTTTCTCGAGAAATTTCGCAACTATCCCTCTCTCTCTTCTGTCCTCTCGGGAGAGCTCGTCGCTTTGAGGGTCTTCGGTAATTCTTTGCTTTGCCCCCACGGAAATAAAATATATGCAAAAAAAAAAATACATTTCAAATTATATTAAATTCACCGTTTTTCGTACTTATTGAAATGATTGATTCTTGAAATTATTGATTGTTGAAATTGTTAATTCTTGAAATGATCGATTATTGAAATTATTGATTCTTGAAATGGTTGATTATTGAAATAGTTGATTATTAAAATGATCGATTATTGAAATAGTTGATTATTAAAATGATTGATTATTAAAATGATTGATTCTTGAAATAGTTGATTATTAAAATGATTGATTATTGAAATTATTGATTCTTGAAATGATTAATCGTTGAAATTATTGTTTTTTAAAATAATTGATTATTGAAATTATTGATGATCATCAATATTATCAATTATAATTTTTCGGTGTATATTTTCGATGCGAGCGACGTATATTCGTTTCCGTGTGGGTAATTTTCTCCGACGCTACGATAAATCTGTACGCTAAACTATCACGGATCTTCCTTTCTGGTTCTAAGCTCTTCTTTTTTCCTCCGATCGATCCTTCTTATAGTCCGTCTAATTCTGTTAAAGAAAAAAGTCGAAAAAAAAGAAACTACTCCTCAACGGAAACTATTTTCTATTTCCGTGTGTTTCTTTTTGTTTCGATTTCCTTTCCAACAGGAGCTTCTTCCATCTAACACAGCCTTGGATTAAAAAAACCGAGTTTCTAATTCGAGCGACATCGAGCGGGGCAGCAACCGTTCCGTTATACCTGCCCTTTCCCACGAACGCAACCCCCTGACCTATCACGCTCGATAAACCGACTAACAAGCTCCTCAATCCTTCCCTCCCCCCCCGGATACCCTCAACAGTGTATCGGAATATAATCTGGGCACATACACGACTCCCTCCTCTCCCTCGTTTTTCAATCAGCCTCGATGAAAGTCGATTTCATGTCGATTATGTTTATGATATTTCACCTCCCAACAATATATATATATATACTTATTTATTTATTTCTGTACATGCAATGTACTGCTTCATCGCTGAAACACCCTCTTGGTAATATTTCTCTCATTGTCTTGTTCGCCTATCGCAGACAATTTTTTCCAGTCCTCTATTGTTTGTTCTCTCTTCTCCTATTTGGTTTTTGGAAAAACGAACTAAAAATTTTTTCGCACACTCACGATTTTCCACGCGTTTCAAGAGACTGAATTATTTGTTTAATTTTTCATTGTCGCGAAAATAATTCATTTATCCACAACCCTTTTTCTACCCCTTCTGAAAACCCTCAACAGTTTATCGCAATATAATCTCACTCGACTTTTAATCAGACTCGATCAAAGTCGACTTGATGTCGATTAAAGTTATGTTCATTTCACCTCTCAAACTTAATTTGTACATATTTCTATATATATATAATATTTACTTGTGTACATACAATGTACTGCTTCATCGCCGAATGATCCTCTCGATAATGTTTTTCTCGTCGCGTTGTCGCTTCGTTAATCATAATTCTATCGTCTGTCCTTTCTTCTATTTGGTATTTGGAAAAAAAAAAACTATCGTTGAATCGATGGTGTAACAATTTTTCTCGCACACTCACGATTTCACACTCGTTTCCACCGCGATCGATGCACTTTGGACAATTTTTTGTTTAATAAAAAAATTGTATCCGAGGTTCTTGGTTGAGGGATTAATTAACACGACTGCGAAGGCTTTATTAATATTTACTAATGGAAAAGTGAACGAAGGGCGTGACCAGCACGGACTACTTGCTACAAACGTCAAACTCTCGACTTGGTTCCCTTTATTTTGCATTAAATATTTTTATTCGATTTTATAGACGCAGCTCGTCCTAGAGAGCGATCGATCTAGTGAACGAATTGTACGAGCTTTTGATGAGCGACCTAGCGGGCGTTTTTTTCTGCTAGTGTTTTCATTTTATTTCGTTAAATTTAATTATTTTTTATAATGCTGCAAGAAGCTTTTGGAAAAAAAATTTAAGAATCTTTTGGAAAAAAAATAATAAACTTTTGGAAAAAATAAAAAAAATTCAGATAGCCGGTAGAATATTTAGTAGAGTACAAGAGTGGGTAGTCGAACCAGTGAGACACGCGAACTAACTGAGCCAACGAAACGGAGACAAGAACGTACGCCCGACTCGTTTTAATTAAGGGGGTTAATAAGGAGTGACTTATTAATTCCAATCCGCTGCGACGTCGGGCGTAACATGGCCGGTCTCGAGTCTCGTTCTCGGTTTTGCAACGGCGTGGAGAAATTGGGCCCGCGTGTATTTGAAACACACCCGAGAGACGGGGAACAACTGAGTTGCATGAAAGTTACTCGAGAATTTTTTTCTCGCGAACGAAGAAAAAAATTCTCGAATTCTTGAAATTTTTGTTTGTTTGTTGATATTTTTAAATCTAAACTCTGTTCCTCTGATTTCGTGATACAGTCGCGGCGGAAGACCCCAACAAAGCGGAAGGGGGACAATTTGGATGACCTGAAGCAGGAGTTGGACATCGACTTTCACAAAATCACTCCTGAGGAGTTGTACCAGAGATTTCAGACGCACCCAGAAAACGTGAGTTAAAACATTTATTTACTTGAAAAAAAAATATATCTCCAATATTATAGAAAAACCAACGAATGAACCCTCGATCGAATAAACTAAAGAGATTTACTCGTACGAAAGACCATATTTTATTAACAATTTTCCCATTAAAAACTTTTATTGCATTTACGATTTTCCCAGAGTTGCGATTTAACCCTAGCAATCCAAATTGTTGAAAAAAAAAAATTATTTTTAGTGGTAGACATTGGCTATCACTAAAAAGAATGTCGCCCTTGTATCATTCGTCCGAGCTAATTTCTAACCGAGTAATTCTATTCAAAATTCGTCGATAAAAAAAAGATGCGCGACAATGTTTATACGTTGGCATGTTTCGTACAAAATAGAAATAAAAAGAAGACTTCATTTATCATCAAGAACATATATTCGTTTAATCCAGCGTCATTAAGATTGATCGAAACTGTGTCTGAATACGCATAGTGGATGTTTAAAACGAACCCTCGAGTGCTTGATTTAAAAAATACATAGTAGTGGTAATAGTAGATTGTTTAACACAAAGCTCGGCAGATTGTAAAGTTTCCCTCGGTCACAACTTTTTTTTACTCTTTCCGTTCCGTCACTCCGCTTCCCCGTTTCGTCCATTGTCAACCGTCCCTGATCACCCTTTCTTCGCAAAACCCCTTTTTTCGTGGACTCCGCACTTGTCCAACGGCTTATTCGGTAGAATAAGCCGACGTTTTGCGGTAACAAAACTCGGCAATTGTAAATGAATAAAGTAAATAAATGAGAAATAAAGCTTTCCTGTTACGACTTCCCATTCCGCAACTTTCGTCGTTTCTTTTCCTCGATTCTCTGCCACTCCAGCTCTTCAATGCCGGCCCGTATTCAGTTTTTCAAAATACATCGTAGCCGAGCTAGGCGAATACAATAAGTACTTGAAGTACGTATTAAATTCTAAAGTACTGGGTCAGCAACGAGTACTTATGGTCTAATTTTAAGACATCAGTTTGATCGCACTTGATCGAACTTAAGATCGTGTGGCCCCAACTTCATTGCGTGCTTAAAATATATCTCAAGTCTGAACCTCACTTCGAACTTGATTTCGTGCGTAACTTTGACCTTGAGTGCGAACTTAAGTCTGAGCTCAAATTCGATTATAGTTCGGGTTCAATCTTAAGTTCAAGTTAATAACTCAAGTTCGAACTTAAGATCAAATTGAAGCACGAAATCAAGTTCGTACTGAGGTTCGGACTTAAATTTGAAGTTGACTGAAGTACAATCTCAATGAAGTACAATCTCAAGAGCGATCTTCAGTTCAAACCAACGTCTTAAAATTCGGCCCTCAGACCTTCATCGCTTCAGTTCTGCCAGTACTCAACAATTCAAGTCTCAGTACTTCAAGTGCTTCGCACTTCAATACGTACTTCACGAACTTAATATTTCAATACGCACTTCAAGTACTTGGTACTTCAATCTGTACTTCAAGTACTTAGCGTATTTACTCAGCTCTGCATAGTAGTATTTAATAATTAAATTGAATTAGATTAAATGAAACTATTGACGATATGCAATTTGTTTTTGTCAACAGGGCCTTAGCCATGCGAAAGCAAAGGAGAACCTCGAGAGGGACGGACCGAACGCTCTCACGCCGCCGAGGCAGACGCCCGAGTGGGTCAAGTTCTGCAAGAACTTGTTCGGCGGTTTCGCCCTGCTGCTGTGGATAGGAGCGATTTTATGTTTCATCGCTTATTCGATCAACGCATCGATGAGCGAGGATCCCAACGACGACAATCTCTATCTCGGCATCGTTCTCGCTGCGGTCGTGATAGTCACGGGTATTTTCTCGTATTACCAGGAGAGCAAATCCAGCAAGATTATGGAATCGTTCAAGAACATGGTGCCGCAATTCGCAACGGTGCTGAGGGAGGGCGAAAAGATGACGCTGAGAGCGGAGGAGCTTGTGCTTGGCGACGTGGTCGAGGTGAAGTTCGGCGACAGGATACCGGCCGACATAAGGATCATCGAGTCGCGAGGCTTCAAGGTCGACAACAGCTCCCTTACCGGCGAGTCGGAGCCCCAGTCGAGATCGCCCGAGTTCACGAACGAGAATCCATTGGAAACCAAGAATCTTGCATTTTTCTCGACGAACGCTGTCGAGGGTACGGCTAAGGGTGTCGTGATATGCTGCGGCGATCAGACAGTGATGGGAAGGATCGCAGGTCTGGCGTCCGGACTCGACACCGGCGAGACGCCGATCGCCAAGGAGATTCATCACTTCATCCATCTGATTACCGGCGTCGCTGTCTTCCTCGGCGTGACATTCTTCATCATCGCCTTTATCCTCGGCTATCACTGGCTCGACGCCGTTATCTTCCTGATCGGTATCATCGTCGCCAACGTGCCGGAGGGTCTCCTCGCTACCGTCACTGTATGCTTGACCCTCACAGCCAAGAGAATGGCCTCGAAGAATTGTCTGGTTAAGAATCTCGAGGCCGTCGAGACCCTCGGTTCGACGTCGACCATTTGCTCGGACAAGACCGGCACGCTCACGCAGAACAGAATGACCGTGGCTCACATGTGGTTCGACAATCAGATCATCGAGGCCGACACCACCGAGGATCAGTCGGGTGTTCAGTACGACAGAACGAGCCCGGGATTCAAGGCGCTCGCTAAGATCGCCACTCTATGCAACCGCGCGGAATTCAAACCAGGCCAGGACAGCGAACCTATTCTCAAGAGGGAAGTCAACGGCGACGCGTCCGAGGCTGCTCTTCTCAAATGTATGGAACTCGCTCTCGGCGATGTCATGGGAATTCGCAAGAAGAACAAGAAGGTATGCGAGGTGCCGTTCAACTCGACGAACAAGTATCAGGTGTCCGTTCACGAATCCGACGATCCCAACGATCCTCGCCACTTGCTCGTAATGAAGGGAGCCCCCGAGAGAATCCTCGACAGATGCACGACCATCTTCATCGGCGGCAAGGAGAAGGTTCTCGACGAGGAGATGAAGGAGGCTTTCAACAACGCTTACCTCGAACTCGGTGGACTCGGCGAGCGTGTACGTTAAACAATGATCCTTTTTTTTCGTGGCTCTGAAGTTATCTCGACGAGAGTAAAATTCGTCGAGTTACATAGAATTTTACGAAGAATTTTAGGAGTAAACTGTACATCGAAAAAGATTTGCCAGAGATGAAATTTGACGTCATGCAGATATCCTCAGGGATTTTTTTTTTCTTATATTTCACTTTGTAATATTATTATTATAAAGCGAAAGTATTATACTCTGTTAAAAAAAATTGTCAATTTAATACACCGGACTGGAAGTTTTTATGCAAAAACTGGTAGATTCAATTTAATGTACAATTGTCATGGAAAATTAATGGACTTTTAGAGTCAAATTAAAGTAAAGTAATTCAAAACCTTTTAGCATACTGTACTTTGATTTTTCATCAGAAATGTACCTGAAATTTGATATACCAGTGTATGCATGAAAACTTTCTGTATCAGTAAATTAAATTTCATACGATTTTTTTTACAGTTATCCGTAAAGAAGAAGAAAAAAAAACATGCCGCTATATGACTCGTACTATTGCGCTGGTTATCCGTTTCAGGTATTGGGATTCTGCGACTTTATTCTGCCAACCGACAAGTTCCCGATGGGCTTCAAGTTCAACAGCGACGACCCGAACTTCCCCTGCGAGAATCTCCGTTTTGTTGGACTCATGTCTATGATTGACCCGCCGAGGGCTGCAGTGCCCGACGCGGTCGCCAAGTGTCGTTCAGCTGGTATCAAGGTCATCATGGTCACCGGCGATCATCCAATCACTGCCAAAGCCATTGCCAAATCCGTCGGCATAATTTCTGAAGGTAAATCGACAAACAAATTTACGAGCTTCGTTATCGAAGAAATTAAAAAAAAAAAAAAAAAAAAATGAGTAACTAATTCACTGTGAAACGTTCGATTGGAACAGGTAACGAAACCGTCGAGGATATTGCCCAGCGACTGAACATTCCCGTCTCGGAGGTGAACCCCCGTGAGGCAAAGGCCGCCGTCGTTCACGGTGGCGAACTCAGGGACCTCGGCTCCGACCAACTCGACGAGATTCTCAGGTATCACACCGAAATTGTGTTCGCTCGTACATCGCCACAGCAGAAACTCATCATCGTCGAAGGTTGCCAACGCATGGGTGCCATTGTCGCCGTAACCGGTAAGGAGGAACAAAATTTACCTTGTTTCCCCCGTTGCTTATCGTGCCTCGTTATTGTATCGCGATTGGCACTGTGCCGGGCACAGCTCGAGATGTGAGCGGTAATTTTAGCTTATTTTTAAAAATAATTATCGTAAAAATCGCTACGCGATCCGTTTTGAAAATTATCGCATTGGTAAAAAAAACCATATCGTCTCGTAGTGATTTAAAATCCCACCGACACATGGAGAATTTTCGAAAAATGTTACGCCCATCTTACCAAAAAAATGTTGTTACCGATACTTTCACAACTATATGAGTGACGTTTACTATTTGTCAATCGGTAATGTCACACTTAAATATGTAGATTTTATACTTTTTGACGGTGAATTTACCAACACATTTTGTGACGGGTTATTTCACATCTGGATAGATAATTTTTACCACTTTTTACAGTAAATTTACGGGGATCTTTTGTGACCATACTTTCACAATGCAAAATGTTGAGAAACAACAATTACGTCGTAATACAGTAAAAATACGGTGTCTTTACGGTCATTTGACGAAATATTAAAATACCGGTATTTCCCCATCTCGAAGTATAGTAGATATTTTTTTTTACGACTAAATTACTAAATTTCCTAAATCCGTTTACTAAATTTCCGAAAAACGTTTACTAAATTTCCTAAATAAATTTACAAAATAAATTGACGTTTCGATTGGTGACTGCAGGTGACGGTGTGAACGATTCGCCAGCCTTGAAGAAAGCGGATATCGGTGTAGCCATGGGTATAGCCGGTTCCGACGTATCCAAGCAAGCCGCCGACATGATTCTGCTCGACGACAACTTCGCCTCGATCGTAACCGGCGTCGAGGAGGGTAGGCTCATCTTCGACAATTTGAAGAAGTCCATCGCCTACACCCTCACCTCGAACATCCCCGAGATCTCTCCCTTCTTGGCGTTCATCCTCTGCGACATACCTCTGCCACTGGGAACCGTCACCATTCTCTGCATCGATCTGGGAACCGACATGGTGAGTCTCGCCGAGAAACGCCCCGACACAAATTGCCCCTCCCCGCACCCTCGTCGGTCGTCTCGATCTTTCCGAAATTTTGTCGCAGGCGGACCGTTCGCAAGTCAAAAAAAATTTCGGAAAGTTCGACCCGAGCCGACCGAAGGTTTAACGAAATTTTTTTTTTACAGACCATTTTTCAGAGAAACATTTTTTGTGCGAATTTACGTGTACGGTTTTTTTTTGTTTAATGGCTAAACTCCTAATCTTTATAAAAAAATGTATACAGGAAACACTCAATCACGACTCTTCGATTTGCGTGTCTATGTTTGGTGCAAATTAAATAGCGAAATGATGATTGCCAGATACCTGCGATATCGCTGGCGTACGAGGAGGCGGAGTCGGACATAATGAAGAGACGTCCACGAGATCCATGGCACGACAACCTCGTCAACGAAAGGTTCAACCTGCTATAAACTAGCTCGGAGATAAATTAGAGACACGCCCGAGTACGACGTAACGTGACGCGCTTTTTTCCCCGCTGCCGTCGACCCGATCGTATTTTTTCACTCGCCAGGAAAACTTTGATACTTTTTTTATTTCACGTAAGCAACGCAGAGGCTCCCGTATTCGATGACTACAGCTATCGGCGTAGACAGAGAGACCCGGTAGAGCGCAGTAGCCTTTTCTTCGACCAATACAATTTTCATTTTTATTTTATTTTTTCTATTTCTTCATTGTCAAATATATTTCCAGGTAAATTTTCCAGGCGAAGAGGACGCGATCGGAGACGAGCGTGAGCAGCGTTGATTTTATTCTGTTTTCTTAAGGATCGTCTGGCTGAAAACCTCGTGGTCGGGGAGGGCGCAGCCGCGCCCCTTTTTTTTCAGCGATCTTTCTTATCGACGATTTTACGCTCCCGGAATCCTGGAAAAACTCGCAGATTATCTCGTGAATTTCACGATTGGTCGGATTTTGTCAAACGTGCGAAACACTTGGCAACGTCAGAAATCCAACGTTCCCGAAAAAAAAAAAACACAATTCCCGTTGCCAAAAAAGTTCCCACACCATTCACAACCGTGTCAGACCCTCATCACAACCCGTCATCAATATCGAAAGCATCGATTTGTTTGATCTTTATTTATTTTCGTTTGCCACTGTCCCCCGTGCTTCATCCATTCGTGTCCTTCGACGGAGAGCTGATTATCGATGCTGCGCTCAAAACATCATAAAATCTCGATAATTATTTATTTGTTTGTTTATTGGAATTAATACGGGCAAAGCGCAATTACAGGAGCGACAGGTCAGCCTGCCCAAAATACAGAGTAGATGAAAAGTCGCCATAGATTGATCGTTGAAAAGTAACAGTAAAAGAGATACGTGCTATAGACAAATAAAAAAAAACCAGGAAAAAACAGGATCGACAAAATTTTTGTTCGGGAAGGAAAAGTCCAAGAATTATGAAAGTTTGTACTTTTTACAACTTATTGTTCACAAAGGTCCACAATTTTTTATTTGGTAATTTTCCGAACGCACCATATGACTATGGTTTTACAAACAAAAGTACAAAGTAAAATAAAAGGACAGGTTTTTCTATTGAAAACTGAACAAACGAGTTTGTCACATGTTTAACAATAGTAACAACTTACGATACTAGTGCGATAAAACTAAAAAAAACGTTTTTCGCACGAGTATCGTAGCAAGTTTTACTTCACTAGGTGTGAAAATGGAGGTTTTGCGCACGCGTTCGTAAAACTGCGATTTTCGCACCGAGTGCAATAAAATTATTTTTACGAAACTTAGTATTCCGATTTTACGAAATTATATTTTACTGTCTAAAGCGGGACGATGAGCCACAAAAAAATGTAAGGTAGTCACATATGAAATGCATAATTCGCACGGAAAAAGCGAACTTTGAAGATCTCAGTATTACGGGTCGGCCTTGCAATCCCGGACCGGACCAACGACGATAGCTTTCGAGACTCGAAGTTTACGTTAACAATATTGCATAAAAAAAAATAAGATCAGGATTTTCCTGCAACTCTCTGGCGAAGGAAGCTCTAAATAACTCAAGACGGAAACGTAGATCGTGATCTAAGAGGTGTTACATATATATGAAATTTTGAAGGTTCGTCGCTCATGCGATATCAGCTCTCACGTCGCGGAGAAAACACTCGGCCGGTGAAAACACCATTGGTTTTTTTTTTTCTTAATTTTCTAGTTTTTATTTTTATTTTTATAATTATTATTATAGATTTCTCATTGAGCTTATTGATAATGTCACGTCAGGTACCCGCCATCTCGCTAGCCTACGAGGAGGCAGAAAGTGATATTATGAAGCGCCAACCACGAAACCCCTTCACTGACAAGCTAGTTAACGAAAGGTAAACACATCACAACATACGGAAATCTACCCCGCGTTGTACGGTCGAGGCTCTAGTCTGGTCGTAAAAACGTTGCCGAACCGAGCGTGGCCTCTTCTCGAAATCCTTTTTTTTTCATTACACACGAGTCCTAAAAAAAACAGTTCACTTTATTTCCTCTCGAAGAATCGACTCGATCGAGCTCAGTCACGTGCACAATTACTATTTTTTAAATCGTATTTTTATATCTAATCACATATTTCGCAATTTCTTTTTTTTTTTACTTAAATGGTTTCTTTGTTTTTTTTTTTTTTTGTGTGAAAATCTTAAGTCTAATACGTTATGTTATTTGCAACGATTTCGAGGACACGCTCATCGGCGCGTCGGCCAACGATTAAATCAGCAGACCTTGCCATAGTACAAAATTCTTGTTTAATTCTATTGGTTATACTCGAGTAGTTAGATTACGACTCTCTATCTCTCGTATTATACTGTACTAGTATACTATTGATTCTGGCTTAATTCTGGTGCGCGGGAATACTTTTTATGAAACACAAACACACACACGAACACACGCCTCGCGAGGGCTTATTCTTCGTTGCAGTCGATCACGCCCGTCGCAGGTGGAAGCTATTGGTCACGGCTTTCTTTTCTATTTGCCATTGATTTCGGGCGCGCATTGCTTCGCACATCGCGCTTCCAGCCCACAACGAATTTCTTGCCGAATTAATCGATAACAAATTTGGGGCAAAAAATAAAAAAATAAGGCTCGAAATATAAATATTTTTATAAAAATTAAAATAAATGAAATTACAAAAGCGCGAAGCAATGCGAGGACGCCCGGGCGTATGGTTGCAGGGAATACACAGAGACACACACGTTGATGCCGATTTTTGCCAATTTGTCTTCTTTTATATATTAAAATAACTTGATAATGGATTTATCGATAATCTATCTCTATCTCTCTTTCTCACTTGAACACTTACTTTTTCGGCTGGATGCCGTTCCGATACGTCGCCAAAGCCTCTCCTCGATCGCACTACAAAAAAAAATGCTCGATAAAAAAAAAAAATTTTAATAAAAAAAATAGTAATTAAAAAAAAAATCTCGTATCCCGAATCGGCGATTTCTCGGATAAACCGTTAATACTCGCGTGCGTGTAATTGACGGGAGAAAAAAATGCGTGTTATCGAGGAGACGCAATGGCCGACTTGGCAATTAACGAAGGGTCATTACTTCTTCACCAATTTAAACCGTTTGCTTAACGACAAGGTAAGCCAAACTACTCTTCATTATTATTTACGTTATTCGAGCTCAGCTTTCATGAAGTTATGCCACCTATATATCATCGTATATTACAATAATTATCGTCATAAATCTTGTTTCCTTTTTATCATTATTATTATTATTATTTTCTTCTTTTAATTATTTCCCGAACATTCATCGCTCTCGAGAAAGTCGACGCTAGCGTTCGATACACGAGTTTGAAAGTCGTGTTTACAGCATGTGTTCATTGATTACCGAAAGAAAAAAAAAAAAAACATGTGACGCATCTTTATTATTATCGTACTACATATTATCCTGTCAATTGATTTATTATTTATCGCATCGCTCCTCGCTCTATCTCTGTCTCTCTCTCTGAAATTATCTCACTCGATTCTATCTCTATTATTCGTCTTATCTTCATCTTCTTTCCCTCAATATCCTGCCTGTGTATCACGCCACCAGCCAATTTTTTCACGTCGCTGTGCCTCGCTCTGAGATGCCGAAATAATTTTTAAAAACTTATAACGATGACTGAAAATTTCACCGTTTGTCGTGTATATATTTGTGATGAATATGTACTGCATACTTCCTCGCGTTATTCCACAGTACCCACGTAAGAACATTTGTCGTGGGCGAGTTAACGATAATTGTTGCGAAATTGTTGGTTTCATAAGCCTGCTGTTTAGTTGAAACTATTAGGAATATCGTCATTATATATATATATATAATTTTTTTTTTATATATTTTTTTAATTCATCGTCGAATACTTAATTCTGGATATTTGACTGTAGAAGGTAGAAAAGGTAGAAATTACGTGACTATCAACAATTTTGCAAAAAAAAAAAAATAGTCGAAACGTGAACAGTCGTTTGATCGAAAAATCTCAAAATTCGGAAGAAAAAGAAAAAAATCAAAACGGAATTTTATCACTTGCGTTCCCACCGTCATTCTCGTTGTTAGATAATTTAGAGCTAGGTAAACTGAGAAATTAGCCCATACATGTCTAATAATGTATATACCTAAATATTGTTTTAGATATTGTTACTCAGCGACAGAAAAGCGAGAGAAAAAAAGATTTACATATTTTGCTTACTCGTGTTGAATCACAAGTGCAACCAACTACTACAGCTACAACTCCAACAACAGCCAAAATACTTTATTGATTATACTTATTGAATACTGTTACAGTTACTATTTTAATCACTGTCGCAGCTGCCGCCTTACAATCTTTGCCGTCACTATTTTTACTATTTAACCTACCGATTTACTTTTATACATACTTATTCTCGTCACCGCAAGGCACCTTTCTTTACTTTTAGGCCAATTATCGATTCTTTCTCTTGCAGTTTTATGATCTTTTTTTTAATTACTCTATAACCACAATTCGGAGGAGAAAAAAAGAGTGAAAAAAAAAATAGTGATTCGTGCATTGATCATCGAATGAAAAAAAAAAAAAAAAAAAAATACATCAATTTCTTCACATTTGGTATTGATTCTCTGTAATGCGCCGCCTTTGCTGCTGCCTTCTACCACTACTGCGACCGCAACTCTCTTGAAGGGCACTGTCATTGGCACGTGATATGAGAAAGTCACTGTAGCGGATAAGGAAAGGACGCGAGGGCCTCGGCTAGACGATAAGACACATTATAACGTGAAAAAAGAAACATATAAAAAAAACAACAACAATTTGGATTTATGGTGGCGAGTCGAACGCGATTGCGAGATGATAAAGCTGCGACGTGTTTATTTACTTACGATATTTCGCACTGCGAAAAATTCTCAAGCATTGCTACTTATACTATACCGGATAAACACCGACCACGCACCAAATTTTTTTTTTTTTAACTTTACTTTTTTTCATTCATTTCAATTTGAAAGAGCTTTGAAACTCGGCTTTGTCAACTACTTTTTAATCGGCTGCCACAAAAAATATATCTATATAAACGAGTGCTTTCTGGATTTATCACAACCATATTCTACGCTGGTGTTGGAGCATATTTCGTATCTCTCCTATGGTGCGCAGTCCGTGTTCAGCTTGTCTCGGAGTTTACACCGAAATTGCCGCAGAATTGCTAATCTTCTTTATTACCCACGGGCCAGTGCTGGATTAATCGTCGCTGCGATCTGCGAGAATTGAAAATTGAAAAATTGAAAGATCGAAAAATTGAGAAATTAAATGATCGAAAATTGGAAAATTTGAACATTAGAACATTGAAAAATTGCACAATCGGAAAATTGAAAAAATGAAAAATTAAAAAATTTCGCAAAATATTATACAGACTGTACGGACGTCGATAATAATTTTTGGTAATCGATAAATCAATTTTTTTGATCCGGCACTGGTGCAAGCTTAAGATCTCGCAGCGAGCAGAGCGATCGAGCGATTCACGACACTCGCTAAACCGCTCGTTTAATATTTTATCATCGAACCAATTTTCAAAATTTTCCGAACACATTTATAAAAACAAAAAAAAAAGTGAAAATAATATCCGGTAATTTTTCGCGAGTATTCGATTGAACTTCGGGAGAAAAGTGAGATAAATTTAATTGAAAAATTGCGGTTCAGCAAGAACGGAGCTTCTTGATTTTGTGAAGACGATTGAGAATTGAAAAAAAAAAGAAAGAAGAGATCGACTGTCGCTGCCGATCTTTCTCTTACTCCCCCCGCCCGCCCACAGCCCACACCTATGCAAATGTTTATACTTTTACTACTGTTATAATCTATCTCTCTATTCGCTCGCACCACCGTATACTCGGTCGTTTCTCGTCACACTTTCTAAATTATGGGTGGATGGCAGGTGCCGGCCATCTCGCTAGCCTACGAGGCACCGGAGTCGGACATTATGAAACGGCAGCCCCGCGATCCTTACAGAGACAATCTAGTCAACCGAAGGTGGGTCTCCTAACTAACCCACCGAACATACAACGAAATTCTTGCACCCCCAACCAGCCCACCCTGCCATTATCGTCACTGACAACGATAAATCATGTGATTACACTCAGTACATATCCACTGATGCTTGTACACATTCGCGGCCAAACGACTGAAAGAATATTTTTATTAACCATTTTTTAATATTAAAAAAAAATGTATTAAGTGTTTTCTAATTTTTTGATTCTTAAATCCTTCCGTCGAGAAACTCAATTTTTTATTCGATACATTTGTGCAGAATCATTGACGAGGATTTATATTGGTTGATGGATGACAATTTCTTTAATTTTTTATTCTTAGATCGTTCCGTCAACAAAGTCAATTTTTTATTTGATACATTCGTGCAGAATAATTAACCGAGCATTGATCTGCGTTAATACAAGATAATTTTTTAATTTGTTAATTCGCGGCTATTAAAGTCGTCGAACGATAAACTGTCGATTTGTCATATTTGCTTGTAGACTTTATTCGGGGTCAACAAGCATAATTCTGATAGCCTTTTTATCGCTTTAACGGTGTTTTCTTTTTTTGAACGTCAAACAAATCACTGATTACGAACTTTGCTCTCGCGGATGAAAAAAAATTTGTCTTATTTGTCCCCAGACATTTTAAAAATAATTTAATTATCGCGCATTCTAATAATAATTTTTTTCAATATTTCAATATGATCTAGAGATCGATAATTCTTGATTTTCCTAGTATTTCAATCGTTCGGCACGCACACACCTAATTTCAAATTGTCCCCATTAATTCGGTCTGTTTGGCCTCTAGAGCACGCACGGCACGACTCATACGTAATATGTATGTGCATTGCGTCGACCCGCGTTGACCGTCGCATCTCTACTATCAATATCAATATTTGTCGAAAGGGTAAAAAAAAAAAAAATTGACCTCGGAGCAGTCAACGCGCGACGCACGTGCACATAGAAACAAAAAATTTCACGCACATACGAAATACACACACTTAAAGTAATAGATTGAAGAAAAAAAAAATACATTATACGAATCACAACATATAAAAAAAAATCATCAGTCACCTTAAAATCAAGACACTCTCATTACTTTGGATTTAGTCAATGGTAGCACAGAGGAACGCCGCTGCAGTAGGGTTGCGATGTTGAGAATGCCGAGAATGCTTTAGTCTCTCACTTATTAGAATCTACTATATTAGCACTTAAGAGAAAAAAAAAGAAAAAAAACTAGAAACGTTGCATCGACGCTTTGGAATATGAGAGAGAATAAATGACACATAGTTTTCTTAGTCTGGATGAAAAAGTGTTTAGATGAGATTCTTCACGCCACATACCGGTCACAGCGTTCGCAAAAAAAAAAGGAAAAAAAAAGTGACTCGCCGAGCGGCATAACGAGTCCAAAGAAGCATGACTACACAGCCTATGCAAGTGTTTTTAACTATTAAAAAAAAAATAAAAAAAAAAGAATAATAATTTTCTCGATTGCTGCGCTGCGTACACCTTTAAAAAACTTCCGCTATTCTCACACCTTCTCGCTATTCTTTCTAACTATCTCGTATCTTTCCGCTAAACGGCTCGCCTCCGTTTCTGCACATCCGCCAATAAAAAATACGATGCTCGAGAGATTTTTGTTGAATCGAGCTTTGCACATTAATTTTAAAAAAATTGTATTGTACAGTTTAGATTTCGTTTCAGAAAACAAATCATACAGTTTTTTTATATATATTTTCAAATATATTTTTTTGTGACTTTTTTTTTATAGTAAAGTCGGAAAACAAAAAACACATATAGTCGGTTAACGCGATAAACAACCGACCTTAAATACTTTCGGTGCGTTCAAAAAAGTTGAATTATGAAATTGCATCGCCTCCAAAATCCATTTGTGCAGAAACGGATGTTTGGCTTCCGAGGCAATCCTTAAAAAAAAAAGCTTCTGACACTTTCAATCTTTCCTCGCCGTACCATCTTCTCATCTGAGCAAGCAATTTTGCAAAATTGTTCTACCAGCCAGAAGTCCCCGAGCTCTTTCGTTCGTCAACCTCAAAATATCTTGAGCCTGCAACAGAGTTCGAGAAAAAAAAACACGAAAACAAACGAAAAATCATATTCCATTTCGACCGAACGCACGAAACGGTTGCACCTTGAACTTCCGTGTTGAACTTCCGCATCGCTGTCTGTTCGCGACGAGTCTCAGGGCGCCTCAGATATTTGCGATTGTATATTGAAAAAAAAAAAAAAATTATTTAAAAAATTCATGATGAAAAATAAAAAAGTGCGCCTTGAGACTCGATCGCAATGTGTGTCGTCGGTGTGGCATGAATTGAAGAAAAAAAAAAAAAAGCGCGCGCTAGCCATCGCCGTTCGGTTCGGTAAGTAACCGCATTTTGATCTAACCCGTTTGTCCTTCGCTTTCGAACTAACGACAGAAAAAAAAATACGATAGGCTATCCATAGTTGCTAATTAAAGAGTACACACCTTTGGCGATGTCTAACCAGACTGAGAACGAAAAAAAAACGCGATTAAAAAGAACGCCTTAGTAGTTTGCCGCACTGACGATCAACCTGACCTGATTTTTGTATTCGAATATTTCACATTTAAAAAAATGTAATAAGAACGATAAAAAAAAGCGGAGACTTTTTTGAATTTTAATTTATTAATTTTTTGTACAACATTGTATTATACAATATTTAATAAAAGACAAAATTAAGGCAGGTCTATCGACGGTGTTTGCCGATTATAGATTAGAAACGCTAGGATTCGACGAATTTCAGAATCAAACTAACGCTGTATTTTTTCTTCTTCATCATCTCTCCAGGCTTATCTCGATGGCGTACGGACAGATCGGCATGATTCAGGCGGCGGCGGGTTTCTTCGTCTACTTCGTGATCATGGCTGAGAACGGTTTTCTCCCCTTGTATCTTTTCGGTATCCGAAAGCAATGGGATTCAAAGGCCATCAACGATCTCACCGACAGCTACGGCCAGGAATGGGTAAGAGATCGAAGTCTAAAAAAAAGAAAAAAAAATGATCGATCAGTAAAATTTTCGAATTTTCGAGATTGAATATTCGTTTAAAAAATTTTTAATTTCATTTATTTTTTGCGAACAGACATACAGGGACCGCAAATCGCTGGAATTCACCTGCCACACCGCGTTCTTCGTGTCGATCGTAATTGTCCAGTGGGCCGATTTGATCGTGTGCAAAACACGTCGTAATTCAATCGTTCATCAAGGAATGAGAAATTGGGCTCTCAACTTCGGTATAATATTTGAAACCGCCCTCGCCGCTTTCCTAAGTTACACGCCCGGCATGGACAAGGGTCTTCGTATGTACCCGCTCAAGTGAGTATTCCGAAAGAGCTACGTGCTCCAATAAAATATTATTCCAATTTCCTTATAATTTTATGTCCACAAGAAAAAAAAAATATATTTATCGAATCTGCACATGAAATCTTGAAACGCGAGATAGTATTTTTTGTTTCGTATTTTAAACCGTAAAACTCGGTTTTTCTTTTGTCACCGATCTTTTGTTACGACCGTGAAGATATTTGCATGAAATCGAATTTCATTTTTGACAAATCCATCAATGCTCGGTTTTGGGAAGAAAAAGTAGAATTTTATTCTCTGAGTGAACTTCCCTTAAGTGAAGTTTGTGGGATACAAAACACTCCGTTATAGGACCTTTTCTATCCTTCTGGATAGAAAAGGTCGAAACAGCGCTCGAATCAATTTAGGAGAAAAAAAAAAATTTAAGTCAAAAGCGTGTTTCCCCCCGATTTTTCTTTTCTTGATATTTTGGCCATTCTTTTTTCTTCTCCAATTTGTTTTCCTGCAATATTCAGCATATTTGCAGTGAGAAAGGTCCTTTGTACCTTTCACCTAAGTGCAACCCCTTCAACGCTGCACAGAAAAGTCGCTGTGACACATACGCCTATATGCTTGAAAGCTTTGCTCCTAAACACAAAAATTCCGCAGGACCTTTTCTACTCAGAATGATCGAATCAACCTAGGAAAAAAAATTGGAGCTCAAAGTCGTGTTTCCTCCGATTAATTTTTTTTCAATATTTTTTCAAAATCTTTTCTCTTCTAAATTTCATCAACTTGATGAAATTTAGTCCGACGGAGACATCTTCCGGGTCGACGTACTTTTCGTCCAGTCAATACTCGAAAAATCGCCTCTCAATTTTTTCTTCTGCATCTAATCTGTTCAAAATATTTCTTATTTTTCATAAATTTTTATTTATATATTTCTGCATTCCTCGTTTACAGATTCGTCTGGTGGTTACCCGCAATTCCCTTCATGATCGCAATTTTCGTCTACGACGAGATCCGACGATTCTACCTCCGCCGAAACCCCGGTGGCTGGCTCGAGCAAGAAACTTACTACTAAACACGACACGTACAGATCAAACAAACAAAAACAACAACAACAAAACAACAAAAAATATATATAAAAAAAAATAAAAAAAAATAATAATACCAGCAACAGCAACCAACAACAGAGACAACAAGAACAAGAACAACAAGCGAGAGATATGCTGCATACCCACGCGGTAACACACAGATGGAAGTAACGATTCCACTCACATACACACATTTTACACGGGGCGTGCTACTGGATCTATCCGTACTGTCGCGATGAAGGCTGTATTAGAAGAAGAATTAAAACGCCGTTAGAGGAGTCGCAAAAGCATGGCTTTAGGTTTACTGCATCGATCGCAACGACGACTAACCACGACGAGGATTACCGGACGGGCGGAATGAGCGTACAAAAAAAACCGGACGGAAGAAGATGGAACGAGAAATCGACGGAAGTAAAAAAAAAAGAGGTCGTCGACGAGCATCATCACAACCATCATCACCAGGATTGCGCGTGTAACCATCGGGGTCTTCGGCGTCGCTCCGAAGCCGGTGCGCCCGGATCGCTACACCGTCGTCCACTGTGAGAAATAATATTTAAAAAAACATCAATTAAAAAAAAAATGATATCTAGAGATAGATCATGTCTTTCCGGCGTCGCATCGAGCGATCAAAAATGCTCTCGAAGGCGCCCCTGGAGTACCACGGACGGAACGCCCTATATTCATTAACAATACTCTATAATTCCTCTCCCGGCACACGCTCCGAAAAAAAAGAGCATTAAAAAAAACATCGACTGATTCAACAACCAACCGAACAAAGTTGCAAGATGCTTCGGTCGCGAGTCCGGCGAAATCGCCGAGCCGAAGTCGAGTCCTGTTAAGAGGCGGACACGAAGTGGGGAAAGAGTCACTGCCCTTTAATCGACGGTCGAACGTTTATCGTGTTTTACGAGTGAGACGGATTTATCAGGAGGAAGAGAGAGGAGGTAGAGGCTTTGAATTTTGGTCGGAGATCGCGGGGAAGGCTGGAGAAAGTGCGACGAGTGCTGTTCGACGAGCCGGGTAGGATCGATGCGGAGAAGTCGGGCGGAAGACGGGCCTAATGGTAATAGATGGTTAATGAAAATAAAAAAAAAAAGATATATATATAAAGAAAAATGACGAAAAAACGAGAACAAACAATTGCCGGGATATACGGGATGGCGATATCGCGAGGTGAGAGACTGGTGGAACGATCGTGGGCGGACGAGCGTGGATCGGTATTTTAAATAAATATGCCCTCGGTTCTTTTTTTGTTTACTTTCGTAACGCGCGAGCCTAGGCGGCATGTTATCTGGCATATAGTTCTAGGCGAATAGATTTCACGATTATTATATCGAGTTGCGTTACGAAAAAGAGATAAAAAAATTATTTAAAAAATAACAACAAAAAAATCCGTAAATACCGAAAAGAATATTTAAAAAATACAGTTTTACGAAGGCGATGAAACGGGAGCGCGCGCGGGCGACGGCTGCGGAAGGGAGAGCTAGTAGCGAATAATCCTAGACGTCTTGTGATACCGGGAAAGCTCCGTAGAGATCTGTTATTTAGCGATTCACGAGGACGAGGATAAATGAATTAAAAAAAAAAAATTACTAACCACTTACGCTAGATTGGCACGCCCTAGTTTAAAGGAAAGATCGAGGATAACAAGCAAATCTAGATAATGGTTAATCGCTAGTGCAAAGAAAAAAAAGAGGGCAACGCGAGACGTCTCGTGACACCAAGAATCTTCGGTCGATCGACGAATTAATCGAAGCGAGCGTGAAGAAAAAAAAAAAAAAAAACGCGTAGCGCGAATGAGATCGAGCGAGCGAATTCGGGAAGATCAGTACGCTAGATTGGCACGCCCTGGTTCGGACGAGGGAGTCACAATAAAGACAACTAGTAAAGGGAGAAAAAAAAATGCGCGTATTCATTATTATTAAAGAAAAAAAATATATCATTCGTTTTTCGAAGTCTTAGCCGATTAGCTACGATCGGGATCGCATCGCGTATATTCTGTAGTCGAGTATTCGATCAGATTGTTGATAGGACGTGAGGCTGGCGAGTTTAAAGAGTCGTTGAAGCGAATTCGTGAGAACAAATGGATATAACGATTATTTGAAAATAAAAAGGAAATAAAGGAACGAGTAAACGCAGTTAGAGAAAAGAATCGCGAGAGAATAAAAACAAATAATAAAAAACAAAAAACGAAAAAAAAAAACTGTTGAGATTCGTGTGTTACGTGGGTGGGTGCGAGATGTAAAGCCGATGAATAGTATAAATATTAGCGATTAAATCATTAACAGCTAACGAGGTTTTAAATTAAGAACACGTTATTTAATTATGCAAGTTGGCGGGATTCGGAGGGGGGTGGGGGGTGAGAGTAAATAATCGCGAGAATGGGAACGAGGACACGGAACAAAATAATGAGGATGTTATCGATCAAACCGACGATTACGCTCCGAGAGTTTGCCGGCTCTGTCGATGTTTGCAGAAACTGGCAGGATAAGAAATTACAAAAAAAAAAAAGGGGTTGACGATGAATTACGAATTACGACGACGATTGTGCTGCGTATGAAGAGAACGACGACGAGTGAGTGGCGGGGTGGTACGGTAGAGTAGAGAAAAAGAGGATAACGAAAAAAAAAAAAATGAAAAACCGAGAAGAAGAATGTAGCCGTAGGTGATGAAAACGAGCTAGATGGCGAACGATGAAAAACAACAGAAAAAAAAAACAACCAAAAAAGCAAAAAAAAAAAGTAATTAAAAAAAACAACCAGTAAAGTAGTCGAAAACTAAAATAAAGGTAAACAAAAAAAACATTCATTCTCTTAGTTTTTGTTTTTTGTTTTTTTTTTTTTTTTTTTTTTTCATAGATTTAAAGAAACGCCACAGCGGGACAAGCTCGCTTTAAATCATTGCCCCGGAACGTCGAACGCCCTGTTCTCAGCCCAACGGTATCCGCAAAAAAAAAAAAAATCGTCTAGCGCGCTCCTTGCAAAAAAAATGACAAAAAAAAAGTGACTTAAAGGCCTGCCACACGCGACTCTCGGTAGCCGGGTAGATGGGCGGGTTTTGATCCTAGATCGTATACGAGTACACGCCGATTGACGCATTAACCGTTCGCATTGTATCTTACGCGATCGTATAGACGAGAAAGCGATGAGATTTAAAAAAAAAAAAAAAAAATCAAAAAAAAATACCAAATGATAGACACGATTATCGCCCGGCAGCTAAGTCCCAAATAAATGCCCAAAGTGTTCATATTTGAGGTGTTCTCGAGGTGTCGTACACGCGTCCACACGCACACTCTCCCTCTCTCTAACTCGCCACTCGTAAAAAAAAACTACACTCACACGAAAAAAAAAATTACGAGATACATTTTCCAACACCCACACACGCGTGAGGCAAAGTTCTCATCGAACAGATACAAAAAACACACACACACTTACATGCACACTCACACACGTTCTTCCGTCACCGTTCTCCCTGAACGCCGGGAATAGCGCGGACTCCTCAGCTCTTCCGATATTTTCTGTTACTCGCTCGCGAGGGGCTGTGCGAACTTTCCGCCGAGGGGTGAAGTGCCGTCATATTAACTGCCGCCTATCTCGGGGCGCGTTTAAAAGAACGCGTTCGATGGCGCGTCCCGATCGGATTGGAACGAAAAAAAAAAGACCGGGAACGGTGACGAGTCAAGGGGACGGGAAAGAGATTAAAAAGTACGGTATAGATACGGGATGTTATAAAAAAAAATAATAATGATAATATTAATAATAATAATTTTAAACCAGCAGTTCCCACGGTTCTCCGAGTGTCCACCGATCTTTGGCTTCGCTCTTGTCGTCGCGTACCTCCGTGCGCGAAACTCTGAAAGAAGAAAAGAAAATAAAGGAAGTAAAGTTTGTTGGGGGTCGATCGAGACACGGAGGCCGTATTGCGAGACGGTGAACGATTAAGGTTCCGGCAATGATGTAATATTTTATTTTTTGTCTTATTAATTTTTTTTTTTTAATTTTCTTTTCCGTAAGTGCGAGAAAAACGCGCGTGAATGATGTAACGAAAAAAAAAAAAGAACAAGGAGGGTTCCGCGGTTGTCGACAGGGTGTTCCGTGCCGGGGGGCGTAGGAGCCCAAAAAAAAAAAAATAAAAAAAAATAAAAAAAATGCTTTGCCGTCGTGCGCCGCCTCACACTTTAGGCTAATAATTTAAATATTAACGATAATATAATAATAATAATTATGATAATATAATACATGTTACAATAAGATATTATTAGATGTAATTATTATATATGGTTAGTCTAGATCGTGTTGTTGAAGAAAAAAAAAACAAAGTACGTATAAGCGAAACAAAAAAAAATGAAGCAGAAGTATGCAAAAAAAAAAAAAAAAAAAAACAAAAATAAATAAATTAAAATAAAGGTGTAGGGAGATTTCGGTCTAAGACCACGATCTGCGGCGGGCTGAGCTGGGACGCGACGCAATCCGCGTCGTCCTTGCGTTACGGTGAATCCATCGACGGATTCGTCGGTTGTCGCAAAGACCGCGCGATCGCCCGAGACCGGGCCCGATTTATCATCCGGCTCGACGGAAGGCGTCCAAGACGCGTCGCGTTACGTCCCAATTTTCACTTGAATTAAATATATATATATAAATATATATATATAGCGAAGAGAAAAAAAAAAAAAAATAACAGTAAAACAATTCGGTAGTTCGTTGTCGCGACGCTTCGTTTCTATGTGATAATTTTCTTTCGCTTCGCGGTTTCCTTCTTATTTTTTTTTTTTTTTTTTGTCGTGTCGATGTTGAAATTCACCGACGATCTCGCGATACGCAAAAAAAAAAAAAGAAAAAAAAAACGCCGCTACGATCGCTCCGTTTTGCATTTAGCGAAGAGAAACGCGAGCCTTTACGCGTTCGACGAGTAATCGGATATTATCGAGGGGAAAAAAAGAAGCAGCACGAAACACGAAATGCGGATGAACAAAAGAAAGCATTGGGAGGAAATGAAAAAAAAAAAAAAATTACACGCCGTTTTCGCGCAAAGCTCCGGACATGGCAGGCACGTAAGCACGCACGCGATATAAAAAAAAAAAAAACCTATGAAGCTCTATGGTGTCACGATAAAAGATTATATCTAATTAGGGGTGGGGGGAGGGGGAACGTCGCACCTGCTCGGTCCGCCACACGCGACAGAATCATTGAATGATTAAAATAAAAATTGAATAATGTTTTATTAATATTGTACATATTTTAAATAATAGAAGACGGACATACAGATCGTGCGTGACTGGGGACCCACAAGGGCGATCCGCTCGATGGGGACGCCTTTGATACGCGGGTCTATGCCCTTTAAAAGTTTTTTTGTTCAGCGCCACATGTACACACCACCGTCACACACGAGAGCGCACGCGCCCGCATAAGACACACGGTAACAGACACACACTTAAAAAAAAGAAAAGTAAAAAAAAAAAATGAAAAGAAAACCTACAAGACACCTTACACGCCGATGTAACACAGAGAGACACACACACACGTACACCCAGTAAACACATGCACACAGCTCTATCCACCTATCTATAATACCTTCTGATTGACGATTTCTTTCATATGATTATTCGATAAGTTCTGTTTTCACACATAAATACATTAAGGAGGAAACGAGAGACATTGTCCAACCCAAGTGTCATTACTTTTGATGTTAAATAAAAAATACATAATTAATAAGACTGTCGTTTGAAATTACCTTTCCCGTACCTTCAATCGCTTCCTTGTTCCACAGCTGAGCACCAAAAAATTCTTCAAGTACGGAAGACAAAGTGTCACGAGTACTTGAAGCATCAAGTGCTTCTTGTACTTGGAGTATTTCTCAAAATCGACATTGAGGCTTTTAGTCGATTCTTCATTTTTTTTTTTTTTTTTTTATAAGAAGAAAATTCATAGAATGTTTCATAAAAAATTCCAAAAACATTTTGGATAAAGATGTTTTTTTTAAAGACGAAAAAGTGGGAAGCCTCGTTTTTGTACAATGGAATTTTATTTAAATCAATTTTTTTAAACGAAATTCTCTTTAAAATTGTACTTATTGAAAAGTTTAGGCAGATAATAATATAGTAATATAAACAGGATGTTATGCTACTTATCAGGTATCCGTAGTGCGAGCGTGTTCTTAAAAAGTACTTGTACTTGAAATCGTAAAAAGTACTTCGGTACTAAAAGTACGTACTTGAAGTATCAAACAAGTACCCTGTACTTCGTGTTCTGTCTTGCACTTAGGGTAAATGAAAGTTTCGTCTACTAAAAGATCTCTTCAGTAGACTTCGAGAGCGGATTCGATTTTTTTACGCAACTTCGATTTCGGAAACGAAATTGAGCTCCGGAAGCTGCCGCTGGAATCCTCTATTATCTTACGTCAACTCGGGCAGAGTATCCAAGAAAAAGTAGGACAAACGTCGTTTCGAAATTCGTGTTTTTATATTACAAAAAAAAATGTGCTTCTTCAACTTGATGGAATTCTTCAGGTCTTCGTACTGCGACACAAGATCCAAGATACTTTTCTCAGCTTCAAAAAAAAAAATTCTCGTAGAAATCAAATCAACAAAATCATACTCACACTTCGCTTCTTAATCGAGTTGCCGATAAAGAATTAGATACACATTTCTTTTTGAACAACAACGGAACGAAGCCCACCAAAACTAAGACAAACATTGTTTCCAAACTCGTATTTTTATTAGTAAAAATAATGTATTCTTATTTACACCGATAGAATTATCCTATGAAAAAAAAAATAAAAATAAAAAACGCATCGAAGTTAAGCATCGATGCTGGAAAATTTCTTCCTGTCCTTGCTTATGTTCTTTTTCCGTATTCTCTGTATGTGCTTCTTCAACTTGCCGGAATTCTTCAGGTCTTCGTACTGCGATACAAGATCCAAGATCTTTTTCTCAGCTGCAGAAAAAGAAAATAATTTTTTATAGAAACAAAATCAACGAATCTACACAAAGTTCGTTTTTAAATCTTGCTGCCGATATTGACTCACATTTCTTTTTGAACGACGGTTTCTCTCCTCTCTTTATAGCTCCGACGATTTCCTGCTTCTCCTCCTGCTCCTTCTCCTTGCGCTCCTTGTGCTTGTTCTCCTCCCTCAACTGATTTTCAATCCTCTGTATCAGATACTTGATTTTTTTAATCTCCTTCGGATCCTCGGCATCCTTCAGCTGTTCCTTCAGAGCTCCGAGGTCGCGCTCCTTCAGTTTGCTCACAAAACTGTACGCGTTCTTGAAAGCTTTCTCGTTGAACGTGCCGCAGAGACTGTCGAATCGAGGATCGCGAGGTACGTTCTTCTTCACCGGCACGACTTCCCTGAATCGCGAAACGGTCTTTTTCGATGACATTTCGCGCGGTCTGTTCTTGTTCTCGCGCTTGTAATCGACCTTCTTCACTCTCCTCGTCCCGAACATCGCTTCGTTGTAAACCTTCGAGCCCAATTTCTCTTTCAATTTTTGCAGATCCTCGAAACTCATTTGCGACAACTCTGCGCGAATCTCGCTCTGCAATGATAACATTTCATTTTTCATCGATTCGCTCTTACAGCTTATCGGAACCGATTTTGATCGATCGATGTGCGGAAAATAATAATAAACAAATATTGAAACTACAAACCCTGTCTCTGTCCTTGTCGAGTAGAGTCTCTTCGTCGCTCATCGTTGCCCCGGCGATGTAATTCTTTTCAATGAATATCTTCTTCTTCCTTCTGGTTTTATGCCGGCAGGCCAAGTACCAGAGATTAATATATCGACGCGAATACAACCATTAATTAAGGTAAGGTTGTACAAAATACCATTTACGGCAAATTCATTTCAGCCAAACTCGCTTCCGCCAGAAACTGGGTTAGGGCACCGTGTATCCGAACCTTGTATACAGCGCCTATGTAGATGGCGCTGTAAGGCAGATTTGGACGGGTAACATATAGGCGGCCGAAAGCGGAACTTATCTTATGATTAAGGCCATATGAAAGATGTACCACGTGACATATGAGTGCGAGAGAGATAGATGCATTCTTCGAATCAATGCCATTTAAAACCGATTGACGTTTCGGATAAAACGGAAGCATAATCAGACGCGGTGTTAAATTGTACAGCCGCTAATGCTTTGATTTTTCCCGAAAGGTCTACGGTCTCTGAATCGCATTCATTACAGATTTTGGTTACCGACTGAGTCGTTTCACATGTCCTTAAGGTGAAGTGAAAGTCACGTAACGGGGCCATGAGTGTGAGAGAGATATGCAATTTTCAAATTAACTTTATTCAATGGTGCTAATTTTTTTGAGAAAAAGAATGATTCGGCCCGGATGCGAAATTACCGTGTGCATCCGGCTCGAAATTGCTTTTTCCTTAGAAAAAATTAGCACCCTTGAGAAAAGTTCATTACAGTTTTCATTAGCGACCGCGATATTTCACTTCCCCTTCCCCTTAACCTCGCCCAACGCAAAGTTATTAGCACACCAAGACTCCCAAATCGTTTCCGTACAAGAGACACGATGTATGTGCTTGAATGCAATTTCAGTCCGACATCCTCGGAGTCGAATGCATATTTATTTTTTTATATTTTCACGGGACGAACCTTTTTACAATATACAAAGAAATTATAAAAATAAAATTATAAAAGATATTATAAAAAGAAAATATTAGAGTCAAAAAATAGAATAGTATGATGTTTATAGACAATAATACATAAAACCCGACGCATAAACGTTCTACACTCACCACCTAGTAACCCGTCCTGACTGAATGGTATAACAATCTTTGAATCTCCCGCCAAGGAGCCGACATGAAACCAAAGGGATTTCAAAGGATACTGACACAAATCATAGGGTAATTTACCGACGCTCGAAAGTACGAGCGGTCGGCAATACAGATATCTGCTCGTCACAAAGGTACAGATTTCCAAGGTACATTTTCAGCATAGGAAATCCTATGTTAAATTTTGCGAAACGGCACTTTTTTTTATTTTCGAGATATCGAATTAAAACCTGGCCATTGTTTTCAAGTGACGTCATCTAACGGAAACGTCACTTCCGTTTAGGGAATCTCATTTTTCGATCGGAAGTGACGTTTCCTGTAGACGATGTCACTTCCGCTCGAAAAATGAGATTTCCAAACCGGAAGTCCCAACCTTAATTAAGACAACACTGCGTTCATTTCAAATACGTAAAAGTAAACCACGATGCACACGTGAATCCTCGATTGGGAAACGCGTGCGATGAAAATCTCTGTCGACAAACTCCCCAGAAGTCGACAGAGGGATCAGATTTTCCTGGTTGGTATTTCGTGCACGGTTAAACGAATATCGGCGCAGGCAACTTCACTCCGGTGTTCGGGCCCTCACCGCACGCACTTTGATAGTCGCTGATAATACGCCTATCAAACATCAAAAACCGAGACAGTTCAGCACCCGCGAGGATGCACCTTTGATTTTACACTCCGTCTTAACTCGCATATGTTTTTAAAAATATTATTTCGTCGCGCTAGATAACAATGTCGGTTAATTTGACGAAGAACAAGGACTCGCTCGTTGCCGCCTGGCACGGCGTCGTCGACGACAAATCGTCCGTAAATTGGTGAGTTGATTTGTCAATTTTCTCAACAGTGTCTCCGGTACGTCCGTTATCTCCGATATCGCGATATAATTCGCGTCGGAGATTATGCGTTGGATTACGTCGCGATACACAATCCAACGTCGAATCTCGCACAAAACATTCTGTTCGATGGTCGCGAATGTGATTCGCCGTACGCAAAGTTTGCCGAACAACGGACGATGCACAGTGAAATTTTGTTTTGTAACTTTTATTTATGTTATTTATAAGTTTATGGGTCGAGTCTTTTAGAAAGAAAATACGTATATAAAGAAGAAAGTACGATTGCATTTTGTACAGTCTATTCCGGATAGAAAAAAAAATAGAAGATCGCAACACAGAAAAATATTGACAGAAAAGAAATTTAGGAAGAGATTTAATATAGCAGAGTTATTAAACTCTGCTATATCACGAATGGCCAGAGTGAGTAATGAATTCTCGACACTGAGTTCTACTGGCTCCTGTTTTGAAACCTTCGTAAGGATGACAAACATAGCTGTGCTAAGATACGAGTAGGCAAGGCGATTCACAACAAAATGTGAAAAAGTGTCAAGTTTCATGCTAATTGTCAAATCAATTTGTGCGTTGCGAGCTTAAGTGCTTTTAACTTTTATAAGTCTTAAACTTAAGTGTTTTTAACTTTTATAAATCTTAAGCATAAGTGTTTTTAACTTTTGACCTTTTGTAGTTCATTAATCAGGAGCTCCAATATTTATGATTTATTATGTACTGATTGTAAAAAAGAAATCCGGCAAAGTAATAAGTTACCAAATTATCAAATAGTTGTTCATAGAGTAACATCCGAGTAGATAGCGAGCTTGTATAAGTGGAAATTGGTCCGTCAAACAAGCGGGACAGATAGACTCTGTTTGAGATGCCATCAAACCGGTATTGGGCCGGTCTCTCTGCAAGACCAGAACCGATTCCTGGGATTCTAAAGAATGTCCAAACTCTCCTTTGGCTTTTCGGGACAATCTCTTGTAATTAAATTTATATGATTTTGAAGAGTGAGCGTTGATCATTTATTTGTTTATTTATCAAGTTCATGGGACGAACGATTTTTACAAGATGTACAAGATTACATCCGCAGATGTAAGATTTACAAGATTTAATGTTTGAGTATGACTGGATCTAATAATTAAAGCCACCAGAAACTATGCAGAATGGAATATAGAACAAAAATTTAAACAAAACAATTTACAGTTTTTTTTATAAGTTATAAACTTACTTTCTGTAGATTGAAATAATTTTGATAATACAAGTCAAAAATAGGAAGGAAATAGAAAATAGGACAAAGAAACTAAAAAAAGGGGCTGAGAATCAGAGTCTGGAGCGTCCTTAGCGATTGCGGGCTTGATATTTGCGTAACTATAATTTTTTCCAAATACTTTTTTTTTGCAGGGCCGTTTTCGGCTACGAGGGCCGGACGGACAATCTCAATAAACTTACTTTCTGTAGAATGAAATAATATTAATAATACAAGGCAAAAATAGAAAGGAAACAAAATAGGCAAAAGAAACTTAAAAAGGGGGCCGAGAATCAAAGTCTGGAGCGTCCTCAGCGATTGCGGGCTTGATATTTGCGTAACTATAATTTTTTCCAAATACTTTTTTTTTGCAGGGCCGTTTTCGGCTACGAGGGCCAGACGAACAATCTCAAGGTGGTGGGTTCGGGCACCGGAGGCCTCGAGGAAATGATAGACGAGCTCAACGGTGGACACATTATGTATGCCTTTTGTAGAGTTATCGACACTAAGACGAGTCTGCCGAAATGCGTGCTCATCAACTGGGTGAGCTAGAGAGGGATCCGCACTTTAGAATTACCGAAACTCATGTTATCCTGAAATCTCTGTAATATTCGCTGTTTCTTAATTGATTATTATTAATATTTTTAACCAGCAAGGCGAAGGAGCTCCTATAGTGAGGAAAGGAACTTGCGCCAACCACATAAGAGACATAGAAAAATTGCTGAAGGGCGCTCACATAACTGTGAACGCACGGTCCGAGGAGGACGTCGAGGTGGAATTGATAATGGAGAAATTGGCGCGAGCCACAGGATCGGCGTACAAGTTCAACGAACCGCGCGGCGAAAACGGGGGCAACTCGGGACCGGTGGGAACGACTTATCGCCGGTAACGACGCCGCTCGAATTAAAACAGCCTTGTCCATTCTATCGCGACAGATCTCCGGAAATTTCAACAACAAAGAAGTTATGAAATTTGCCGCGTTTTTGTTTTTTAAGAATTAAAAAAAATTTATTGGCTTCAAAGCATTTCAAAGGATTTTAAAGGATCTTAAAAGATTTAAAGGATATTAATAGACTTTCATAGAATACCCGTGCTTACAAGAAATATTTTTTTCTGCAAAATCCGTAAAAAAAAAAAAAAAATACCCCAGGGTCAAGAGTTTAAGGAACTTAAAAAAAAAAAAAATTTCAGAGTCATACCCGAGCAGGAGATAAACGCGACGGAGCGCGACAGATTCTGGCAGCGTGAGGAGATCGAGGAGAAGCAGCGGGTCGAGCAGGAGCGTCTTCGTCTCGAGAAGGATCGTCAGAGGCTAGAGTTGGAGACCAGATCGCGCGAGGAGCAGGCGAGCAAGCTCAGAGAGCAGCAGGTAATTTATCCGCTTAGCTCCAAAAAAAAAAAAAAACCCCTCCATCGTTGACCGACTTTACCGCTATTCGCAATTTCCCGCAGTTATCCTCGACGGAGAAGGTCGCGCCCGTGGAAAAGAAATCCGAGCAGCGTGCCCAGGAGATAAAGAACCTGCGCAACCAGCAGATAATAGCAAACCAGAACAGCAGCGACTCGGAGGACGAGCACAAGTCGCGGAGCGACGAGCTGCGCCGGCAGCGAAGCAACGAGGCTCAGCAGTTGATCGCCCAGCGGACGATAAACGCCCGTGCGGTCTTCGAGCAGAACACGTCGGCGGGGCAGATGAGGCAAAGCTTGCAGCCCGTTCATCACCAGAGATTCCAGGCGAAGGACGGTCCGGTGAGAAACGCGGAGAGAGCGCTGGAGGCGAGTCAGCCGAAGGAAACGCCGGCTCCGAAGATCGCGCCGGCGGAGATCGCCAAGCCGGTGGAGCCGACGAGCGTCGTCGCGCCGGTGAGCCCGGTTTCTCTTCCACCGGCTCAACCGCCGGTCGAGACTCAAGCGATCCCCGAGAAGGGAGAGCCCGAAGTAAAATCGAACAGCGCGATCGACATCGAGCAGGCGACCGAAGAGAGCCTGAACAACGCCGAGACCGAATTGTTCAACCAATTGAGCGGCGAGCCGTATCTCTACTTCGACCCGAACAACGAGGGAATGAAGGCGCGCGCGCTCTACGACTACCAAGCGGCCGACGACACCGAGATCACTTTCGATCCCGGCGACATAATCACTCACATCGACGCCATCGACGAAGGCTGGTGGCAGGGCCTCGGACCCGACGGAACTTACGGACTCTTCCCGGCGAATTACGTCGAGGTCATCGAGAACGACTCGACATGATCCGCGAGACTCCTCTGAATGCACGAGATGGCTCGGTAAATGAAATTACGGGAGAATAACTGACGCAGAATTGTCCTTAGTGTATAGCTGTTGATTAATTGATCGGTCTTACTGCCTGGAGAGTTTTATCGGGATTATCCGAGACGAAGGGATAAGAAAAGATAAAAAAAACAAAAAATGGAATCGAGGAGAGAAGAAAAGAGCAGGGAGCGATTCTTAGACGAACTGATGTACGATTAACGATTATTAAATCTTCGACGTTTTACTTTCAGTACTTACACGTAAAGCGTGAAATTCTAACGATACTTAAACACAAAAGGAATATCATTAATAACGGTAGCCAGTCAACGGAATGTCGTTAAACTCGATCGATACACAAACTCCCGTTTCTATGTACGTACGACACCGTAACTTACTCATCAAAACGTATTTTTCCATGAGGCACACGCTAGTCCCAGCTCGGGGCGATATTGTTTTTGCCGAAACTTTGATCGACCGGAAAATCATGTTTTCTCGATTCTCGGAAAAATGCGAAATAACAACGTCTGAGGGAGTTCGCAAGGCGGACTGTTGATTCCTCGGACGGCGAGGACGAGCGAGACTTCGAATGTCAGAATTACTCGGACTGCGGATTATTCGGAGTTTTAACGATTCGGAGAAACGAAGTTCGGTGGAATTATTATTCGGAAAAAATGACGTTCGGTTAAATAACGATTTGGGTGAATAAGATTCGGGCAAAAAAAAAATTAAGTTTTGGCATTTTGATGATTCGGAAAAATGGAGTTTCGGCATTTTGACGATGCGGAAAGATGTTCGGATACATGATCTTCGACCGTACATCGATTCGGTCGATTGAGGTTTTGGCAAAATAATTCGGCTCCTCCCCGCCCGGTTCAGAGGATTACCTCCTTTTATTAAACGCCTTGTTTCAATTTTATCGCATTTAAAGCACCGGTTTGATCTTCGTAAAACACCCACCACACACATACGACATCTGAATGTTCCGTGCATTGTGCATCCTTCGTAATTTTAATAAGATTTTTAAAAAGTCATTGCGAGAACCCGCGCGAGGCCTCTCAGTGTCGTTAATCTCGAGGCAGAAGACGAAAGATGAAAAAGCAAAAGAACTCCCAATTTTGCTACGAACAAAAAACAACGTGCGTCGAACGTCTGTTTAACTTTATAACTCATCAAACATCACTTTCAACTTCCATTATTGAATTTTCAATCATTTATCAGGCACACAACACACCATTAGGCGGGTCATCGGATCATTTGTTTTAAATGAATGAAGAGTATTAACTGTTAATTTTTATGAGATTCTCGAGCGACGCTTCCGATAACTCCGCTTGTTTTTTGAGGGAGGGATTATATACATTAACGGAAGTGTGGCGCATACCATATTTTATTTATATGGCAGACTAATCGAAGACACTCGCCGAGCAGCGACGCGCGACGCGAGTCGCCGAGGCAATTATTATTATTTTTTTTTTTCGATATATTTTTCGGCAAGCTCACGCAACACTCTCGTAGACGAAGATGCGGACAAAAATATATATACATATATATATTTGCCAGTCGAACAATATTAATTAAAAAGACGAACGAGAGTTGTAAAAGTCTTTTCTTTTTATTCTTATTTTTTTTTATTTTTATTATTATTATTTGCTTAAGAGAAAAATAAAGTAAAAATGTTAACATACAAGAATTGTTGTGTCTCTCGTGTCGATCCCCGACACATACGAAGCTCATCTTCTGTATCCGGGATTTTGGTTTCCACCGCTCCCGCCTCCGCTTCCGCCTCCCGCGTGACTCAAAAATGCCAGATGACCTTTCGGACATTTGTTCGCGTAGTGACCCTTCGTGCCGCACTTGTAACAGGTGACCTCCTCCAGCGGTTTCTGAGGACCGCGCGGCGGTGGACCGTTGTGCATATTCATGTGGTGATAGTGGGAGGCGTGCGAACCGCCGCCCTCCTGCTCCTGTCTGGCCTGCGCTTCTCTCACCTCGGACGGGAGTTTGTTGCAGTATATCGCTTTGTGGCCACCCTCGCCGCAGAAGTGACACGTTATCATCACTTTCTTTCCCTCCTTCGGTTGCATGTCCTGCACAGCCGGTAACTCGAAGCGTGGACTGAAAAGTTCAAAATATTCGTTGATCAATTTTCGTTCATTTTGGATTATTGAGTTAATGATTTTTTTAAAATCTTTTTCTAAGGCCCTGTATTTTCGTTAGAGGAAGTAGAGGCACAGATCCGAGAAAGTGAAGCGCGAGTTTTATGTATTTTTTCGCGCAGAATCTTAATTGGCCAGGAGGTTCGCAGTCAAACACGAGGTTGACGTTGAAAAAAGTTGAATATTGAAATTTTTATATGGGTTTCTCGTAAAAGTTGAGAATTAATTCGGCAGAAAAATTTCAAAGAATCACCAAGAAAAATTGATTACCGTTCTTGTTACCGACCGAGTCTCCTTCTCATCGCGTGACACGCGCGTCTATTTTTATCTTTTTTTTTTTGCCACGACAAAAAATGTCTTAAACCCAAGAAAAAAAAATTGATTACAGTTCTTGTTACCGACCGAGTCTCTTTCACGTCGCGCGAAAGGCGCGTAAATTTTTATCTTTTTCTTTTCCTTTGACGAAAAATGTAGAAGACCCAAGAAAAATTGATTGCAGTTCTTGTTACCGACCGAGTCTCTTTCACATCGCGTACGCGAAAGGCGCGTAAATTTTTTAATTTTTTAAAAGTTTTTTCTGTACTTACTGCATAAATTTACAAGCGGGACCGTCGGGACAGAATCCAGCGAGGTAAGCCATGCACAGGACTCTCCTGACATGCCGATGTCTGCAGAGAGGTCCGTGCCTGCAGAATCCGCGGTCGTACCAGGGACAATCCCTCACTTTAGTTTCGGGGTCGATATGCAGAAACGGACACTCCTTATTGTGGCAGGCGTCTGCGATCGAACGCGCGACAGTGTTAATTCAGGACAAACATCTAAATATTACGTTACATGCGACATTATCGACCGAACTTACTGAACCGCGAGTAAAAGTAACACTCGGGCATTTTGGTCATGTCGTATTCGTGAAGAAATTCGCACTGATCGCCCTTTTTACAGAGTCCTCTCAGCCAGTGTTTGCACACGATCGTCCTGTCGCCTCGGACGTGCCTGAAAGGGCACGACGCGCCCTTCGTGCACGTTCCCCTCGGATAAAATTGACACACTGCGGCGATGGATTCTGAAATAGTGAGAAAAAAAAAAAATTAAATCACAGATAAACCCTTGAATATTTTTAGGGCCAAAAATTGCACCTGGACACAGAAATGTAAAGAATTTATTGCCGTTGGTGACGCGGATTTATTAATAATAAGAAAAATTAGAACGTCTCGGTGGGAAAGATAACCTCTAAATTGAGTTTCGTAGTTAATAATTCGCTTACTGTCCATGCCGGTAAAAGGTAACGATAGCGCTCCATACTGTTCGTCCAACGCTATTTCGATGTCAAATCGCATGTGATCGACACTGGCCACGATGCACTCCATTTTTTATTTAATTGCTAAATTTATCTCGCCTCGATACCCGGAGATTATTGTCAAACACACGACGCGATCATCACACGATTACTTTACGGAGGGAAGCCGCCATGATGTTTTTCCCCCGCCGGTATTGGCCGGCTGAGCGCTGTGCGCGCGCAGAAGCGGGCGCCGGCGAATGCAGTACCCCAGGTAGCACAGAAAAATTAGTTATCAGAAAGTTATCTAAATGAGTTACATGTGTCCGTCTGGACGGTATCCGAAAGTTAACTCCCATCCAAAAAGTTAACTTTTGGACGTACGATAGCTTATAGTTAATTATTATATTAACTTAAAATATAAGTTACCTTCCGGACCGACATATGTAACCCATTTAGATCACTTTCTGATAACTGATTTTTTTTGTGCTACCTGGGACTTGTCGTCGAACCTGCTGAATATTTAAACGTCGAACGTTTAATGTTCTCAAAATGCAAAAAGCCGGGCATCGAATTGTCATTTTTCTGCGGGAAAACGGTAATTCGACAAACTATCGTATGTTCCTTAGTTTCATCCGGCTCTGTCGCTCGCTGCGTTCGAGGTTAATTCCAAATGCATTGGAGACTCGTCGTTTTCACACACGTTCTTTTATCCACTTTCATGACCTTACCCATATAACACGATATATTTTGAAATGATTTAAAAAATATTTTCAATCTCTCAAATCTTACGAAATATTTTGGGGACATATGAAAATAATATGTTGAAATATTTCCAAAATGTTTCTTGAACATATCAGTAGCACATGAAATATTTCTGAGACATAGGGATAAAATATTTAAAAATATTTCTCATTTGATGGTTCACCGAAATATTTCTGTGAATGGGTTCCGTGTTTATGCAAATTGGACTGGTGATGCAATATTTCACATTTCGCTTAAATGTTTAAAAAACAATTTTATTTATCATCAATTTGTTAATAACATTTTATTATTATTATTATTGTGAAAAATTAATCTTTTCGGCACCTTTATATTAAAATATGCTTGATTTTTTTTCAGATTTTTATACCATCCAGAAGTGTTGGAATTCCCTTACAATTTATCCGAAACTTATGCGAAGCGAATATTCGCAACTATTCGCAAGGACTATCTTAAGCCACGCAATGGAACGGTCGAAATTGCCGCCACCGTTCTTCCAGGGGGTTGCGCGAGGCGTCTCGCCACGTTTTCAGGCTATTGCATTCGCGCATCTAAAAATGAAAAAATCAATTGACGGAGCTCGGTCCCTCGGTGTCGATTGAGAGAGACAAAAATCGTGTTGTCATCGGTTCGGTTCGACAAAAAAAAAAAATTGATCTCCGCCGTTAGCAACATTGACGCTGGCATCGAGACCGGGCAGAAACAGCTCGGCAATCTCCGGACAGAACAAGTGAATAAAAAAAAAGCAAAAAACAAAAAAAACAAAAACAAAAAATCAAATGCCGCGGGAAAATTGTTGCAAAAACATATGCAGATAAAGAGATGATAAGGGCTAGTCGGAATTCAACGATATTTGCATTTATCGTTTAGTAATTTTTTTTTTTTTTTGTTATTAATGTTTTTATTTTTTGAAGATAAACACTAGTGTTGAAATAAAATTTGTAGTTCCGGCTTGTGCACGATCGAAGCCCAGCACCGTGCACCAACATCTCCGACTATTTCTCGACTGGATTACCTTAAACGCATTATTCTATGCAGTGGACCACGGAAATGTAATCAATTGTGCGCTCGATAGACGTCTATCGTAGACGGTGTGTTGACAAAAAAAAAGGACAAAAAAAAATCGGGTGCACGTTGACGGGCCCGCTGTTTGACCTACGACACATTCGATATAACCTTGGATCGAAACAGAGGACGGCGTATCGTGTGGTTGGGGTGGCATGGAGGAGTAAATCGATGAGCTTCGAGTGAGTTTTTTCCTCGCAGAGTCAGGTGATCGCTGAAACCATAGCGGTAAAAATCGACACTAAACTCATGCAACAATTCGCTAGTACCTGACTTATCGGCCGGTAAAGGCAGCGGCTGAAACTACGAGTCAGTGTTATTGACCTGTTTCGTGTTTACCCATCACTCCGCCGTTCGCTTCGGTCCACGGTGCGACCTTGCGAATTTGAGTATGCAGATTTTTTTTTTGTGTTTTGTTTATCGAGGAATTAAATAATGTAATACGATGAAGTAAATTTTTTTAAAAACCAACCCAAGTAACACCTAGATATGTTTGAAATGTTGAAAATATTTTTATGTCGGCTCATGAAACTTACATTGAAATGTTTCAGGAATGTTTCGCTGGAAGTTTCTTTTTTTTTTTTAACGTTTCAACGAAATGTGAAATATTGCCAGTCCAAATCGAATATACACACGCAGATGTACACGAAAACATTCGTGGAAGTATTTCGGTGAAGCGTGAAATTAATTATATCTCAAAAATATTTTATATCACCATGTTTCAGAAATATTTCTGAAATATTTCGGATGTGTCGAAAGATTATTTATGTTTCCGAATTTATGTTTCCGAAATATTTGAGAAACGTTTTGTTAGAATGATTTGATAGAATATTTCAAAATATTATTTTCATATATTTTAGAAATATTTCGTAAGATTTGATATTTCTAAAATGATGTCAAAGTATTTCGTGCTGTGTGAGAACGGAGGAGACAAACAAAAAAAAAATGTAGATCGGTCATTTCTTTGAGCATCTTCCAACGAAGAAAATAATCTGCGGCTCATTAGAATCGTATGAATTCTGAGGTCTCTACTTTTTAAACATTGTAAGAAATTATACTCCCGGTATAATGACGCCGGTACCCTGTGCATAATTTTCGTAATTATACGGGGTGTAATAATAGGAATCGTACGCGGTGGAATACGCGAGAGAACTGTGCGGTCCATTTTCAAATTTACCATTATTATTATTATTACTATCAAAATGTGATTCGTGGAAATTTCTTATCGAGGCAATACAATTCATCCATATTAATGTCATTATTATTATTATTATTATTATTATTATTATTATTATTATTATTATTATTATTATTATTATTATTATTATTATTATTATTATTATTATTATTATTATTATTATTATTATTATTATTATTATTATTAAAATATGGATCGTAGACATTCCTTATCGACGGAATTCATTCATACCAACGCCATTATCATTATTATTATTATTTTACTTAAATCTCTTATGGACGTAACATTTTACGAGTTGCTCCCATTGTTTTTTTTTTTCTCAAAATGGAAGTCCATTTATACAATTGTACAATTATAGGAATCGTACACTGGGGAATGCAGGAGAGAACTGTGGATCATTTTCAAATTTACCATTATTATTATTATTATTTTATTTAAATTTTTTATAGACGTAACAACTCGTTAAATTTTCATGTCCGATATTAAACGATCACGAACATTTTACGAGTTGTTCCCATTTTTTTTTTTCGAAATGGAAATTGATTTTGCAAAAAAATTAAATAAATGACAACATTTGTATAAAATAAAAACATTTTGTAAGGTGCATTTAAAATTTCAGTCGCTGAAACTAACAGCACAAAAATGCCACCTAACGAGACGATGCGCGACGAGACGAGCGACGATCTGAAAGATCTCGCGATCCGGAGCGAAGACGTTGAGGACAAGTATACGGTCGAGAGCTCGGTGACGGAGAAGCAGAACGAAGGATGGTTCGACTTCAAGACTCCGGTCATCTGGTCAAATGTTGTCCACATTTTTACGTTTCACGCTATAGCGCTGTACGGCTTGTTCACGTATCCCATATTGGAACACAAGTTGCTTACACTTTGGGGTAAGAATGGTATCCGCTCGAGAAGATATTTTTATAGGGCATCTTATTTTCTTTTGATTTTTTAAAAATATTTCTAAGGTTGCTTTTTGTGCGGAACCGCCGGATTTGGAGTTACCGGAGGTGCTCATCGTTACTGGACCCATCGATCTTACAAGGCCACCTTGCCGCTGAGAATTGTTCTGCTCATCAGCTTTCTCGTCGCCGGAGAGGTATTTTCAATTCTTTAGTATTTAACAAAAGTCGTTCGTTTTTAGTACTTAACAAAAGTCGTTCGTTTTTGGTATTTAACAAAAGTCGTTCGTTTTTAGTATTCAACAAAAGTCACTCGTTTTTAGTATTTAACAAAAATGGTTCGTTCATCTTTTTCAATTTCATATTTGCAAAATATTCATTTTTCGACCGTAAGTGACGTCATCCTGGACGTATTTACGGTGTGACGTCATTTTAGATTAAAAAAAAAATGGGATCTTCAAACCGGAAGTGACGTGTGTCCGGTATGTCGTTACTTCCGGTCTAAAAAATACATTCTCAAACCGGAAGTGACGTGTTTCTGGTATGCCGTGGCTTCCGGTCTAAAAATGAGATTTTGAAACCGGAAATGACGTATTACCGGTATGACGTAATTTTCGATAAAAAAAATTATAGTTTGAAAACAGGATCGACATATTTCCGGCATGACGTTACTTCCGGTAGAAAAAAATGAAATTTGGAAACCGGAGGTGAATTGTTTCCGGTGAATCTGTGGACATTTAAATTTCTGGTTTCCAAATTCTATAGTCCCATAACGAGAGCGGAAAGTGCCTTAGCCACCACAATCTGCCAGTAGATGTACAATGTTGATTGGCAGGTGAAGAATCAAAATAAACAAAGAAAAAAAAAATTGCTTCCTCTAGGAGGCAGCAAAATTGTTATTTCAATGCTACTTTCAATTCTTACAATTCCATGCGGGTTTGAAACGATAACATGGGACCTTGACAGTCTTGCCGTCGTTGTTTCGATGTCATATGGAATTGTGAAAATTGAAATAAAATAAAATTTCTTTGGCCGCCCGCAAGTGAATTTTCGTTTCAGTGTAGAGCTCGAAATTTACATTGACGTCACGAATCGCAGATAAAAATGTAATAAACACATTTTGCATGGAAATGCACGGAGATAGGCGGACTATTTGTCTCAATCGATCCGATTCATTAGACTTTTGTTCGTGGTCGTATCATCCGCCGGATCGAAAACATCTCGTGCCTAGACGTATCTTACGTCGGGTCGAAAAACTTCTCGTGCCTAGACTTATCTCACGGCGGATCGAAAAGCTTGTCGCTTCTTTTTCTCAAGATTGTTCCTTTGTTTCGAAAAACAATATAAATGTTTGAACCCGATAGCAATTATTTGCGTGTACCGGGTTTTACCCATCCATCGCTTCGCTTCAAATTTATCGCGGAACAACACGATCGACAACGCGACTAGCTTACTCGATCAAACATTATTTACAAGTTATCGACAAGTAATAATTTTACTGATAAATTTTTATTATTATTACAATTTTTTTTTATATAGAACTCCATCTCGTAAATAATAAATTTATTTTATCTATTTAGATTATCTATTTATAAAATATTATAAATAATACAATTTTTTTTTATAGAACTCTATCTTCAACTGGGTGAGAGATCACAGAGTGCATCACAAGTACACGGAGACCGACGCCGACCCTCACAACAGCAAGCGTGGCTTTTTCTTCTCGCACGTCGGATGGCTCATGATGAGAAAGCATCCGGAAGTACTGAGACGAGGTCGCCAGATAGACATGAGTGACGTTCTCGCCGATCCGGTTGTTCGATTTTGTGAAAAGTTCGTAAACAAAAAAATCAACACGATCATTATCGACACAATTGTAGATTATAGTTGAGAGATCTGTATTGATTTTCATTATTTATGATGTATTGATTTTCATTATTTATGATGTATTGATTTTCATTATTTATGATGTATTGATTTTCATTATTTATGATGTATTGATTTTCATTATTTATAATGTATTGATTTTCATTATTTATGATGTATTGATTTTCATTGTTTATAATGTATTGATTTTCATTATTTATAATTTTCCTTTGGTTTTAATCAAGTAACGTTTGTTTCATAAAAAGTCCCGATGAAAAATTGTGAAATTTGTCTATTGCAGCATGCTCGATGGGTTCGTACACGTCTGTGAAAATTGATAAATAATTCTTTAAGCTTTTTAGTGTTTTTAGTACAAGTCTCGTAGTGAAGAAACTAAAGCTTATAGTCGATAATTACAAACAATTAAAAATCATAGTTTTTAGAGCTAAATTAAAAAATATTTCTTACGATGACGTTTTGCCTGAAATTTTTACGCGGATATTCTTAGTCACAAATTGGCGAGACGAGTGTCGATAACGCCGAATCGTTCGGGTCAGTCGGTGGCCAGATCATGTTGTTGTTTTTTCTTTTTGTGGTTGGCTCTGGTTGGCGTGGCCAGATCATGCTGCCGATCCGGGGAAGGCGCATGCGCAAAATTATGTGTCGGCTTCGCTCGACGAATGGGCGTTATCGTCGAGACAATCATCGATACGCCGAGCGCGGAAATGTCCCTTCGGCTTATACTTGCATCGTCCGAATTTTCGGTCGATTAAATAATATGGTCTGAAGAATAATATTTAATGTCTGCAGGTACTTTCGTCTATTGAAATTGCTCGTGTGTTTCGTTCTGCCGGTCATCATTCCCGTCTATTTGTGGAACGAGGACTGGTATTACGCAATACTGTCGCAGGCTTTCATACGTTACGTGATGTTCCTCAATTTCTCGTGGTCGGTGAACAGCTTCGCGCACATCTGGGGATATCGAAGCTATGACAAGTTAGTCCAACCTAAACAAAAAAAAATTGATTTTTTATTTAGTCAATAAAGAGTTTGTTTAATAAAATGAAACTCATAACATGAAATTCATTAGATGAAGTTCATAAAATAAAATTGATAAAACATGGTGTCCAGCGGTCCTTGAAGTCCTTGGATTCCTGGAATTGTCCTTGAATTTTGGGTGACCTTTAGTAAATGTTTTTCCCGTTTATAAAATTAACTGCGACGTATTCCGACGTATTTTTGTGTGCTGAACATGAATCTGCTGGCCTTTTTGTCCGTAAGTGCAGTGGGACATTTGCATCTTCGATTTCATGCAATGAAAACAGTTTACTCTAATATGAAATCGCATTTTTGGGATAAAAATTTAGAATATTGGATTTTCAGCAAAATGAACGTCATATTCGTAATCAAGAGGCCCCAAGGGGGCCCCTTTGAATTTTTTTTTAGTGTGAGTCTTTAGTGACAATCCTAAAAAAATGTGTATCTCAGTTCCGCTGGGATACATATATACATTCGTACATAGTGAGTGGTTTTGATTTCTGAACCCATTCCAACCTAAATGAAAGCGGTTATCGAAATAAATGTTATTTCGTATTTTTCATAAATGTCCCAACACGACCTGTAAATGTCCTGGAAATTGTCCTTGAATGTCCTTAAATTTCGTACAGACTTTTCACTGGACGCCATGTAAAATGAAATTCATGAAATTTAGGTAATAATATTAATTTGAAATTTGTATTTAAAAAATTTCAGAACAATATCGCCGGCGGAGAACAAGTATGTCTCGCTGATGAGTATGGGAGAGGGTTGGCACAATTACCATCACGTATTCCCTTGGGACTACAAGGCGGCGGAGTTCGGTAATTACGGCCTGAACATGACGACGATGTGGATAGATTTTTTCGCGAAGCTCGGTTGGGCTTACGACCGGAAAACCGCCTCGGACAACCTGATTAAAAAAGTTGCCGAGAAAAAGGGCGACGGTAGTCATCCCGTGTGGGGCGCGAGTGAGACCGAGGACGGCCAAAAACAGCACTAAACGATTATCTTCGTAGAACTTAGCGAGACCGTAGGGCGCAGAGAAGATTAATTATTAGACGTTTTAGATTCGATGAAATTCGCGCAATTTACAAAAATAGGCGCTGACGACTAGTTACTCGAGTACTTCCGAAATATATATATATATATAAATTCAGCCAATGTCCTAACTCAAATTTTCTCGACACATTCGACTCCGATGATGAATCGTTCCGACTCATCCGGCGAATAATTATTCCAATCGATGTAACGGAGCGTAGTTTGTTGATTACGAATATGCGTAGACGTGTCGTGGATTACATTAAAATCGTAATAATTGCAGAAAAAGAAAGCATATTTCATGTCCAACAGACGATGAAAAGATGTAAATTTATCTCCTCAACTTGTTCCACGGATTTGACTGATTTTTGTGTGACTTTTGGTTTTTTGCCTGTAAGTGACCCGATCGGCGGGGGATTTTTTAATCGACCGATCGAACGTCCTTGAATCCTTCATTTGAGAAAAGATGCAACTATTTCAAACTGATTTTTTTTTTACCGAGCATCGAACGAGTGTCAATGATAGTATTAAAAGCACAAAACGATATGTTAAAAAAAAAAACCTGTAAATGTCTTCCAAAGAGAAGATTTCCGTTATTAGAATTTACAACTGTCCTACAGTTCAAACTGTAGAAATAAAGGATATTTCGTCGATAATCTCGCTGTCGAAACAAAATTAATTCCTCCATAATTCGAGGCAGAGTGCAGTTCTCGATATGTTTTTTAAAAAACCTGTAAATTTCTTCCAAAGAGAAGATTTCCATTATTAGAATTCACAACTGTCCTACAGTTCAAACTGTAGAAATAAAGGATATTTCGTCGATAATGTCGCTGTCGAAACAAAATTAATTCCTCCATAATTCGGGGATAAATGCAGTTAATGTGATTCGTTGTTTGCTCGACTTTGGACGGAAGTCCGAGGACGATCGGTGCACTGATAAAAAAATACGGTTCCATCAACTAAAATTCGGGCAGGGACGTTCAACTAAATATTTTGTTGGTACAGCCAAAAAATTTGTTAGTTCAACAATTTTTTGGGTGATTTCACAAAAATATTTTTGGGTCATTCAAATATTTTGTTCGACCAACTAAATATTTATTTGAACGTCCCTGCCCGAATCTTAGTTGATTCAACTGAACTTTTTTATCAGTGTGGGCCTAAATGCGGCCCGGAGCTTTGATTAGTTAAGAGAGCTTGTCGTTGATGCGCGTCCTTATGAATTTTTCATTACTACCTCGGAAGTAATTATCGTTCGGCGGATCATTCGATTTCGGTACATTAACAAATGTTCATGCGTTTTCTTTTTTTTTTTAATTACTACATTTCGCATCTGCATTTTCATTATTTTTTTGCGCAACATTTCGGCAACTTTTACACCATAGCCGACTCGTCGGATCAACCAGATTCTCCATTTGCATTGGCTATTTTCAGGCGGCTCGAATTCTTGAATCATCGCTCATAAAAAAATCAAACGCTTAGAATATTCATATTCGCTTTAGGAAAATGAATTATTCGACCTGCTTGAACGGACGATTTGCGTCCACTGTTGCGAACCTCGCGGCTATCACGTGATTATTGACGAGCGATGAGCTGTCGGCTCAATTGTATTGAAACTATGTGGACAGAAAAAAAAGGAACTTCACTGTCACAGAGAGAAAAACCGTCGGACGAGGGAGAATGTATAACGAAGAAGGTCGAAATGTCAATTCGTCGATTACAAACTGTCGAATAAAAACGCGGAAAGTGTTTTAGATCAGCCGCTGTACACGCGTTCGTGGCGGATTATCGGAAGTTCAGAGAGACGGCGTTGAAGCAGCAACGTCTAATGAAAAAAAAATTAAATAAAAAAAAAATGCACGTCACCGCATTAAGATAGTTGCATGGGGAAATATTCCGCTGGAGGAATAATCTTCGAACAGGGGTCAAGGTTAACGATCGAAATTCTCCCACGATTCTGTACGTGCTTGCATCGTACGATATTTCTATTTCTATATTTTTGTGAAATCTTGCTTCCTCATATAGGAAGTTATGTTTTTTTTTTTTTTTTTTTTTCAGCGATATCTCTCAAAGGAAATGTACTGTTGAAAAATGAGATTTTGAAGCCGGAAGTAGCGTATTTCCAGTATGACGTCACTTCCGGTCGAAAAAATGCGATTCTCAAACTGGACGGTGACGTATTCGGTAATGACGTCACTTCCGGCCGAAAAATGAGATTTTCAAACCGGAAGGTGACGTATTTTCGGTAATGGCGTAACTTCCGGGCGCAAAATGAGATTTTCAAACCGGAAGAGACGTATTTTCGATGATGAGGTCACTTCCGATCGAAATATAAGAATTTCGCACCGGAAGTGACGTACTTCCGGTATGATGTCACTTCCGGTCGAAAAATGAGATTGTCAACCCGGAAGGTGACGTATTTTCGATAATGACGTAGCCTCCGGTCGAAATATGAGATCTCCGGACTGGAAGCGATGGATTTCCGGTATGACGGTATATCCGGTCGACAGATGAGATTTTCAAACCGGTAGGTAACGCATCTTTCGGTAATGACGCCACTTCCGGTCGAAAAATGAGATTTTCAAACCGAAAGTGTTGTACTTCCGGCCGAAAAAGGAATTTGTTTGCGTACAACGATATTGCACAGGGCTGTTCTGCACCGCATACTGTGCGCAACTCGTCGAGAGCCGCACTGAATAGTATCAGAATAGTACAATGGGCCAATAATTATCAGGGCGTAGGAGGGAAGCCCTTAGGGGGAAGAATCGGAGCCTTAGAGAGTCGCCCGGTTTCTTGAAAATTGGAATAAACGAACAACTTTCCAATGTATATAAAAGATATTCATGTATAGTACATGAATAGTATTCATGTATATGTATACTATATGTATTCATGTGTAGTACATGTATTCATGTATGTAGTATTCATGTATAGTACATGTATTCATGTGTAGTACACGTACTCATGTATGTAGTATTCATGTATAGTTACAAAATGCCCGAAGTATGTCATGTTTTTCATAACGACGATATTACCCTATGTTTTTCCGCGACACGCGTTACGACTGCGCAATAAATTTTTTGTCGTTACCTTCGCACCCGTAATTAACAAACGCGTCGCTGTCATTCTTTTTTCATGTTATTCTGCGATCTCTATCCACTCCGAACAAAATACCTCGATGTTTACGATGTAAAATAAGCAAGACGTTTGCCGGTATCCAACGGCAAAATAGCTAAAGGCGTGCTTCGACGGTCATTTCCCCGTGAGCGTGACCGCCGTTACCCCAACTCCCGGGTGAATGTAATATATTAAATTCCAATGTATATATAGAATATTTAAAAGCTTACCGTGGTCAAAATGAAAGATGAAGGATCACAGAAGGAATAGAAGAATCAGAGCCTTAGAGAGTCGCCCGGTTTCTTGAAAATTTGAATAAACGAACAACTTTCTAATGTATATAAAAGATATTCATGTATAGTACATGAACAGTATTCATGTATAGTTACAAAATGCCCGAAGTATGTCATGTTTTTCATAACGACGATATTACCCCATGTTTTTCCGCGACACGCGTTACGGCTGGGCAATAAATTTTTTGTCGTTACCTTCGCACCCGTAATTAACAAACGCGTCGCTGTCATTCTTTTTTCATGTTATTCTGCGATCTCTATCCACTCCGAACAACATACCTCGATGTTTACGATGTAAAATAAGCAAGACGTTTGCCGGTGTCCAACGGATAGCTAAAGGCGTGCCTCGACGGTCATTTACCCGTGCGCGTGACCGCCGTTACCTCAACACCCGAGTGAATGTAATATATTAAATTACAATGTATGTATAGAATATTTAAAAGCTTACTGTGGTCAAAATGAAAGATGAAGGATCACAGAAGAAATATAATATAAGTAAATGTTATTTTATCAACTGTCTGTGTCGGAAAATCCTTATTTAAAATACGCTGTTTCTTATACGAAAAAGGGGGTAAACTGAGAATCACAATTTTTTCCCCATTTATATCAGTTTTATAGGCATGGCACAATAGTCATTGACCCGACATGTGATCGGGGATGGAGCAAAAAAAAAAATCCATATAATCGTTATTTTCTGTAAAATCGAGGTGACCGGCATTGCCCGATGACCGTCATTCCCCCATTCTCCCCTAAGAGTTCAAAGAACATCAATAAACGTACGACTTAGTAGCTAAGTTGGTACAATGTCTGTTTGCGCCGACATGTGCAACATTCATGTTTTTACTGACTCGTCGAGCTACTCGATTATACTGTTGCAACCTCCATTCGACGTACTCAACGGAATAATTTATTTTCATTCCTTTTTTTATTATTTTTCAATATCGAAGATTTACATCGATCATCGACGAACAGTCGATCAGTTCGATTAATATTAGTACTTTTCCGCACGCTTCGCACAGAACCCCCATTTTCACACCGCGTGAAGTAAAATTTCTACGATACTCGTGCGAAAAACTTTTTCTGACAAGTGTGACTTTGTAATCTGCAATCACACGAGCTCAGAATTAGTGTATTATGCTGCAAGGGAGGAAAGTACATCTTTTCACCGAGCGTAAAGTTGGATTCAGAAATTCACACGAGGTGAAAAGGCAATTCCTCCCGAGTGGCAAACGCTATTTTTTCCCGACTGTGCTAAAAAGTGGCCATAATTCTATGCCTGGAACGGGAATGGAAATTGGTCGAGTCTTGACGAGGGGGAGGAAAAGTTAACTTTTTCTCCCGCCAAATTACTTTTCCTCCCGCTGGTCAAGAATCCGACACTTTCCACCCCCTCTGCAGGCATGAAATAGAGTCTTTTTAGCGTAATCGGGAAAAATAGTACATTACTCCACGAGGGCGAAAAAGTGTTTCGCACGAGAGATGTACGAAATTTTTCATCACAACGTGCGAAAATGGCGGTTTTACGCACGCGAAGCGGGCGAAAAAGTGGCCATTTCCGCACCGGGTGATGAAAAAAGTTTTTCGCACGAGTGTCGTATCGAATTTTGCAGGTGTGAAAATGGGTGTTTTGTGCGGGAATCTAGCATTATCCCACCGAGTGATAGAAGAAAAAAAATCGAAAATATACGTCGAAAAGTTGCCCGAGCAAAAGCATCCTCGGTTTAGCTACAAACTAAACCAGTGTGTCCAGAGTTTCCTTTGTTGGTTGTAAGTTCCTCGTTAGTTGCTAAATTGCTTAATGCCGATATAAAGGGTGCACTCGGACCGAGGCACGGCAAGTGTCTACCGGCCTTACCGTACAATTTTCGCGATAGACGAGTCGTACGGGCGTTCCTCGGGCACGATAGCCCGTGCCACTGCTCGCTGGCTCGCTGCTGTAACAGCTACGCGTAAAGTCACGCTCGCCACATCGTCTCAATAAGAAAATAATTTTTGAACTTCGATCCGCGTGTAAGGATACAATATTATCTGCACAGCTATCATCGTGCTTAATCGTCCGGTTCGTCGTACGATATACTCTTCCATCACGTCTCTGTCATTTCCGTCATAAGATTGATGACCGAGAGTCAAAAGTACTCGAGTCCCAGGTTAAAGTGCAGAAGTTACGCCCTTTTGATTCTTAGACGGCGATGCACGTTTCGGGTTTCGTGGGCGGAGAATATATGTATATATGTATATATGTATATATGTATATATGTATATATGTATATATGTATATATGTATATATGTATATATGTATGGAGCATTCCGCGTCAAGTCAAAGGGCCAGAAACCCAGACCCTCTTAGATCAAGTTCGTGATGTTGTGGTATTATATATTGTGAGTGCCTGGCATTAAAAAAAAAAAAAATCGGCTCTCGTTTTCAAGTTAGCGGATAGGAGTACTATATTAAAAATTATTAAATTTCCGACACTTTGGTCGTACAAAAAAAACGTCGTCTATAAAAAAGATGCTCCTTTTGATGAACTATCTTCGTACATTTTTTTCGAAATTTCCCAAGTACGAGAAACTAACAAAAAAAAAAAAAACAACAGAATATTCTTCATTGATAATAAATATGATATATAAATAAATTTTTTGTCAATATATCCTATTTACAAAATGGTTTGACGCCTGCGGAGATTGAACGCAATCCCAACCAATTTTGAAATTTTTTAAAAATTAGTAGTTTGTTGAAGAAAGATTGTTGACCAAAAATAGCATTTAAAAAAATAGATTACGTTTTTTTAAATTACCAGACGTTTAAACGATATAATAATTTTTAATATTAACACGCCTATCTGCTAACTTGAAAACGAGAGTCGATAAAAATCTGAAAAAAAATTTCCGATAATGACACTATATCACGATGACAACATCACGAACTTTAAGATTGATCTGAGGGTCAAGGTTTTGGCTCGTTCGACTTGATGTGAAGTGCCCCATATAAAAAGATAACATTACAGAGAAGGGGGGAAGTGTATCGTTCATCAGAATATAGAATTATTTAAAACGCACGGTTCATCGTCGGTATTGACCGATAAAATTAAATTCCACCGGGAAGACAGATTAAACGGTCTTATCTTTATGCAAGGTTTCGAGTTCAGATTTTATTATCTGCGAGTCATGTATCGAACATGCTCTTGACATTCGTAAGTCAGCCGCATTGCCGATGAAAGTTTTGTTATTTTTCCCCTTTTTTTGTAGATTTATTTCAGCATTCGAGTATTTCGTGCAATCGAGGGTAAAGACAAGGTTCATCAAAAGCCATGACTTGGCTTTAGACTGTCATCGGCAATGAATTTTCGCTTTGTCATTCAATCACTATCCTACCACCCCCCCCCCCTCCAAATTCCAATTTCAAAATAACATTTTGGAATTATAATTGTGCAAAATTAATATTTTCAGTACCTTTACTATGCATGCTTTTTTTTCAGATTTTCATACCATCGAGAAGTATTTGCAATTTTATCTCATTTTTCTTGAACTTGTGCGAAATGAATACCAAGCCCAGAACTACCTTAAGACCGTGTGAAATACTCTTCCGAGGTGTCTCTCTCGCTCCACCGCGACGGCCAATAACGGTGTCTCTCCCGCTCTCGTGGCGCGGTCACGTGACTTTCACCTCTTACTTTTTATATGGGAAAAATGTGTAGAAAGTCATCAAATTCAAAGTGAATTCAAAAATCTGAAAAAATTCATGCGCGTTCAGGAAAATCAACGAATCATTATCATTAAAAAAAAAAGTTAGGTTTTCGGGAAATTTGTTGAACAATTCAATTTTTCATCAATTTGTTAATAACATTTTGGAATTATTATTGTGAAAAATTAATCTTTTCAGCACCTTTAATATGCTTGATTTTTTTCAGATTTTAATACCATCGAGAAGTGTTTGGAATTCTCTCTCATTTCTCCGAAACTTATGCGAAGTGAACACCATTCGCAAGGACTAACTTAAAGCCTAGCGCCTCTTAAAGCCCAGAGCCACGATTTACGAAAAATTAGTGTATTCCACCGTGCGCATTGGTCACCTCGAAATGAGGCGCTGGTCTTATGTGCACGCACAAACTATGTACTTCGTAATCGCGTTCGTCACTGACATTGACCGTAATTACGAAGTTTTACGATTGACCTAATCTTCACCTAAGTGCCCTGCAAATCACGTCTAAATGACATACAACTTTGCCGGTGAATGTTAGTAAACAAAAAAAAGTTTACAATTTTTTTAGTTTGAGACGCTCCGTGCGCGTATTACGAACATTACTGATGACGATCAACTTTAATTATTCATAGATAGAAGCGTGCATGCATATTCGGGAGTGGCGTGAATTTCCGGTAATGCTATTGTACCGTCATGTGGACCTCCCGCTTAGCATCGGAAGGTCAATACCGCTCGCAATTGTCAATTGTTCGCATGGTCGAGCGAATAATCTCCTGCATTATTTTGTAGTGTTTTACACTTTGTATTTCCGATGACTGTACACGATGACATGCGTTATGCTTTACGACGACACGTTCTACGAAATTAATTGCAATCGATTATTAATACATATCTAATCAATTAACTAATTAATTATGTTAAGAACATAACACCGAAAATTAATTATACCAATAATAACAATAATTAAACTTATTGATTCATTTATCTCGGTCCATAAGTCGGGTTCCCACAGCGGCTGTTTAACAATATTGTATTGTATGGTCAAGGACATGTGACATAGACTCAGTCGGTGACAATTAAGTTTCCCTATTTTCTCCGCGACTATCAATATTCCGGACGAAAGCGAATTAGGTTTTCGTAGGCTATGTATTAGATGTATGAAAAATTAATTAAATTCTGTACGAAATGTTTATAGTCCCAAGAAAAATAGGCAAACCGCTTCGTTACCGACTGAGTATGTGTCACATGGGCCTTAAGTGCAGGTGAAATACCACGGTCGGTAATTAAAACTGTAATCAACTTTTTTCACGGACAGTGATATCTAAGGTGACACAGAAAGTATCGTCCAAGTCGGATTACATGTCAGCTTTCGATGACACTTTTCTTTTGACCGTAGATGCGAGTATCCGTGAAACAAATTTATTGCAGTTTTTGATACCGACTGGGCACGGGACGGGTGGCGGGGAGAGAGGTTTCAGATGCTGTTAAGGTAGTCCGAGCGGTAGGTTCCCGCCAAAACATGAGTTTCAGTGAAAAATTCAAACATTTCTCGATGGGATAAAATTCTGAAAAAAACATCAACCATATGGGAGGTGCTGCAAATACTGTTTTTATGTAATAATAATACCAAAATGGCATTGACAAATTAACGATAAGAATAATTGTTCAACAAATTACCCGGCAACTTAACTATTTTTTTCCATAAATGTGATTCGTCTATTTTTTTGAATACGTATACATTTTTTCTGAATTTTTTGTTATCTTTGAAAATCGCGTTTCTTCTGTGTTCAAGCTGTGAAAAAACGCAATTTTCAAAGATTACGAAAAATTCTGAAAAAAGTCATACGCATTCACAAAAATGAACGAATCATTTTCATTAAAAAAAAAATTAGGTTTCCAGGAGATTTGTTGAACAATTTAATTTCTCACCAATTTGTTAATAAAATGTTGGAATTATTGTTAAACAAAATTGATTTTCTCTTCATATTTCTATACCATCCAAAAGTGTTTGCAAGTCCCTCGTATTTCTCTGAAACTAATGGGAAGTGAACCTTAAGAGCATGTTAAACACGTTGTCAGTGTGTCACTCTCGCTCCGCCGAGCGATCCACTGATGCTATCTCTCTCGCACTCCATAGTGTTTCACATTTTTTTTTAAGCCCTTAACCACAAGTTCCGTACCGCGATTATTCGAGTCACTTATAAACGAATCATAATTCTCTTTTTACCTCCATTTTTTTAAAAGATAATCGTAAACCTCATTTTTTTTCCTCCAATCCTCACCACTGTCCGGCAAAACGGCACGATGATAAATGCACGAAAATTCTCCCGAACTATTCCACCGCCTCGATGGGTATTCGACGATACGCATGCAACGTGCGAGCGCCCCGAGGTGAGGCGCTGCGGAGCGTGGCCGAACACGGCCGAACCACGACGACCAACGAAACCCTATTTAATCTGTCTCGTGCTACCGGCGTCTTCAGTCCGACCGGAGCTATTGTCCCGAATATTCGCGCCCGTTGAAAAATTCGCATCGATTCCACAAGAACAAAAAAGTCCGTCGTTGTCCTCTCGACACTACGTTTTTCTCGAGCGACGATTCCCAAGTTCTTCGTCGAGCCTCGAGTGCCTCGAGCTATTTATACGTCGCAGAGAATAACGAACTAATATTTCGCGATATATCTGACGATAAAACATCGCACGGATCCGGAACTCGCTGAACAGGAGTACAGACGTTTCATTACGCGTGAAGCCGGTCTACCCTAGAGATTTTTTTTTCATTTATTTAATTATTTTCTGGCGAAACTACGAATCGTCGCTGGGGGCGATAAGGAGAAGATAACTAGCAGAGGTGAGTGACAAACATTACGATTTATCCCCGAAAAGCTGCGCGAACAACTGATCGACGTTTATCACTAACGTTAAGTTTTTGGCGAAAATATTTATTACTTTTTTTTTTACATCGTTTGTTTTTTTTTTTACCGATTTCGTTAAAATGTATAGCGTTGGTAAAGGACGTCCGAAATTGCTTTCCCGGCACCGAGGCGGTTTCTTTCTATACCGTACCGTACGTGCTCCTCAAAGCCTAACGTGACACCGTTATAACTTCGCTTATGCGGTCGAGCGGAAAAAAAAAAGAAACGAAAATTCGATTACCACCGCGCGTTGCCGCTGTTGTGTGAATAACTCGGCGAGCCGGAGAGACGAACGAACAGTTAATTGTGCCTCGATCTGTTTATATAATAGCAGGCACTGACTTAACAATGATATTTATTCGGTCGCGTTGACTTTTTTTTTGTCGGCCTGATTCGCGTTTGCGTATACGTGTGTATATTGTTCGAACCTCACGCACCTCGCACGATCCGCGAGTCGATATCGAAGCTCATGTTCGATCAGCCGAAAATCACAATCTGAAATTTTCATTTACTGGTATTAATTTTTTTAAAGTTATTCTATGGAAGCAAAATTTTTTTTTTATTTAATGGTTTTTTTTCGTCTCAATTCCGTTTCGGCGGAAGTTTGTATTTAATTAAAAAAAAAAAAAATGTCGAAAACCGTTCAGAATATTCGACTCGCAAACTTGAGCTCTCGGTCACCTTTCGTTGAGATAATTCGACCGAGGTAGTTTGGAAAGTTTTATTTTTTTTTTCCCACTAAATCTTGTCAAAATTGCTAAATCGATGCTTCGAGCGTTCTCGAACTTTTATCGCTTACTCAAAGCTTTTGCGAGCGAGAAGGCGAAGTTCTCAGTGATATGGGCTTCTGTGTGTATGTGTGTGTATGTCCCTCGATATCTTCCGCATATTTCACTCAATGTTCGTAGACCATTGGGCCGAGAAATCTTGTCCGTTCCGGCGTTCGCCCTATGTTGTTTAGTGTGCAAAGTAGATTGACGAATTGTATTACCTGTATACGTGTGTATATTAGTCGATCTACACGCAGGCTCGCAGGATTTGCAAGTCGATGTGGTCAAGCGAATATACATTCAGTCGCACATCACAAGAAAATAAAGTTTTGTTAAGACAAAGTTTTTGAAAATAAAGTTCTGTTAAGACAAAGTTTTTGAAAATAAAGTTTTGTTAAGACAAAGTTTTTGAAAATGAAGTTTTGTTAAGACAACGTTTTTGAAAATAAAGTTTTGTTAAGACCAAGTTTTTGAGAATAAAGTTTTGTTAAGACAAAGTTTTTGAAAATAAAGTTTTGTTAAGACAAAGTTTTTGAGAATGAAGTTTTGTTAAGACAAAGTTTTTGAGAATAAAGTTTTGTTAAGGCAAAGTTTTTGAAAATAAAGTTTTTGAAACCAAAGTTTTTGAAAATAAAATGTTTAGAAATAAATATTGAAGGCAGATGGTAATACGAACGAGTTTGACTTTTCCACTAAACTTCGTCACTCGGCAAAACGGCCAAATAGATGTCTCCGAACGTTCTCGAATTTTCTCGTTCGCTCAAACAAAGCTTTCGCGAGTGAGAGAGGGCGAACTTCTCAGTGATGTGCGTCTGTGTATTTTTTTTTTTTTTTTTCTTTTTTTCCGATACCCTCTGCATATTTCACTGAATGTTCGTAAGCCCATTGGGCCGAGCAGCGTCGTCCGTCCCGGCGTCTGCCTTGTGTGCAGTGTACAGAGTAGATATATAGACGGATTGTATGTATGATTGTACGAACGAGCGAGACGACGGCGACGCTGCGCGCCCGACGAGTGGCTCGTTCGACCGGCAGATTGGTCCTTTGTCGAGCCGGCGTATTCCGGCTGAACGGCGTTTCCTCGTTAAAGGAGATGGCCTTCTCCGTTTCGCTCGCCGTATTTTGCATTCGGAATAAGAATTTTTTTTTTTTTATCTCTGCCTATCGTCGCGTGCGGACAATGTTACGAATCGCGACGCTTGAGGAAGTCGAGTTTCCCACGAATCAAGAAACATCCATTGCATATGAAACGACATATTTTAATATTAATCATATTTCATATTGAACAGGTTTTAATATTAATTATATTTAATATTGAACAGATTTTTATATGAATTATATTTAATATTGAACAGATTTTTATATGAATTATATTTAATATTAAACAGATTTTTATATTATTGAACGACCATTTTTTTCCCTTCGATGTCTGCGGTCCCGAGACGGCTTCCGTTACGGGATAAAAACGGCTTCAGTTCTTATTACACAATCATCCGAAAATATGAACTCGTTTTTACGTTTTTTTTTTATACCAGGTTTTCTTTTTTTTTATATCGCGCCTCGATTTAGTTTCATTAATTTTATTATATCCTTTATTTTACAAATAAAATAAAATTTGCGAAATGTTCCCACGGAGCTTATCGTCCCGAAGAGCGCGAGTCATTGTGCAAACAATTTGATTTCAAAGTTCTCTGCCAGACTTACGGGGAGAGGAAAAAAAATTAATAACGTTCGCCCGTGCTTGTTCTTTTTTCTCCTCGGTAATATTTTTTATCTCTGAGGGAAACGTCCAATGTGTAATTATTCTGATTCCAAGCGGTGAAGAGAGTCCACTGACAGTGACTCGGACCAGCGGAGTGCACTCATATGGATATGCAAAAAAAAAAAAAAAAAAAAAAGAATTGGCAATTCGATAAAGCAACAGATACGCAGGATGACCGAGCAAATTTTTTTTCATTGGCATCGACATTGAAGCTAAATCTTGCGTGTATATTTCATCAGTGAATCAGGTTTCTCGTTGGCTCTCGACAACCTCCTCAGCAAAGAGCCGACGATCTTTGGATGATGCAAACTTGATTTGTATAGATTCTCGCGTCTCGCCGTTTAATCGAATTAATTTGTCGCAATTGTCGTTCGAACCTTCGAGGTGAACGATCCAATCTCGTCAAGTTAATTGATTCGAAGTTTTTTCCTCGGAAATGAGAACATTATTATTTTTTTTTTAATTCTGGTCGATCGTCGCGTACAGGCAATGTTACAAACGGCGCTCGAGGTAGTCGAGTCTCCCTCGAATTAAGGTAGTCCGAGCTGTATAGTCGCGCCAAACATGAGTTTCAGCAATTCTCTCTCAATTGTCTCTGAACTCACGTGAGGTCGAACTGTCCGCTCGGACTACCTTAACAAACACCCATTGTAGATTAAAGGACAGATTTTAATATTAATAATATTTAATATTGAACAGTGTGTAAAGTAAAACCGTCGGCAACAAAAGCTGTAATTAATGCCGTTAAAACGGACTTAGTTTTCTTTTTTTCCTCACGTGTCTCCGGTAAATGCCGGAGACACGTGAGGGAAAAAAACTGAGGGTGATTCGACAAAGCAAGAGATAGCAGGATGACCGAGCAACAATATTCCTTTAGCATCGACATTGAAACTAAATCTTAGGTTTTTTTTTTTTTTTTACAACTAAATCAGGTCTCGCGTTGAATCTCGACAAAGCCCTGAGCAAAAACCCAACGACCTTGGGATGTTGCGAAAATAGATTTGTATAGATTCACGTCTCGCCGTTTAATCAAATTGATTTGTCGCAATTGCAGTTTGAACCCCCGGCGTGAACGGTCCAATTCTGTTCAGTTAATTCATTCGAAGATTTTATATGCATTTATCGGAATTCTTTTATATTTTTTAATAAAAAAAAAAAAAATAGAAACTTCAGAAAAATCTGCAAAAAAATCCAAAAATGATACGGTGAGAGCATTGATAGTTGTTTCACGTACGCTCATTCTACTCAGATAACAATATCACGTACAAATAACTCTATCGGAAGACTCCTTTGTACAAAAAATAATCATAAATATCATTATCATTATAAAACCAATAAAAATAATAATAATTGTATTAATTCGCAACACACAATATCTTACTGTTGCGCCCGTTAAGTTTAAAGTTTCATCTTCTATATCGTACGTTATTGTTGCCCAATTGTACGCGACGGCGATAACAAAAAGTTGTTTTTCTCGGTTATATTTTTATATTTAAATGGGATAAATTGGCGGCGTGTACGCTCGTCAAAATTTATACCGACCCATTACATTTTTTTTCTTCTAAACCTCATGAATTAAATATCGTTATAAATTTGTTGTCTGCAGTAGTTTACGTAAGCTTCGGGCGCTTTTTATGTTTCTCGAGAATATGCGAACACGTGTCACAGAAAAGAATCGTTGTAGTGAAAAACAGCACGGCATTTTTCAAATCGGAAAATTATACTTTTTTTCGGTCTTAGATCAATTGCACAGTCGACTGTCTATTGTCCATGTATGCAAAACGCCGATGAATATATGTACGCAAAAACGTACATGCATGTACATTACTCGTGTGCGCCAGTGTACATGCGGCGGGTAAAGATCGAAGACGGAAGAACCTTGAACGAACGGAGAAAGTTATTATACGTATGTAGATTTCCATTTCCGTCGCGTCCGCTCCCCCGTTGGATAGCGCGGGCATCGGGGACACGGGTCGGCGCGCGTTACGCGCGCAATTATCTGTTAAACTTGATCCCGTCCTTCCGCAACAGTTCAAAGACCGGTTCTCCAGTCGAAAACCCCAACGACGATTCGCTGCCATGGCTCTCCGGCAGCGCGTCGCACATTTATCTCACCGCTGCATGACGCACTGCAATTAAATTAAATGCACGTAAGTTTAATGCAGCTCTGACAAGAAAATCGCAGATCTGTCGCAAAAAGAAAAAAAAACAATACACGTATGACGTCATGCAATGTCAAACCTATAACTATCACTTCGATGTTCTTCGTTCGTGTACACGAATAGTTCGCACGTAGATTTTCGCGAATAGTTAATGTTACAAAGTCGAAAGGAATTTTTTAAATGGCGAACGTAAATTAAATACACGAAGTTTTAATGCAGCTTTGACACGAACATCGTAGACCGATTGTAATAAAAAAAAAAGAAACAAACCTACGTCATTCAACCTCAAACCTATAACTACCACTTCAATGTACTTCGTCCGTGTACTTATTCTTAAAGATGCGCGAATGGTTCGCACGGGGTTTTTGGCGAATAGTTAATGTTACAAAGTCAAAAGGAATTTTTTAAATCGTTGATGTAAATTAAATCCGCGTAGATTCAATGCAGGTTTGACACGAACATCATAAACCGATGGGTATCATTTTTTTTTTTTTTTTTTTCAAATTGAAAAACTTATCACGTCATTCAACCTCAAAACTATAACTACCACTTGGACGTACTTCGTTTGTGTACTTATTTTCAAAGATACGCGAATGGTTCGCACGTGGATCTTCGCAAAATAATTAACGTTACAATGTCCAAAGTAATTTACTTCACTCGGTGCGAAAATGTCAGTTTTACGGACGCCCCGCCCAAAACCCCAATTTTCACACCACACGAAGTAAAATTTGTCCCGACACACGTGCGATAAAACTTATTCTTAACTCGTCCGATTGTAACACTCGCCGTCGACTCGAGCAAACTCACACTCGTCAGAAAAAGCTTTACCGCACTCGCTTCATAAATGACTATTATTATATTATTATATATAAAAGACTATTAGTAAATCCTCAATCCGAGGCGCACGTATCCCATTAATTCCCACAAACACGCTCAACGATCGTTGAATTCATTAAAGGCACGTCGATTAATGATTATTATTCGTCGTTGGTTATTATTATTCAATCATCAGCGTCCCATCGTGAATTGTCCATGACCTCTGAATATGGCGCGATGACGTGTAAAGAGCGAACAGAGTTACGCGTGATAACGGTGTGAAGTTCTACGAAAGGTCGTACGTCGGCTTGATCGTGGTGGGCAACGGCGTGGCGGGGAGGGGGGGAAGGTTAAAAGATTCGGAGATAATAGAGCGTCGAATCAGCGCTCCGCATCGAGCTGATCCTCGACCCAAGTGTCTTTATGCTACTTTCTATACACAACAGGGGTCACACTTTGCTAAGCCGGAGGAGCTCTCTTTTTTTTTTACTTCATTGCAGTATCAATACAATTAATTAAATGCAGTAATTTTCACAACGCATCGGCGCTGTCGATCTATTGCGATACTTCCTGCCCGGCGCGATGTAATTCTTTTCATTGGGCAATTTTAAATTGACAACCGATGAAACAAAGTCGAGTTCCGTCTCGGGCACTGTAGGAAGCACACGAGTTCACAGGCAAGGTCCGCGCGCGCAAGGTTGTCAAGGTCAGAGGAAAAGCGCGTGCGCATGCGCGTGCCACTTTGCGCGCCACTCGCGAAAGCCGCGACTAAGCACGGGCTTTTTTTTCTCCCAAAGTTTAATCTCCTGCACGAACATACTTGGGACGATCCTACGTAAGATTTTTTTTTTTGTTTCCTTTTAATTGAACAAGATTTACGTCGAATCGTCGGGAAAAAATTGTTGTAATTATTTAATACTTTTTTTTTTGAATGACGAATTTGTAAATCGATGATTTGTAATTATAATAACAAGAATTTGCAAACATAATTATTTTTGTAGGACTAAAATCTTAAGCTCATGGTTCTTCTGCATCGATATACAAAATCGTGCCTTTTATATTAAATTCGATTACCTCGTATGGTGCAAAAAATGACATTAAATATCTACAAAATTGCAATATAGGCAATCACATTAATTATTCATTTTCGTCAGTCGAAAGAGTGCAGTCCTTAATATTCATTTCGGTTAATCAAGAATTTTTAAGTTGATGGATTGACAATTATTATAATAAGAATTTGCAAAAAGACAATTACAGAAATTATTGTAATCTCATAATTTTTGTTAATCCTCATAATTTACAATTATCATAATAAGGATATGGAAACGGATAATTATGTTTCGAGGTCTAAAATCACAAGTTCAAATTTCTGACGATATCGATACCCAAAATCGCGCCTTTTATAGAAAAAATTTGGTTACTTACTTCCTATCCTGCAAAAAATAGAAAAAAAAGATAACAAAAATCATCACACATTCCGATAAGACAGTAAATATCGCCCGAAGCTCCGGAGTTTTCTCAGAATACACATCGGATGAGGAAAAAATAATGCGTAACCGGCAAGAGAGCGCAAAACGATCGTCCGGTACAGCTCGGCGAATGGAAGTCCTATACGTGGTCGCGGGATCGCCTGATCGCTCGAGAGCTCTCCGGGTAACCACGGTAACGCGTGCGCTACGTGGCCGCCGGAGAGAACAAGAGAGGGTAACGCGGAGGAAGAAAAAAAAAAAAATGACGACGGAGAAAGAAAGAGTAAATGGTCGCGCGTTCGCCACGTATGTGTTTGCGCACATCGACCCAATCGTTCGACCCGAGATGATGCAACAGATCTTTTTTTTTTACACTCCCCCCCCCCCCCCCCCCCCCCCCCCCCTCGACCGGCCGGCTTGCGTACAGCGGTTGACGGAAACGTGAGATGTGCGACGAGGCTTGTTGTTATACCGGCGCTTATTTTTTGTTTCCGCAAGTGCACACACAGTGCCACGAATGCTCGAAATGACGCGGCCGGCTCGGCGGATGCCTCGGCACCTTCTTTTCTCTGCGGACCCGTTCCCCGCCTCGATCTTCCTCCCGTCGCGGGTGCATCATCGCTCCTCGCATGCATAATGGGAAGGGGCCGCGACACGCTGCGACTAAAGCGGACTTTAAATCGCCGGGATTTAAACACACAGCGGAACATCAATCTTACCGGTGATCTCTGAAAGACTCGTTTCGTTGCGTGGTCGAGAAACTGTGGCTGCTCTGCAAGTAGATAAAAAAAAAAAACAATGTCTAGGCACACATGTTTTCTACCATGCCGATATATATATATATATAATACATTTTTTTTTATCTAAAAAATATTTTGTTAAATGAAACATATTTTCTAAAATACAACATATTTTTTCTAAGAGAATTTTTTTTTTGTATTGAAATGAATTTTTGATACTTTGGGTATTTTCAACGATATTAATAGAGTGCAAATAAGACAAGACGGGAAATGCAAAAAAAAGAGTCTGCGAAGCGCGCCCGCATTAGAAGACTTCGTACAATAAATTTCTGATTATTGTTAAGGTAGTCCTTGCGAATAGTGTTCACTTTACATAAGTTTCAGAGAAATGGGAGGGAATTGCAAAAACTTCTGGATGGTATAAAAATCTGAAAAAAATCGAGCATATTAAAGGTGCTGAAGAGATTAATTGTGCATAATAATAATTCCAAAATGTTATTAACAAATTGATAAAAAATGAACTTCTTCGACAATTCTCCCGGAGACCACACTTTTTTAAAATGAAAATGATTCATCCACTTTTCTGAATACGCATGAACTTTTTCAGATTTTTGAATTGACTTAATTTTTTTTTATACGGAAGAAAATGTGTGGAAAGTCACAAAATTCAAAGTGTATTAAAAAATCTGAAAAATTCATACGTTTTCACAAAAATGAACGAATCATTGTCATAAAAAAAAGTTAGGTTTTACGAGAGATTTGTTGAATAATTTTATTATTCATCAATTTGTTAATAACCTTTTCGAATTATTATTTTATGCAAAATTAATCTCTTCAGCACCTTTAATAAGCTTGATTTTTTTTCAGATTTTTATACCATCGAGAAGTTTTTGCAATTCCCTCTCATTTCTCTGAATCTTATGCAAAGTGAACGCTGTTCGCAGAGGCAACCTTAAATTAACCTCGATTAGTTTTTCGTAAAGTTTAGCGAGGAATTCTCGAACGAAACGGCTTCGACGATTTTTATTCTTCGTCGAATAGCGCCGTTGTGGTTCAAGTTTCGGACGGGCAAGCGTTAGCTTAGCGTGTGTGTAACTGAAATTCGGCTATCGAGATTTGGTTGCGTGAGCGAGAAGCGAGCAGTCGTGGCCTGGCACATACAATGATAGGAGAACCGGGCGAGTCCGCCGCCTTGCGGCAGGAGAGCACGAGCCGCGGGGTGTTCCGTTCGGCCCTCAGGATTCGCCGAAATCAGGTGGCGCGAGTAGCGCGATCGTCGACGATTGGCCGGCCGGAACTCAGCTGAGCCCTGCTCGTGAATCGCGCGACCACGCTCTGCCGACTCTCGACGCCGACACAGCTGTATCGCCGCCTGGCTGCTCGCACACAAGCGTGCTTGCAAAAAAATCGATGCTCACATGGCTTTTATTTTTATTCGTTGCTCGCCTTTCTTTTGATCCGGCAACGGCGAGACACCGACCGTATACGCGCGAGTTCACGACAGTGAACTCGAACTTTGGATCTTAATGAAATCTGCAATTGTTGTCCGTTAATAATTGTGCCAATTAAGGCTCAGTGTAATAAATAAAATAAATGTAAAAAAAATTGTATGAAATTTAATGTACAGATGTGATGAAAAATTAACGTACTGCATGTTAAAAACTTTAGAAATAATTTTATTTTATTTCATCATAAATTTACATTACTAATGTACCAGTTTTTGCATAATAAAAACTCGCAATTCGGTGCATTAAATTTACCATTTTTTTTTCGGTTTAAAAAAGTAATTCCACGCGGATTTTTTTTACACCAAATGGGACGAGAAGTTGACCGTTGATATTCGTGAACTGGAACTTCGGATTGTAAAGATAACTCAAACGATTGTCCATGATTTATTCAGCAAATTAACTTTAATATAATCAGTTTGTGCGAAGAACTGATATTCATTATTCGAAAAAAAAAAAATTGAAAAACAAACTCAATTTACTTGATCGTTTATGGATGTTGTATTTTTTACAGCACGAAAAATCCAGGGTTGCGCATTCTGATTTCTTTTTTTTTTTTTTAAAGCCGTTCCTATCGTCCCGATTCGATTCAATAAATCAATAATTAATAAATTCTAATGAATTCGCCGCGTGATATTGCAAAAGGCTAATTTTTTATTTTAGTTTGCAATCCGCCGTCTCATTAAACGATGAACCACGGATTAGGTAATCGTCGTACGATCCGATAGCCACGAATTGCCGAACGTTCTACAACCTCCGTTTGAATTCCGCGTATGATTGACAATGTCATTTAACGACGACTCCGGGATCAAAATCGATTTCACTCGGTTGCTCACGATTTTATTGTTCGGCCAATTCGATTTCAAAGATAGGTCAAAGTTTTTTAATAGCTATTTTATTGGGCATTGCAGTAATTTTTATTTATTTATATTGCGAATTTGTTTGTAAGATATAAATATTTTCGATACATTTTACATTTTCGATAAGAAAGCAGTTAAAAAAAAATTATTTTACTTTACAACATTTGTAAATCAAATTTTATTTTCACTTACATTTTTCAAAATATATTTTGATTTAAGAAAATTCAAATGATTTAACTGTTCGATTTTATAGTTTGGTCAAAGTTTTTTTTAACAACAAATATACGCATGCGCGTGCGCACGACGTTGGAAAATCGCGCGAGTTTGTCATCCGAGCTTCCGCTCCCGTTTGCTCAACGTTTAACAATCACGTGATTTCAGAGATGGGTTACGCGTGCAAAGATGATGCAAATTGATAGGAAGTCGTGATTCCTATTTCCTGTTATCTTCTCAAGTATTGATTAGGAAACAAACATCTATTCAGCTGAAAAATAACAAAATTATCGACGTTAGAGTGACGAAGAAGTTTTAATTGAATATTCATTGAGTCAACAGCGTAAACGTAAAAGGGTGCAGAAATTTCGAAGACTCAGAAGGTTTTTAGAACCATAGAACAGTTCCCCTTCCGGTGTCAAATGTCCGATATGCTATTGGAAAGAATATAATGCATTTGTGGACTTATATAAATTAAGCATAATTGATAATTTATAATTTATAATTTATAATTTATAATTTATAATTTATAATTTATAATTTATAATTTATAATTTATAATTTATAATTTATAATTTATAATTTATAATTTATAATTTATAATTTATAATTTATAATTTATAATTTATAATTTATAATTTATAATTTATAATTTATAATTTATAATTTATAATTTATAATTTATAATTTATAATTTATAATTTATAATTTATAATTTATAATTTATAATTTATAATTTATAATTTATAATTTATAATTTATAATTTATAATTTATAATTGGCGTAAGATTACTTATCACACGTGGCGACAAAGGATTATGCGGGTTGCGTGTGATAGCACGCGTGATATCACATGCGTTATTATCACGCAGTGAAACGACACGCGTCTTCGGCAAATTTTCGTGAGACGTCATCGCCCACGATAATGATTCGACAAACGCCTAGGCTCTGTTTATTTTCTCCATCACTATTCCGTAACCACACTTCAACATTTTACACATCGATAAAAAAAAAAAAAAAAAAAAAAAAAAAAAAAAAAAACCCGCACGCTACGACAGGTATGCAAATGTACTCGATCGCAGCTGATTAAATTATGAAACTTATTTTTATCGTCTCAGTCGGTATCGAAAACTACAATCCAACATTTTTTTTTAAGTTCAGCACCTTTGAAATAACAACAAAAAAAAACAAGAATTGTAGTTTTTGTTACCGACTGAGCCCACTTCGGGCAAGAGTGTTCACATCGCCTTAAGTCTTCGATAGAGTTTTTTTTTTTTAGATAATAACTGTAAGGTTGACAAACGCGTAGCTCCTATTTATTTTCTTTATCGTTAATCCATAAACACACTTGTAAATTTTAAACGTCCATTTAAAGAAATGAATTTTCCATTGGGAAAAGTGATTTAGGCCGCGGAAAATTCTCACTTTTCGTCCCGCTCCTCACTTTCGGCCCCTTTCCATCCCCGTTCCAGGCATATAGAAAGACAATTTTCATTTTCCTCATCGGACTGCCGTCTCAAAACGGCATTCAGTGCAGTTTCTCGTAAGGTAGTACTTGCAGACAGTCTGACGCCACGTGAGTTTAGAGAGAATTGAGAAGGGAATTATTGCGAACACTTCTCGATGGGATAAAAATCTGAAAAAAATCAACCGTACGGAGAGTGCTGAAAAGATTGATTTTGCATAATAATAATTCAAAACAGTTACTAAGAAATTCATGAAAACTACCCGGCAACCTAACTTTTTGTTCATATGAGAACGATTTGTTAATCTTTTTGAATACGTATGCATTTTTTTCAGAATTTTGCGTAACTTTCGAAAATTGCGTTTTTTTAGTTAACATAAAAACCAATTTCCAAAAATTAAACAAAATTCTGAAAAAATGCATACGTATTCAAAAATATAAACAAATCGTTCTCATATAAACAAAAAGTTAGGTTGCCGGGGGTTTCGTTGAACAATTAAAAAAAAAATCATTTATTAATAACATTTTAGAATTAGTATTGTGTAAAATCAATCTTTTCAGCACCTTCTATAAGCTTGATTTTTTTCAGATATTCATTGCATCGAGAAGTGTTCGCAATTCTCTCCCAATTCTCTATGAACTCACCTGAGGTCGGACGGTCCGCAAATACTAAACGGCTGCAATATTTCACATCACCTTAAGCAATCTTAACAGTATCTTTTTTTTTTTTTTTAATATAACATAACAGCGATATGTTAGAGATCGGAACGATGATTCGCGTGCCAACGAAACGGCGGCAAGTTCGCAAGTTCGCGGTCGTGAGATAGTTGCGAGTCGGTGACTGTCTCGAGCCGTGCGGCGCTCGAAGTGAGCATGCGAGTGTGACGAGCAGCTGATCGTTGGGTCATTGGCGAGCGGCGAGCGCGCCCGTTATCGAAGCCAAGGCTATCCTCGTACCAGGGTTAATCGCACGAGCGGAGAGCGTAAAAGGGATATATAAACAGAGTAACGCTCGTTACTGTGTTACGAGCGCTGCGAAATAGTTGGCAAGGGTATTCCTCGTGCCTCCGTACGTTACTACACGAGCGCGAAAGATAAAGACACGGGGAGGAAGACCAACCGGTCGTCGAGACGTCGGGACGGCCGCGCGGGTACGTCGACTTCCAAGAATAATTCCCCGATAGAAACCCGGCTCGAACATCCACAAACTTTTGCACTGTCGAACGGCGCCAAGAATCAGCTGAACTTCTCCTTATGCTATAATTAATTTTTTTTTTCCTTTCTGATAAAAAAAAAAACGTTGATGTACCCTAATTAAATGAAAATTAATAGAATAAAATAAAAATAAAATTGAGTTTTGAGCGAAGGAGAGATCCGGTTAATTTGAAGCAGGCTTCAAGTTAAATGTACGAACAAGATAAATCGTCCATTAATCTCCGTCAATTAAATCATTAAAAATATTTAACGAAATTTATCTACATTTGAAGAATCTGGATCCGCGATTTTTTTTTCAAAAATTAATTATTCTCGTTCTTCGTTCGTGTGAATACAATACCGATTGTGATTGTTCAGCTGTTGACACGCCGTACGTGACGCTGATTGCAATCAAGGGCACTGACTTCCTGCTTTGAATTAGATTTTACCGCACGCTCGATCCCTTCCCCTTCCAGACATGAAACGAATGGAAGGGGAACGAATTATCGTCGCGGATGCGTCGTGAGTGCGGGACAATTGCGTTCACCGCGGATCTCAATTACCAAATCTATCTGCGTGAACAGATCGAGTGCGAGATACAGCAACTATGTATTCTGATCAAAATTATCCGCGTTCATCGTTTTCATGAAATTATTATTATTTATTTTATTAAAATTTTATTTTTTAAATTTATTACAATATTTAAAAAAATATATTTTCCCATTAGACACTCTAAAATGAATTTTTACCCAAACTATTCAACCTAAAAAAAAAATCCATTTACTTCCTCATGGAGGAAGCTTTGTGAAGAAATAAAACCGCCCCTCAATACCGATTGGTGCTTTTGTCGCTTCACTCGTGCCAGAATCTTCAAAAGACCCTAAACAAGAAAAATTATATTCGCTGTTTTAAAATTACAAAAAAAAAAAATATAGAAATGACGAATCGCACGAAATATAATTCAAAATGTTGCGTGTTTACGGAGTTTCGCTGTCGGTGAAATAAAACGAAATGTTTTAACGGTTTTCCTAAAATTATTATTATCCTATTTAAAAAATATATATTTTCCAATTAGAAACTCTAAAATATTACATTTTTACCCAAATTATCCAAACCAAAAAAAAATCCACGTTAAGAAAAAAAAAAAAAAAAAAAAAAGAAATAAAACAACGCTCCTTAAAACCGACCTGTATCGTCGCTCTGCTCGTGCCAGAACCTTTAAAAAAAAAAAAAAAAAAACCCTTCCGAAACCCACGAAGCCCTCTGACCTCGCCACTTTGACAAACGGGAAATATAATTCGAAATATTTCCGTGTTTACGAACTTTCGCAGTCTGCGAAATAAAAGAAAATGTTTTAACGAAGTAGGGTACATTAGTCACGTGACGCAGGCGGCCCCGAATGCTCGTGGGCACGGGCGGTGGAGAGCTCTATAAGGGAGCCAGGAGGGTCTCAGGACGTTGAAGGGGTTAAATTACACACAGTAATAGAGAGTCGCGGCTACATCGTTATGTTGATATCGAGCTGTGGCCTGCACCGCGAAAATATCACTATGTCTATAGCTGTGACACATATACATATATATATATATATATATATATATATGTATAGGGGAGAGCGGGGCAAAATGGGATAGTAAGCAAAACACAGTTTTCCTATCATTTTTGGATGTCCCATTTTGCCCCGCTCTTCCCTATATAGATACATGCATATATATATATATATATATATATATATATATATATGCATGTATCTGCAAGCAGGGGTGGAGCGGAAGGGATAGGTTGGCAAAAGGGTTGAAGAGGAGAGGAAGCAGGTCTGAAGTGAAATGGAAGCGGAGCGTCGGCGACGGACCGATGCGAAAGCTATGGAGCGAGAGTGAGGTTGCGATCCGCCGCGGCAACAAGCGCCGAAGGGACGTACGGCGTCCCGGCGCGGGCCTGCGCCTGGCGATCCTCGACGAGTCTGAAGGATCCGACCGGCAGTCGATAGGCCGCGCGGACGGGGCCGGTTGCGTCAAGCCGCATCTCCACTTTCGCAATTTCTGCGTACTTGAAAAAAAAAAATAATAATAATAATAATAATAATAATAATATATAAATAAAATAACTTTGTTATGCTCGTGTTCGCAGGCAATTAAAAACGAATATTTCGAAGGATCTCTCGTTGAGCGAAAATTAAACGGGCTGCTACGAAAAAAAAACAAAAAGAATAAAAGTTTCTCGAACCATCGCGGATTCGCGACTTTGCCGAGGAGAGCTTTGATCGGAAGGCATGATGAACCCCGGCATACCGCTCGCTCTGTTCGACGAGGTCGCCTCGACCTCCAGCCGAAACTGCGAGCGTCGAAGCTCGACAAAACTTCCGGAAGAATCCGTCGGCGAGTCGTCCAATTCAACGATCACCAACAACGAATCGTCCTCCTCTTTGTCCTCGGGCTCGTCGACGTCGAGCAAGCACGAGATATCGAACGTTCCGACGCTTCAAGACGGGCCGTACGTCCTCTGTAACTTGTGAGCGCTGTCTTTGTCGCTGGCTCGTTGCTTATTTATTCACTGCTTCCTCTCTTTTTACTCTTCTATCGTCTCGTGCGCAGTTGAGATTTTTTTTTTTTTTTTTTATTCGCTTTGATGCACGCCGAGGCCTCAGTGGTATTTTTGTGGTCGACGTCGATAAGAATCTTCGATACGTACACCTGTTCCGGAGATGTACAATGGACGGGCGCCGACGGTGACACGAGGAGAGCTTTTTATCGGTTTTTTATTTTTTTTTATTTTTTTTTTATCGGAACTCATTTTATTACTTCCACTGCGATGCACGAATGTTTTTTTTTCTATTTATTTATTTATTTTTTTTTTTTTTTTTTTTATATTATCGAAGGCATATTTTACGATGGAACATTGATTTCAGCGTTTTTTTTAATAGGTAGGTTTCGAAAAATGAAGAAAAAAAAATATTGAGGAAATTGTTCGAGAGAACGACGATAGTGTTTATATGTATTTAATAAATTAGTGCACTCCGAGCGGTCGAGGGTGCGGCAAAGAGCGATCGCGGGTGTTCCTAACGCGATAGATTGACGTAGGGAGCCTCGGAATGTAAAAATAAATAAAATTATACGCCGAAGGACGATCGGAACGGGAAGGATCGAAATGGGATTGTAATCCGTATGAATAATTTTTTCGTTATATATATATATATTTTTTTAACTACTTCGTTCTGTTGTTTTTTTTAACTTGTGCCTATGCACCAACTTGTCTGAGGCGAGTACCCTCGCGTTCTGACCAACCCGAAACCAACCTGAAAACCAAGCGGTCGATTTTTGCACCAAACCCACTCCGATTTCAACTTTCGAGAGGTTGATTTTGCGGCGATATTTAAAAACCAACCGTAATACCAACCGTTATTATGTGTCGAATAGGAGGTTGGTTTACGGTTGGGTTTCCTAAAACAACCTGAATTCCAACCCTGAACCAAGAGCTATCGGTGCTCTCGACGTAAAGTCGAAAATTGAGTTGTTTTGGGAAATCCCAACTGTAAACCAACTTTCTATCCAACACATAGAACGGTTGGTTTTGAAATATCAACCAAAAACCAATCTCTGGAAGGTTGGAATCAGAGTTGGTTTGGCGCACCAATCAAGTGGTTTAGGTGGAGTAGATTGTTAGAAAACAACCCGAATCCACGCAAAGTTTTACGGTTGGATTTTCCTAAAACAGCCTGAATTCCAACCTTGAGCCAAGAGCTATTGGTGCTCTCGATATAGAGTTGGAAATTGGGTTGTTTTGGCAAAATCCAACTGTAAACCAACTTTCCATTCAACACATATAATGGTTGGTATTACGGTCGGTTTTGTAATATCAGCCATAAACCAACCTCTGGAAGGTTGGAATCAGAGTTGGTTTGGCCCACCAATCGACCGGTTGAGTTGGAGTAGATTGTCAGAAAACAATCCGAATCCAACCCAAAGTTTTACGGTTGGATTTTCCTAAAAGAACCCGATTTGCAACCCTGAGCTAAGAGCAATCTGTGCTCTCGACGTAGAATCGGAAATAGGGTTGTTTTGGGAAAGTCCAACTACAAACCAACGTTCCATCCAACACATACAACGGTTGGTTTTACGGTTAGTTTTGAAATATCTGCCAAAAACCGACCTCTAAACGGTTGGAATCAGAGTTGGTTTAGCCCACCAATCGACCGGTTGAGTGGGAGTAGATCGTTAGTAAACAACCCGAATCCAACCCAATGTTTTACGGTTGGTTGGTCCGCGAGGGTTCCGACCGCGAGAAGATATCAAGCTTGAATGGATGCGCCTTCTTTGTTTCTGATGCTTTAATACTAAATTGAGTTTTTAAAGGGTTTGAAATTGATCGCCGAAGGAGAAACGATGTGATACGATGTAAACGAGGCAAACGTTCTATCGTGATTGCCGGACTTGTTCCCGTGTCGCCCTTAAACGTTTAACGAGAAAAATCAATTTTCCGCACGTCGTTCTTACGAGCTTTCGAAAAGACACTCAGAGTCCATCGAACACGGAAGTCGCGGTTATTCTTTATTCATTCATTGGGTTAATTAGAGTTGCACCTAGTCGTCCAAACTGCCAGCTAACCGTTTTTTGTGCATAAATAATTCATCGTCGCGCTGTTTCTATGTTTTTCGATTAAGTCCATCTTTCGCACGCCTTTTTTCACACTTGAAGCGTCATAACGACTGATGTACGATAGCAGTGCTGATGACATAATTATTCCTTACGTTACTTCCGGTCGAAAAGTTAAATTTTCAAACCGGAAGTGACGTAGTTCTGGTATGACGTCATCGGCCGAAAAATAAGCTTTTCAAACCGTATGTGACGTATTTCCGGAATCCAAAGGACTCGATAACAAGGGGACCGAAAAACAAACTTACGAACCGAGCAAACTCTCGGTTCGTTTAAGTTCGTACAATGGTCGATGTACGAGGAACATCGCATTCACGTTTTCCTACTGACTTCATCGTAAGTCAACACAAATGCTAAGTCGATTGTCTATGCTCGTCGCATTCAGGCCCGACGCGCAAAAAAAAAAAAAAAAAACAACTCTTTCCCGCAAGCGTTACATATACGATAACGATTCAATTGTCTCAATGCGCGATGCGACAACATTGCGGCTATTCTGCATGGTTACGCTCACCGTCAAACCACCGGCGCTTCCTTAATAATACGATAGTTGTAATGCGTGTATCTCGAACACGTCGTCAATTGATCGATCGACATATATACATATGTATACATAAATTTTTTCCTTTCCTTTTGTTGCAAATTGTTATGCAACGATACAAAGACGCGCAGACATAATTGAAAATAGGATACTTAAATATTCACATGACAAATGCATTATCGTGAAATTGGGCAATATTTCTATCCGGCTTACGTAATCGCAATATCGAGCGTGCAGCCAGTTCGCATGCACACTTGCACGCATGTTTGTTTCTTTTTTTTATTATTTAATTTTTTTCCCCCTCCCAATCCCGTTTCAGGCTTGTAATTTTATTATAAAATCACGAATGCGTCTCGTGACGAATCGCATCGGCGGTTCCATCGACGCAACTTGTAGTTTTGCCGTGACATAATAACGAGCGATACAAAGGTGCGCGTCACCGGTCGAGTCTCATCGCGAATACACTATTTCCACCCGAACGCACTTTGAAGCGTCGTGATTCGGATTTTTAGTCCGCGAGCTCGATAAATCGTGAGGTACCAATTCGTGGACGGTTAAGGATACTTCACACGTACATGTTCAGCCAAAAGTGAGATTCAGTGAGAATTTGAACACTTTCTGTTGGTATAAAAGTCTGAAAAATATCAACTATATTAAAGGTGCCAAGAACATTGATTTTGCATAACAGAAATGTCAAAGAGTTATTAACAAATTGCTAAAAAAAATTGTTCAACAAACAATCAGCAAACCTTTTTTTTCTCTTGAAATAAATTCATTGATTTTCTGGAAGCCACATGAATGTGTTCGGAATTTAATTTACATTTTTGAATTTTTTTGAAGGCTGTGAACAATGGAACTGTTGGCGCAATCGCCTCGAAACTTTTTGTGTGTGCTGCGGAAGCGTGACCCAGAAACATATCCAAAATTCATGCCTCTTCATCGATGTTTCAAATTTTCGAAAAAAAAAAATTTAATTTAAGAAAATTGTGAAAAACTTGATATGAAATCTAAACAATCAAGGAATTCATTCAAAATAAGAAAATAAAAGGTTTTCGGATTTTTCAAAACAATTTGTTTCTTAAACAAAAAATTGGTAATAACTTGTTGGTATTATTATTATGCAAAAAGAAACGTCCTGAATCGTCAATACGGCTGATTTTTTCTTTTTCATATGTTTGGTATATCGTAAAGTACTAAAATTTGTATTGAATTGACTTTTCGGTTGGGCATTTATGTGTGATGCATCCTTAAGAGCATTTCCAGATTCCAACAGTTATTAATTGGTCAAGAACAATTTTTTTTGTTTAATAACTGCAACCAATGTCAAACTGATAGTTTTCTGTCAAGATAGTAGACTGTCAAGCCGCGATTTTTCGGTACGAACCTCTATTAGCACATTGTATGGTCCGATGTTTCGGACAACCGTAGATTTCGAGAATTCTGTACGAACTCAACTACTTCATATTAATTAAAAGAAATTCTTTGACATTTATTAATTAAATCTATGAAAAAATTGTATACACGCGAACCAATACTGAAGATAAGCTACCTGGAAAGCTGGCTAACCTAACGTCTTCGAACTGCCCGATTATTGGGTCGCGTATGTAGTCTTTTAACAAAATGCAACAATAGAAAATAGCTTAGGCTTTTAACCCTTGTATAACTTTTTTCTGTGCATCAAATAATGTTTGTAGATACGATTACAAGTGTCGAATTGGATTGCCAATACTTAAATTCCTAATAAATCAAATCTGCATAGGAGTGTCCGATGACTGGGACGTGTCCGAGCATTGGTACCGTTATCTTATTTCCGCCCGAAAGCACTTTCAACCGTCACCATTTGTATTTTTAGTCTGCCAGCTCAATAAATCGCTTAACAATTTTTTCGATTTTTATTTGAATTTGGATGCCGATTAACGATTTTTTTTATTACAGGAAAGACGATAATATGGCCCCGAATGTAACGAGTGCCCCGACCGGCGTGCTGTACGAGGGCGAGACCGTCGAAGGATCTCAAACCCGACAGCCCGGTGAACCACCAAAGCCGAAGGTCGAGTACCGAAGACGTCTTGTCTGGATGAACATCGTTATCTTCGCGCTTCTTCATGTCGGCGCGGTATACGGAGCTTACCTCGCACTCACCTCTGCAAAATTCGCCACCGTTATATTAGGTACAAATGACTAATTCACTCTTTTTGTTGCATGGATTTTTTTTTTTTATGCCACGGAAGATCGAGCTGACCGTTATCATTTTTCGTTCTTGCATACTCAAACACGGGGCGTTTCATAGATTGGTTTTTAAAACATATTTCCCCTACGGCACGAATTATTTTGAAATCAGTTTAGAAATACTTTCGATCTTTCAAATTTTACGAAATATTTCTAAAATAATATGACAATAATATTTTGAAATATTCCATCAGAATATTTCAACGAAACTTGTCTTAAATATTGCAGAAATATACTTAATCTTTTATCACTTCTGAAATATTTCTGTAACATAGTGATAAAATATTTTTAATTTCATGTTTCACCGAAATATTTTTACGAGTACATACATACAGTACATACAGTTCAATGTAAGACTCATGAGCGGACAAAAAAATGTTTTAAAAACGTTTCATGAATATTTTATAATAATGATAAGATACACTGAGAGAAGGATCTAGTGAAAACTACCGATCATCCAATAAAAATTACCATAGCACATATTAGTAGGTTGCCGGAGCGCCACCTATGGCCGACAGTCTCAGATCATCCAAGAATTTTTACCATAATATCTAAGAAAAATTCTTATAAATCCGGTACTTCCTACCATAGGTGGCGCCCTAGCGCTCTACTACTATGTGCTATGGTAATATCTCTCAAGCGATATAGTCATTTTTACTACATCCTTCCCTCAGTGTATTTTCAATATTAAAAAAAATATATCATCAAAACCTTTCAAAAATATTTCCATGCTATGTGGGATAACATATTCCATAATATTGTATAAAAGGAACGATAAGTTGAGGTTTGAGATCAGAGCGGGGACTGAAAAATAAATCTACGATATCGCGGTTCTCCAGCGTATATTTTGACCGGTAACGAGAAACGTTAAATACCGATTGAACAGTCGATTACAGTCGATTTCCGTGCACAATGCTCTTCCGCCTGGTACACTTGGGCTTCGAGACAACGACTTGTTGATCAGCGAACAATGGCAAACCGCCAAATATTCGAAGCTTTGTACGTTGCGAATTGTTCGCTAGGATGATCTTCCACACCGGCATATTTTATCGACCGCGCCAGTGTCTTTATAGTAGAAAGAGATTTTTTTTTGCTCTGCCAGCTGGTGGTATTTTTTATTTTTATTTTAGGCAACTATGCGCCTTATATATTTTATTATCGTAAAATTGTAGTCACAATTATTTGCATCTGGTGGAAATTTTTTTTTTCGTGTAACGTTTCAATACCCACGTTTTTGTCGTTTCAGCTTTCATTCTCTACCAGTGCTCCGGTCTCGGAATCACGGCTGGAGCTCACAGATTATGGGCTCACCGTGCGTACAAGGCAACATGGCAGCTGAAACTTATACTCATGATCTTCAATACCATCGCATTCCAGGTGAATCTAAGCTTCCGAATCGAAGATTTTATCAATGTCTAGAAATCCCCTTCGAAATCGAAGATACACTGCCTTCAACGTCGAGGGCATTTGGGATTACCACGGTCGGTAACGAAAACTGTAATCAATTTTTTTTCAATGATGCTGACCTGCGCCGGTCAGAAGCAAATTCTTAAGGTGAAGTGAAACTTCCCCCTGGGGTAAAACAGTTACAAATTTTTTCAGGTTGGAATCGTAGCATACGGTTTACCATTTTTCTCGATAGTGCATTGCTAAAATGCAATGAACCTTTCAGAATAGGCGTAGATCTTACAAAGATCGCTATTACACTGTAATTTTTTTCTTTCGATTACAGGAAAAAAAATCGAGAAAGAAAGATTCCGTGTGTATTCTATGCCTATTCTGAAAGTTTCATTGCATTTTAGCAATGCACTTTCGAGAAAAATGGTAAACCGTATGCGACGATTCCAACCTGAAAAATTGTTAACTGTTTTACCCTCGGGGAAGTTTCACTTTACCTTAAGCGAAGTTCAATTGATATCCGCCTAAGAAATTGCTTCTAACCGGAAATTGTTGGCACTCGTGAAAATTAATCAATTACAGTTTATGTTATCGACCCGTGCCGGAGGGGAAGTCCCGTTGACTTAGGCACGGTGACGATGGTCATAGAAAGAAGAAAAAAACGTTGAAATGATCGTCTTATTTATGTTTTAATTTTTTTTTAATTTTTATTTAATACTCAGAACACCGTAATCGAGTGGGCAAGAGATCACAGAGTTCATCACAAGTACAGCGAGACCGACGCCGATCCTCACAACGCGACACGAGGTTTCTTCTTCGCTCATGTTGGCTGGCTACTGTGCAAAAAACACCCGGACGTTATCACCAAGGGCAGGGGAATCGAAATTAGCGACCTCGAGAACGATCCGATTCTTGCCTTTCAACGAGAGTGAGTTAACAATCGATCGTCACTTTCCTCCGGCAGAATAACTAAAGTCGAATATTATTACTTTTATTTTTTATGTACTTAATTTATATTTGTTTCGTAATTGCAGTCACTACGCCTACTTGATGCCACTCATGTGCATCATCTTACCGACGATGGCTCCCGTCTATCTGTGGAACGAGACTTGGTGGAATGCCTTCTTCATCGCGGCTGTTCTTCGTTACGTGTTCACGCTAAATATGACGTGGTTGGTCAACTCGGCGGCTCATCTCTTCGGTGGAAAGCCTTACGACAAGTGAGTTCATTTTAGTACATCATTAGAGGATTTCTTTTCTTTTTATATTGAAGTTTTTCGTAGATTTTAGTTTAAAAATCGACAGAACATGAAATTCAGGACGTGGACCGACAATAAATGTTTCGGTAATGTTCAATCCTTTTTTAAAAAAAGGATGAAAATAAAAACTTTAATATCGCTCGTTCAGAAAAGTTGAAATTTTCATATCGCTTCCTCATTATATCCCTTTATGCGCAACCCTTTTTCTATGAGAAAGCGTTTTCTACATTTGTGGCTTCCTCATTGAGGAAATTTTGCGAATAAAGGGATATTATGAGGAAGCAATATGAAAATTTCAATTTTTAACTTTTATGAGCAATGAGGAAGAGATACGAAAATTTACAACTTTTATGACGAAGCGACATGAAAATTTCAATTAGAAATGTAACTTCGTGGCAGTTCTCCAAATGTGATTTCTCGATGTTTTCGAATGTTCTGAACACGTTTTCATTAAAATCCCGAAAAAAAATGTTTCACCAAAACAAAGCAAAAATCTTGCTTAAATAAATAAAAAAAATGTTGCAGATTCATAAATCCGGCGCAAAACAAAGCAGTGGCGATAATGGCCTTGGGCGAAGGATGGCACAACTATCATCACGTGTTCCCGTGGGACTACAAGACGGCCGAACTGGGAAACTACACATACAACACGACAACGGCCTTCGTGGATTTCTTCGCGTGGATCGGTTGGGCTTACGATCTCAAGAGAGTCTCGACCGACATAATAAGATCGCGAGTGCAGAGAACCGGCGACGGTACGCACGAGGTTTGGGGATGGGGCGACAAGGACCAGCCCCAGGAGGAGCGGGACTCCGCGATACTGATATATCCTCAAAACGGAAAGAAGGATTAGGATATTTATTCGCGCATCGAGCGACCTTGCAAAGAATCCCGCAATTTTGCTATCGTGTTTCGTCATAAAAAAAAATGAATTTTGAAAAAAAAAAAAAAAAAAAAAAACAAGAGAAAACCAAAAAAAAAAAAAAAAAAAAAAACCATAACGAAAAGTGTATCCACGGTCGATCGTCGGGTGGAGCATCGGGGACGGCCTCGTCGAACATATAAACGCATATTACACATAACTATAATATAAAAAAAATATATATATATGGGAGACAATCGAAATTCTCCGCTCGGCGTAATGTTATACTCGGCCCGTCTCAACGACTGCTAACCAAAATCTCACACACACTCATAAATATTTCTACAAATATTCTCGGTAAATTTTTAGTTAAAAAAAAATTGCCGATCATTAATCTCACCATCTCATGGTTACTTTTTTTTTCTTCTTTTTTCTTCAACACTATGTAAAGACGCTACTCGCACCTTTCCTCGAGAGACACTCGACACTTTTACGAGTTTGTAGGATTTCGCGGACCTTAGATTTTATTATTATTATTATTATTATTATTATTATTATTATTATTATTATTATTATTATTATTATTATTATTATTAGCATTATTATTATTATTAGCATTATTATTATTATTATTATTAGCATTATTATTATTATTATTATTATTATTAATATTATTATTATTATTATATTAGATGTGGGCAATTAGGGATCCGCAAAATTATCTAGTTCCTAAGTGCTCGGGCGGCGGTTACGGGAGACGATCTGTTCAGGTCCCGTTTTACACACGCGCATAAAAACATACATTCTCTCTCTCTCTCTATATATATATATATACATATATATATATGTTACCTCTCTCTTCTTTTTTCTCCACGAGGACCGTGATACTCGCGGCGAGAATGTTAGGTTTATATCGTATGAGAATCGGCCCATCCCCGTCATCTGTCGCCATGATTGTACACGACTGATGATTAATGATGATTACGAGTGCACGATAAAAATATGTACGCGACAATAGATTTTATTGTCCGCGAGAGTCCGCGATAATTTTTTTCGTTAATTAGACCAACGAAAAAATGTTTGGTTTTCACAAATATTTTTTATCGTAAAATTAACGATTAAGCGATCGCGAACTTTAGTGGATAAAAAAAACGGTTGTCAAAAGTACAAGTCTTTTTTTTTACTGTGTACAGACGTGTTAGGGAGAGGCGTCTCCGCGATCCCCGCGCGTCGCGGCCGGATTCATTGCATTCCGAATGACGAAACTTTTTCGCTTCTCGACGGATCGGTGGGCGCCCTTAATTTAATATTTCGATAATATCTTAAGCGCATGCGCGAGAAACTCTCGGGTGCATATTTCACGCGCCGTCGATCGACGAACGATCTGGCCCGAGTGTTTCTCCTATATTTATATTTATATACTTTGAGTTTCGAAGGTAACGTTGATTCGTTGATGGTTGCAAATTTTTTTGTTTCGTAAACTCATCGAAACTTCTGTACGTCCGGCTTTGCCAAGACCGCCCCCCTTTGAAATTTTCTGAAATTAGACAGAAAAAAAAAATTATTAAATAGTTTAAAAAATCGTATCTGTCGTTGATTTCGTCGTCGCAAATCCAACGCTCTCGCTGAGGATAAACGCGACACTGTTACTTTGGTTCATTCCCCGCCCCCTCGATATTTTCGATGTAACAATGCAGGCTTGAATGGCAAGGACATTTCGAGAATAAGAAAAAAAATAAAATAAAAATCAATAACCACATGCGGTCTCGCGAAAGTTGTTGCGCACATAAACTTCGAGCGTCCGAGTACGACGAGAATAAAAGACAGAATTACAAAACGAAATGAGAAACAAATTAAATAAATTACAACAGTGAAATAAAACGATCGAAGAGTTCAGTGCAGTTAAATGTCGTGCTGGTCGCGAAACGCTCGAAGAATAACCCAATAAAAAATGCAGCGTCTTCGAATTAGTTGATTAACGCTATACATCATTATACACTACTTGTACCGTGTATTATACAGTGAACATACACACGATTAATGGTATTTGAAATAAAATATTCAATAAATATATATATATATTTTGAAGTAAAAGCGTATCCATGTGTGTATGTGTAATATCTTATTTATGATCCCTCGCGTGTCAAGGAATTTTTATTTGTTAGCCAAAAATTTGCGACACTGCGACAGACCGACAAAAAAATGTACATTTAATGTACCAGAGTGAAAGTTTTTATGCAAAAAACTGGTGCATTTAATTTGATGTGCATTGTCATGAAAAATTCAATGGACTTTTAGAGTGATATTAAAGTAAATTATTCGAAGTAAAGTAATTTTAAGGTAAAATTAAAGTAATTTATTAAAAGTGTTTCTAAAGTTCTTAATATACTGTACGTTAATTTTTCATGATAATTGCACATGAAATTCAATATACCAGTTTATGCACAAAAACTTCCAGTACCAGTACATTAAATTTCATACTAATTTTGTTTACAGTGTACGTAAAGTCCGTTAGGAAATTCTAACTGGTCATGAAAAAAAAATCTGAACTACTGTACGGAAACATTAATATTTAAAAAAAAGAATACACTTCAAAATAATATCGAAATGTAATTTTGTTTATTTCATTCTGTACCAAATTTTTTAATACAAAACAACCATTTCGGCCTCGTTTCGAGTAAATGAAATTTTTGTAAATCCATCTAACAGTGCGTGTGTTATTTAAATTGATTTCGCGTATATAATATTATCCTCTCGTCATGCACCTTTGTAACTATTAACGTGCCTTTTTCTCACGCGTTTATCGGATACTCTGCACTGTAAAAAAAAAAAAAAAAAATTGTATGAACTTTAATACACGGGACTAGAAGTTTTTGTGTAAAATTCATGTACAATTGCGATGCAAAATTAGTGTTCAGTGTATTAAAGACATTGGAAATACTTTATTTTTAATAATTTACTTTAATTTTACTATAAAAGTACTTCAATTTTCATAATTGACTTTAAGTTCATTGAAAAAGTACATTATTTTTTCATCACTGTCGATATTAAATTTAATGTAGCAGTTTTTGTAGAAAAACTTCCACTCCCGTGTATCAAATTTACAATATCTGTACAGTGTGTGCAAACTAATGTAACCCCAAAGCTAAATTGAAAGAAAGTAATCAAACTTACCTAATTACAATTCAGAAAATTCCGCAAGGCAACAAAAAAAGACAAGGGAAAAAATTTGTCTCTCGTGCGTCGAAAGAGTTCTTTCGTACCGACAAATCGATCGTCAAATTTAAATAAAAAAAACAGCGTTGGGACGATGTGTAATGGAAAAGTGCAAAAGTGACTTTTGTAATTGCTTTAAGTGGTACAGATTATGTACATCGGTCAATGACGGTACGTCAGTTTAAGCGTCAAAGCATCGTTCTTGGCGATTTTCTTAACATCGTCAAGTGCCTCGTCGATGGTGAGATTCTTGTTCGTCGCGACGCTGTACAAGGCGTCTCTGATGGATTGGCTCGACGGTGTTTTCCGAACAGAAACCCAGTTGAGGGACGCCCATAAGTCGAGGATAAGCAACGTGCAGCCCGAATCGTACGATCCAAATTCGCCGCTTTTGTAGTCCCAGCTCAGTAGGTAGTGGTAGTTGAGCCAGTAAGACTTCGTCACGATGAACACGCTGTTGTCGTCGGCCGGAAATCTGCAACCAATGGTAATACATTAGCGTACGAAAAATAAAAATTGCTTATCATAATCGTCAAGCAGAGAAGATATACGCGGTTCCCTCTGGCGTGGAAACGGCTTAATCGTTCACAACTTCGCTTACGAAAAGAAATCGTATTAAGGTACGAGCGGTAAAGTCCCGCAAAACGTGAGTTTCAGGAAAAAATTTGAACATTGCTCGTTGGGATAAAAATCTGAAAAAAATCAACCATATGGGAGGTGCTGCAAATACTGTTTTTACGTAGCAATAATTCCAAAATATTATTGACAAATTAACGATAAAAATAATTGCCCAACGAATTACCCGGCAACTTAACTATTTTTTTTCCATAAAAATTATTCGTTTATTATTTCGGAATACGTATGAATTTTTTTTATAATTCTTTGTAATCTTTGAAAATCGCGTTTTTGTTATATTCAAGCTGTGAAAAAACGCAATTTTCAAAGATAGCAAAAAATTCTGAAAAAATTCATACGTGTTCAGAAAAATAAAAGAATTATTTTTGTGAAGGAAAATTGTTAAGTTGCCGGGTCATTTGTTGAATAATGATTTTTATCTCCAATTTTCCCCTCTCGATTCTCTGAAACTTATGCGAAGTGAACACTATTCGCAAGAGGTCGCTTAAGGCCATCGAACTTCTACGGAAGTTCGTTTCGACGGAATTTAAAAAACGTATCTACGAGACTGAGAAGCGGCATGAAGACCCTTCGATTTATTGAGGTACGCCGGAGCGGTGTAACTAAGTTTTTTTTTCTTGTTTTCTTTTTACAAATGTATCTTCAATAATCATAGGGTGCGGAGGCCCCGATCGTCGATCATGACTGTACCGTGGCTATTTGGCATTCGGAAGAAGAGTCTAAATAGCAAGCTACCGGTATCAAAAATGGCTATTAACTTGTCTCCGGGCTTGAGGCCCCAGATGAGCATCGCGCTGTTTATGAGCCAGGCAAGTTGGGCCGCTATCGCCAGACGAAGAAACCCGAGGATGAAGAAGGCGTTCAACAGCGACTCTCCCCAGTATTCCACCGGCGTGTTCATCGGCAGCAGAAGGCCGATGACGATGAAGAGAGGCCAATAAAATCTATAAAAAAAAAAACAAAACGATAAAATTAAAATAAAGACAAAAAAATCGAATAAGAAAATAACACAAAGAATGGAGCAATCTTCTTCCTTGTAGCATAATTCACCGGGGCTGAGCAAAGTAGCAAGAAATGTTGCAAGTACGAAGTACAGAATATCACAAGTACTTGAAGTGTCGAGCACTTCAGGTGTCGAGCACTTCAGGTGTCGAGCACTTCAGGTGTCGAGCACTTCAGGTGTCGAGCACTTCAAGTGTCGAGCACTTCAAGTGTCGAGCACTTCAAGTGTCGAGCACTTCAAGTGTCGAGCACTTCAAGTGTCGAGCACTTCAAGTGTCGAGCACTTCAAGTGTCGAGCACTTCAAGTGTCGAGTATCGAGTATTCGCCATGCGAAAGTTTGGTCTCAGAAGGTACTTGAACTAGATACTTGAAATCGTAAAAAGTACTTGAAATACTATTAAGTACCAGTGTACTTTAAGTGCGTATTTGAAGTACTAAGCAAGTACCCGGTACTTCAAGTGCTGCCCAGCTCTGTAATATACTAATTAATCACTGCGCTTAAGGGAAGGCTGAACACGTACGAGTGCGAGAGGGACCGAGCTAACATTTTGCATCCACTTTACTCCGAAAGGATTCTATAAAATGAAAAACCGTTTCAGAGAAAAATTGATTCAAAATATTTTGAGACGGTGTTGATCTTTAGCTCCACCTTAAGGTAGTTACTGCATGGCACACTAGTCAAAAGAGTGCTAAATTTTTACAATTATTTAACCAAAGTTGTATGCATTTATTGACCAAGAGAAATATTAATCACGACGGTCTTGCAAGAAAAACAACTGATAAATGCAAATTTCCAAGACAGTACGTTTTTGTTTGTTTTTTTTTTCCAAAGGAAAATCCGTATTTTTTTAACCGATCTTAATGCATGATGGCCCATTTCGTTTCTTAAACTTTCCTCTACGAATTCACCGAGTAATTTTTTTTATAGATTTAACCGTGTGATAACTACGGCCCATTGTTTAACCGGTAAATTTTTTTCTCACAAACAAACTGCTGTGTATGAGTTTTAAACGGCCAAAAGTAAATCTGCTCGGTGAATTCGTAGAGCAACGTTTGAGGAACAAAACTGCGCCGTCGTACGTTAAACGTGGTTGCAAGGCAAGAATTCTTCATTGAATAAATCTCAACGAAAACGTATCGTCACGGAAATTTGCATTTATCAGTTGAGGTATTTGCAAAAACATCGTTGTCAAGAGTTCCCTCGATCGATGACCCACAAAGTGATACAAATCGACTTCCGTTGCTGTTAACAAACGCACAATATTTTGGATAATCAATTGTGAAAATTTAGTGCGGCAGCTACCTCAATGGATACAATTTCTTACAAGCGCTGGAATACGACGTAACCGTCCAACTCGATGTCACGCATGTCGATGGATTTCACGAGTTCCTCCTGCTGCGGATGCGCCGTCACGAGATTGCTGAAGAGATGACTGTATAGAAAACCCTTGTTGTGGTTGTAAGGATCCTTTTCGGTTCCGTAGTACTCGTGGTGAATTCTGTGAGACAGCACCCAGTCGTAGATCGAACCCTGAAGTTATAAATAAGTCAGTCAATTATTCCTTATCTTGCGGCGATAAAATGTTTATTTTTAAAGTGTTTATTTTATTTTTTATTCTTTAAAGGATTTCTTGACAATGCTGTTGAATAATAATTCATTACCGGAACCGACGAGTATTCGAGCTCTTTGAATAAAAAATATATATACATATATATATTCGATTATTTTTTCGATAGTCTTACCACACCAGCGAGGGTTTGCGTCAGCATGAGGAAGAGTCTTATGGGTCCCTGAGCTTCGAAACTGCGATGAGCCCAGAGCCGATGGGCACCGATAGTCATGCCCAGATTGGAAACGAAAATCATCAGAACAACTGAAAATTCATGAAAACTTGTGGCTCAAAGACGTTCCTCATACAAGTAACATTATTTTTATAAAACTATATCTTTATAAATATAATTATAATTATAAATTTATAATTATTACATACACTGATAAAAAAATACGATTTAATTAACTAAAGATTCGGGCAGGGACGTTCAAATAAATATTTTGTTGATAAAGCTTAAAAATTCGTTAGTTCAACAATTTTTTCGATAATTTCACCGAAATATTTTTGAGGCATTAAAATATTTTGTTCGTGCAACAAAATATTTATTTCATCGTACCTGCCCGAACCTTTAGTTGATTCAACCGTATTTTTTATCAGTGTATTATAATATATATCATAATAAATACAATTATTAAATTATAAATTCGATCAACAATAAATTTAGTAATTCGTCAAAATCATAAATAAAAAAACCATAATTAACTGCTAACCCTTTCATGACCCACAGTCTCAAAAAGTGTAGGTGTGAAAGAAGCGGATGGGGGAGGGTAGTGTGGAGTCTGTAGCAGTCGCTGATGCGAGATGAGGAACGCAACTGGCCGAGCAAAGTGGGGACAGCGTCGGAATTATGAAAGGGTTAATTTAATTTTCGGTAATTAATTTCTCAAAACAAAAAATTGCGTTACCGGAACAATTTCAATCTATGGAGTAAAATAGTCCCAGCAACTTAATTATAATAAACACTCTCGGGGAGGTTGGTTTCACTTACGAAAGATGACGGTCATCCATTTAGCTTGCGTGAAGACCAAAAACATGCCATAAAGACCGAGAGCGTGAAGATGAATGTACCAAAGTACTGCGAGCCAGCTGAAGTCTCTTTTCTTCGCTTGCGGTTCAGTTCCTCCCGACATTTCGGCGATGATCGACCAACGTATCAGCCGGTAAAAAAACGGTCCTTGCGATCTTTGCGACTCGAACAGAACAAAAAAATTAAGAAACCTCATCGACACAAGTTTATGAAAAAATAATTTAAAAAAATTAAATTAAAAAAACAACTAAATTTAATTAACCTCTTAAAGATTCGAAAAAAAAAAAAATCAATTTGTTGCAATAAACGATTATTATTGATGAAGGGGGTTTAGTAACGGGTTTAGATATTTCAGTTCGACTTACCTGATGAGAAACGGGCGAGCGAGTTAAACCGGTGGACGGACTCGCAGAGACTATAACAAAGCTTCATCGAAGGCGTTTAGCTTGACTCCGCGCGACCTCACTCATTATCCACGAATCGTATTTCTCGTCGTCACTTCCTCCCTTTCGTCCGAACCGTCGAGACATGCTCGAAGGCAAGCGCGGTCTTACAAGACGCTATAAAATATTTCCTCGCGGTCTTTACACCTGTTATTATATCTCTGGCGTGAACCCTTCAAGTACGGGGATTTTTTGCAGAGAGCAAACGTCCTTCTTTTTAGCACAAAAACGATACGGATGTTCGAAATAATTTTTGTTCTGCTTTATCGATGAAACAACACTTCAAGGAAGGTCTGCGAATTTTTACCGATTTTTTTGAGCACATCAACTTGTTGTTCGAATCGTTCGAAGATTGCTTCTTGGCAAATTCTAGGCCCTCGTTGAGGTAGTCTCAGCGGTACAGTCCCGCGAATCGTGAGTTTCAGAGAAAATTTCGAACACTTCTCGATGGGATAAAAATCTGAAAAAAAATCAAGTATGTGGGAGGTGCTGTAAAGATTGTTTTTGTGAAATAATAATACCAATTTGTTGTCAACAAATTGAGTATAAAAATAATTATTCAACAAATTACCCGACAACTTAACTACTTTCCTTCATAAATATCATCCGTTTATTTTTCTGAATACGTGTGCATTTTTTCAGAATTTTTTGTAATCTTTGAAAATTGCGCTTTTTTCACAGCTTGAACATAGAAAAAAAATGCGATTTTCAAAGATTACGAAAAATTCTGAAAAAATTCATAAGTATTCAGAAAAATGAACGAAAAATTTTTATGGATAAAAAATAGTTAAGTTTTGGAGTTATTATTGCATAAAAATATGGTTGATTTTTTTCGGATTTTTATCCCATCGAGAAATGTTTGAATTTTTTCCTGAAACTCACATTTGTACGTACGTGAAGGAACAAGCAAATACAATGTAGGCTGGTGTAAAACTGAAGGATGATCGTTCGATGTATCAATTTTTTTTTCTCGACATTCGTTAAACAAGTTAATAACATAATAATGCGCAACATACTTGCACACTTGAGGAGCGTGTCGAACGGTGCACGACGACTTACTCGAGGGTGAAGGTCGGATTTCGAGTAAATATTCATCGCGTATCTATTATCATCGATTAATTATATATTTTATTTTTGTGACAATTAAATGAAATAGTGGGGACAATCGGAACGTCGAAGCGATTTCAACACTGTCGAGTGGTGTCGCAATGCTGATAACAATAATAGTCCCAGTGACACTAAATATTATAATTACAGAGCCTCATGACGGTACTGTGAGAAAAATAGATTGGAAAAAAGCGTGAAATTCGAGATTTTCACAAAGCTCATAAACAGTTAATCGTCGTTTCCGGCCACATCTGATATATTTTTTCACTTCTTTCACTCTCAACTCAATATTCTTTCTCTCAATATTCACTCTCAACTCAATATATTTTTTCACTTCTTTCACTCTCAACTCTCAACTCAATACTTGAGACAGAAACTCGCGTCAGATAGAAATTACAGAATATTTTCAATTTAACGAAAACGTAAAATTCAAAAAAAATCAAAATCTCGTAAAATTTAAACGGTTCGATCGATCCTCGCAAAATTAAATACGGATCATCAGTCGACGATAGCTCGCTCGTGTACAACTTTTGAGCCCGATAGATAAAAAATGGTTAGCGTGCGCACAGACTTTTTTTTTAGCAAAGTTCAAAAACGCGTAAAATGTTTACGATCGAAAGCATTTCGTTAATAAAAATGTAACCAAACATTGAGGATTTACCTCGCTGGCTACCTCAGAAATTTCAGCTTGATAGCTCAAGGCGTTCTCAAGTTATATGAGTTTCAATTGTTCGGATTTAACACACACGCAGAAGTTTTCTCTAACTATGACTTTTCGATGTTTTGGAACATTTTGAACACTTTAAAAAGAATAAAAATCACGAATTTATTTTATTCTTTTCATGAAAACAAACTATGAGAAAGCAAACGAAAACCAAGAAACCTCACTCGAGCATACTCGAGTGTATCGGAAATCGATATACAAGCTATATAGTTTCTCCCATCGGGCGCGCATAATCAGAATGTGTTATTGGCTATCGAGAACATTCGCATTCGTAATGTCGAGAGGAACAAAAAAAATTACATTTAAATTTGAGTGAGCGATCGTTGCCATTTATCGAATAATCGCATTTATGATTACATTTTTTTCGGTTCTATGATGGAATCTCGCGAAGTTCGGCGGCTTCTCTGGTCGAGCATCCGATCCAGATGGTCCCGATCTTCTTTGGGAATGTCCCGATCGCCGTAGCCCCAGACGCGACTGCCGTCGCCCCGGCGAGTAGCCTGTCGTTTGATCATTTCCGGTGAGACGGACTTTCGGTCGTAGGCCCAACCGAGCCGCGCGAAACCGTCGATAATCGCGGTAGTCATGTTGAACTTGTAATCGCCGAACTCGCCGGTCTTGTAATCCCATGGAAAGGCGTGATGATAGTTGTGCCAGCCATCGCCGAAAGCAACTACCGACATGACCGCGCTGTCCACCGGAGAAATGTTCCTGCAAAACCGATTGAACAGACAAATTAATTTTGGGCTTAATCGTAATTAAAAAAAAATGATAAACCGGAGTTGGGATGTACTTAAAATACCGGGTACTTGGTCGGGACTTCAAGTACATTTTAATGCTTCAAGTACTTTTTAGCGTCCCAAGTACATTTTAATCCAAGTACATTTTAGTCCAAGTACATTTTAGTCCAAGTACATTTTAGTCCAAGTACATTTTAGTCCAAGTACATTTTAGTCCAAGTACATTTTAGTCCAAGTACATTTTAGCCCAAGTACATTTTAGTCCAAGTATATTTTAGTCCAAGTATATTTTAGTCCAAGTATATTTTAGTCCAAGTACATTTTAGTCCAAGTACATTTTAGTCCCGGTACATTTTAGTCCAAGTATATTTTAGTCCAAGTATATTTTAGTCCAAGTACATTTTAGTCCAAGTATATTTTAGTCCAAGTACATTTTAGTCCAAGTATATTTTAGTCCAAGTATATTTTAGTCCAAGTATATTTTAGTCCAAGTACATTTTAGTCCAAGTACATTTTAGTCCCGGTACATTTTAGTCCAAGTATATTTTAGTCCAAGTATATTTTAGTCCAAGTATATTTTAGTCCAAGTACATTTTAGTCCAAGTACATTTTAGTCCCGGTACATTTTAGTCCAAGTATATTTTAGTCCAAGTATATTTTAGTCCAAGTACATTTTAGTCCAAGTATATTTTAGTCCAAGTACATTTTAGTCCAAGTATATTTTAGTCCAAGTATATTTTAGTCCAAGTACATTTTAGTGCCTCAAGTACATTTCAGTGGTCAAGTACACTTTAGTGCTTCAAATACTTTTTAGTGCTTCGAGCACCTTTTAGAATATACTTGTATGACAAGTATTTTTTGGTACTTTGCCCAGCTCTGTTATGAATTTTTTTTTTACTCATACTTAGAAACCTACCGGTGTCAATTTACACTCACTTGTCGTAGGGTCTGTTGCCCCAAGTGTGCCCTATACTGTTCACGGTGAAGGTGATGTTGAGCGTGACGCAGAGACGAAAATTGAAGTTTACCCAGAAACAGATCCAAAGAGCCTCGTTCCAGAAATACCACGGCACCGATACCGGTGCGGCGATCGACAGCAGCACGAAAAGGGGCCAGTAATACCTACATTGCGAAACAAGAACAAAAAATGTCTGCATAATACATAATATTGCAAACTTAAAAAGAAAAATAAATTGCATATAGGCGATACGCAATTTGTTGAAAGTTTCACTGAGGTTCGCTCGTTGCCACGCGTCTAGAAAAATCCCGAAGAGCGTTAAAAAAAAAAAGAAATTGTAACCAATTTTTTTTTTTCTCAATTTTTTATGACTCGAGTGAAAATTTGTTTGGCAGATTTAATTCTCGGTGAGTTTTTCGTCGCCTGTTGCTTGTGTGCATACAAAAGCACTCGAGTAATAATATATATTTTATTTTTATTTATAGTGTTAAAGAATATATTTTGTTGGATGTAAAATATTATTCTGCGCATTCACCTGGTTTGCCACATGAGTAACGGATCATCTTCGACGTCACTCATGTAGATCGCCTGCTTTTTGGCGACAACTTCCGGATGGGAAGTCGTGAAGAGCCAACCGATGTGAGCGAAGAATAAGCTCCGGTTCACGTTGTGAGGGTCGGCGTCGGTGTCGCTGTGCTTGTGGTGGAGCCTGTGATTGAGTATCCACGTGAATGCAGGTCCCTGTTTTATCATAAAAAGTCACTTTTTTCATCAAATTCAATTATCCGTGAAGTCGTCGTGAAATTAATACCATAAAATTTACGAACGAGATGGACGAGAAATGCGAAAGATGAATTTTTGTTTTAATTTTAATAATACTTTGCGTGAATGCAGGTCCCTGTTTTATCATGAAAAAAAGTCACTTTTTTTCATCAAAATCATTTATCCGTGAAGTCTTCGTGAAATTGATATCGTAAAATTTACGAACGAGATGGACGAGAAATGCGAAAGATGAATTTTTGTTTTAATTTTAATAATACTTTGCGCGAATGCAGGTCCCTGTTTTATCATGAAAAAAGTCACTTTATTTCATCAAAATCATTTATCCGTGAAGTCTTCGTGAAATTAATACCATAAAATTTACGAACGAGATGGACGAGAAATGCGAAAGATGAATTTTTGTTTTAATTTTAATAATACTTTGCGTGACCGACAGCGGTGGATAAGCGGTTGACGCACGGCTCCGGTGGTCTCCCAAGTCAAGCAAGATCGGTCGCGGTCAGTGCTTGGATGGGTAGCCGCTTTAGCCGTGCGCTAGCTGGCGCATCAACCGTTGAGCGGGAGGCGCTTTCTTCTGAAACTTTGGTGTTTCTGCGCTTTACTCAAAGTGCAAAAATACCGGAGGATCAGTAGAACATGGCCGTCTGTACCGGCACGGGTTTTCCGTAGTAGGTACGGTGTAGCTAAGTCGGCTACGGACGCACTGGACGTTAGGTAGCTTAGCTGAGTGCGGATAGGGAGTGCTAGGGGGGAATAGGGATGGGGTTCCGTAAAAACCCTGAAGGGTATACGGTGGCAAAATGGAACAAATATTTTAAAAAAATAATAATACTTTGCGTGAATGCAGGTTCCTGTTTAGTCATAAAAAAAGTAACTTTTTTTCATCAAATTCATTTATCCGTGAAGCCTTTGTGTCATTAATATCGTAAAATTCACGAACGTGATGGACGAGAAATGTGAAAGATGAATTTTTGTTTTAATTGTAATAATACTTTGCGTGAATGCAGGTCCCTGTTTTATCTGAAAAAAATCACTTTTTTCATCAAATTCGTTTATCCGTGAAGTCGTCGTGAAATTAATATCGTAAAATTTACGAACGAGATGGACGAGAAATACGAACATTGAATTTTTGTTTTAATTGTAACAATACTTTGCACGTTGTAAGAAAATAAAAACCATGAAATCGGCTCGTTAAGCAATGCCACGACTAAGGTTGATATTCATTTAATTCCCAAAAATAATAATACCTGGCCCGATGTAGTGAAGAGACAGAGCAGAATAAGCTTCAAGGGCAATTTCGCTTTGTAGCTTTTGTGAGCCCACAATCTGTGAGCACCGGCAGTGACACCCAAACCCGACATGTAGATTGTCAAAAATGCTGAAACGATCGGAAATTCAATTTATTTACAGCATCTCTGCGTCAATCAAATGTCTTACAGAACACACGCAGACGTTAATGGTAAGAGATCAATTATTAAAAAGTTGAGAATTGATATTTTCATACAGTTTTCTCATAAAAGTTGCAAATGGGAATTTTCATATGGCTTTCGGTTTAACGAAAAAATGTTATTATAATTAAATAACAATGTAATACATTTTATATTAATTAAATTTGAAACCCTGAAATTCAAAAATTTGAAATTGCATTTTGAACGATTTTTTTTTTTGATTGACAATGTCTGTAACTTTTTTTCTTGCTACTACAAACGTGAATTCTTTCACTACATCAGCTACAAACGATTCTCTATAGAAATCCACCGTCAAATTTGAGTGCTGCCGCATTTTGTGGATGCGTTTTCTTTTTTAAGTCCTTTACTTTTTTTGGCGCTACGAGAAACGATTAAAAAATGTTACTACAAACAACCGCATACGAAAGTATTTAAGAAACGTGAAAAAGATTTTTTTTTTTTTTAGTCGGATGCCAGGTTGACATAGTTACGACAACCAATGGTGATTATATATTGCGCTCTTGTTTCGTGTCGCAGTTGCGACTCTTTTCACGCTACAGTTCACACGACCTCACTTCCTACTTTGTTTTTGCTTCCGCGAACCATTCGCAACCTGTCGCATCCACAACTATTCAATCCGACTCTCCTATCGTCGCATTTGAGCCTCACACATTGATCGTCCGATTTTATGCTCATTGCTAATCAATTCATTCATGTTTATTTATAGCCGAGAGTCTCGCGAAAATGAGAAAAATCGCATGTAGAAACGTCCTCGCTCGTTTCGGGCTTTCGCACGAAAATTGAATTACTTACATTAATCTAAGCCTCGGAAATCCTGGTATTGCGATCGCAAAAGTCGCTTGGGTAACCGTTAAGGGGACAGTTGCAATTTTCAAATTAACTTTATTCAATGCTGCTAATTTTTCTGAGAAAAAAATGCATTCGAGTCGAATGCAAAATTACCGTGCGCATCCTCGATGCGCACGGTAATTATCACCAAAGAAGGAAGAAAAAAACATTAAAACCCAGAAAAGGAAGAAAAAAACAAAAAACGAAGAAAAAACAAAATTATCGTCCAAAGGCTCGAATTTGCTTTTTCATAAAAAAAAAAAATTAGCAACCTTGAGAAAAGTTCATTACAGTTTTCATTACCGACCACGATATTTCACTTCCCCATAAGTTAAAGTGAAACTTCGACCAGGGTAAAACAGTTAGGAATTTTTCAGGTTGGAATCGTCGCGTACGGTTTACAATTTTTCTCGAAAGTGCATTGCTGAAATGCAATGCACTTTCGAGATACTTAATATATTCGAGACCTTAATATATTAAACTTTGAAGCTGAATAATAATAACAATCACTTTGCAAATAACAGAAGACGATTTTGTGTTTCTTCTCCCGATACGAGAGCTCTAAACACATTTTATTGTTTTGCTTGACGATATAAAAATTATTTTTAAAAATTGTTGCACGACAGCAAAATACTCGATACATACCCCAGAGCGACGTCAGTAATTTAGCGCGAGTGAATGTTAGGTAAAAACCGAAGAGGGCACCCGCGTGAAGAGCGCCGTAAAATATGAGCGCGGTCCAAATTGTCTTGGGCTGGGCGTTCCTGGGAACCTCCTCGTGGGTCTCCGCACTTCCGCCTCGCGAGCTTTCGGTTCTCTTAGTTACATTGGAAACCTCGAAGCGGGCTGATCTCAGCGCGTCGACTGTCATTTCTGTCTTTTCTCGTGCAAAAATTGTCTACCCGGGCTGTCGTTTCCTTATTGAAAAAGGCTAAGACGCCTTTGTCAATTTCAATTCAATTATCTCGATATTTTCGAAGCGACAAATCTTCGGTATCTGAAAAACACGGAGATAAAATCAGTATAGTATCCCACAAGGGAGGAAAGTGCGTTTTTTCGCAGAGTGTGAAATTTGATGCGCGAGCGAAGCGAGGGCAGAAATTCACACGAGATGAAAATGCGCTTCCTATTTCTGCACCTGCAACGGGGATGGAAAGTAAAACCTTCACTCACGCTAAATTACTTTTCCTCTCACTCGTCGAGAATCGGTCACTTTCCACCACTGTTGCACGCATGAAATAGGGCCTTTTTAACGTATTCGGGAGAAAATATTATCGGGCAATAATATTAATATTATCAATATTATTAAAATATTATTCGTTCGTGAATTAATTGTAAAATTTGCTGATTTATTGAAACTATAATGTTTATTTAAATCGTTGAATTATTTTCCATTTCTCTACGCGCGAGCGACTCGCAAGTGGGAAATCAGAATGATAAATTCTTTCATAATTCTTTCGTGACGCTGACATCGCCTCACGATCTCCCACTTCAAGCGTCACCTTCGCCTCTTAGCTCAGACCCCATTGCTTCCTCATGGAGTAAGTTTTTTTTCATAAATAATAAATAATAAAAAAAATCGAGATTTCAATGAAAACGCTTATTCAGAATGTTCCAAAACAACGGAAAATCATATTTCGAAAAAATGTCTCAGTGTGTATGTGTGTGTGCGCGCGTGTGCAGGGTTCATAATTTTAAGTTTCAAGTGCAGACGAAATTTGTTGTCGGTTTGTTTATTATTGGACACATATTATGTTATGTTATGTTTATTATTGGACACATATTTTTTCTTACCTGTTCCGAGCGGAGGGGCGAGTCGCGCAGGTTAGACTGGTGCGGTTCGCAGGGCCACAAAAAATTGTTTCGTCACTAGTCGAATTTATTGTCGTTATTTCCGCCCTTACGTCCGGACGATCGGAACGACTGGTCGAACGCGTGTGCAAAATAGCGAGCGGCTGAGAATTTTTAAATGATGAAGTCCGCTTACGTGTATCTCGGTAGTGGGGCTGGATAATACCAGGGCAAGGGTCATAGTGAAAAATTGGCAAGAGGACGCGGTGCGCGGTCGCCGAGCCAAAAGCGGAGTTGACCGTTCCCATTCTCGGCGGAATTATCTCGTCGAATAAATTTTTCTACATAAAATATAATCGGCCAGCAAGGGCCGAGCATGTTACATATATTTTTCAAACCCTCTTATCATCGAACCTCTCCCCACTCAGCGCTCTCCCGGATGAACAAGGTCGACTGTGGAGAGAAGACGTTAAACTGTGGAAGAAAAAAAAAATTTGCAACGGAGCAAATCATTTTTTTTTTTTTTTCATCTTCATGTTCTTCTGAAGTTGGACCGACCTTGGAAATATTTTAGCATAATGAGGCTCGCTTTTTTCTCTTCCACTCTACAACAGCAATGGCACTCACTTTACGAATTTTTTTTTTTTATATAATATCTTGAAAATACCGCTTTTTTATAGATCATTTTTCAAAATATCAATAGTACCGTATGTATATTGCTGTTCATAAATGCTTGGGTTTTATGTAAGACATCAATATCTGAGACATCAATATATGACACATCAATATCTGAGACATCGATATCTGAGACATCGATATCTGAGACATCGATATCTGAGACATCGATATCTGAGACATCGATATCTGAGACATCGATATCTGAGACATCGATATCTGAGACATCGATATCTGAGACATCGATATCTGAGACATCGATATCTGAGACATCGATATCTGAGACATCGATATCTGAGACATCGATATCTGAGACATCGATATCTGAGACGTCGATATCTGAGACGTCGATATCTGAGACGTCGATATCTGAGACGTCAATATCTGAGACGTCAATATCTGAGACGTCAATATCTGAGACGTCAATATCTGAGACGTCAATATCTGAGACGTCAATATCTGAGACGTCAATATCTGAGACGTCAATATCTGAGACGTCAATATCTGAGACGTCAATATCTGAGACGTCAATATCTGAGACGTCAATATCTGAGACGTCAATATTCGGTGACCAAGGTTGGTGGCGTTGAAGACGAATGTTAATGTTGCAATTGTCAAACCTGCCTCGTGCCGTTTACTGCATACGATATACATAAAATAGCAAACGGCCTCGCACGTGCAGACCAAAGTGAAGCAGTGTTTCATCGACTGCACATAGATTTAATGTTGGTTCATTGTAAACGCTGATACCAATACAAATGTTAGCACGATATATACACGAGCGAGCAAAAAAATTATCAGGTTTCCCTCGGAAACGTAGAAACACCAACCGTGACAAAACGTTGGACAACAATCTTGTCGTAGCAGCTACCGATGTCCAACAGAGCGAATGAAGTACTATGATTGAGTTTTATGAAACACTGTATCGATTCCTTTTCGTGTGTATAGTTTCGTATCGAGTATTATTCATTATTTTATTATTTTAAAGGAAATCGCCTCGTCGAGTAAATCGGTTACGACTCTTGCATCGTTTATATCTGCAATATATATATATATGTATATATATATATATATTAATATATTTATTCTTTCAACTGTTCAATCAAATGAATCTCTTTTTCTTATTACCCTCTTCTCATTACATCGTCCGTTACGCACTGGCACTTCCGTCCCTATTTACAAAAGTTTTCTCAATAAGAGGATTCGGGCGGAAAGGCACCGGTCTCGCGAGGAGTCCGCACACTGATTTTTCCTTTTTATACTATCGTCGATATTTCAGTACAAAGGTATATATATCTCTTCGTTATGAGGTAAACGCCCTCGGCACAGACATAGCCTAAAGTGCACGGAAATTAAATTGTTCCTTGCGATATTTGGGCCAGATCCTGGAATCTTGCTCACACACACATAAACGATCACAGGATTTTTACATCGAATGCGGAAGAGGCGCGTATCCAGACGCAACCATTATTATTATTATATATATATATTTTTTTTCACGAAGCTGTTCAGCGCTCACAAGCTTTACGAATACTAGACCCGACGGTTCAGCTTCGCACCGAGGTCTCGATAAAAAAAAAAAGCGTTTCTCAAAAATACTTTCGCGAATCGCATGCAAAATTGTATCGTTCTTGCTTCGAGGGGATATTCGGCCTTTCGTGGTCGAAAAGCTACGATACTTTCGGGCGACTATTGAACGAGACACATAACAATAATAATAAATCGTTCACCGGCATTACAAAAAATTATTTTACCGTTTTCATTGGTGCGTGGCGTTCTATCTCTACTGGTCGGAAATACGCTAATTTCTAGATTTCAAATTTTCGGCGTAAAGTCCCTCGAGTTATTGTATCTTGTTAATTGTCGTTGAGTTTCGTTCGTTCGCGACGGCTCTCGATAAAATAAAGTTTCCCTCGGACAGTCGAGTCGGACGACTCGAAAGATCGATCCACTCGCCGGGTAATAATATACGAAGCTTAAATAGTACAATAAATTTGAATAGCGGTGACGAGTGGATTGCGAGAGGAAAATTTTTCGGAGCAGAATATTTTGGAGCTCGTAGAGCCGCGAGTGACCGCCGTCGAGCCGGTTGGATCGACGAGCAATCCGTGTCTCGATTGAAAGTAAAACAAAAAATAATAATACCGAACGACGACAATGTTTTTTTTTTTTTTCGCACCGACCGACAAATTAAGTACGCGAACATTGCAGCGGCTCCATTAAATACTATAACGACAGGATCGTCGCTTTTAATTTCTTTTTTCGCCTCTTTTTTTTTGGTCTCTGTTCGACAACGATAATTTAAATCTCGGGTAGCTTAGAGGCTTTTCGTGTCGAGCATCTGATCGAGCTCGTCGCGATCTTCCTTCGGGATGTCCCGATCGCCGTAGCCCCACACGTGACTGCCGTCGCCGGAGCGACTCGCCCGACGTCTCACCATTTCCGGCGAGACGTACTTTCGATCGTAGGCCCAGCCGAGCCGGGCGAAACCGTCGATGAAGCCGGTCGTTATGTTGAACGAGTAATCGCCGAGCTCGCCCGTCTTGTAGTCCCACGGGAAAACGTGATGATAATTGTGCCATCCCTCGCCGAGGGCGGCTATCGAAACGACGATGTTCTCCACCGGCGAGATGTGCCTGAGACAGAGGATCGCTCGTAAATAAAAATTGCATTTTTTTTATGGCATGGAAGTTGTTAGCAACGTTGCTTCAATGGTATCATTGATAGCTGTCACTTTCCTCAAATACATTATTTTCTGGTGAAAGGATTTTAAAGAAAATTGTATCCTACGACATTGTATTATTATTATTCTATATATATTATATTATTATATTATTATATTATATTATATTACTAGAGAAGTAACTTTCTGCGAATCGTGACAGCTGTCAATAATTTCGTTGGAGCAACGTTGCCAACTTCTGTGCCGAATTTTTTTTTGTTTCTATAAAAAAAAAAAAAAAAATACGTATGAGCAGACTGACTTGTCGTAAGGTTTTTGGCCCCACATGTGAGCGACGCTGTTCACGAAGAATGCGATGTTGAGTGTGACGCAGAAACGAAAATTGAAGTTCACCCAGAAGGAGACCCACAGAGACTCGTCCCAGAAGTACCATGGAATCGCCACCGGTACACCGATCGCCAGCAGCGCGAAAAGAGGTATGTAGTACCTGCGTCGTAAATTTTTTTTAGAAATCAAAAGAGTATTCAGTGACGTTAAAAATGGTAAAAATAATACTTAAGAATATTTTCTCTATATGGGTCGAATATTATAGTCAGCGTACCTCTTCTGCCACATGACTATTGCATCTTCCTCGAGGTCACTCATGTCGACGGCCTCCCTCTTGGCAACGACTTCAGGATGGGGAGTCGTGAAGAGCCAGGCAACGTGAGCGAAGAAGAAGCCTCTCTTCGCGTTGTGGGGGTCCGCATCGGTCTCGCTGTACTTGTGGTGAACTCTGTGATCGAGTGCCCACGCGTACACGTGTCTCTGTTAAATGAAATATAAACGATCAACGATCAACGATCAACGATCAACGATCAACGATCAACGATCGACGATCAACGATCGACTATCGACTATCGACTATCGACTATCGACTATCGACTATCGACTATCGACTATCGACTATCGACTATCGACTATCGACTATCGACTATCGACTATCGACTATCGACTATCGACTATCGACTATCGACTATCGACTATCGACTATCGACTATCGACGATCAACGATCAACGATCAACGATCAACGATCAACGATCAACGATCAACGATCAACGATCAACGATCGACGATCAACGATCAACGATCAACGATCGACGATCAACGATCAACGATCGACGATCAACGATTAATGATTAGATGGCTTCGTTGTTTAATGTCACGATTAATTTTCTGCGTGAATTATTAAGGTAATAATGAGTGAGAGTCGTCGTACCTGGCCTGTTACGGTGAACAGAAGAACGAGTATTAATCGCAAAGGCCACTTCGCCTTGTAAGCTCTGTGGGACCATAATCTATGAGCACCGGCGGTGATCCCGAAGCCCGTCGTGTAGATCGTCAAGAATGCTGAAACAAGCCCATGCATTAATTTATAGTATAATTCGTTTCATTTTTTTATGTTCCAAAGAAAATTTTTTTAATTAAAAATTAATTTATTTTAATACAAGTTACAAGTAGAATATGGTACAAAGTAAAAAAATGGTAAATCAAAGAGAAAAAAATATAGAGTAAAGAAAGAAGAAGTTTATCTACGACGGAAAAAGTCGTTCCGTATTTTTCCGTCGAGTCGATATGGCCAGAATCGTATTTACCGACACTCGTGTATAGCGTATATGGTAAGTTATCAATGAAGAACAAAATTTCTTCTTTTCCGGCGACATGTTGGCTATATCTCATTGAGACGTTCGAGGCAATCTTTTATTGAATTCAACTCGATAAATTGAATGCAATAGGCTCGAACTGATGTGCGCGCGTTAAACGAAATTGCGCTGTGGCAATAACTGGGTCACTGTTAGGCAATTACACTACTAGCTCGAGCATCATCTTCGAAACGATATCGGAGACTTTGAATATCGAAGCGATTATTTAGAGCATTTTTCATATAACAATATATATATATTTTCTAAGTGTAATTATTATTATTATTGAATTTTTTGCAACAGATTGTAGTGTTTGTCGCCACGTGCGGAGCACTGTAAATTTTTGATGAAACACTGTATAATCAATAGCAATTGAAATACTCGGAAGGAGTCAAGGCTCAACCGTGCAGCAATTTGTCTATTACACTACCAGCTCCAGCACGACCTTCGAATCGATATCGGCTAGTTTTAATATCGAAGCGGTTATTTAGAGAATTTTTTTTTATACGATGATATACATATATATATCTTTTATTTTGTTTCTTAAGTATAATTTTACGATTATTATTACTTTGCAATAAATTATAGTGTTTGTCGCCACGTTTGGCAAGCTGTGAATTTTTGAAGAAACACTCTATGATTAATAGCAATAGAAATACTCCGAAGGAGTCGAGGCTAGACCGACTCGTTTCCACTTCGACCCCTCCGGCACGGTAACGACCTTCGATTCAAGGTCGAATTAGCGATCGGAGCTTTGATAAGAAAACTCGCTGCTCCTTCGTCGTTCCACGTCTCGGTTGACCTATGCTTTTTTTTCTATTATTCCCCGAAGTGTTCGTGCGTATTTGGGAATAACCCTCGTCGCGAACGAGGGGTTGGTATTTATTCGATTCGTGGCGCCTGGCGTCTCGGCGCCTCGCGGCCATCCTGCTTCGCCCTACTTTCACCCACAAAAGAAACTTAATAAAACAAAGTTGGGAAGGTTCGACCACTATGCGTCTCCCTCCGCTCAAGATATCCCATACATTTTTATTATTTCACGAACGATGCTCCACACCGCCATTCTCTCGACAGCTATTGTGTCGTGAAAGAAGAGGAATTTACTTTTGTGGCAAAGTGGTCGTGGGTTTATCGCATCGATCGTCCGACGCCAGAAGGGCACACGGGCTATGCTCGTAACACAACCGATGCGCCCTTATGGCATTATGACGTCGATGTCGGGGCCTGCTCAGTCTACTGCCCTTAATGCGATAAACTGCCCTTTAGTGCCGATCGATTTCTGACTAAATTTCCTAGTACACTAATTCTTAATTTTTTTTCACTATTAAGTCAAGCAAAAAAACATACTATTGTACGATTAAATTTATTTGAATTGTTATGGATTTGTACAATAATTAGATAGTTATTAATTACTTTAATTAGAGAAATTGTGTTTTTTAAAAAAAACCTGGCCTTTAGTGCCCATTGATTTCTGACTATATTTCCTGGTACATTAACTCTTAATTTTTTTTCACTATTAAGTCAAGCAAACAAACATACTATTGTACGATTAAATTTATTTGAATTGTTATTTATTTATACAATAATTAGATAGTCGTTAATTACTTGAATTACAGATTTTTTTTTTTTTTTTTAATTAAAATTGGTAAGTTTCGACTATGTCGAGTCTCCCATCTGCTCAAGATGGGTTTTCCATCGTCCCTGTAATTGGGCCCAGTCCGATATTAATCAAATAAATAAATAAATAAATAAAACAGAAATGTTATCATTGATTAAAAAAAAAAAAAATTTCTTCTTAACAAAATTCGACGCAGCCACTTGCGTTTTTGACAAATTTTTTCGAGGCAATAAAAAATTTTCCGCAGAAACATTGGTGCTAAAATAATTGCTATTTCTGTCGCTTCTTTCTGCACCGTCATTCCCGAGACCGAGACATTTCAATTGCATAGTACTCTCGTAATGCCCACCTGTAAAACAGACGGGAGTTCTTTTTTTTATTTCATATGGAATAAAAACTTTGACGATTAAATGACGTAATGAGGACGCAACTGCGGTGCGAAAGTCCAAAAGGTGATTAAAAGAATCCTATCGGATTACTAAAAGCAAAAAGACGTATTTCCTTCTTATAAGTACAGAAGATACGGTCTTCTGGGTTCGGTCCCGAGAATGAACATCGCAAGCTGTGCCTCGCAGTTTTTCACCCTGTATAATAATACCGACAAAAACAACTTTTTTTTTTAAATCTCGCTAATTCCATTATAGTCATAGTTTTGCATAAATTATTACTTTCGATCGTGTGTGTCATGCATGCGATCGACCTTTGCACTTTTTTTATTTTACTAACTTTGAAACACAACTTTTTTTTAAATCTCGCCAGTTCCATTCTAGTCATAATTCAGCATAAATAATTACTTCCGATCGTGTGCGTCATGCATGTAATTGGCCTTCGCTTTTTAAAAATGTTATTAACTTCGAAACGCCACTTTTTTTTTTTTAACTCACCAATTCCATTCTACTCATAGTTTAGCATAAATAATTACTTTCGATCGTGTAAGTTATGCATTGGCCTTCGCTTTTAAAAAATTTTATTAACTTCAAAACACCATTTTTTTTTAACCTCGCCTATTCCATTCCAGTCATAGCGTAAATAATTACTTCCGATCGTGTAAGTCATGCGTGCAATGGACTATGGCTAATCTCTGTTATTTTTCGTTTTTTGCACGCGATTCGGTGTATTAGACGAAAATCGTCTTGAAGTATTCGTGCAATATTACATCCGTGTCTCTCGGCTCCGCTTTAATCGATCAAGCTTGCTGGATCGAGCACACGTGCCCGAAATTGTATTTTAAGTGGCGCAGACGGAAAAGCGTTTTAGCCGCTGAGTCGGATGGATCCCGAGAAATCCGAAGCGTGGGATACGTGTCACGGATATTAATACGTGCGCCGGCAACATTAGATACTCTATTCGCGTCGTCGTTGTATCGTTTCTCGAGGATTTACAAAATTTACCGGAAACACCTGCCGCACGTCGGCCGACATACACCGAACGCGACGTCATTGCTACGATAAATCTCTTTTTCCGGCGGTTCACCGTTCGTCGTGAAACAACTTTTATTTTTCTTGATTATCCTCAAATACTTTTTGTCATTTTACTCCACGATGTGAATAAGAAGCGAAGATTTAAAAAAAAATTGAAATCCTATTTTTTAATTTATTTAATAAAAAAAAAAAATATATTTTTAGCCCATATAATTTTTTTATTTTAATTCGTTCGGACGAGCGAGCGAACTATGAAATCGGGCCGTTTGATCCCGGGTATGTTCGTCGTGAGACGACTTTTAATTTTTTTAATCATCTCCAAGTACATTTTCTCATTTTACTTTACGATGTGAGTAAGAAAAAAAAAAAAAAAATGAATAAAAAATTTGAAATAATCTTTGTAAATTTAATCTTTAAAAAAATGTTAGTTCTTACAATTCAAAAAATTGATTCGTTCGGTCGACCGAACGAACTATGAAATCGGGCCGTTCGATCCCAGGTACGTTCGTCGTCAAACGACTTTTTTTAAATTATCTCTGAGTTCGATTTTTGTCATTTTACTTTACGATCTGAATGCAAAAATTTGGAATTCTCTTTTTGAACAAATTTAAAAAAATTTTAAGTTGTTGGGACGAGTGAACGAACTCGATACATACCCCAAAGAGATGTGAGTAGTTTGGCGTGAGTGAACAGCAGGGAGAAGCCGTAGAGGCATCCCGCATGAATGAAAATCTGAACTATGAGGTCGGGCCATTTGATCCTGGGTATGTACTCGACCGTTTTCGTAACCTCCTCGCGCGCCTCCGCGATTCCGTTCTGCGAGTTTCCTGTTCTCTTCGTCACTCCGGAATCGGCGATCTCGCCAATTTCGGGAGATCCGAGGGCGTCGACTTCGATCTCCCCTGTGCACATTGTAGGCGGTATCCTCTCCTTATCCGGAGACATGACTCAATCTCGTGACACTTATCGATAAGATTCTGTCTCGGATTCGACGTCGCTTCGCGTCTCGTTCTTATCGGACGGGACAATCCAATTCCCTCGATCGAGCTTTTTTTCCACCTCGTATCGTCCGATTTCCTTCGATCGCTTCACGGACAAAAATCCTTTCGTTCTGTAACCAAAAACCCAAGAACACATTTCTTTATTATCAATCGATTCATTATCAATTAATATTACCGGTTTTTAAAATTATTTTTACTCTTATGTAGTCATCGTAAATTATTAATTGCTAAGTATTTATATTTCAATGAGCTTAATAATGATGAATAAAAATAATAATAAAAAAAATCGTCTCTCGTCTTCAAACATTCTTTCCGGTCAACACCAACACGAGACAATTTACGTTGAATTTTCATGGTTCTCTTTTTTTTCACGGCTATTAAAAATGCTCTTTTAAAAGTGAAAAAAATAAAATAAAAATTAGTAACGGAGATTGAATAAATTATCAATCCCGTTGGATACCGTAACAAGCGGGCGGCGTAAATTGTCTCTGTTTATTGCCACGCTGTGTGAAATAAGATTCTTGGGGGCATTCATGTCTAAGGTAACGATCAAATGCATCGGACGATGCACTCGGCAGCTGCACAGACAACGGAAACCAGACTCGTTCGTTTCGTGTTCGCCGATGAATTCATCGATGCGAATATACCCCCTAGTGTGTGTGTGTGTGTGTGTGTCGTGTCCGTGTACATGCGTTTCCTCGATAGTTGTATCGACGTGACGTAATACGAGAAATACCTACTCCAGACGAGGAGTGGCGAATGTTACGGCGTCACGTCCTGCCGCGGTGATAATTTACAGACGGCAACATCGCTCTCTCAATTGCGTTGATTATACGCCGAAAGTACACATACGTTGATTATTACCACGTACCGGTCTTGCAATCCAGTTGCGCGGATAGAAACAAAAGGCAATAACAAAAATTGATTAGTTCGGACCGAAATAATAATAATAACAACAACAACAACAACAACAACAACAACAACAACAACAACAACAACAATAATAATAATAATAATAATAATAATAATAATAATAATAATAATAATAATAATAACAACTTGTTCGATTGTTATGAGTCCCCGTAACACCTTCGTATGTAGTATTAATTCTCAAAGTGCGCCATATGCCGGCACATGAGTAAACAAGGGTCGGTCACGTCGGGTACATTAATTATTTAATAGATTTTAATGAATTTTTAAGAAATGTTCTGCACAGTCTAAAATTGTGTTATACGACGTTAAGGTGGAAAATATCGTTTTTCATCAACGTAAAATACCAAACGTTATAAAAAATACCAAACGGTATGATTACCGTAACCAATATTTAACGTTTGGTATTTTACCTTCATGAAAGACGATATTTTCCACTGTAACCTCGTCTAACACAACTTTAGATTGACCAGAAAATTTCTCAAAAATATGCATAATTTTGTTAACTTTAAAAACGAATTTTTATTAAAAAATCGCATTTTCGTGAAAATTAGGGTCAGTGTCAGAGCACGAAAATTGTCGGTGTAATGCCTCAAATATACATATATATTGTGTTGCTCGATTATCACGAGTACCCGCAACACCTTTCTATGCGGTATTAATTTTCAAACGAGCGCTTTGTGGCGGCCCATGAGTAAACAAGGGTCGGCCACGTCGGGGCACGGTAGTTGCGCTGGTCGAGGCGCGGAACTCGGTCACGGGGTGGCGCAGCGCGGGTTATTCGCGGGCATCATCCGTCCGCCAACGCCATCCCGCCTATAACATCAGATCCGGAGCAACGTAATAATCCGACGAGCGTCGCAACGTGAACGCGCCCGCGCGCCTCTCTGTCCTTCCTCCCTACAACGCCGCTCCACCCTGGCGCTTTCACCGGCTATAATGGATTTCCAAGCGAGCCGAACGAGCCCTGTGGCGCCTCGGTGCTCGCCACTCGTGTTCATTACGAAGGGTGGCTTTTACACGACCCTCCCGCTCTCATGCCGGCCGCTCGCACACGCGTCCGTTTCCCCGTCTATAATCAATTTTCCATTGGCCTCAACGACGTCGATACTTCCGCACTCGACTCGCTTATACGCTCGCACTCTATTTGACTTTGTACAGCATTTCGATTACAGTATTATGCGGCAAATGACGGGGCTGTTTTTTATACGAGTTGATTTGTTTTTTCCAACAAAAGTTGGAAACGAAGATATTCGAGTCATGTGATTTTGAAAATTTAAGTTTAATGGACTGATGGGAAATAAAATAGAATGGTATTGAATAAAAACAAAAATTCTAAGTTAGATAAAAAAAAACTGGTAAAAAAAAAGTAATGAAAAATTAATGAACTTTTAGAATGAAATTAAATTAAATTATTGGAATTAAAGGACTTTCATAGAAAAATTAAGGTGAATTATTAAAAGCAAAGTATTTCTGAAGTTTTTAATACACTTCACGTCAATTTTTCATCACAATTGTACATGAAATTTAGTACACCAGTTGTATGCATAAAAACTTCCAGTACATTAAATTTCATAGGAATTTTTTCTTTTCAGCTTAACTTCCAAAACGAAAGGACGAAAGCATTCCGACACACGATTGTTTTCTCTCTATTCGGTTTTCTAGAATTTTTCTTCGCGTGGTCGATCGCTCGGAAACCGAGGGGATTAACTTCCATTTTTTAAATAAAATTATCTTTTCTGCTAAATCAATAATGATAATAATAACTACAACAGTCTATTGTATATAATAATCTGCAGCACTCGTGATTTTTCCTATTCCATAGAAACGTTTATCTCTTCAAAAATGAACGGACTCTTCTCGCATTTTTTTTTTATGTTTTATTTTTTTTCAACATTGGTACATTTTTTTTTTTTTTTTTCGTGATGGAGATAAACATAACAAAGCCTTATCAATTTGCCGGACTCTTCACACGACAATCTATTTAGGAAGACTTTTTGAATAATTTTTTTTCGAGATTCGACATATGACACGTTTTTGATAATAATTTTTCCTTCAGACGATTTAATTTTTTTTCGCCGTGTTATGTATTAAAACGCGGTCGTTTATCATACTCGAGTATGTGACGCATGAATGAAGGTCTCCGTGATACGCAGCACAGCGTGGCTTCCGCGTTGCGGCTCGTGGTGCATGCGGGGTTTTTTGCTCCGTGCACACGGTGGACGCCGAATTGCGGTTTCCTCATCGTTCGGTATCGCGTTATCGTTTCGAGTGCTATCTCGTATCTGGTTGGGGGGCACGATAAGCTACGATCGTTCATCGACGTCAACGCGAATTCATGTGTCTTTCCCCTACAATGCACAGATGGACCACGGTAATGACGTCTTTAAGACTCAATTTTGTACCATTGAAAAAAGGTATTAAAAAACTATTTAAAAAAATGATATGTACGAGAGGTCGTCGTACATCGGTAATCCTTAATACCTCAAAATAAAAAATGTCCAATCTATGAACGGAGACCTGGCATTGATCGGCAAAATTAATTACGCAAATCGCGTAATTAATTCGATCGCGTAAATTTAAATGTACGTGCGTAATATTTCATCGGCGTCGACGCCAATTCATGTGTCTCTCCCTACAACGATCCGATATATTGACCACGGTCATGAAGTTTTTACCCCTGAATTTTGTACCATTGAAAATAGGTATTAAGAAATATAAAAAAAAAATGATATGTACAATTTTTTTTTTTTTCATTTATATTTTACACGAATAAATAGAAATGTATTTGATGTAAAATGAGTATACGAGAGTTCGTCGTACATCGGTAATCCTTAATACCTCAAAATAAAAAATGTCCAATCTATGAACAGAGACCTGGCATTGATCGGCAAAATTCATTACGCCAATCGCGTATTTAATTCGATCGCGTAAATTTAAATGTACTTGCGTAATATTTCACCGTCGTCAACGCGAATTCATGTGTGTCTCTCCCTACAACTCTCCGATAGATTGACCACGTTCGTGAAGTTTTTACGACTCTATTTTATACCATTGAAAATACGCGTTAAAAATGAAATAAAAAATATGTGCATAAGTTTATAATTTTTATTTTTCACCTGAATAAGTTGAAATGAAGAGAGACTGGCATTGATCGTAAAAATTAATTACGCGGATTGCGTAATATTTCGATATAGCCATATAAAAAAAAAAAAAAAACAATGTAGACGTTTCGAGTTTTCTCTGCGACAAAGTCCCACAAAGTATCGTGCCGAAGTAACTAGAGGCGTTTATATAAAATTTACAAAATTGCTTCGTCTTCCGGTTAAATGTTCTTCGCGTCACCGCCACGTACGACGATTATGCATGTACGTGACCGAGCGATTGCACGACTTGCGATTACATTCCTGCAAAAAAAAAAAAAAAAATCCGTGTTCCACGCTCTTAAATGTTATCGATATAATGGGCGTGAGGTAATTTCGTTTGACGTTGGTTTTTTCTTTTTTTTTTTTCACGGTGACCCAACTAAAACACCCGCTGCGAAGAGCAACTCCCGAGAAGATTGGATGACTCTGCGGAGCTGGATCGATTTAAAACAAGAAGGATGCGACTATGCGAGTCATGTCGCCCACGAGAGGTCAATAATTAAGTCGAACGAAATTAAGACAGCGTCTGACACAGTTGTCATTCAAGAAACGCGAGTATAATTGGCCGATCAACATGCTTAATTCCCGCTCTAAATTCGTTATTTAAGAGGATAATAATAATCATAAAGACAACTAAAGAAAGTATAAATATAGCAATAAAAAAATATCCGAACGTCCTGCGTGAATATTTTGTACGTGAAGATTTCTAATGAAATTTCTGGCACGCTACCGGTTACATTTGGTTGCTGCGCCTGCGCACGAGCCAAACACAGTTGTCATTTAAGAAACGCGCGTATAATTGGCCAATCAGCATGGTTAATGCCTTCTCTGAATTTCTTATCTTCAAAAAATATAATAATAATAAAAACATGGAACTTGGCCAAGCGGCATAAATCCAAGAAAAAGGAGAAAGAAGAAGAAGAATAATAAAAACATATGCCGTAGGACGAATATTTTGTACGCAAAAATTGTTAACTGAATGTCCGTTACGATGCCGGTTCAATTCGGTACCTGCGCCTGCGCGCCAACCGCCATCTGCGCGCGCACCCAGTCTACAGTGGTAGGCACTGTGCTTTAGCACACCTCGCGTTAACCGCGTGGTTGGCGCCGTCGGGTTACGCAATCGGTGGCAAGGAACGCTCTCGGCGAAACGAAGCCGATGTCTCGCTGCCGGCTATCTACTACAGCTTCACCTGACCCGACGACTTCGACTCGAAGGGGCGGGACGAGGCGATTCGAGCTTGTCGTTTTCACGGAGCAATTTTGGTTTTCACTGTTTTACTACTAAGGTAAACATTCACTTTGAATTTTGGGACTTTCTACGCATTTTTTCGGAATTGAAATAAAACTCTACCGGAATACGAGACTACCGTCTAGTCTTGTATGCCCCTAGAGCTTTATTTCAAGTCCGGTAGAGTTTTATTTCAAGTCCGGTAGAGTTTTATTTGAAGTCCGGTAGAGTTTTATTTCAAGTCCGGTAGAGTTTTATTTCAAGTCCGGTAGATTTTTATTTCAAGTCTGGTACAGTTTTATTTCAAGTCCGGTAGAATTTTATTTCGAGTCCGGTAGAGTTTTATTTCAAGTCCGGCAGAGTTTTATTTCAAGTCCGGTAGATTTTTATTTCAAGTCCGGCAGAGTTTTATTTCAAGTCCGGTAGATTTTTATTTCAAGTCCGGTAGATTTTTATTTCAAGTCCGTTAGAGTTTTATTTCAAGTCCGGTAGATTTTTATTTCAAGTCCGGTAGAGTTTTATTTCAAGTCCGGTAGAGTTTTATTTTGATTCTGGTAGAGTGTTTTTACTTTCTGGTAGAGTTATCCGGTAGAGTTGTGAGTGGTAGAGATGCAAATGTGCCGCAAGGACTACTTGCGAACCAGTTGTCCAGTAACCGGGATGCGTCCAGTCGGTACGTTTACCTTACAGTTACCTTAGAGAAAACTACGTCGCCGCGTTCCGACGCTCTTCGTGGACTCGTGGGCGTGGACGCCCCTACATGTGTTTACTGGGCTATGCGTGACAGCGTTATAATTAACATACGTGACTCCGAGGTAACGTCCTATCTTCAGGGACACGCCCGACGATCGACGGACGCGCTATTACGACTAGGACACAATTGCCGCCGGTTAACCCACCTTTTTTACACGAGGGAAAACTATTTTACGGTGTGCGTCACGTTCGCGTAGACGACGAGCATAAATCGTCGCTATTAAACCAACGACAGAGGTTACCCGTGGGAGTCCGTGCGTAGAATCGCGAGAGCAGAGAAAGCTCTGATGCAACGGGAAATTTTTAAGTATCGGCTCGTCAGCGTGACGCAACGAAATGTTGGGAACATTCGCCGGGAAAATTATCGATTAGAATTATCGTCCGATCGGTGGGAGGCTCGCGGCTCGAACAGTCGATACCGTTCGTCAAATGTGAAACGTAAACATTTTGTTTTGTTTTTGTATACTTCCGTATAAGAAAAATACTAGTTTTTTTTTCTAAGTCATTTATGGAAGGTAAAAATATAGTTTATATTGCGATTTATTATTTTACGATAGGAGAAATATCGTTTTATATTTCTTGTATAAAAAACATTAATTCAATTGAGAATTATAGGACGAATGGGACGACGAATTTTTTTTTTTAGTGGTCATAGTGAAAGGAAATTTATTACAATGCTATAATATAAATTTAAAACAACGCTATACTATTATTTTTTTAATTCCAAATTTCTAAACCATTTACGGAAGGTAAAAATATAGTTTATATTGCGGTTTATTGTTTTATGGTACGATAGAAGAAATATGGAATTATATTTGTGGTATAAAAAAAATGAATTCCATTGAAAAATAAATGCGATAACAAAAATTTGTCGTCCCATTGACTCTATAATTGGGGTCAGTGGGACGATTTTTTTGCATTGATTTCAATCAATTTCGTATCGTTTGAAAGTAATTTATTCACGAATGATTCGACAATCAAATCTAATTGGTGTTACTTGTTTTTTTCGAGATAAACTTTTTTCCTCTAGGAAGTGGCATAAATTCGTCATTGTCTCGACACGCCTATTTTTCCTGCGATCATTGAGTACTTCGCCTCGACATGACTCTACGCGTAATTAATCTGTTTACGTTAACTTACGTCATCGCGAGTCGGAGAGCACGTATGCCAAACGTGCGAGAGTCCACTCTCGACACTTTCATCACCTACGTGCTTCCGGTCACAACTGTTACTTTTCTGACGATGAACGATCTCGTTCTCACGCTAAACTCCCCACTAAACGCTGAATTACCGTCTCGCTGAGAAAATAGTTCCAAAAAACTCGACAACCGTTCGACAGTCTCGTCTATTTTTTTTCTGCTTTTCCAATATCGGGCCAAACGACCTAACGATCTTAACAAAATCTACACTTAAATCCATAAAGAAGAATAATAAAAAAAAATAATAAAAATAATTAAAAAAAAAACAAACGTAATACAAAAAAAAGGAATAAAAAAATGCCGGCAAATGCAGCTCACCTTTAATCACACAGAGCTCTCGATAACCTCTCCCTAGCCTGTTGCTCTGCCGGCATGCGAGCTTGCGAATATCTCACGGAATGTCACGTTACAATAGCAACGAGAGCCCGAACGGGTATTCCGAATAAATGGGCACGCACAATCATATATAAAAATAAGAATTTCCGACAATATTATCGAAACGTTTCAACACTATAATAAATTCACCTAACCACTGGTAAAGAAAAACAACAAAACTGAAAATTAAATAAAAAAAACAAACAAACCCTCAGGAGATATTTAGCACCGATCGTTTCCCAAGGTCATTGTCCCGCTCGAGACCGCAACTTCACGCACAGTCGACGCTCAACCCTCCCAGATGGTAAAAAAAAAAGTCTCCTGGTTCTTCGCCTCGAAAAACCGCCGATTTATTGACGAATAAGCAACTTATAATCCCGAGTATTTATATAGGTGTATTTCATGAGTTGATAAGAAATTTCACCTTTCCGATTAAAAAAAAATCTTTTGCTTCGTCTCGAAAAACCGCCAATGTATTGACGAACAAGCAAATTTATAACTCGAAGTATTTAATGACTTAATAAAAAATGTCACCTTTTTGATCAAACAAAAGGTCGTTCGCTTCTTCGCCTCGAAAAACAGGAGATTTATTGACGAACAACCAATCTCATAATTCCGAGTATTAACATAGATGGATTCAATCAGTTCATAAAGAAATTTCAGCTTTTCGATTAAAAAAAGGTCTTTCGCTTCTCCGCCTCGAAAAACCGCCGATTTATGAACGAACAACAAAATGTATAACTCGAAGTATTCATATAGATGTATTTAATGAGTTCATGAAGAAATTTCACCTTCTTTTATTAAAAACAAAAGGGTCTTCTGCTTCTTCGCCTCGAAAAACCGTCGATTTATTGACGACCAACAAAATTTATAACTCGAACTATTAATCCATACGTATTTAATGACTTCATAAAGAAATTTCACGTTTTTGATGGACGCATTACGAGAGCGCGGTCTGGGACGCGTGGATGAAAAGCTCGCCGGTTGATGACGCGAGCGGGCATGGACTAAAGGCGTCCGTAACGCTCGAGGCTCGCGAGGCGGCGATCACGGCATGTCCCACCGTCCCGTCCCGTGTTCTCTCCGCGTCGTCTTCCTCCGTTAACCTCGGTCCGTCGTTGCCGTCGCGCCCGTCCTCGCGTGTGTATGGGCCACTCGCGTATACACACATCGACGTGTAAATTTCTCCGATGAGGCAACGAGACCGAACGACACGCGCGACCAACGGCGCGGCTCTCCGGGTTTGTTTGTTTCGCGTCTTTTTCGAAATGAGCCGCGAGTGCGCGTGCGCGCCGGCGTGTGTACCGAAGACGCCCCCGACGGTTTGTGACGACGTTCGACCCGCGATCGACTACACCGCTTCGACGAGCTGCCGCACGAGAACCGAACGCTTCGGGCATCGGAATACACTCGGGACAGAATCCGTCGTAAACCTCGACCGAGGCTCGGATAGCACCTGCTCTTTCACTTTCGCACCCGGGGGCGGCGGGGGGGGGGGGGGGGGGGGGGAAGAATTGTTGGCTCGTGGACAATGTTGACGGCTTGCGCGGTCGATGGAAGCAAATGATATTGATACGTTTCCTTTTTTTTATATAGAGAAATAAATTAATTTTATGGGCGTTAGAAGAATGTTTTGGTTAATTTCCGAAAAAAATTGAGAGAGCTGAAGAGTGCGATAATTTTTTTATTTTTTATTTTTCAAATTTTATAGGCGTTGATAAACTAAAATGGGGGGGGGAGGTGATTTTTTTCATTTTCTTTTTTGTCAGAGAAATGAATTTGAATTTAGTACGCGTTGATAAACAAAATAAAATAAAGCGAGCTGGAAGTTGCAGTCATTTTTATAAAATTTGTTTGCCAGAGAAATAGATTGAAATTGAATAGGCGTTGATAAAATAAATTAGTCGAGCGGAAATGACTGTAATTTAAAAATTTGTTTTGCCAGAGAAATAAAATAAAATTTAATACGCGTTGATAAAAAAGAATTACTCGTGCTGGGACTGGAAGTAATTTTTTTAGTTCTTTCGTTAATAAATTTCTACAAGAGATTTTATTTGGGGTACTTAAAATATGAACTGGTGTCAGTGCGACTTTTAGCTTGATTGTCGACTCCGATTATCTGCTGGAACTGTGCCATGTTTCGCGTAACTGGTACTAGAAAATCCCATCACAATTGTCGAGATCGCTAGTATTTATTATTATTATTATTATTTTCCTGCGTTTATTTCTACACCGCCTGCATTAATTTCCTTGACCTCTCTTTCCCTCTCTCCGGACAGCCATAAATCCCCACTTCATATATATTAATTCACTTGCAATCTCCGTCCCACTATGCACCAGCATTCTAAGCGGCATTCTATACCGAGAATTCTCATTCGACGTACGGTGAATTAAACACGTATCTATACTCGCTCTGACGATGTAATGAGATTGGGAAATTCGCATAACAAACTGCGATTTATCGAAGGAATCGCCGGTTTTAGAGTTACACTGACTGGACGGAACGGCTATGTGATAAAACCACCTGTACGATAAAACCACGAAAAAACGTCTTGCCTGTGAATTTTTTTCTCAAAGCTGAAGATCGAAATTTTCAGACCGCTCGCTCATAATTATTTTTTTTTCATTCACAAAGACTCCTCTACGAGGAAGTAAACAAATCGCAGAATATTCTTCCTCATAGAAAATGATTCACGATTTTTTTTTTTTAGCTACGAGGAAGCGGTCTAGAAGTTCGTATTTTCAGGATTTTTTTTTTATTACGAAAACAATCCGCTATGCAGAAGCAAGAGACGGAAAATCCCGAACGTAAATAATTTAATATGTGGACTGATATGCGTTTCCGCATATTTAACAGCCACATAAGATTGTTCTAACATGTAAAAAAAAAACGTGACAATTTTTTTTAAACATACTAAAAATTCATAAAAAAGAAAATGTTAATATAGAGAAAAATGTTGACCCACGTGCAAGTATTTTTTTCAGACAATTTTGAACGCATAGTTTTCATTCACGGTGAGGATGATTACGAATAAGCGGCTGAAATTACACCGGTGCAATGTATACATAGCTGATTGTGAGAGCTCGAGAGACGTGCTACATCGGTGAGATAAAAAGCAATGGTTATACGTGCTGCGTTAGCACTGCATACAAGAGACTTCCATCCACAATGAGCGAACACGATCGAGGCGGAGAAGCATCCGAGCCGAGCCGATATCGACAGAGGAGTTTTCGAAAGCGACGATCGGCTGACTCTTCTCGAGAGTAGATCTATTTTTACAGCCCCGACGTTTTTCAAAGTCCGATAGGTGGAGGCTCCGGCCCACGTTTACGACTCTCTCCGGTACTCAAGCACGATAATTATAGTTTCGAGTATTGTAAGAGACCAGAGACGAGTGTTGTTTTTCGCTCGACTGCAAGTCGTCATTTCGTCGTTCGGCTGTCGTGTGCTTTTTTTTTTTTGTTTTAACGTCTTTTTTAGAACCCGCTGAGAAAACCACCACGTCCGCCGTACAATGTACGGTCCTTGTTGGTAGAGCCAAAGCAACGCGCCGACCACCCGTCGGATTTAACTTCTCACCATTTTTTGTTGTCGCTAAATTGTTGCAAAAATGAGAATACCGAAAATAAAGTTTTTTTAAGAATTTCGAAATAGAAATGTTAGAACTTATATTAAAAAAAAAAAAATTGAATACAATGTGCGGTTTAGCTTTTCATAATATTTTGGTCGAGAAATTGTTGAAAGAATGAGAATATCGATAATAAAGTTTTTAAAGATTTTGGAAATAGAAATGTTAGAATTTATATTTAAATAAAAATAGAATTCCGTCGAATGTACTATCGTGTCGGCAGAGCTAACATCTTTTTACACATTTTTTCGAATAGTTACTGAACGATTGAGAATATAATTCATAAAGTTATGTAAGAGTTTTGAAATAGAAATGTTAAAATAATAATAATAATTTCACGATGATTTTATATGAAATAGTGAATGTGTGTGCGGTGTTCCGTACGATTGTCGAGCAGCGCGAGCTGAAACGCAATAAATATAGTTCAAACTTCCGTTTTCCTGGACGATTAACGTCTCGGCGAGCTTCAGCTATGAGTCCAGACGGCTTACAACGCGCAAGCGAAACTCCTGTTTATCGAGTTCACGAGTGCTCGAGAAACTTCGCCACATTCTCGCTTACATCACACGAACAGAATTTTAAAAAATATCTAACGCTCCCAAATCTTTCGATAGAAAAACATATATTGAAAATGATAAATTAACCGGTTCTTTCGACGGCAGATTAAAAACAAGAAAATCATCACGTCATTATTTTTCACTCGATAAACTTTCGAAAAAAGAAAAAAATTCGTTCAATCTCTCGTCTAGAATTCCGAACCGTATATTATAAATTATAACCTGAAGAAGAGTCATTAAAAATGCCGTTTAAAAATGTCAAGACTTTTGTTTGTCCATCGACGAAATTCCTTCATAAACAAACAGCTGTAATTTTTAAACGGAAAATACTATTGAATATCTAAATGGTAAATTCGTAGAGCAGCTTTCAATTAAGAGAATGAGCCGTAATACATCAAATTAGAGCAAAAATGATGAATTATTCGTTGAAAAAAATTGAAAATATATGTAATTTTTAAAAATTAGCACAAAACAGATCATATTTTTGCAAATCCATTGCAAATCTTTTTCTAGGTTAACAACATCTGCTGTAATACGAATAACCACTATGACTATAATCCACTATAAACACAACGACCACTATAACAATAATCCACTATAATCACTATAACAATAATTCACTATAATCACTTTAACAATAATCCACTATAATCACTATAACGATATACGCCAATAATCAATAGATGAGTGAAAGTGCGTACAAACGACTTAAAAAATGTACCCCACATTTCACTAGTGTGAAGCGCTCAACCTCCTTAAAGAAATTCAAGAAAAAAACCAATCTCGCCATTGTCAACTTCAAACTGAATCAAACTTAAAAAAAAAAAAAAAATCGTCCAATATTTCGCCTAAAATTCCGAACAGTATATAACAAGTTACAACCCGAAGAAGAATTCGAGCCCCGAGGAAGTTCAGCCGTTAATAAAAAATGTCCTGACGACGCGATATTCGACTCACCAAGTCCTCCGATCCGGATCACCGGTCATCATCGATTGCCCTACCGGACGCTCGTGGCACAAAGTAGCGCAGCCGAAACGAACTGCCCGCTGTTATTTCATGCCGGTGAAATTGTTCGACTCGCCGGTCCGCACGGCCGATGACGATCGATAATCTCTTGACGCTATTTATTATTGCGTTACACTTTTATGTACACACGTATGTCCACACGTACGTGATACACACGTATAAATAAAAATAGTGTACACGGGTGATCGACACATGTAAGCCACACATAAAAGCACGATTAAAGGTGGTGCTCGGACGGGTGGCGATAGCGGAGCCTGTGTCTTGCGTGAACCGGCTCGTAGCACGTAAAACAACACTGTGCCGTGCACGCGCGTCGAAGCTGGCGAGCTTGCCGCTAAATTCCCTGGGGATTTTCCAGCCGAGACTGCGGCAGGTCGGTCGGCTTCACCGTGCGGACCCGGCGAGGCGTAGTTGAATACAACGTAACCGAGCGACCGGGGAGGGGAGGGGAGATTATCTTTTGACTGTCAACAGTGGGAGCGAAGGTAAACGGATGTATGCGACTCTAACAGGCGATCCTGCCGACGGATTGCCGTAGGACTGTGCTATAACAGCCTACGTTCGCCCCGTATCTTGATATTTTTTTTCTCGTTATTATTATTATTTTTTTTTTCATGTGTTCCACGAAACTGTCCGGGAGTGACGATCACCGAAACAAGATAACCGTGAATCGTCACGCAAGATTGCCGGAATTCATGCACGAACATTAAAGTTAGTCATCGGTGACAATAGACCGGAAATATTAATGCTGACATTGCTTACGACGTCGCGGTTGCAAGTGTGCAGTTTAATGGCAATACCGAGAACAGTTTAAAAATACCAAAACTACTAAGGCTACCAAAAAAATTAAAAATTAAAAATTAAAAAACCCAAAGAAATTAAAAATACCAAAACTACCAAGGCTACCAAAATTACTACTAGATGAATAAATAAATAAATAAATAAGTCAATAAATAAATAAATAAGTCAATAAATAAATAAATAAGTCAATAAATAAATAAATAAGTCAATAAATAAATAAATAAGTCAATAAATAAATAAATAAGTCAATAAATAATATTTTTCGTTCCTGCAAGTGAACACCGCGCAAAGTTGGATCAACTGAGGGATTATTTTCGCGAGGAGGAGAGTCTGTTTAGAGTCGAGATTATTTATTTTTTGAATTCTGGATCCGCGTTTTATCGATCACCTGCGACCACTCGAGATTTATCTCGTCTCGATCGATGCCGTATGCTGCAAGTTTTTCTCGTCTCCGTCGGTATCGAATTTCGAAGAAACTTCAACCACCTGTACAAACAAGGTCGATCAATCGAAGCTGAAACTCGACGGTAAACATCTGCGGCGAGACTGGAAGATGCCGGTTTGAAGATTATATTTGTGCTGTTCGAAAAAAAAAATATAAAAAAAAACAACGAGCCGAATACCAAGAGTCAGTTTGACGATTTGTACGGTAAGTAATCCGGGTTCAAGTTAAGAATAGACCCAACACTGACTCTTACAGCGTTATCGGAGTCACGTGACCAATGGCGTTTCGGATTTATTTATTTATTGATTTATTCAATTATTGAGAATAACCAATGAGGGATCAGGAGAGTCAACGGGTGTGTCGAAATTTCAACCACCTGTACAAACAAGCTCGATCAACGGATACTAAAATGCGGCGGTAAATAATATCTGCAGCGAGACTGGACCATAGCTACTTAAAGATTATATTTGAGATGTTTGACGAGAAAAATAAAAAATAACAACGAGCCGAATACTGAGAGTAAGTTCGACAATTTATACGGTAAGTAATCCGGGTCACGTGACGAATGGCTGATCCGATTCATTTAGTAGTAGTGCAAAAAAAATTGATTGACAATGCTATACGTTTTTTCACATCTTATCTAAAATTATCTTATTCTAAATTTTATCACCATGGATAATAATATACATTGACAAAGGGTCATCGACCTGAGTTCTTCAGCTCGTGATACTCTTAGCTATTAGGAACATTTTTATTTTTCATTTTTCCTTTCCTTTCTTAGATAACGATTTAAAAATGGTCGTAAGTTTTATTCGATGATTGCATTTATTTATTTATTAAGAACAACCACACCGCCTGACTCTTGGAGCCTTACCCGGGTCACGTGACCAATGGCGGATCGGGAAGATCAACAGGTGGTCGAAATTTCGAACTCCAAGGACATTGGAGGTCATTGGGGGGTGGGGGGTCCAAGGTCATTCAGGACCCATTTTATTCGCCTCGCAAAGAGTTCATAAAAAAAATCTTGCACATACACGAAAAAAAAACATTTGTCCGCTAGACGGCAATGATGAAAAAAAAGGTGTGTCAGAATAATAAAAATAAAAACATCAGAGTCTCTGAAGCGCGTTAAAAGTTGCATTAGCTTCGGAGACCATTGATGCAGAACGTCGTAGACGCTGTATCATGAGACACCTTGCGATGTGTCATATATTCCGTAAGTACCATGACTAATCTCTCGATCTGTCCTCCCGCGCCGGTGTTACCGTGCACGTATTGCCCACAATATAGTCCAGCGCAGTTGTTACAGTGTTCCTAGGAGAGGGGACAGACCGAGACGCCTCGGCGACGGCCATTGACGATACTCGACCCAAGAAGTCACGAAGATTATTATTATTATCTGCCGATAGAAGCATTTTTTTTATGAGATCCTGCAACGATGAATCAACTACATTGTAGTCGTGCGTTTCTAGTGCCAGTAACATTATCTGAAACGACATTCAGAAAATTGGTTTCAGAAATATGTTACTGAAATAAACCGATATAACAAAATTTCATACGAGCCTACGAATTATTGTATGCTTTTAAATGATAAAAAATAAATAAAAATGTCTGAAAATCCTACTGTTCTATGAACTCTGATAAAAATAATCACAGCTGGACAAAGTTCCAAAACATAACTTTAAGTACAAAGTAGAAAGTGTCAGACGTACTGGAAGTATTTCGCAGGTACTTTTTGTACTTGAACCACTTCGCAAGTTCTTTTTATACAGTAACTGTGTCTCAAGTACATGTTCGCAACTAAGGGCGTAGCGCTAAGCGTTATCAAGGCTTTAAAAAAAAAGTGCAATGAAATTTGCACATGGCTTCCGCATTGTAAAAAATCGCCAAGAAGTCACTAAGATTATGATTATTATCTGCTGATAGAGACATTTTTTTAAAATGAGATTCTGCAACGATGAATCAACTCCGGTGTACTCATGCATTTCTAGTGCCAGTAACATTATCTGAAACCACATTCAGAAAAATGTTAGTGAAATAAACCGATATGGCGGAATTTCATGCGAGACGACGATTTATTGTACAGTATTGACTGATAAAAAAAAAATCGATAAAAATTTCTAAAAATTCGGCAGTTCTACGAATTCATGCGAAAATTATCAGACGCGATTCGACGTACAAGCATCTAGCGGTAGCGCTCGGCGAATATGCATTGATTTAGAAATAGCAGGTATCTGCATTACCGACGACTGGTAAGATAGAGCGTCGGCAATTTATATCGCCACTCGGGTCGGTACACTAAAAACTTAAGTTACATCTGAACCGGCGTCCGATTAATATTCGTGTAAGAATTCGTCCGACATTTAATTTTTTTCGCGTTTTTGCTATGCTTGGGATGTCGATATTTCGGTGAGTCGCGACAAGCTCCGACTTGCCGCCACGACGAATTTGGTCGGAGATTTTGGGGTATTAACGCGGAAAGGTAATCTAGAATTTCTCTATGATATTACAGGGATCTGACATGTATCGATCGAACGGAAAGATCATCAATTACTAATATTATCGCTTAATTACGTGAACTCTAATAAAAATAATCAGAGTTGGACAAAGTACCAAAAAATAACTTCAAGTACAAAGTTACAAGGTGTCAAAAGTACTTGAAGTATTTCGCAAGTTCTTTTTATGCATGAACTATTTCTCAAGTACATTTTCGCAACTAAGTGCGTAGCGTTAAGCGTTATCAAGGCTGTAAAAAAAAGTGCAACGAAATGTCCACATGGCTTCCTCATTGTAAAAAATCGCTAACTTAAGTTTTCGGAATTCCCCGTTTCGAGCCTATTTTTAATTTTGTCTTCACTTTTTTTCATAAAAAAAAAGAACATAAAAAATGATCGTTAAAAAAACGAAAAGGGTCCCTTCTCAATTTTTAATTGAATTTCTTTTAAATAAATGTTGGAAAATAAATTCTCGTTAAAATTATACTTATTGCAAAGTTTGGACACATAATAAATGATATATTAAATAATAAATTTAATTACCGGTGTGATTAATTCATTGACTTGGTGTTGAATCATTCTTTCTTCGGTACGTCGCACGACTGCGGGGCGTTGGTTCGAATGATTTGAATGTTTCTCTGAAATAAACAAAACTAAATGAGATACGAAGCCAAAAAACGAGAGCATTCGGGCAGCTGTTAGTAAGTTCATTGTATGAGAACAAGGAACCTTATATAAATAAATATTGGACGAGTCTGATGGTCCTCATACAATCAACTTTCCAGGTCTCACCACGTGGAGGTCATTGCCCATCGAGACCCGGAGTATAGAGCATGTATACTATTTCGTACAATTAGCAACTCACTGAAAGCGCAAAAGCGGAAGTTTGGTGAAGGAAATGTTAGGAGAAAATTAAATAAAAAAAATTAATAACGATGTAGCTACGATACATCAAATAAGCATAGGCTGCAAGCTAAAAAAAAATAACGAATAAAAGCAAATAATAAATAAATAAATAATGGAAAAAAGAATAGTTGTGCAAAGCGAAAGCTGATACACGCTTTATACTCCTTTTTTTTTATTTAAAAAAAAAGTAAAAAATAATCCATCGAAATCTGGAACAGAGTAAGGCGTGATTAAGAGACAACAATAAGAAATAAATCCCTTGATGCATCCTCGATTCTGGCCTCATCATAAAGTCTGCGAACATAAAACACACGAAATTAATCGCTGAAAAGGGAAAGGTATGATTAGCGACATGTACAGAAAAAAAAAAAGTATCCCACGTCGACCTGCAACAGAAAAAACCCGACGAGGTTGATCCACATAAACGGGATGGACCATGTCGCCCGTACGACTTAATAATTTATGCGAATTTTGTTTTATTGGTCAATGCGGCCTGTCAGTGCCCACGTGACAGGCGGCAACGTTGGTTTAATCACTCGCGAGGTTTGGGGAAGAAGCTACATTTTTTTTTTCATATCAAAAGACTCGACTCTAAATCGCGAAGTTATCGTGAGATAACCATTTATTTTCTTCAACGAACCAAAAAACAATAAGGGTGTCACACGTTTGTGACTTTGGCGCGTGCATAGTGACAACGTGGAAATATTGCCTAACAGCGGGCATTTAATCTCGAAAAGATACACATTCATCCTTCGAGAATAAATGGAGCCACTTTATTGCTCGTACCTACGTCTCCGGCCTATCGCCGGAGGAGCAATACAGCAGCTGCTTTGAGCGTGCTTTCTCCCACGATGACCTGTTCATTATTGCTCAAAGATTCTCTGTTAACTAATTCATTAAATTTTAAAAACCAAAAAATGAGTGAGTGTTGACTCGAGTAATCCAGTTGACCCCCATTCCCGAAGTCAACCTTCATACGTCGAGCTCGACCCCCAATCATCAAAAGAGTATCTTTAGGCAATATTAGAAAAATTCGCACAAGTCCGGGCGGAAGGCCACAGATGCGTTTAGTTTGTCAATCAATCTCGTAATCAGAGACATTACGATTGACAATGATCTACTTTATTCATTGCAGCTGGGAGGTGCTTTTATGCAGCTGAACTGCACAAACCCAACTCGAGCTGGAATGAATAGTTCGATCGAGGAACTTACGAAAGAAAACAAATCTTACAAATGTACTCGGAACCAGAAGAGCATGGACCAGTTCTGAACAGAAACGGGCATGCTTTGCCGGTCCCTACCTTCCTACTTAAACAATAGAAACAAATTCTCTTTCATACTCGGAAAACTATGACTCTACGTTACTTAGAAATAGAAAAAAATCTTGCCTATCCACCTATATTTAAGGGGAAAAAATGCAAGAAAACTTTTTCGCGGTAAAAGACATCACGCAGCAAGAGGCCGGCCTCATTTGCCTCTCGTCACTCCACGGTTCTCTTGTCATTCTGCCAGGGTGCAATGTCCTACTCTAGAGGCAACCCCCCGGGGGGCGCCCGACACCCCAGCGTCATCGAAACTCAATCGTTCATACTTTATCTGTCAATTGTACTACCGCGCCGACTCACTTGATCTCTGTAACCTTCGCAAGAGCTGCCTCGCGAGCGCTACAAAGATGCAAGTGGCGACGGAACTGGAACATTGATGGCCGTGTAATCCAACGATGAAACTGAAATGCCTATCAAACGGGTTAGTGGACTAACGAACCGATCTACAGACTCTACGCCCTGACTCGCTATCAAAGACTCTACGAGCTGACGAGCTCATCAAAACTAAACGCGTGCGCACTGTCTTGGGCCAACCCACGTCTCGAAAATAATAAAATCGCGTCTATAGCGCGTCAAATATAATCAATGCAATCGCGTGAAATTTAAAAAAATGCTGCTCGTATTCGTTATCAAGCAGTATATTTCTCCTAGAAGGGTGAAGCCCGCCTCGGAGCTTCTGAGCAAAGTGAGGCTTTGCCGAGAATACCGGAATCAAAAGCTGGAAAAAGATCACGGAATGCAATAGAACAATATCACACGGACGAAAGGTCAGATGCAACATGAGAAGAGACGAAGGCAAAGTCAGTGCGCCGTAGGCTCTGAAAAAGAAAGGAAAAATACCCCTTATAACAGACGGAGACCTCTATTGAATTTAACCCTTTTCCTACAGTTCTAATTAAACGCAACGGAACAAAATTTTACACTGTAAAAATATATTATGAATTTAATGTACTGTTACTAGAACATTAATGATATTAAAATTAAAAATCTTTTGTACGAAATTTACAAAGATCTTTATTGAAAAATAAAAATTTACTATTAAATTGTAACGCATATGTATTTGTAAGTTGTAATAAAAAAGCTTTCAATACCGTTCATTAATTTTCAAACTACATTTTTCACAGTGTACTCTACTTTCTCTCAGTGTGAAAAGATATCCAATTGGAGTTATGTATTTCGTGCTATATGAGCTGACTTTTCCCGATCGCGTCTTCAAAAATGTATAAACGCGATTCTCCAAAGTGGAGTCGCCTGCTGTAAAAGCTGAATGTCCTTGGCATTTTTGGTGACCTTGCAAACGCGTGTATCTCTGGTAAAATGATGCGAAGACTCTCCGTATAATTTACTCGAGAATACACGCCGAAGCAAGACCACCGCGCCGCGCGAAGCTCTTCTCGAATACAAATATCTAATTTGTGGTAAACACAAAAAAAAATTAAATCCAGATAAAAACTATAAGACATATACTTGACATTCGTACTTTTTTGAGTGAAAAAAATTAAATGACAGAGATCAAAAGAAACGAGAAGAGTACCCTATTGAGCTACACACACAAATGCACATAAACGACAGCAGAAACACATTGCAGGCCAATCGCGAGTCGAAACCTTGTCAAGAGACGTTGTCGCGAGATTCGGAATCGACTCGCGGTCACTTTGCACGGCCTAAGGGGGTATAAAAATACAACCGGTGCCCCGTGCCGCTTCGGACCTTTCGTCCTACGCCATGATGGAGTCCGGAGGAAAAAATGTCTTAACGATACCAAACAACTGTTGCGGATCCACCGTTGCGAGCTTCTCGAAGTAATTTCATCCCTGAAACGCCTTAAGCTCGATCGTTGCGAGCTATTCGATGAAATTATATCCTTGAAACGCCTGAGCTCGATCGTTGCGAGCTATTCGATGAAATTATATCCTTGGAACGCCTGAGCTCGATCTTCGCGAACTACCGAAGTATTTTTATCCCTGCACCACCTTGAGCTCGACCGCTACCACTGATCACTGACACAGATCACTATCACTGATTGCGCCTAAGCGCGAGACTTCGATCGACTTTGACGATAGTACGGCAAGATTTTCTATGGGCAAATAAATCATTCATTCCTTTCGTCCTTCCTTCCTTCCTTCCTTCATCAGTTCATTCATTCCGTCTTTCCTTCCATCCTTCCTTCCTTCCTTCCTTCCTTCTTTCTTAATTGATACTAAAATGTACGACTTGGTCTAGATTGATCGTCAGCTCCGTCTGAAACCCTTAAAAAAACATAAAAACGCTCCGAGGAAATTGTCGACGTCTTCTTGATCCTCGACATGCGTCCTGAATCCTGGCTGCACTGAAACGGGATGGCTAAAGGTAGGAGAAAAGGAGGTTGCGGAAAATACAGGAGAAATACAGCTGCTTCTGTAATCATAAAACAAACGCAATTAGTCGCTGAAAAAAAAGTTTCATTAGATATGCACACAAAAATCAAGTATCCCACGTCGAGCTGCAACAGAAAAAACCCGACGAGGTTGATCCCCATAAACGGGATGGACCATGTCGCCCGTACGACTTAATAATTTACGCGAATTTTGTTTTATTGGTCAATGCGGCCTGTCAGTGCCCACGTGACAGGCGGCAACGTCGGTTTAATTACTCGCGAGGTTTGGGGAAGAAGCTACATTTTTTTTTTTCATATCAAAAGACTCGACGCTAAATCGCGAAGTTATCGTGAGATAACCATTTATTTTCTTCAACGAACCAAAAAACAAAAAGGGTGTCACACGTTTGTGACTTTGGCGCGTGCATAGTGACAACGTGGAAATATTGCCTAACAGCGGGCATTTAATCTCGAAAGGATACACATCCATCCTTCGAGAATAAATGGAGCCACTTCATTGCTCGTACCTACGTCTCCGGCCTATCGCCGGAGGAGCAATACAGCAGCTGCTTTGAGCGTGCTTTCTCCCACGATGACCTGTTCATTATTGCTCAAAGATTCTCTGTTAACTAATTCATTAAATTTTAAAAACCAAAAAATGAGTGAGTGTTGACTCGAGTAATCCAGTTGAGCCCCATTCCCGAAGTCAACCTTCATACGTCGAGCTTGACCCCCAATCATCAAAAGAGTATCTTTAGGCAATATTAGACAAATTCGCACAAGTCCGGGCGGAAGGCGACGGATGCGTTTAGTTTGTCAATCAATCTCGTAATCAGAGACATTACGATTGACAATGATCTACTATATTCATTGCAGCTGGGAGGTGCTTTTATGCAGCTGAACTGCACAAACCCAACTCCAGCTGGAATGAATAGTTCGATCGAGGGACTTACGAAAGAAAACAAATCTTACAAATGTACTCGGAACCAGAAGAGCATGGACCAGTTCTGAACAGAAACGGGCATGCTTTGCCGGTCCCTACCTTCCTACTTAAACAATAGAAACAAATTCTCATTCATACTCGGAAAACTATGACTCTACGTTACTTAGAAATAGAAAAAAATCCTGCCTATCCACCTATATTTAAGGGGAAAAAAATGCAAGAAAACTTTTTCGCGTCAAAAGACATCATGCAGCAAGAGGCCGGCCTCATTTGCCTCTCGTCACTCCACGGTTCTCTTGTCATTCTGCCAGGGTGCAGTGTCCTACTCTAGAGGCAACCCCCCGGGGGGCGCCCGACACCCCAGCGTCATCGAAACTCAATCGTTCATACTTTATCTGTCAATTGTACTACGGCGCCGACTCACTCGATCTCTGTAACCTTCGCAAGAGCTACCTTGCGAGCGCCACACAGAAACAAGTGGCGACGGAACTGGAACATTGATGGCCGTGTAATCCAACGATGAAACTGAAATGCCTATCAAACGGGTTAGTGGACTAACGAACCGATCTACAGACTCTACGCCCTGATTCGCTTTCAAAGACTCTACGAGCTGACGAGCTCATCAAAACTAAACGCGTGCGCACTGTCTTGGACCAACCCACGTCTCGAAAATAATAAAATCGCGTATATAGCGCGTCAAATATAATCAATGCAATCGCGTAAAAAATTAAAAAATGCTGCTCGTATTAGTTATGAAGCAGTATATTTCTCCTAGAAGGGTGAAGCCCGCCTCGGAGCTTCTGAGCAAAGTGAGGCTTTGCCGAGAATACCGGAATCAAAAGCTGGAAAAAGATCACGGAATGCAATAGAACAATATCACACGGACGAAAGGTCAGATGCAACATGAGAAGAGACGAAGGCAAAGTCAGTGCGCCGTAGGCTCTGAAAAAGAAAGGAAAAAATACCCCTTATAACAGACGGAGACCTCTATTGAATTTAACCCTTTTCCTACAGTTCTAATTAAACGCAACGGAACAAAATTTTACACTGTAAAAATATATTATGAATTTAATGTACTGTTACTAGAACATTAATGATATTAAAATTAAAAATCTTTTGTACGAAATTTACAAAGATCTTTATTGAAAATTAAAAATTTACTATTAAATTGTAACGCATATGTATTTGTAAGTTGTAATAAAAAAGCTTTCAATACCGTTCATTAATTTTCAAACTACATTTTTCACAGTGTACTCTACTTTCTCTCAGTGTGAAAAGATCTCCAATTGGAGTTATGTATTTCGTGCTATATGAGCTGACTTTTCCCGATCGCGTCTTCAAAAATATATAAACGCGATTCTCCAAAGTGGAGTCGCCTGCTGTAAAAGCTGAATGTCCTTGGCATTTTTGGTGACCTTGCAAACGCGTCTATCTCTGGTAAAATGATGCGAAGACTCTCCGTATAATTTACTCGAGAATACACGCCGAAGCAAGACCACCGCGCCGCGCGAAGCTCTTCTCGAATACAAATATCTAATTTGTGGTAATCACAAAAAAAAATTAATCCAGATAAAAACTATAAGACAAGTACTTGACATTCGTACTTTTTTGAGTAAAAAAAATTAAATCAAAGAGATCAAAAGAAACGAGAAGAGCACCCTATTGAGCTACACACACACAAATGCACATAAACGACAGCAGAAACACATTGCAGGCCAATCGCGAGTCGAAACCTTGTCAAGAGACGTTGTCGCGAGATTCGGAATCGACTCGCGGTCACTTTGCACGGCCTAAGGGGGTATAAAAATACAACCGGTTCCCCGTGCCGCTTCGGACCTTTCGTCCTACGCCATGATGGAGTCCGGAGGAAAAAATGTCTTAACGATACCAAACAACTGTTGCGGATCCACCGGTGCGGGCTTCTCGATGTAACTATATCCTTGAAACGCCTGAGCTCGATCGTTGCGAGCTATTCGATGAAATTATATCCTTGGAACGCCTGAGCTCGATCTTCGCGAACTACCGAAGTATTTTTATCCCTGCACCACCTTGAGCTCGACCGCTACCACTGATCACTGACACAGATCACTATCACTGATTGCGCCTAAGCGCGAGACTTCGATCGACTTTGGCAATAGTACGGGAGGATTTTCTATGGGCAAATAAATCATTCATTCCTTTCGTCCTTCCTTCCTTCCTTCCTTCCTTCCTTCCTTCATCAGTTCATTCATTCCGTCTTTCCTTCCATCCTTCCTTCCTGCCTTCCTTCCTTCTTTCTTAATTGATACTAAAATGTACGACTTGGTCTAGATTGATCGTCAACTCCGTCTGAAACCCTTAAAAAAACATAAAAACGCTCCAAGGAAATTGTCGACGTCTTCTTGATCCTCGACATGCGTCCTGAATCCTGGCTGCACTGAAACGGGATGGCTAAAGGTAGGAGAAAAGGAGGTTGCAGAAAATACAGGAGAAATACAGCTGCTGCTGTAATCATAAAACAAACGCAATTAGTGGCTGAAAAAAAAGTATAATTAGATATGCACACAAAAATCAAGTATCCCACGTCGACCTGCAACAGAAAAAACCCGACGAGGTTGATCCACATAAACGGGATGGACCATGTCGCCCGTACGACTTAATAATTTATGCGAATTTTGTTTTATTGGTCAATGCGGCCTGTCAGTGCTCACGTGACAGGCGGCAACATCGGTTTAATCACTCGCGAGGTTTGGGGAAGAAGCTACATTATTTTTTTCATATCAAAAGACTCGACTCTAAATCGCGAAGTTATCGTGAGATAACCATTTATTTTCATCAACGAGCCAAAAAACCAAAAGGGTGTCACACGTTTGTGACTTTGGCGCGTGCAAAGTGACAACGTGGAAATATTGCCTAACAGCGGGCATTTAATCTCGAAAGGATACACATCCATCCTTCGAGAATAAATGGAGCCACTTTATTGCTCGTACCTACGTCTCCGGCCTATCGCCGGAGGAGCAATACAGCAGCTGCTTTGAGCGTGCTTTCTCCCACGATGACCTGTTCATTATTGCTCAAAGATTCTCTGTTAACTAATTCATTACATTTTAAAAATCAAAAAATGAGTGAGTGTTGACTCGAGTAATCCAGTTGACCCCCATTCCCGAAGTCGACCTTCATACGTCGAGCTCTACCCTCAATCAACAAAAGAGAATCTTTAGGCAATATTAGAATAATCCGCACAAGTCCGGGCGGAAGGCCACGGATGCGTTTAGTTTGTCAATCAATCTCGTAATCAGAGACATTACGATTGACAATGATCTATTTTATTCATTTCAGCTGGGAGGTGCTTTTGTGCAGCTGAACTGCACAAACTCATCTCGAGCTGGAATGAATAGTTCGATCGAGGGACTTACGAAAGAAAACAAATCTTACAAATGTACTCGGAACCAGAAGAGCATGGACCAGTTCTGAACAGAAACGGGCATGCTTTGCCGGTCCCTACCTTCCTACTTAAACAATAGAAACAAATTCTCATTCATACTCGGAAAACTATGACTCTACGTTACTTAGAAATAGAAAAAAATCCTGCCTATCCACCTATATTTAAGAGGAAAAAATGCAAGAAAACTTTTTCGCGGTAAAAGACATCATGCAGCAAGAGGCCGGCCTCATTTGCCTCTCGTCACTCCACGGTTCTCTTGTCATTCTGCCAGGGTGCAATGTCCTACTCTAGAGGCAACCCCCCGGGGGGCGCCCGACACCCCAGCGTCATCGAAACTCAATCGTTCATACTTTATCTGTCAATTGTACTACCGCGCCGACTCACTTGATCTCTGTAACCTTCGCAAGAGCTGCCTCGCGAGCGCCACAGGGATGCAAGCGGCGACGGGACTGGAACATTGATGGCCGTGTAATCCAACGATGAAACTGAAATGCCTATCAAACGGGTTAGTGGACTAACGAACCGATCTACAGACTCTACGCCCTGACTCGCTATCAAAGACTCTACGAGCTGACGAGCTCATCAAAACTAAACGCGTGCGCACTGTCTTGGGCCAACCCACGTCTCGAAAATAATAAAATCGCGTCTATAGCGCGTCAAATATAATCAATGCAATCGCGTGAAATTTAAAAAAATGCTGCTCGTATTCGTTATCAAGCAGTATATTTCTCCTAGAAGGGTGAAGCCCGCCTCGGAGCTTCTGAGCAAAGTGAGGCTTTGCCGAGAATACCGGAATCAAAAGCCGGAAAAGATCACGGAATGCGATAGAACATTATCACACGGACGAAAGATCAGATGCAACATGAGAAGAGACGAAGGCGAAGTCAGTGCGCCGTAGGCTCTGAAAAAGAAAGGAAGAAATACCCCTTATAACAGACGGAGACCTTTATTGAATTTAACCCTTTTCCTACAGTTCTAATTAAACGCAACGGAACAAAATTTTACACTGTAAAAGTATATTGTAAATGTAATGTACTGGAACTTCAAATTTGCTTCCATTACTTACATCAATAGAACATTAATGATATTAAGATTAGAAATCTTTTGTACGAAATTTACAAAGATCTTTATAGAAAATTAAAAATTTACTATTAAATTGTAACGCATATGTATTTGTAAGTTGTAATAAAAAAGCTTTCAATACCGTTCATTAATTTTAGAACTACATTTTTCACAGTGTACTCTACTTTCTCTCAGTGTGAAAAGATCTCCAATTGGAGTTATGTGTTTCATGCTATATGAGCTGCCTTTTCCCGATCGCGTCTTCAAAAATGTATAAACGCGATTCTCCAAAGTGGAGTCGCCTGCTGTAAAAGCTGAATGTCCTCGGCATTTTTGGTGACCTTGCAAACGCGTGTATCTCTGGTAAATTGATGCGAAGACTCTCCGTATAATTTACTCGAGAATACACGCCGAAGCAAGACCACCGCGCCGCGCGAAGCTCTTCTCGAATACAAATATCTAATTTGTGGTAAACACAAAAAAAAATTAAATCCAGATAAAAACTATAAGACAAGTACTTGACATTCGTACTTTTTTGAGTGAAAAAAAATGGAATGACAGAGATCAAAAGAAACGAGAAGAGCACCCTATTGAGCTACACACACAAATGCACATAAACGACAGCAGAAACACATTGCAGGCCAATCGCGAGTCGAAGCCTTGTCAAGAGACGTTGTCGCGAGATTCGGAATCGACTCACGGTCACTTTGCACGGCCTAAGGGGGTATAAAAATACAACCGGTGCCCCGTGCCGCTTCGGACCTTTCGTCCTACGGCATGATGGAGTCCGGAGGAAAAAATGTCTTAACGATACCAAACAACTGTTGCGGATCCACCGGTGCGAGCTTCTCGAAGTAATTTCATCCCTGAAACGCCTTAAGCTCGATCGTTGCGAGCTATTTGATGTAATTATATCCTTGAAACGCCTTAAGCTCGATCGTTGCGAGCTATTCGATGAAATTATATCCTTGGAACGCCTGAGCTCGATCTTCGCGAACTACCGAAGTATTTTTATCCCTGCACCACCTTGAGCTCGACCGCTACCACTGATCACTGACACTGATCACTATCACTGTTTGCGCCTAAGCGCGGGACTTCGATCGACTTTGACAATAGTACGGCAAGATTTTCTATGGGCAAATAAATCATTCATTCCTTTCGTCCTTCCTTCCTTCCTTCCTTCATCAGTTCATTCATTCCGTCTTTCCTTCCATCCTTCCTTCCTTCCTTCCTTCCTTCTTTCTTAATTGATACTAAAATGTACGACTTGGTCTAGATTGATCGTCAGCTCCGTCTGAAACCCTTAAAAAAACATAAAAACGCTCCGAGGAAATTGTCGACGTCTTCTTGATCCTCGACATGCGTCCTGAATCCTGGCTGCACTGAAACGGGATGGCTAAAGGTAGGAGAAAAGGAGGTTGCAGAAAATACAGGAGAAATACAGCTGCTTCTGTAATCATAAAACAAACGCAATTAGTGGCTGAAAAAAAAGTATAATTAGATATGCACACAAAAATCAAGTATCCCACGTCGACCTGCAACAGAAAAAACCCGACGAGGTTGATCCACATAAACGGGATGGACCATGTCGCCCGTACGACTTAATAATTTATGCGAATTTTGTTTTATTGGTCAATGCGGCCTGTCAGTGCCCACGTGACAGGCGGCAACGTTGGTTTAATCACTCGCGAGGTTTGGGGAAGAAGCTACATTTTTTTCATATCAAAAGACTCTACTTTTAATCGCGAAGTTATCGTGAGATAACCATTTATTTTCTTCAACGAACCAAAAAACAATAAGGGTGTCACACGTTTGTGACTTTGGCGCGTGCATAGTGACAACGTGGAAATATTGCCTAACAGCGGGCATTTAATCTCGAAAAGATACACATTCATCCTTCGAGAATAAATGGAGCCACTTTATTGCTCGTACCTACGTCTCCGGCCTATCGCCGGAGGAGCAATACAGCAGCTGCTTTGAGCGTGCTTTCTCCCACGATGACCTGTTCATTATTGCTCAAAGATTCTCTGTTAACTAATTCATTAAATTTTAAAAACCAAAAAATGAGTGAGTGTTGACTCGAGTAATCCAGTTGACCCCCATTCCCGAAGTCGACCTTCATACGTCGAGCTCGACCCTCAATCAACAAAAGAGAATCTTTAGGCAATATTAGAAAAATTCGCACAAGTCCGGGCGGAAGGCGACGGATGCGTTTAGTTTGTCAATCAATCTCGTAATCAGAGACATTACGATTGACAATGATCTACTATATTCATTTCAGCTGGGAGGTGCTTTTGTGCAGCTGAACTGCACAAACCCAACTCGAGCTGGAGTGAATAGTTCGATCGAGGGACTTACGAAAGAAAATAAATCTTACAAATGTACTCGGAACCAGAAGAGCATGGACCAGTTCTGAACAGAAACGGGCATGCTTTGCCGGTCCCTACCTTCCTACTTAAACAATAGAAACAAATTCTCATTCATACTCGGAAAACTATGACGCTACGTTACTTAAAAATAGAAAAAATCCTGCCTATCCACCTATATTTAAGGGGAAAAAATGCAAGAAAACTTTTTCGCGGTAAAAGACATCATGCAGCAAGAGGCCTGCCTCATTTGCCTCTCGTCACTCCACGGTTCTCTTGTCATTCTGCCAGGGTGCAATGTCCTACTCTAGAGGCGACCCCCCGGGGGGCGCCCGACACCCCAGCGTCATTGAAACTCAATCGTTCATACTTTATCTGTCAATTGTACTACCGCGCCGACTCACTTGATCTCTGTAGCCTTCGCAAGAGCTGCCTTGCGAGCGCCACACAGAAACAAGTGGCGACGGAACTGGAACATTGATGGCCGTGGAATCCAACGATGAAACTGAAATGCCTATCAAACGGGTTAGTGAACTAACGAACCGATCTACAGACTCTACGCCCTGACTCGCTATCAAAGACTCTACGAGCTGACGAGCTCATCAAAACTAAACGCGTGCGCACTGTTTTGGGCCAACCCACGTCTCGAAAATAATAAAATTGCGTCTATAGCGCGTCAAATATAATCAATGGAATCGCGTGAAATTTAAAAAAATGCTGCTCGTATTCGTTATGAAGCAGTATATTTCTCCTAGAAGGGTGAAGCCCGCCTCGGAGCTTCTGGGCAAAGTGAGGCTTTGCCGAGAATACCGGAACCAAAAGCCGGAAAAAGATCACGGAATGCGATAGAACATTATCACACGGACGAAAGGTCAGATGCAATATGAGAAGAGACGAAGGCAAAGTCAGTGCGCCGTAGGCTCTGAAAAAGAAAGGAAGAAATACCCCTTATAACAGACGGAGACCTCTATTGAATTTAACCCTTTTCCTACAGTTCTAATTAAACGCAACGGAACAAAATTTTACACTGTAAAAGTATATTGTAAATGTAATGTACTGGAACTTCAAATTTGCTTCCATTACTGACATCAATAGAACATTAATGATATTAAAATTAGAAATCTTTTGTACGAAATTTACAAAGATCTTTATTGAAAATTAAAAATTTACTATTAAATTGTAACGCATATGTATTTGTAAGTTGTAATAAAAAAGCTTTCAATACCGTTCATTAATTTTAGAACTACATTTTTCACAGTGTACTCTACTTTCTCTCAGTGTGAAAAGATCTCCAATTGGAGTTATGTGTTTCATGCTATATGAGCTGCCTTTTCCCGATCGCGTCTTCAAAAATGTATAAACGCGATTCTCCGAAGTGGAGTCGCCTGCTGTAAAAGCTGAATGTCCTTGGCATTTTTGGTGACCTTGCGAACGCGTGTATCTCTGGTAAATTGATGCGAAGACTCTCCGTAGAATTTACTCGAGAATACACGCCGAAGCAAGACCACCGCGCCGCGCGAAGCTCTTCTCGAATACAAATATCTAATTTGTGGTAAACACAAAAAAAATTAAATCCAGATAAAAACTATAAGACAAGTACTTGACATTCGTACTTTTTTGAGTAAAAAAAATTAAATCAAAGAGATCAAAAGAAACGAGAAGAGCACCCTATTGAGCTACACACACAAATGCACATAAACGACCACAGAAACACATTGCAGGCCAATCGCGAGTCGAAACCTTGTCAAGAGACGTTGTCGCGAGATTCGGAATCGACTCGCGGTCACTTTGCACGGCCTAATGATGTATAAAAATACAACCAGTACCCCGTGCCGCTTCGGACCTTTCGTCCTACGGCATGATGGAGTCCGGAGGAAAAAATATCTTAACGATACCAAACAACTGTTGCGGATCCACCGGTGCGAGCTTCTCGAAGTAATTTTATCCCTGAAACGCCTTAAGCTCGATCGTTGCGAGGTATTCGATGTAATTATATCCTTGAAACGCCTTAAGCTCGATCGTTGCGAGCTATTCGATGAAATTATATCCTTGGAACGCCTGAGCTCGATCTTCGCGAACTACCGAAGTATTTTTATCCCTGCACCACCTTGAGCTCGACCGCTACCACTGATCACTGACACAGATCACTATCACTGATTGCGCCTAAGCGCGAGACTTCGATCGACTTTGACAATAGTACGGGAGGATTTTCTATGGGCAAATAAATCATTCATTCCTTTCGTCCTTCCTTCCTTCCTTCCTTCATCAGTTCATTCATTCCGTCTTTCCTTCCATCCATCCTTCCTTCCTTCCTTCCTTCCTTCCTTCCTTCTTTCTTAATTGATACTAAAATGTACGACTTGGTCTAGATTGATCGTCAGCTCCGTCTGAAACCCTTAAAAAAAACATAAAAACGCTCCAAGGAAATTGTCGACGTCTTCTTGATCCTCGACATGCGTCCTGAATCCTGGCTGCACTGAAACGGGATGGCTAAAGGTAGGAGAAAAGGAGGTTGCGGAAAATACAGGAGAAATACAGCTGCTTCTGTAATCATAAAACAAACGCAATTAGTCGCTGAAAAAAAAGTTTAATTAGATATGCACACAAAAATCAAGTATCCCACGTCGACCTGCAACAGAAAAAACCCGACGAGGTTGATCCCCATAAACGGGATGGACCATGTCGCCCGTACGACTTAATAATTTACGCGAATTTTGTTTTATTGGTCAATGCGGCCTGTCAGTGCCCACGTGACAGGCGGCAACGTTGGTTTAATCACTCGCGAGGTTTGGGGAAGAAGCTACATTTTTTCATATCAAAAGACTCTACTTTTAATCGCGAAGTTATCGTGAGATAACCATTTATTTTCTTCAACGAACCAAAAAACAATAAGGGTGTCACACGTTTGTGACTTTGGCGCGTGCATAGTGACAACGTGGAAATATTGCCTAACAGCGGGCATTTAATCTCGAAAAGATACACATTCATCCTTCGAGAATAAATGGAGCCACTTTATTGCTCGTACCTACGTCTCCGGCCTATCGCCGGAGGAGCAATACAGCAGCTGCTTTGAGCGTGCTTTCTCCCACGATGACCTGTTCATTATTGCTCAAAGATTCTCTGTTAACTAATTCATTACATTTTAAAAACCAAAAAATGAGTGAGTGTTGACTCGAGTAATCCAGTTGACCCCCATTCCCGAAGTCGACCTTCATACGTCGAGCTCGACCCTCAATCAACAAAAGAGAATCTTTAGGCAATATTAGAAAAATTCGCACAAGTCCGGGCGGAAGGCGACGGATGCGTTTAGTTTGTCAATCAATCTCGTAATCAGAGACATTACGATTGACAATGATCTACTATATTCATTTCAGCTGGGAGGTGCTTTTGTGCAGCTGAACTGCACAAACCCAACTCGAGCTGGAATGAATAGTTCGATCGAGGGACTTACGAAAGAAAACAAATCTTACAAATGTACTCGGAACCAGAAGAGCATGGACCAGTTCTGAACAGAAACGGGCATGCTTTGCCGGTCCCTACCTTCCTACTTAAACAATAGAAACAAATTCTCATTCATACTCGGAAAACTATGACTCTACGTTACTTAGAAATAGAAAAAAATCCTGCCTATCCACCTATATTTAAGAGGAAAAAATGCAAGAAAACTTTTTCGCGGTAAAAGACATCATGCAGCAAGAGGCCGGCCTCATTTGCCTCTCGTCACTCCACGGTTCTCTTGTCATTCTGCCAGGGTGCAATGTCCTACTCTAGAGGCAACCCCCCGGGGGGCGCCCGACACCCCAGCGTCATCGAAACTCAATCGTTCATACTTTATCTGTCAATTGTACTACCGCACCGACTCACTTGATCTCTGTAACCTTCGCAAGAGCTGCCTCGCGAGCGCCACAGGGATGCAAGCGGCGACGGGACTGGAACATTGATGGCCGTGTAATCCAACGATGAAACTGAAATGCCTATCAAACGGGTTAGTGGACTAACGAACCGATCTACAGACTCTACGCCCTGACTCGCTATCAAAGACTCTACGAGCTGACGAGCTCATCAAAACTAAACGCGTGCGCACTGTCTTGGGCCAACCCACGTCTCGAAAATAATAAAATCGCGTCTATAGCGCGTCAAATATAATCAATGCAATCGCGTGAAATTTAAAAAAATGCTGCTCGTATTCGTTATCAAGCAGTATATTTCTCCTAGAAGGGTGAAGCCCGCCTCGGAGCTTCTGAGCAAAGTGAGGCTTTGCCGAGAATACCGGAATCAAAAGCCGGAAAAGATCACGGAATGCGATAGAACATTATCACACGGACGAAAGATCAGATGCAACATGAGAAGAGACGAAGGCGAAGTCAGTGCGCCGTAGGCTCTGAAAAAGAAAGGAAGAAATACCCCTTATAACAGACGGAGACCTTTATTGAATTTAACCCTTTTCCTACAGTTCTAATTAAACGCAACGGAACAAAATTTTACACTGTAAAAGTATATTGTAAATGTAATGTACTGGAACTTCAAATTTGCTTCCATTACTTACATCAATAGAACATTAATGATATTAAAATTAGAAATCTTTTGTACGAAATTTACAAAGATCTTTATTGAAAATTAAAAATTTACTATTAAATTGTAACGCATATGTATTTGTAAGTTGTAATAAAAAAGCTTTCAATACCGTTCATTAATTTTAGAACTACATTTTTCACAGTGTACTCTACTTTCTCTCAGTGTGAAAAGATCTCCAATTGGAGTTATGTGTTTCATGCTATATGAGCTGCCTTTTCCCGATCGCGTCTTCAAAAATGTATAAACGCGATTCTCCAAAGTGGAGTCGCCTGCTGTAAAAGCTGAATGTCCTCGGCATTTTTGGTGACCTTGCAAACGCGTGTATCTCTGGTAAATTGATGCGAAGACTCTCCGTATAATTTACTCGAGAATACACGCCGAAGCAAGACCACCGCGCCGCGCGAAGCTCTTCTCGAATACAAATATCTAATTTGTGGTAAACACAAAAAAAATTTAATCCAGATAAAAACTATAAGACAAGTACTTGACATTCGTACTTTTTTGAGTGAAAAAAATTAAATGACAGAGATCAAAAGAAACGAGAAGAGCACCCTATTGAGCTACACACACAAATGCACATAAACGACCACAGAAACACATTGCAGGCCAATCGCGAGTCGAAACCTTGTCAAGAGACGTTGTCGCGAGATTCGGAATCGACTCACGGTCACTTTGCACGGCCTAAGGGGGTATAAAAATACAACCGGTGCCCCGTGCCGCTTCGGACCTTTCGTCCTACGGCATGATGGAGTCCGGAGGAAAAAATGTCTTAACGATACCAAACAACTGTTGCGGATCCACCGGTGCGAGCTTCTCGAAGTAATTTCATCCCTGAAACGCCTTAAGCTCGATCGTTGCGAGCTATTTGATGTAATTATATCCTTGAAACGCCTTAAGCTCGATCGTTGCGAGCTATTCGATGAAATTATATCCTTGGAACGCCTGAGCTCGATCTTCGCGAACTACCGAAGTATTTTTATCCCTGCACCACCTTGAGCTCGACCGCTACCACTGATCACTGACACAGATCACTATCACTGTTTGCGCCTAAGCGCGGGACTTCGATCGACTTTGACAATAGTACGGCAAGATTTTCTATGGGCAAATAAATCATTCATTCCTTTCGTCCTTCCTTCCTTCCTTCCTTCCTTCCTTCCTTCATCAGTTCATTCATTCCGTCTTTCCTTCCATCCTTCCTTCCTTCCTTCCTTCCTTCTTTCTTAATTGATACTAAAATGTACGACTTGGTCTAGATTGATCGTCAGCTCCGTCTGAAACCCTTAAAAAAACATAAAAACGCTCCGAGGAAATTGTCGACGTCTTCTTGATCCTCGACATGCGTCCTGAATCCTGGCTGCACTGAAACGGGATGGCTAAAGGTAGGAGAAAAGGAGGTTGCGGAAAATACAGGAGAAATACAGCTGCTTCTGTAATCATAAAACAAACGCAATTAGTCGCTGAAAAAAAAGTTTCATTAGATATGCACACAAAAATCAAGTATCCCACGTCGACCTGCAACAGAAAAAACCCGACGAGGTTGATCCCCATAAACGGGATGGACCATGTCGCCCGTACGACTTAATAATTTACGCGAATTTTGTTTTATTGGTCAATGCGGCCTGTCAGTGCCCACGTGACAGGCGGCAACGTCGGTTTAATCACTCGCGAGGTTTGGGGAAGAAGCTACATTTTTTTTTTTCATATCAAAAGACTCGACGCTAAATCGCGAAGTTATCGTGAGATAACCATTTATTTTCTTCAACGAACCAAAAAACAAAAAGGGTGTCACACGTTTGTGACTTTGGCGCGTGCATAGTGACAACGTGGAAATATTGCCTAACAGCGGGCATTTAATCTCGAAAGGATACACATCCATCCTTCGAGAATAAATGGAGCCACTTCATTGCTCGTACCTACGTCTCCGGCCTATCGCCGGAGGAGCAATACAGCAGCTGCTTTGAGCGTGCTTTCTCCCACGATGACCTGTTCATTATTGCTCAAAGATTCTCTGTTAACTAATTCATTAAATTTTAAAAACCAAAAAATGAGTGAGTGTTGACTCGAGTAATCCAGTTGAGCCCCATTCCCGAAGTCAACCTTCATACGTCGAGCTTGACCCCCAATCATCAAAAGAGTATCTTTAGGCAATATTAGACAAATTCGCACAAGTCCGGGCGGAAGGCCACGGATGCGTTTAGTTTGTCAATCAATCTCGTAATCAGAGACATTACGATTGACAATGATCTACTTTATTCATTGCAGCTGGGAGGTGCTTTTATGCAGCTGAACTGCACAAACCCAACTCGAGCTGGAATGAATAGTTCGATCGAGGAACTTACGAAAGAAAACAAATCTTACAAATGTACTCGGAACCAGAAGAGCATGGACCAGTTCTGAACAGAAACGGGCATGCTTTGCCGGTCCCTACCTTCCTACTTAAACAATAGAAACAAATTCTCATTCATACTCGGAAAACTATGACTCTACGTTACTTAGAAATAGAAAAAAATCCTGCCTATCCACCTATATTTAAGGGGAAAAAAATGCAAGAAAACTTTTTCGCGGTAAAAGACATCATGCAGCAAGAGGCCGGCCTCATTTGCCTCTCGTCACTCCACGGTTCTCTTGTCATTCTGCCAGGGTGCAATGTCCTACTCTAGAGGCAACCCCCCGGGGGGCGCCCGACACCCCAGCGTCATCGAAACTCAATCGTTCATACTTTATCTGTCAATTGTACTACCGCGCCGACTCACTTGATCTCTGTAACCTTCGCAAGAGCTGCCTTGCGAGCGCCACACAGAAACAAGTGGCGACGGAACTGGAACATTGATGGCCGTGTAATCCAACGATGAAACTGAAATGCCTACGAAACGGATTAATTGAGAATCGAAACGGTCTACGACTCGACGCCCTAACTAGCTACAAACAAAACCCCGAGAGTTACGCGAGTGCACACTGACCATCTCGAGGAGAATAATTAATCGACAGATAAATCCATTTTATCTTAAATGACGTAACTCTACATTCGTTTGACTCCGAATTAATTACAATAAATATTATATAAATGAATATAATAAATATTATATAATGACAACCGCTCATTATATTTATTTTAATAAGATCGACTTTTTCTCCTAGAAGAGAGAAGCTCTCCTCGGAGCTTCTGAGTGAAGTGAAGCTTTGCCAAGAATATTACAGGCGGACGCCCAAAAAAAGGGGCGAGTACGCACTGATCCGAGGATCATAAAAAGAACAAGGTTTCCGAAGCCACAAAAAAAAAATGGAGAATTATGTCAGTGTGCCGATGGATCTGAAAAAAATAAAGAGACCCACAATAAACAGCGGTGACTCGACTATATACGTGTATACCCATTCCTGCATTCTTACAATAGACGCACGCGGAGCAAGCCTTTACTCGAAAGTTTTTTTTCTTTGTCTTTTTTTATAATAACAATTTCAAATCATCTCCAAAGTGGGAGTCGTGTAATCGAGCTATATGAGCTTAAATTTTCGATCGCGAATTGCAAATTTTCAACGCGATGCTCCGGAGTGAAGTCGCCTGCCGGAAGGGCTGAAATGTCCCTGGCATATGTGGCCGAGTCCAAGTGTGAGTCCCTTGCACATTAATATAAATCCATTTATACAACATACACGAGCGTGCACACGTGAACTCGACCACGACACCGCGCGAAAAACTCTTCTCGCCCATATAGATCTACCTGCCTCAATTACCGAGACTAAAAAGATGAATAATTTTTTTTCATAAATAAATGATTTTTAAAAAACATATCAATACATTTTTTTGAGATAAGTACTCTTTTTTTCATGAATAAATTATTTGTAAATCAAATATTTTTTTTTATAAGATCTCACGTACAGACAACGATAACTTGGGAAAACGCCGATAACATTAGAAGTTACGGCAGAACTATGGGCGCCTCATAGTTGCACCGGATCCCAATGATCTCAACGTCTTTCCTTACAATTGTCCGCAAGTGCGATCGATGATTAATCAAACGAATTGGAAAAAAAAAAAAAATCGTGGCAACAAGTTTCGAGTAAAAAAAACGATCACAGTACGAAAAGCCGGCCTCTTTTAACTCATCGATTTGAAAAAGAAAAAATGTATTGAAATAAATAAATAAATAAAGACTAAAGAAAAACTATAATCAGACTATGCAATTCGTTTAAACCATCATGCTACGACAGGCCGGCCGCTTTTAACCCTTACGTTCATCGATTTGAAAAATAAAAAAATGTATTGAAATAAATAAATAAAGACTACAAAACAACTATAATCATCAGAGTATGCAATTGATTTTGCTCTAATTAACATTCATAAAAAGAAAAGAAAATGTATGGAGCGAGAAGAGCGAACCCTGTTCAACTAGCATGCACATACATATATGTTACAATCATATAAGTTCGGGCCACTCGCGAGTCGACTCTTTGTCTCGAGACGTTGTTCCGAGACTAGGAGTAAACTCGCGGTCACTATGCACGGCCGGTTGGGTAGAAAATTACAACCAAAAACCCGTGCCGCTTCGGACCTTTCGTCCTACGGCATGATGGGCTTCGGAGGGACAAACAACATAACGATACCCGTCGGCGATCCATCGTTGAAGCTTTTCGATGTCCTCGGAGGGCCTCGAGATCACGTGGCTCGTTTGTACACCGCTGGACCGATTCCTTTGTTGTTAACGACGCGCAGAACGTCGCAGCAGCTCGGCCGTTCAATTTCCCCCGTAGATTGTTTCTTCGACGGCACCTTCACACCCGAGACAAAGCATTATTTGTTGAGCCTGCTTCGTTATTTTGTTCATATGAAAACGCTCGGACCGCATTTAGTGGACGACGTACGATATCGAGAAACAAGAAACAAACAAAAAAAAAAAGTAAACGCGAAGAATGGACGGAAAGATCGGGTGACATTTTTTTTTTTTTTTTTTTTTTTTTTTTTTTTTTTTTTTTTTTTTTTTTTTAAGTATAAGTTGTTGAGTCTGCTTCGTTATTTTGTTCATATGAAAACGCTCGGACCGCATTTACTGGGCGATGTGCGATGTGCGATATCGAGAAACAAAAAACAAACAAAAAAAATGAAAATGCGAAGAATGGACGGAAAGATCGGGCGAAAAAAATTGTTGAAATAAAGTGTAAGTTGTTAAGCCTGCAACGTTGTTTTGTTTATATAAAAACGCTCGGACCGTATTTACTCGAACGATATGCGATATGGAGAGAAAAAAAATTAAAACGCGAAGACCGAACGGAAAGATCGAGCGAAAAAAATTGTCGTAGATCAGCGTGCGTTTCTCGGGCCGCATTCACGATTTCTGTATCAAGAAAGAATAAAACGCGAACATTGGACGAGTGAACCGCAATGCGATGTTATTCGACGTCGATTAACAAGAAGTAACTTAGAAAATCACAAGAGAATCAATACCGAACGTTTTCAAAATTGTCAATAAAGTTTGTTACAATAAATAAACAGCTGAGTTGAAGACCGGAATAACGCGAGAGTACGCGGCGCGGTCGAATTCAATGCAGAGGCAACTTGAAACGGCTCGCGACACGGACGCTCCCGAAGCCGCGCGTACACTCCCGAACACGCTATCGCGCCAACGGTTTTACCCCCACCATCGCTCGCTCCGATGGGTTTCCGAGAATTTCTTCGCTCGCATCGACTCGTCCGAAATTCGCCGAATATTCCCACGAGCAAAAAACTCGAAGCTTTTTCGGGATTGCTCTCCTCAGTTTCGGGATAATTTTTTTGAGAAGCAAAGAAAGACGCGTATATCAAGATAATACAATTAAATAAATAATCATTCGAAAAAAAAAATGAATTCGATAAAATTATTATGAATCGTAGAAATTACGAAAAAAAAAGAAATACATAACATGAAACTAAAACGGGTTAATCTATTATTTTTTCACGATCTTCACCAAGGCTTGTTTTTTACTAGAACAATGAGATCGCCATAATAATCTATTGAATAATTATGCTCACACAATCCTACTGAATTTCTGCAACATGTTTTTTTCAATAGTCCATCCCTCTATGATCCCTCTCGTTCGACGACCTTCAGCGGAGTGTCCGAGAGTCCAGTACGGCTGGCCTCCCACCTCCCCCCCCCCCAGCCACCGTACTTCCAAGAAGTTCGCAGAAACACAGCTTCTCCTCCCGTGCTGGCTTTTCGCTTGGCTGCGAGGCCTTCTCTCACGCCTTCGCGCTCCCCCGTTCCGACCAACCTATCTTTTTTTACTCTTGTCGAATTTTATTACTTTATTTGTTTAATTTATTTACTGTTTAATTCTTTAATTTTTTTATTTATTAATTTTTTATTCATTTACTGTATTGAACGCTCAACATACGATCTCAAGCCATATTTCTCATAGTGCTGTTTTTTTTTTTATCAAGCCTATTGCTCTTCGATTTTCAGTCTAATACTCAATCAACGATAATCAATCTTTCCTTTCACGAAAAGAACAAAAGTTTTAAGGATTTTTTTTATTACAAATTCTTTGCGTGTATAAACGTCCGATGCATTATTTGATGGTCTGTTGTCGACAAAAGGATTACTTAAACGCAAAGGTTAGCTTTTCTGACTAATTTGTCGCGTAAATAATAGACAAGTTATTGGATTTTTTGTACCGCAAATAAAAAGCGGAAAAAGAATTAAATAATCGTTTTGCGACGCTCGTATTATTTCATACGTCCGCGTGATAGTTTGTCGAACATTTTTGCTAGTAATCGTAAATGTACTTACCGAGTTCTATTCAGCATACGGAACAAGATTTGTCCGACCGTGTCCCATCGCACGGTCCAATTCAATGAGGAAAGCTCCACGCAGCAACACGAAAAAACCGTTACACCCCCCTCCCCCCCTGCCAACCCCGCGGTGGCCGCGGTAACGGTTTTACCCCCACCCCACAGCTCTTGATCGCAATTTGCTTTCGAGAATTTGTAAGCTCGCATCGATTTTTCCGAAATTCTCTGAACGACAAATCCGAAGCTTTTTCAAGAATGCTATGGGGAACAACGAGATATGCGAATTTCGCTGCGAGAAAATCAAAAACAAAAATACGCGAACGATTTTAAGACTACGAGAGAGCGAGCGAAAAAAATTGTCGTGAAGTACAGTGTGTTTGTCCGACCGTATTCACTCGACGACATCGATGTCGAGACAAAATAAAACGCCAATACTGTACAAAGTATTGAACGAGATGAATCTTAGGAGAGGAGCGTGTCCAGCCGCGATCAACGCGCGAATATTTACTGGTACGTACGCGGCGAAAGCTCACTGCCCGGACGATATGAGAAGCGTATCGAAGATGAGACGAAGGAAACTCACCGCGATGTTCTTCGAAGCTGATTAACGGGAAATATCTTCGAAAATGACAAAGGAATCAATACCGAACGTTTTCGCGGGTTTTCGGTAAAGTTTCTTTCGATTAATAAAAGCTGAGTTGAAGACCGGAACAGCGCGAGATTGACGCGGCAGGGTCGAATTCAATGCAGAGAGCTCCGCACGGCGCGAGACAAAGGCGCTCCCGAAGCCGCACGTACACTCCCGAACGCGGCAGCGCGCCAACGGTTTTACCCCCACCATCGCCACTGTTTACCACGATGGGGTTCCGAGAATTTCTTCGCCTGCATCGACTCGTCCGAGATTCGCTGAATATTCGCACGAGCTTTTGCCACGAGAAAACGAGAACCTTTTTCGGAAATGCTCTTCTCGGTTTCAGGATCATTTTTGTGAGATGCAATGGAAGAGGCGAATGGTGATTTAGAACTATATTTTCGTACCATACCGAGATAATATTTCAATGAAATTATTTTAAATCGTGGACATTGCGAAAAGGAAAATAATGAAACGGATAATCGATTATCCTTTCACGATCTAACAAGGTCTTTTTCCACCAGGAACAGTCTGTCTCAGTCTGTCAATAACAATAAGATCGTGATATTATGTTGAATAATAGATAAAATATAGGATTTTCAGATAATTTTCGATAAAGTTATTAAAAATTACGAAGTTGCGAAAAAATAAATGAAACGGGTAATCGATTATATTTTCACAATCTAACAAGGTCTTTTTCCACCGGAAACAGTGCGTGTCTCGCAATAATAATAAGATAGTAACAATCTGTTGAATAATAAATAAAATATAGAATTTCTTGGAGCGCACAGAAAAATTACGAAAACCTTTAAATCATCTTTTCGCGCATTTACGCCCGTACATTGCACGCACGTTCTATCAGCAGTACCAATGCGTATTTCTTATTTAATTAATTTTTTTTTATTTCTGTTACTACAGAGAGCGTTGATACCGATGGGGCTCCAATCATTTCCACCTTGTCCACTCGTAATGTTTTACAACTGGTAGGTTCTATACTATTAGCATTCAAAGTCCACTGTCATTGAATTATTATTATTTATTTGCAAAAATACAAAATGTACTTTTATTCTAAACTGAACACCAACAAAATCGTTGATTGCTTTTCGTTGCAATTATCGAGGATTCAACATATATGTTTAAAATCACAAACAAAACTTTGCTGACTGGTTCATTTTTTGTCTTCTCATTTGGATGTAAAGCCGCTACAAGTGTGACTCAAGTGCTCAAATGCTTTTATTTCTTAATATTTTTTTAATTTACTTGTTGGAATAATGGATAGTCTAAAAGAAACGGTTTTGTTGCGCAATGCAGGTCGACATACGAGTCCCATGGAATCTCGAGGTGTACATCTTGTTCTCTTCGAAGATCATCATGACCGTAAACATATCTGCGTGACATCAAATTTCATCTTTGGCAAGTCTTTATCCAGCGCATGGCTGACGGAAGAAAAACAAATTTTTCACTTGTAGAATTTTATTCTCCAAGTGAAAATAAAATCTCGTTCCTGAGCAAAGTTTATGCGATGCAAAAAGTAGCCGTTATAACTAGATGAAATTTAGTCTCGTGCAGATATCTTCAGGGATATAGATCATCGGATCCTCAAGAGCTTCCAAAGACTGTGGCAGACAGGATGATTTTTTTTCAACAGGCCAACAGATCGAGTTATATTCGGACTATCCCGAACGATAGAGGAGTCAATTTTTGCAACTATTAGTGACCTCCGGATACACCTCGTCCATGATCTTGTAGTTCATTCTTTCAATCTGGATCTCAGCTTCCGTACCCATGCAGGCAAGCTCTTCGAGCAACACGGGCCCATGTCAGTGATGAAATTCGAGCTTCCAAAACGCTCGGAGCTCCAGTCACGCTGGCGAGAGAAAATTGTCTTGCAAGCCATCCCTAGAGCAGCCAGCCCCAGAGCCGTTTTCTCCCATTCGGCATTCACTCGAGCCCCAATCTACATCGTCCATCTCGAAGTGGATGAGATTTGCTGCAAAAAAAAAAATCCAACGTGAAGTAACGGAGATAAATACCATTTTTTTTACCCGTTAAAAAATCAATACCCCGTTCGAAGTTATACGCCGGCACCGAACAATGCACACGGTCTCAGGAATTTCTTGAGGACGGTCTCAGGAAGGCTTGAGATTACCGAAGTTTCATCGTTTCATCTCGAGCCGAATTCCAAACGAATTACCGACGGAGTACGTCTGCATGAAGTTACTTCGATATACAGAGCACGGTCTTATAGCAAGTGCCATAGTGTGTCTGTGTCTCTCCGCGGCTTCCGTATATTTCCATCCGGTTATTTACCGTCACGGATGGCCCGCGCAGCGAGATTATTACCGTCAGGATTCGAGCACGTCGGAGGCTCTTCGACGATTAATCTCCGCAAAACACTTTTTCGAATCGAACCATCACGATTTCGTAATCTACGATTGGGAAAATTTAATTTTTTTACAGCATGCAGCAAAACAGCATGCGAGCTCGGTATCATCGTCAGCCGTTGACATTATCGTAGGAATCTTTAACAAAAATATCTTACACCGCGACGCGAGGTTAGTGGAGCACAATATTTTTCCCGAGACATGCCGTGCTCACGACTTTACCGCTAATCGTTCTCACGAACTATAAATCACGAACGCGTCATACACAATTGTCTCGTGTCAACGTTGTTCGTTGAGGTGCAAAAAAAAAAAAAATTAATCCGTTTCTTTATCTTTCTTGCAGTTTTCCGTTAATTTTGACGCTCGATCATGGTTCTGAACGGTCGTTTCACTCTCGAGCAGGCGCTGGAGGTGATGAAAACCAGCGATGATCAGCCGCACATTAAAAACGCGCTCGAAATATTGGATCGATGCTACGAAGAGTGAGACCCTAAATCAATTTATTTTTATTTTTGCAAAATTTTATATTCAACAATTTCAGGGAGTACCTAATGTGTAACTTATCTGCAACTTGTTTTCCGTTACAGGTACGAGGCCAACGAGATATTCTTGAGTTTTAACGGAGGAAAGGATTGTACGACTGTCCTCCACTTGGCAGCTGCTGTGTTCAAGATAAAAAAAATATCACCGCCTGTGTGCCTCTACGTAACCGACGACCCCTTTCCAGAGGTGATTTTCATTTGACTCTTCGGCACAGAAAATTCCAAGATCCGTCGATAAATACTTTTTCTCTCTAACAGAAAAAAAATTGAAACAGAGAAAAAATTGAAAACTGAGCAATGAAATTTCATTAATGAGGTCACTGATTTTGGTTACGAAGCACTAAAAAATTATTAAAAATTAGGACCAAAGGATCCTATTTTTCAAATCGAAAACCATTGTCAATCAAGTTTAGCCTCCTCTATGTGTGCCTCTATGTAACTGGTGATCTCTTTCCAGAGGTGATTTTCATTTCATTTTTCGGCATAAAAGATTCCAAGATCCGAATTTGCCAAATTGTCAAAGAAGTTAAAGTTCATAAATATCTTTCTCTCTGGCAACAAAAAAATGAAAACTGACCAATGAAATTTTATTAATTAGGTCACTAACTTCATGTATAAAGCACTGAAAAATTATTAAAAATTGGGTCCGAAGGCTCCCATTTTTTTCCCTTTTTTTAAAAATAAAAGCCCATTGCTAATCTGCTTTAGTCAATTGGCAATTGTTACATATACTGAATATATGAGTTCATTACAATTACTAAATAAATGGATTCATTGCAACTAGTAAATAGAATTAATTCATTACACCTACTATTTCTCTTCTAGGTCGAAGCTTTCGTCGACCAAGCGGCGAGCTATTACGGTCTGGTGCTCGTGAGAAAGAAGAAGCCGATAAAATCAGCTCTGGAAGCGCTGCAGAATGAGAGAAATACTCTGAAAGCGGGTCTGATGGGTACGAGAAGAGGCGATCCCGGATCCGATAAATTGGAAGCTTTCTCGTTCACCGATCCAGGTTGGCCCAAGATGATGAGAGTTTTTCCAATTCTGGACTGGAGTTACAGCCAAGTCTGGCAATTCTTGCTCAAGCACAAAGTACCTTACTGCTCGCTGTACGACAACGGATACACGAGCCTCGGCTCGAGAGCCACGACAACGCCGAATCCTCAGTTGAGAAACTCGGAAGATTCACCGTCCTACGCACCTGCTTACACTCTTCTCGACGCCTCGGTGGAGAGGCAAGGAAGAGGCTGATGTTTCGGGCGTCTAGTCGATAAAAATTTGTTGGGCTTTTTCTTAAAAAAAAAAAATGTATTAATAGGGTAATTAGATAAATTCAATGGACAGTTTGTCTACTTCGTACGACAACGCAGAGACTTTACGGATCTGAATAATTTTTAAATTATTTATTGTCGCATCTCGGACTTCGCGCATTTTGCGAAAACTATGCGTATCAAGAAGCTTTCAGGGAGATTTTCTTTTCGTGCTGATAGCAATAAAATACCGCAATGTGTTACTTAACAAATAAAATAATTATTCGAAAATGTTAGTCTGCGATTCCGAGTAATTTGTTGACAAACCTCGGAACAACCTTATACGTCGCTCGTGGATTAAATTACGTGGAAAAACTGCGGGCTCGCACGCTCGGCGGACTTTAGTGAAAACTGTCTTCGAACAATCAAATATTTGGACATTATGATTATTGTAGCGAGCAGTTACGTTGGTATCAACCCACATGGCATGGAAATATTTTTGAAAGATTTCAATAATATTTATTTGAAATATTGAAAATATTTTACTAATATTAAAAAATATTTGTGAAATGTTTTAAAAACGTTTTAAAAATATTTTGTTATCCGCTCATAAATCTTACATTAAAATGTTTCGCTGAAATGTTTTTTGAAGATTTCAGCGAAAGTGAACCAATTCAAATGACCTATACACATCGAGTGTCTGAGTATGAGTGAGCATGTGTGAGTATCGGTGTAAGCGTTCAATCGACATTAATTTTATTTATTCATCGTTATGCAGATTTTCTCGTATGGTTTCTTTCCGTGGCGTTTCGAAGATCGCGCGGCGAACTGCGAACCGGAAACGCGAGAGGCGCAAGTCCGTACAAGAACTCTAATGGATGTGTCATGGCTACCGCACGGACAGTGGCAGCCAGTGGAAACGTCAAATCCTTAGAAGAAAATGCGATAGTCGTGACAGAAGGAACAAAATCATGGCATATTTATTTCAACCGGATTACGTGCGTTATGCCTGCAGCTGCAACTCACTGAAACCCATATCGAAAATATATTTCTGTCGTCACTGCCTCAAAATCCGATGTGGTTATTGCGTGTGTCAAGAGGTAAAGTTTCACCAATTGTTGTCGATACACCCGTTTTTTTTTATTACCGAGTGGCTCGTACAAAATTAAACGTTGTTGAAAAAAGAAAAAGAAATCCGATTGTTTATACACCGACCTGAAATATCGAGGTAATATTCGCCAATTGTTGTCAATTGACCTGTTTTTTTTCTCGTAGACAAAAAAAAATTCAATTTTTTATAGATCGTCACGTAATATCGAAACAATATTTCACCAATTGTCGATATAGACATGCCATTTTTTTTTTCTATCGGCAAACGGTATACCTCGTACATGTACGATGTCTGAAAAAGAAAAAAAAAACATTTTTTTTTATTGCTCGACACGTAATATCAAGGTAATATTTAATCAATTGTTAACGAAAGACCATTTTTTTTTTTCTTTGAACGGCTCATACATTTCCCATTTTTTACAAAAAAAAAAGAAAAAACCCTGCTGATTATTTATAGATCGACACGTATTACTGCCCCAATTGCTTGGAGAACTTACCCTCGACGGAAGTGCGGCTGAAGAAAAATAGGTGAGCTGAGGTCTGTCGAGATTTTCCCCTGGACGATGGAATTTATAGCGAGAAAAAATTATATTTCAGATGTTCGTACTGCTTCAACTGTCCCTGCTGCTTTCAAACTCTGTCCACGCGAGCCGGACACGCGCCTTTGAGGCCTGCTGCTCCGGCGCCTGGAGAGGATGTCAAGGCTACTCCCAAAAAAGTCTACTACTTGTTCTGCTCGCTGTGCAGATGGACCTCCAGAGATGCTGGAATTCCTGATCAGTTTGTCGGTAGGACACAGCCGGGACGGTGTTTGTTTTCGGCTGTACTAATCTGAGCACGTTTGCAGCCACCGGCGCTTGGCCGGAGCAGGAGAATCCACACACGGCCAGAATCAACAGCCTCATCGACTATCACAAGATACTCGCCTCCAAGGAGAGACAACAGAGCGAACGCAAGAAATTTCATCACAAGCGTTCATACCTGCAATTCGTATGCATTTAAAAATTTTTTTTACCTTTGTAATTTAATTTTTTTATTTTATGGTTTAATCATTTGTTTATTTTGTTTTTTTATCCACAAATCTCTTTCGAACAATACCGATGAAGGGAATATTTATGGAGTCAATAATTTCGTTGTATGATTTCGCGTAACAGGAGAAGTTTGGACTGACTTCGGCCATGGCACGGAAGCGCGCGGGTCGACCGCCGATACCGCAATCCAAGTGGCAACTTTCCGATCAGCCGCCGCCCTCCGTCGCGTCCGAGGACGTGGACGATCTGCCGGAGGGAATATTCACCGAACCTTTGGACGTAACGAAAAGTACGCAATTCGAGATGCAATTAACGATCAGTTTCTGTTTTATAGCGATTAAAGCCCGCTAATCGATCGAGCATATAAATACGATGAATGTTTGCAATGCAAGGAAAATGTTTGTATTCCCTTTCCCAAGGATATCCTTAAATTGTATTGATTTTGAAACGATATAACTCTAAAGTGTATTTTTTTCTTGTTTTTATTTTATTTTTTATTTGGAATAGTTACGACACTGGAGCAACGGCTGAATCATCTGGACGTACAGGCTGAGGGGATAAACGAATTGCGTCCGCAGCGCAAGCAATTTCTGGTCAAGAGTTCGCAGCGATGTAGGGCGTGCGAGCACAACGTCAGCAAGCCGGAGTACTGTCCGCAATCCATTAAATTCAAGATTCAATTAGCGGCTTTGTGAGTATCCGGACGAGCAGGCAATTTTCTTCGGTGTTTAAACACCGGCGCGTTCGCCTTGCCCCGTTATTCGGTGAGTCGTGCGTTAATTTTTGGATGTCGATACTTTCAGCTATCACGTGCCGGAAATCCGGATCGTTACGTGCGAGCCACTGCAGGCCGGCAAAACGAGCGAGCTCCTGCTGAAGTTTTGCAATCCGACTCAGCACCAAACTCAGATAACTCTGTTCCCGCTCGATACACCGACAACGCCCACGACGACCACCGCGGCTGGCGAGGTCGAAGAACTCAAACGCGAGAATATGCAATTGGTAATATTAACGAAAGAAGGAAGATAAAAAAAAACGTGCAAAGTAATTTGCTCGTGACTTTCCTGTTTATTACAATTTTCACGTACTTTCTCCATGCGAAAGTTCGTCGATCGATTTTGGCTTCCTCCTAAAGGAAGCTATGCGCAAAATTGTAATGAATAGGAAAATCACGAGCAAATTACTTTGCACCTTTTTTCAAGACATGAAAAAATGTCTGTATCTCATAAAATTGAAACCGTTATAATTTACCACAAAATTTGTTATAGGAAATTCGCAATTTCAGTTTGCGGTTCCCTATGATAAATTTTCGTGTAAATTTTGATGGTTTTAATTTTGGGAGATGTAGACATTTTTTTTATGTTACGAAAAAAAGTGCAAGGTCACTTGGACGTTGTTTTTTTTAATACTCAACTCAGAAATACAATTTTAAAAAGTTGAAAATTGAAATGTTCATGTCGCTTTCACACAATGTTCCTTTATTTTCTTTTTTGGTGAAAACTGTATTAATTATAGCTTCCTCTATGAGGAAGCCAAAATCGTACAACGCAATTTATCATAGAGGAAGTTATGCTCACGATCGTAAAACATGAGGGAGTCATATGCAAATCACTTTGCACGCTTTTTTTACGAAAACATAAGTCCGTCTACGAGAAGCAAAATTTGTTTATTGAAATGATCGAACGATCGATTGCTTTCAGGGTTGCGAATCTCCGAATTTGATGCCCTCGGTCGTCCGCCAAGCGTCCGTGATCGAGGATCCGAAGCCGATCAAGGTCGCGCTCAGCGCTGATATAACGTTGCCGCACAGTTCGTTGATACTTCCGCCCCGCGACGACACGGCCGAGTACGACGACACGGCGGACTCTTACAGCTTTCAGGACGACCCTAAGCTGGTCGTTTGGAGAAAGGGAAACAAAGCAGTCATACGGCTACACGTGACACCGCGAACGCCGGACGAGGAGCAGCGCGACGAGCCCATCGTCGTGGGATTCGTCATGCAGCACGGCTATGTCAATACCATCGCTACTCTCGAGCACAAAGCACCGCAAAAGCTCGATCTTCGCGTCAAGCTGTATCTCACTCTCGACAAAATCGGTGGACCGATTCACGTCGAATGATCCGCTTGTGACCGGAGCGTACCGAAGATCGCACGAAACTTGTACTAATTTATCCCGCGATAATCGATAATATACTGCACACGTTATATTTTTACGTAACTTAATTAACGGTTAACACATAGCTTTAGATTTATTTTGCATTGATCGGTCGGATTGTAATAAAAGTTTCGACTGAAACCAGTGCGGTGTTTCTGATGTCGCGTCGAACCGATCGGAGATACGATTCGGTTGTCGAGAAAACGCGCGAACTACGATCTATGGAGATGGGATAAAATATGGTTTACTTTTTATTGCTTCCTCAGAGAAAGCTTCGTTTTCGTAAAAAAAAAAAAGTTTTCGAGATTTTTATGAAAACGTGTTCAGAATGTTCCAGAGGAAGTCCGATCGAACCGATTGGACTTATGATCCGGTCGGCAAAAAAATGAAATCAGATTTTCGTATTATATTTTTTAGATTTATATTTTTCCGCAAGCTGTCCCATGTTCGAAAGTAGACTGTGGAGCACAGGATAGTTTACGGATAACATTTTGCCAGTCGTAAGTCATTGAACGGAAAACTTTTTCGTAACATTTGAAAAATCGTTACTTAGGTCGTTTGGCCAGAAAACGCGCGAAACTGATAAACGGTGATAGGTTGAAATACGATTTTCGTGTTGTATTTTTTAGATGTTTATTTTTGCAAAGCAGTAAACCACACGAAGAGTGCGATAGCTTATAGCCTGCGTCCACGACGACCGCCCTTCCTGCGAGTCGAGTCCGAAGGAATTGGAGTTACGTCCTCAATGCGGCCGATTTTCATGCTCGAACGGGCGAGAGCACGAAGAGCGGACTGAGCACCGGGTCCAGGAGTCTTCGTCTTGTTGCCACCGGTGGCTCGGAGCTTGATGTGCATCGCTGTGATACCGAGGGATTTGCACTTTTCCGCAACATCCTGAAAAAATCATCGACGAGATAAGTATAAATTAGTCAACTTTATTGGGCGGAATACCAGTGATAATTTTATGAATTTGAAATTTACTCTCCGTATTCTAAGACATCGTACATGTTAAGATACAATTTCTCATCGGCGAAGAGTATCTTTATGTACCGCCACGCGGAAACACACCAGAATAACTTTTTGTTTTATAGCCGATTGCAATTAATAATGAGTCTATCTTTTCAAGCAGCCATTCTAGACGGTAAAAAAGGCTCGCACATTTAACGTTACATTGCTACAATTTTTGTACACGCCATTTTTAACATTTTTTTTTTAGTTACAAATATATTACTGAGTTAGTGATTTACCGACAACAAAAAAATCATAAAATCAATGAGAAAAGATTACAGTGGTTTGAGACGAAAAATATGTTAGTTAAATGTAAAAATATTCTTTACGGTCTGGACACAATAAAATCACGGTAAAACGATGGAAAAAAATGACGGTTCAGACGGTAAATAAGGCCCGGACATTTAACGTTACATTACTACAATTTGTTTACGTGCCAATTTTCCATTTCTTTTTTTTGGTTGTTAAAATTACATTACTGATATACTGAAAAAAAAATTGTAGTCCTTTGAGAAAAAAAATATGTTTGTTAAGTGTAGAAAAACCTTCTTTACAGCACAGCCACAATAAAATGAGTAGTCCAATTTCATAATTATAAATTTATGAATTTGGACGGATAAAAAAATGTGCCAAAGTATACCTGAGCGGCCAACATAGCGGCGTAGGGGGAAGCTTCATCACGATCAGCCTTCACCTTCATGCCTCCGGTAACACGGGCGATCGTTTCCCTGAAACGTAAGATATTCATGAGTTAAACAAAGCAAACAGTTTTGGGATCTTTCGAGGTAAAAAAAGCACAAACTCCAAAACGGAGCTAGCACGATTCTAGAGTTCTCACCTTCCGGACAGATCAGTGACGTGTACAAATGTGTCGTTGAAGCTGGCGAAGATGTGAGCAACCCCGAAGACTATCTCGCCCTCGCGCACTTGCGGTCCCAGGGAAACCTGGACCTCCTCTTTCTGAACCTTTCCTCGTTTAGGTGCCATCTTTTTTTACTGAAAGAAAAATAAAATTAAAATTTTGTTTTTTTTAGCAACGCGTTAAATTTGTTAAATTGAAGACGCGAAAGTCCTCGGAATCGAATTCCGAGCGACGTTCAAGATCTCTTCGATAAACTCTTCGCGAAAACTCGCGACGGTCGAGCTTTAGGTTAGACTAATCGGCTGACAGCCACCATTGAAAAAAACACATGAAGCCCTCGTCGAATCGTCCTATCTTTATCCACGAACATCCCGTCGGCGAAAAACCGAATCGTCGATTGTTCAACGCAGAATCATTTTCGCTAACGAGCTGTACACCGCGAAGACATTATTTTCCCGACTTCGTCGTTAATTTACAAATAAATACGGCGAAATAGTACCTACTGCGAGCGATCGGATACAGCCCGTCCAAAACAGGAAGTTTAAAAGGAAGACCGCTTCCTGCGCGCAAAGATCGCAAGAGGCCAAACGCGAAGTGTCGAAAACTAAGTTTATCAAAAATGTTCGCCAAGCTTGAAAAATATTCTTCTCCCCATACAAGAATTAAAATAGTTCATTAGTCGTGAAGAAATAAACGAAGAAATGTTCCGATCGAATAAGTTTATCGCTAAAATTGTGTTAAATATAAAACATTGAAACTTTGAATTAATACAGACCGCTAGTGACCTCTCGCGGTCGGTAGAGGAAGCTTCGGGCCGAGCAATGATCGCAAGAGGCCAAACGCGTAGTCTCGAAGTTCCGTTCATAAAAAATTATCGCCAAGCTCGACAACATTCTTCTCCCCTGATAAAAATCCAAATAGTTTATCAGTCGCGAAGAAGAAAACGAAAAAATGTCCCGATCGAATAAGTTTCTCACAAAAATTGTGATTAAATATAAAACATCGAAACTTTGAAATAACATTGACCTCTCACGACCTCTCGCGGTCAGTAGCGAAGCTCCGTTTATCAAACATGTTCGTCGAGCCTCAAAATATTATTCTCCCCGGATAAAAATCCAAATAGTTTATCAGTCGTGACGAAATAAACGAAAAAGTGTTCGCTCGAGTAAGTTTATAGCTAAAATTGCCTTCAATAAAGCATCGAAACGTTGAAAAAACATTGATCGCTAGCGACCTCTCGCGGTCGGAAGCTTTGCACTGAGTGACGCGCCGTCGCGGCGAGAACGGCGAAACTCTTCGCCTCGAGAGGTGCGAGGCGTCGGCGTCGGTGTCGTGGGTGTCGCGAGGAGTTTTCTCGTCCGAAGGTCGTTGTTTGTTTTTTCCTCGAGCGGTGGCGGCGCGAGAGATAGAGAGAGAGAGAGAGAGACAGGGAGAGGGGAGAGCAGAGCAAAGCGGCGGGTGACGAAGGTGGCGCTACCTGACGAGTTCAGTCGATCATCGTCCTCATATCGAGGTGCAAGCCAGCCAGCGGAGCCGAGGTCCCCTCTCGCCATATTTGTTGTTGTCGCCGATGGGGTTGGATAGAGGAAAATTGGCAAGTGCGGTAGTGCCGTTGAAGCCCGAGCATAAAGGATTCTTTTTAGTTTCTCTCTGTGCGGAAAATACTCGAGAGGCGAGTCGCGGCGACGTTTGCGTGTTCGCGTGTCAGTCGTCGACTGCTCGGTAGTCCAAACGTGACAGCGACCGTTAGCGATGACCCGCGCGTAGAGTGAAGCGATAAATAAATATATAAACTGGCGGGTTACGGCTCAGCTGTCCCTGTATCGAGTGCGAGTGTGTGTCTCCGAAAAGTTTCCCGTGTAACTCTTGATGTGTTGGTCTGTGCAGTGAGAAACGTATTCGCTCGAACACCTTAGAGTTCGAGCCAAGAGGTAAGCTGGTCGCGAGAAATACAAACCCCACAACATAGTATCGAAACTTAGGAAAAGAAAAAAAAAGAAAACATAAAGACAAAGGGGGGGGGGGGGGGGGGGGGGTGTATGCAGTTGGTAACGGCGATTACGTTTTATAGCGTCAAATATTTCACGAGAGTCGGGAGAGACGGTTCGAGCGAGAGCGAACAAAATAGCTCGCTAATGAGCGATATTTCGATGAGATATCCCATCTGCGTTGCGCGCTCGGCCGTTGGTGTGCATTATAGTTCGGGGTCGTCGCACGTTCCTACTCCGCGAGTCTGTCGACCTGCCAAGGTCCTTCTGCTTGCTCCGCTTGTACTATTCTCCTCGCGATGCCCATATGTTCTCTCCTCGCTCTCTCTCTTTCTCGCGCTCTCTCGCTTTTTTTTTATCGTTCGCTGCCATTGTAGACACGCAGCATTATGCACTTGCGGGCGCGTACACGGCTGGGACTCGAGCCTTACGTGTTAGGCTCGTGGAACGGCAATCGGGTTGCATCGCGTACGGCCTTTCGTTTTTCTACGTTCATACACGTATATCTGTATACATAAACTTTTTTATCGTAATTTCACTAACGTCACGCGCGACGAGCGGCGATCCGATACCGCGGGAACCGAGACCCATTGTCTGACGATGCGTTCGGGTAAAAAAAGAAAATCAATAATTTCATCGCAAAAACGTGGATCAGCTGTTTTCTTAGGTCGCGCGTTGACGCTTGTGTCGATAGACTGGAAAGGGTAAACGGACGCTTCTAAGGGGATTCGAGCGCTTCACAATGGTCAATTGAGCAATGCATTTTTAAAGTCGTTTATGCCAACTTTTAGGCGTCTATCGATTATAGTAGATTGTTGTTTGCATTACGGCGGATGACCTTAACCTAGAAAGACATTTATTGTAATAAAGGTGCAAAAATATTAACTGTTTTGGGCTAATTTTGGAAAAGGTTAATAATAATAATAATAATAATAATAATAATAATAATAATAATAATAATAATAATAATAATGTTGTTGTTGTTGTTGTTGTTTTTGTGGAGCGGTGCGAGCACTCAGTCCTTCTGGACCATATTATAATAATAATAATAATAATAATAATAATAATAATAATAATAATAATAATAATAATAATAATAATAATAATAATAATAATAATAATAATAACACTTTAATTATGCATATATACGAGTGCTGAGACTCAAAATGCAGAGGTTCTTTTTGTTCCATAGCTTACAATTTTACACGGGCTTAATCACTTAGCAGCGACGCTGTAAGTTTCAGGCAGTCTGCTAGAAAATAGGAGAGAGCTTTGGACCCTTCAACGCCGTTTGAATTAAGTAAATTGATCATGTTTTCCTCCCGACTTAAATTCACATTAAATTTTTCGGAAAAGGTACATATACCTTCAGTTTTTTTCAATTAAATAATCTATACATTTTGCTCAAAACATACATAGATATACGTATTTAAAAAAATAATAAGTAAATGAAATATAAATAAACAAAAAAAAATGTTTACATATACGTATATATATTTTTTTATCGCAAGAAACCGAGACCATTGTATAGCGATGCGTTCAGGTGAAGAAAAAAAATTAATAAATTTATCGCAAACGTGGATCAGCTGTTTTCTTACGTCGCACGTTGACGCTTGTGCCGATAGACGAGAAAGGGTAAACGGACAGACTTTTAACGCCTGCATACGAAGCACAGACACTAAACGCCTGTAATATCGGACCTTATGGCTCGTTAAATTCGTCGGTTACCCGCGAGATCTCGTCTCTCCGCGACGCCCGTTTTTTTTTTTACGCTCCAACTTTCATCTACTGGGAATGCGGGACCGTTTTACGCACAACTGTACAAAAAATTGTAAACTTAATGTACTGGACTGAAAGTTTTTATGCGAAAACTAGTACGTTAAATTTAATGTATAATTGTGATTAAAAATGAATACACTTTTCCAATGAAATTAAAGTAAATTATTAATAACAAAGCATTCCCAATATTTTTGATACACTGAACATTAATTTTTCCATCACAATTGCACAGGAATTTTAACATATGTGACAAATGTACCAGTTTTTGTGCAGAAACTGGTACATTAAATATAATGTACAATTGTGATGAAAAATTAATGTACTTTAATAGTAAAATTAGAGTAAATAATTAAAAAACAAAACATTAATTTTTCATCACAATTGCACAGGGAATTTAATATACCAATCTTTGTATACAAATTTCCAGTCCGATACATTAAATTGCATTTGAATTTTTTTTACAGTGTACCGCGCGCGCTAAATATATCCGTCAGGTTTACGGTTTACGGGAGGGAGGTGGCCGTTGAAGAGATGAAGGAAAGCCGTTACGGTCGTGATCGTGAAAAATTAAATATGAAACGAAGAGTCGCGAATTAAAATTGGCGATAAATGTCGAGGGAACGAGGGACGTTTTATTCGTCGAGAGGTGAAAGCCATTTGCATTATGTCATCGGGCGACGTCAGAGTGAAAGGCTTCGACCCCGTTGATAGGCGCCAAACGAAACACTGGAATTAATACAATTACTGCGAATCCAGCTGATTATATAGATATATTTTTTTTCCCTCTTTCTCGCGGATACGAGCTAAAGTCGCACGTGGGAATTTCAACGTCGTAATTACGCGTGATTCGTTAACGGCGATCGCCTGCGCGTGCCGATAATTGGCTATATCGTTAATAGATGCGTTTTATTCGTCGGATGGAAATTATACCGACGAGTGCATGTCCCAGGGATTGACAGCGTATCATTGCAGACGTCGTTAGTTTGAATTTAAACACAATCATTTTTGAATGCGCGTTGTGAATTTAATATAGATTTTTTTAGTATGCAAATAAGACAATTACACTGTCGTTTTATCAACGTATTAAATAAAATGTAAATAATAATGTTGCCGACAAATATTTTTTATTTCATAAAATAAATAAATAAATGAACTATTCGCGTTGATGTTTCGTGATTTTTCACGAAACTCTTTACAGCTCATAAAATTAAACGATATCAAACGTTGAAGTAATTCGTTATCTGCCGGTGCGTGCCATTAATTCGCTATGTCGTTGATAGGAGTATTTTATTCATTGGATGGAAATTATCCCGACGTGTGCATGTCCCGGGCATTGACAGCGTATCGCTCTAAGCGTCGTCAATTTAAATTGAAGCACGATAACATTTGAATCGACGTCCAGAATGTAAAATAGATTTATCGGTATGCAAACAAGATAATTCCACTGTCGATCTGTTACCCTGTAAAATAAACTGTTAACAACAGTTTTTTCAACAAATATTTTTTATTTAAGAAAATAATTTTTTTTTTTATCAAAATTATTATTTTTTGCTTCCTCATAAAAGTTGAAAATTGAAATTTCCATATTGCTTTCGCATAGTGTTCCTTTATTCGCGAAGTGTCCTCTATGAAGAAGCCAAAAATACAGAAAATGCTTTCTCATAGACGAAGCTTCGCGAATAAAGGAACATTATGAGAAAGTAACATGAAAATTTCAATTTTCAATTTTTATGAGAAATCGATACAAAAATTTCAATTTCCAACTTTTATGAGAAAGCAATATAAAAATTTTAATTTTCACCTTTCATGAGAAAGCGATATGAAAATTTCAATTTTCACTTTTTTTTTCAACTACCACCATTCGAGTTGAAATTTTGTGACTTTTCCATCAGCCTGGTAATGCCCGGGACATCGCCGTAAGCTCTCGTACAAACTAATAAAATGAAACTGCATCGATTGACTAAAACGTGCGTTTGTTGTTATTGTCAGGTAAGAACGTGCTTCGGTCAACGTGGGTAGATATTCGAGACGGCGGGGCGGGGGGGTGGGGGGCGGGGGGGGGAGCGAGGCTGCTGTGGTGGATCCGCCGACCGTGAAGTGAAAGCGCGCGTTGTCCAGCACTTTTGCTGTCCATCGTGTCGCGGATAGATCGCACGACAATTAAAGCTGGCGGGCAACCTGGCTCGGTCCCCCGTGGTGGTGGGTGGAAGCGCTGGAGGAGCGGGAGCTGGTGGTGCCGGGGCCGGTGGGAACGGGCCCGGGGGTGCGGGAGCTCCCGGTGCGGCCGACGATGCCGGACAGGTCCGACCGATCCTCGACTGGGTCGATCCCGGCGATAGGTTCTCCTTCGAGGACTCGGACCGCTTCGAGGAGGACTCGCTCTGCAGCTGGAGCAGCGAGGCCGAGTCGCTCATCAACAATTGGCGGGGATGGAGGCGACCGCCCGCCGGATTCGGCACGTCCAAGAAATCTGCGGACGGTGAGTCTTTTTTTTAAATATTACACAATGTTCTTTTTTACCAACGCGAATTTAATCGGAAAAGATTAAAAAAATACATCTTTATCTTTAGATTAAAAAATATATAGTATAATAATAATAATAATGAGAATAATGAGATAGTATTATAAGATATTATCGTTCGTAGATAAAAATTATTACTTATTATTCATTATTTATTTTTTTATTCTCATCTTAACAATGAACAATACATTTTTATTTATATTACTGCATTATTATTATGTCATAATAATATTATATATCTGTACCTGCTGAGTGTACGCGACGATATAGTATTTTGTTTCGGGTTTCTGAAGCGTCGAAATACGAATGTAGGCCTTAGCAAAAAAAAAAAAAAAAAACTTCATTTTATAAAAACCGTGAGATTCTTCGAGAGTCAGTTCTTCATCCAATAACAAAACGAGCGCCGGTCCCTGGTGACCGGATACTCGTCGGCGCAAGTTCCCGCGCGTTCGTAAACTCTCGAGTTTCGCAAACTACGTAACGTGGCGCGTTAAATTTTCGTCTCGACACTCGTGATACGCATCCGCGCGTGTGTTCGCCTCCCCCAAGGGAGCGAGAACTTGCACGCTCGAACAATTCATTCTACCGCCCGCACACGATAACCCCACACACGCTATATCGACGTACACCCGTTAGACGAAAACGCGCGTTTGTGCCGCGATGCTTTATGCAAAAAAAAAAATCGGAAAAGCTACGTCGAGAAATAACGAGTGAGAGAAAAGAAGTACAGCGTAAATATTTTTTATCACCCTTGGTTAAAAAAAAAAAACGGACGATCAACGTCGAGAATTAACGAGGAAGAAAAAAGAAGTACAGAGGAATTTTTTTCTTTTATCATCCTTGGTTAAAAAAAGTTAAAAAATTAAAAATAATCGTAAGAGCAACGTCGACAAATGATGTGTGAGAGAAAAGAAGTACAGAGGAATATTTTTGTTCATCACTTATGGTAAAGATAAAAAACGGAAGAGCAACGTCGATAAATAGCGAGTGAGAGAAAAGAAGTGCAGAGGAATATTTTTTATCACCGTTGGTTAAAAAAAAAAAAAAAAAAAAAAAAAAATCTATGGAAGAACGAGATACATGAAAGATGTAGGATAGTCAATGTTGCGGAGTCACCGGCGTCGGGACAAAGAGATCCGTGTAACGTGCGTAGCTTGTACGTACAGAAATGACGAGAGAAACGAGCCGGGCACTTCGGACAGTACGCACGAAGACCGCTTTCCCGGCGAAGGAGAAGAGGAGGAGCATCGTCAGAACCCCTCCCCCCCTCCCTCTGCTCTTTGTTTTCGTTCCTTCTTCGTCTCTTCATTCTCGCGCGGCTGCTGTTGCCGCTGCTCGAGAGAGCCCGGTCGTCTCTCGCCCTTTCCCTTCTCCGGTAGTTCTCAAAGCGGCGCTCGATTTCTCATGGCTGTACCGCCGGCGCTGGCTACACGAACGGTTACTAGCTGCACAACATTACATCCTTGTCGGAACGGCGCTTTGTCACTGCCAGCACGCGAAACTATTGTCCGTCCCGACGGAGCGTTAACGATCATCGTAGCTCGGATGGCGCGCTTGGCTCGCCCGCCCGCAGCGCCCTCTGCGTTACCGACCGAGCGCTGCGCGCGTCCGGTGTACACAATAACATATTTCTCGAGCCGTTAAGGTGATGTGAAATACCGCAGCCGGTAACAAAAACTGAACTGAATTCTCTTTGGAAACTGTAGTTCGCCAACGAAAAAATAGTAATTTACGATGCAAGTGCGGTGAAGCGAACTTTATACGCGGTCTGTGGACGTTTTCGACGGAAATTCAAGTGCACGCCGAAGTGTTTATAGATAGTTTGACAGTTCTCTAAAATTTGAAGCATATGCGCATGTATTAATGATGTAAAACCGATTCTACAAAATCGCTTCACTCCGTCGGTAAAACAGTAAGGTCCAACAGCTGCTTAACTCTCCCCATTCGACCACTCTTGCGATATTGTTCGTCATCTTCAGCGTCTTAATTTTATACTTATTTCTTGTTCTTATTGCCGGCGCGTCTTTTTTCATTTGGATCAATTCGGTTCTTGTTCTTCTAAAAACTGCTGCTCGTCGATCTTACTCGACGTGACGCGCGTCCATCCGGCGTAACGAGAGAGCGCGTTTGTATTGGCCGTGCGCTGACCGAGGACGCGGGACAAACCGGACTGTACGAGTATATTGAATAAATCGTGGCGTTTGATAAATCGGACGGCCATATGAATGTTTCTCGACTATTCTCGACAAAGGCGATGACGAATGAAGAAAAACGTATAAGAAAAAAATGACGTCGATTTTGAAATCGGTATTTATGGTTCGCGCGTTTGAGAAACCAATTTTCGTGGATCGATGGACACGACATTTTGCTAAAATTTTGCGGATCGAAATATCAAAGTTCTCCCATATTTTATATATATATAAAAAATGATATATTTTTACATATTATCTTCGACCCGGTCAAAGCGTTAACTTTGTTCCTGCCGAGCATTAATTTTACCTATCGTTTATTTTTTTAATTCAATAACGGTTTCATATGTTTAAAAAAATCGTCTCACGGCAGACAGCACGAGCGCAGGCGGGACTGTAACAAGTATATCGAACAAACCGGACACCTACAGGCCATGACGAAAGAGAGCGTCATCCAAGCTATGACCGCGCAGCGCTGCAACTCGAGAGCCTCGCTCGCACTTCGCGCGAAAGTTTAACCAACGGAATCCCTGACTCACGGGAGATATTCGTCACTCTCAGTGATTTATGTTCCGTTCCCCACCTCGCACCCACCGAGTCACTATTTTTCCGAAAATTAATTACACGCTCTCCAAGAACTGTTATTATTTATATCTCTCTAAGGTACGACGATCGTCCCTAGCAAAGTTTTCCCCATCTCGCTCACCGGTTCGTCCTCTTTGAAGCTCCTTTGCGTTTCCTTTCCATCAACTTTTTGTTTGCCTCGCGCGCTCAAAGACCTCTTCCTCGAATGCATTGAAAGCTTTTTCTTTCCATCTATCCCTGTGCGGAGAGCCTCAGGGTCATCGACGATACATCCAGTGAGAAAACAGTTTTAGGAACAGAACTTTTATTTTCTATTCTCGTTCCTCATGGAGGAAGCTTTGTTTTCGTGAAACTTTTGTTTTCGAGATTTTCATGTAAACGTGTTCAGAATGTTTTCGAACGTCGAAAAATCACATTTAGAAAAATACATCAGACGTGGTGCTGTAATTGTGAATAAAGAACATTTTATTTATAGGGTATTTTCTTAACCAAAAATGTATAATCGTGAGCTTCAGAATTTTCGGAGCCACAACTACGCTTCATGTCCTTCTCATTTTGCATGATAATTAAAACGTATATTTATATTATCATTGGTTTAACTTTTGTTTTCGCTTCATAAAGGAAACTTGGTTTTCATATATATGAAAGAATGGTGCAAAGTAATTTGCGCCAAGGCTTCCTCATTTATTACAATTTTCCATTCTACACAAACAGCTGTGCGCAAAATTTTTATAAATGAGAAAGCCAAATGCCAATTACTTTGCACCATTTTAATTTGGTTAAATAAAAAGTACCTTGAAAATGAAAATAGCTACAGGATCGTCGCGTCGCGAAGTGGCGGAGCTGCAGGTTATCAAAATTCACAAGGCTGGACGTTAGAAAAAAATAAAAATAAAATAACAAAAAATAGTGCCCCGATTCGTGGCGGAAGGAATGAAGTCCGTGAAGACAGACGGCAACCGAGCCGCGAAAGTGAGATGTAGAAATACACCTAGTTACACACAATTTATATATATATATATTTGTACATAAATATCGACGGTCCAATACCAGAAGGGCGTAGGAACGCGCCTTACAAACACTTCTTATGTCCGTTTTACTTCAGCCCATCGATATATACTTATATATCATAAAATATATATATATATACACAGAGCAGGGTATAAGGGTTGCCAGGCCGCGTTGCTCGAGTCTCGCCAGTGCGGGGAGACGAGAGGCACTACGAGAGCTATGGAATGGAAGAGATTCGAGGGAGAAAAAAGGGAGAATGAAGAGATTCCGAGGGTTCGACGACTACGCCTACGGAGATAACATATCTATATATGTATTTGAGATAACGTGGGGGGGGGGGGGGGGGGAAGGGGGGCGAAAGAGAAGAATTTGAGGAGGAGCCGAGCGAAGGAAAGTTGAGAAAGAAAGATAGAAAGTACATAAATAAACAGGTCTTATAAGGCAAGATTGGGCTCGGGAGCGAGGCGTGGAACAAAGGAAGGAACGGCGGCGTTGTACGGAGCGGCGTATAGGAACTACACCGAAGAGAGACTACGGCCAGGGGAGTCGTGGAAACCCCGCTCTCGTTCCTTCCCTCGAAATAAAAGTGGAATTCTACCCACCCGGAATCGATATCCGAGCGGAACTTCGCGAAGCCCCCGTCGCGGAATATTCACCAACTCTGGGGTTTTTTTTTTTTTACTTCGTGGTTCAATTTCAAATTTATATGATTGAACAAACTTTGTTTAGTTGCGGGTACGCTTTCTTTTTTTTTTTTAGATAGTGAATTTGGTTTTTTGTGCATTCTGCTGTGGGATATTTTTGTACGGAGATATTTATTTATTAATATAAGATATTTGAATGAGAAACCCCCGCGCGCTCTCTCGCTCCTTAGCTTGAAATAAAAGTGGAATTCTACTCACCCGGAATCGATATTCGAGAGGAACTTCGGCGAAGGCTCCGTCGCGGAATATTCGCAAACTATCTGGTAGTTTTTTTTTTTTTTTTTTTTATTATTATTTCCTTGGGAGCTGAATTTCAATTTTATGTTATTAAACATTTTTTGTCTATTGCGAGAAAGTTTTTTGTTTTGTTAATTTTTTTTATTACTTCCTCGGCGATTTAATTTCAATTTTATTTAATTCAACTTTTTTTTTGTGCGCCTTCTTTTGTACATCTTTGTTTTTTTCAGAAAGCGTATTTGTTTTTTTTTTTTTTTTTTTCGCATCCAGCTGTAGCTTATTCTTGTATGAATAACATTTATTTATCAATGATTTATTATCGAATATAAGATATTTGAACGAAAAGCGCCGCTTCCAGAATCCTCGTCATTTTCAATCGTTCCATCTTTTCTTCGTCGACCATTGTCGTTGCCTTTGTCGAGGAACCTCGAGGAGATCTTCTGCCACGGTTAGAGAAAGACTCGGCGAACTTTCGACGATTCGTCGAAAGGACGAACGGTCGAAAGCGATAGGAGCTGGAAACTGGGCACACGACGTGAGAAACGACTCTTGCCTCCCCCACCTTCACCGCCCCCCCTTTAGAGTCGAGCTCGGGTCCATGGTCGAGGAGAAGAGCGGAGCGAGGTCGTGGAAAAAGTCGAAAACAAAGGGAAAGGGACGCTCTGTTGTGTTTCGCTGTTGCCCCCCGAGTCCGCTGCAGTTTCGCCTCTCCGACATCCTCGATCGCTTTAGCACTCGTATCGTGAATCGGGCCGCTGTCCTTTGCTCCCGCTCGCCATTCGCTACCCCCCCCCCCCCCCCTTCCTCCCGCTCCACGTGTTTCTTCGACGTTTCTTACGACTCTCCGTCAACCTCTTCGCAATAGCGATTCATTCGCTATTCCGAAGGCCGACTGAGTGTGTTGCATTCGATCGCCTTCAACCACTCGGTCATTGCAAGTTTATATATACATGTATATTCCATGATATAAATATATGACGCAAGATTTTTCAGGATTTTTTTAGATTTTTAAATTGAGGCGATCAATAGATTCATTTTTTCAATCATAAATAATTATAAACAATTTTTTTTTTGTCACACGAGCATGAATCGCCGAACTTTACACGGCAGTCTTGCGAGCCGAAAGTGGTCCATTGCATGCCAGTTGTGAACCTGTGGTGAAATGACGAAGTCGCGCATGCGCAGTTCGCAGTTCGTTCATTTTCGTCCCTTGGGAGTTTACTTCGTTCACTTTCGACCCTTGGGAGCTTACTTTCGACGTTTTCGTCCCCGGAGACATAACCTCACTTTTCAGTATTCGTCTCGCGCGACTGCCATTCCAAGTGCCGCAGATTCATGCACTTGTAACAAAAAATATGATGTGTAACGAGGGTCGAATTGGCGATTGCGACGAGTGTGATTGCAGCCCTCGCTTCGCTCGGGTCGCAAACCTCTCACTCGTCGCAATCGCCATCTTTCGACCCTTGTTGCACAATACACTATTTATCTGAGCGCTTTTGGGAGTTAGTTCAGTCACATCAAATATCGCGGGCTCAATCGAAGATGTGAAGGATTGGACCGAGGTCGAAATGGCATGGAGTGCGCCATATATGTTCATATCACCAAAAATAAATGATATATTATAATAATAATTATATTCTTTTTAGTGGTAGAGAAGGGCGGAGCAAAATGGGACAGTGAAAGAAAACGGGGCACATAATCCGTATGTGTCGATGGGGTGAAATGGGGCGTTCAAAAATTATTGGAAAATTGAGTTTCGTCCCATTGTCCCATTTTGCCCCTCTCTTCCCTGTACATATATCACAAAAATTTCTTTCCGTGAAAGGAACACCCTTTACACACACACACGCACATGTATATATATAAAGAATGATTATATACGAATTTGCTGCACTATAGATATACATCAATATAACGCAGCGAATGGTAATAAAGAGCATCACAGTCGAGAGGTTTCCTACGTCATTCAAAAGGCCGGCTCGTTAACGATTCTGTCGATACCCCCCCTCCCCCTCTTTCCCTCCCGTGCCCCAACATCGTTGCCTTTATGCATCGGCAAACTACTCGAGCGTTATTAATTCTCAGCGTTTAAAAAGCGCAGATTGCCAACTTCTGGCGTTTAAAAAAAAAAAAAAAAAAAACCGAAAGACCATACCGACGCTATATTTTACTCTTCCTCCCTCCATCGCCTCAACAATTGTTTTTCCTGAGAAGATATCGATTACTGCCATATCAAGTTTCCCAAAGAAATGGAACACTGTTTTTTTTTTTTCGTGCGGTTTTAATTAATGTAGCATAAATACCGAAGCATCAAAGGCCAGGTACGGAGGCGGTGGACGTGCGTCGATGGGCGAATCGGCGAAACAATGCCGCCGGCCGGGATTGCCCAACGCGCGCGAAGACGGAGAGGCGACAGTGGGGAGAAACGAGAACGACGCGAAGTTGTAACGAGGCCGCGCTGGTTCTCTCGCCGGGCGGCCAGGCCGTCGGCAGTGGGCAGGGTAGAAAGCCTAGCTGGAAACTACAGGGTTCGGAATCCGTGGAAGGGAGGGAGACGGAGGCGTCGCGCTCGGGAGGCAGCAGCAGGGCAGCAACACGGAGAGCAGGGGTGAGTGCGCCAAAGCGCGATGGTCGTCGAGGACGGGCGGCGGCGTCGAGGACGAGAGGGGAGGGGTCGTGCGCCGGGCCTCGGGTCGATGCTACCCGTTATGCTTGTGTGTATACCCCCTCCACCTCCCTTCTCCACCTCACACCCCTCTTCGATACAGTAGAACTTTTCGTAAGGGAACTTAAGGCGGTGCGAAAGTGACTTCTCCGATCGCGCTCGATCGGTAACGAAGAGGGTCGTGCGCTGGGCCTCGGGTCGATGCTACCTGTTACAGGTGCACGGATACCCCCCCCCCCCCCACCCCTCAGCCAGACAAATAATTTATTTGATAGTCGCTCGGCATATAAATATTTATTTGGTAAAAAAAAGATGTATTTGATAAAAATCTATACTCATGTTATAAAAATAAATATTTATTTAAACGGAATAAATTAACTTTCTGGGTGCCCTGCGATACAGTGGAACTTCTCGTTAGGGAACTTGAGGTAGTACTTGCGGACAGTTTGATCTCACGTGAGTTCAGAGAAAATTGAGATAGAATCGCGAACACGAGAAGATGGGATACAAATTTGAAAAAAAAATCAAGCATATGGAAGGTGCTGAAAAGATTGATTTTGCATAACAATAATTAAATGTTATTAACAAATGAAGGAAAAAAATTGTTCAACGAATCCCCCGGCAACTTAACTTCGTGTTCGGATAAAAACAAGAAGTTCATTTTCTTGAATGCGTATGAATTTTTTCAGAATTTTGTGTATTTTTTTTTTATTAGCTAAAAACGCAACCTGAATACATCCTGTAAGAATTTGCTTTTGGATGTAAATTCGTCAGGATGGTTCGAAAAAATCGATTACAGATTTTATTACCGACGGTGGTATCTCACATGCTCGTGACACCCGACGGAGTTTCAACAAAGTTTTCCGTTTCTTCCGTATTTACATTTTTATTTTACTTTTTTTCGCCTATTTTCCAAATCCTTACCAAGAACCTTCATACACGTTTCGCCGCTACCCCCATCGATATTTTTCCCTCGTGAATAATGAGCGCCAATTGAACTTCCGCTTAAAAAAAAAAAAAAAAAAAAAAAAAAACCCATCCAACCAGTGATTCCGCATCGGGATACGAGAACAAGCGTAGGCAGGATGCAAAATAACAGTGGAAGGAGGAGTATCGGATTTTCGGACGCTGGTTCGCTCGTCGCGAGCGTTGCCCCCTCCCTCTCCCTCGTCCCTCCTTACCGAGCTATTACATGATACATACCGGCATACCTATACCTATATTTATGTACAAGATCCGTTGTTGTGCGATTCGGTGAGGCTCGTTTGGTTCACGAGACACTCCGACGATGGCCCTCCCGGTCGGCTAACGAGCCGTGCCTCCGACGATCGATTTATACACTTCTCCCGCATTATCATCGATCGCGATCGTTTGCGATACGATAATGTGTCGTAAATTTAATTAAAAGCCCGCGCCGCTCGCTCGGTCCCTTCCCCGTTCGGCACCGCAGATAGCCGAGAGCACAACATCGGTCTGCAGAGGCAAACAGTACTTTGCACGCTCACCGGACTGTTGTATACATATATATATATATATATATATATATGTGTGTGTGTGTGTGCGTGTGTGTTATTTGTATACGCGCTGCAAAGTCTATAAGAGTGGAATTGCATTGCAGGCATCGAGGCCAGCAACAGCGTATGGTAACTGTATACGCGAGGAGCTCGGGACGGCCTTGGCCAGCGACCTTAATCCTTTCCCCCGACTGTGTTCCGCGCCGTATAGGTATACGTGCGTTCGTATGCTCGAGGAATCGTTGGGAGTTTAATTCGGGGGATAAAGAGTGACGATTATTTATTTTTATTTTTTTTGCGAATGAAGAAAAGCTGTGATTGTATACATTTTGTTACGGCGTGAAAGTCTAATTTTAGCTTCCGTTCGTGAAGAAGTGTGGGGCGTGGCTGGAATAGCGTGGACTCGAGATAATTGGATGAACGAATTGAGGAATTAAGTGATTTATCGTAGAATGGGAGACGTAATAGGAGTTTGGATTTTTTGCAATAACTTGTTGTGCACAAAAGTCCACGATTTTTTTTGTTTATTTTCCGATCGCACCGTTCGGCTCTGGTTTTGTAAAGGAAAGTACGAACTTAAATTTTTAATGGCACGGGGAATCTAAGAACAGGTTTGCATATTCGAACACGAATGGAATTATTTTTTTGTTGTTGTGAAGGAATCGTTTAGGTACACACTGTAAAAAAAAATTATACATTTAATGTGCTGGACTGGAAGTTTTTATGCCAAAAGAGTGCATTACATTTAATTACATTTAATTTAATTTACAAATGTGATGAAAAATTAATATACCAGTTTTTGCATAAAAACTTCCAGTCCGATGCATTAACTTTCACACCAATTTTTTTTACAGCGCATACAGGAGGATAGAAAAAAAAATAATAATAGACCTAGAGAGAATCGACGCAACTAAAAATAACGATAATAATAACAATGTTAATAATTTTAGTAATTCAACGAATAGACATTAAAAGTAAGGATTAAACTGATGATGGAGGGCGAGTCAGGGATTTTGGCGAATCGCCAGATCTTCGAACCAAGAAGATTTCCCTTTGTTCTTGGGCACTTTTTTTTGTCTCCAGAGAGAAAAAGTAGGTGATTATTTCTTACTTTGGGCAAAGTTCCGCAAAAGTATCGCACAGAAAAAATTAATCAATATTGAAAGGGAGGGGAAAATCCAACAACTAATGGAACTCAACTTGGACAAAAATTGAAGTTAGATGGAACTGGAAAAGAAGTTCCCGCGCGATGGCGGCAACAATGGCGACGAGTACACAGCAACAACCTCCGGAAACTCATTAATCACTCTTCCGCCTCGGGTTTGTCAGCAAAGACTTTTTCCAACGACACTTTTTTTACTTTTTCATTCGTTTTCTCAATAAACGGAGGCCATATAGGCGAGAGGAGGCGATATACACGGGGCAGGGAAAAGGGTTGAAAAAAATAGAAAATAAAAATAAATAAAATAGAAGCTCTTCGAAGGAGGAACTGAAGACCTCGATCATTTATGAGGTCGCGCCAGGAGCAGGAGAGTGAGGAAGAGGGGTCGTAGAACTCGTTAACGGGCCACCGTGACGTTAACTTTTTCTACTACCGAGTATATATATATATATATATATATATATATATATATATATATATATGTATTGCCATATAGCAATGTATGTATTGCCATATAGGCATGTTGCACGCATACACGCGTTCGGCACTTTTTAATTTCCTCCAAGCTTCTCCTCTTCCCTCGCTGATTCCCTCCATATACTTTCTACATCTTTCCCCTCATGGGCGGCTCTCCGCTGGAAACAATAATTGAGCAGTACCTCGACCCTTCGACGCCGACGAGACCGACGGGACCATTGAACCCGCGATATTAATATGGATGAATGCATATAACTTTGCGCAGCATTGTACCTTCCACGTATCCATTTATTTGATATTTGCATTCCCATATTTTTATTTCTTTTATTTGAAACAAATTTTTTATGTAAAAAAAAAATTTATCGTTATGCTTATTACGAATTAATCGTGACAGACTCGTTTCGTTGTCAAAAACGAAAACCTGTTTCTATTCTCCGATTAATTTATTCGTTTTTGTTAATGGTTATCCTGTTTATGAATTAATCATGACAATCAGATTAGTTTTGTCGTAAAAACATCCTTTCTTCCGGTAATCGGATCCCAGCTATTTCGAGGGTAGTTGAAATTCAGTCCGCAACTGTTCGGGTACGAACTATCGAGGATAAAGATACATTTGTATATATATTTTTATAACTAGTTATCAAGATTATGACTTGGTCATGAGAATCAGGCTAGATTTTTTTATCGCCAAAGGAAAAACCTTCCTTCCGGTAACCGGATCCCAGCTATTTGGAGGGTAGCTTAAATTCGCTCGGCAACTGGTGGGTATGGAACATCGAGGAGCACGCTTATCCGGCGTCTTCTTTGTCGTCCTGAACGGCCGTCGGGCTCAGCGAGGAGAGGCGCTCTCCCGCTGCGCTCGCGTGCCTATTACCTTGCTTTCAGACACGCGCTCCTGCCGAACACACAAACTTCGCGACACACCGACGTGCCCTCTCCTCGTGCGCACGTAGGAACAATGGAAACCGGGAGCTCTACGTAATTACCGGATAGTTTGCTCGTCGAGCCTGTCGAGTGCTGGTATCTTCTTCGCTCGTGCTCCGCCTCCCCACGCTCGCAACTTCGCGAGCGCTTTGTGTCGTCCGACGGAATCGGACCCGGTAAGCACAGCCCGCGAACGTCAGCATATTTCTAATCGGCTACAGCGCCGCACACGAGAGAGAATACGTCTCTCGGTGAACAAATCCGTTTTCTCGTTTCCTCGCACAGTATAAAAAGATTAGACGATTCGTAAATTGCCCAACATTTTTGTAAATTTAATTTTACCGTAAAACACTTAAATAATTTGACTAATTTGTTATTAACCATTTGTCATTAACCATTTGTCATTAACCATTTGTTATTAACAATTTGTTAACTCTTTGTTGTTAACAATTTGTTGTTAACGATTTTTTTTTATTAATCTTCAGGTTCATAGTTTAACTTTGCAATAAAACGTAATTGAAAAGTCGTTGACAAGCCCCGGATACGTCCGTGTCGCTCCGGACTCGTTCGATGCGCGTTGAGTCCGATGTCGCTGAGTCTTCCCGATTAAAATTTCACGAAACTATTCGGTTCATTGTCTCGTGAAAATTGGGGCGGGGGGAGCAATTATTATTCAGCGACCGAGATCTAATTGTTCCCGGACCACGGCGAACTCCACCTGGGCGCCGAGAGTGCTGCCCGAAGTGTACCGCTACTGTATAGATGTGTAGTGCGCTTCTGTCGGGCGCGAGTTCGAGCCCGGGGGTGAGAACGGGATCTTTCGGTCGAGGCGCTAGGTGGCGAATAAGAAAAGCCGTTACAACATCCCCGGGCACAGAGCGCTAGGGAATGAGGGGCACCGATCGCCCGCCCAACTATGCACTCCCCCCTCACCCCCCTCCCCCTCCACCCTCCCCAACTGCGCGCCCCTATTCACGCCGCGCCGAAGGGTGGTTGGAACGTAAATTTTCTTAACGCAAACAAACTACTTGATAGCTTTCTGTTGTCGAGCGAGATGGGCCGCCTCGTGGCGAACTTGTTCGGTTATCTGTGTAGGTGCATTGTGTATGTTTCACCGCTTTTCCGAAGTGGATCCCAACTTCCGGTTCGGAACTGGCAAGCGGGAGAGCGGGTTTTCGGAGCTTAACTCGGGGCTTCTGGGGCGGATGAGGGAAACTCTGTGGGAAGAGTGAACAAGATTCTTCTCGAGCTCGTGCAAATAGGGAGGAAAATGAGGCTGAAGAGCTCGAAGGTGCAATCAAGTTTTGAGCGGAGAATTCTCTCCGACCGCTAGAACACAATGTTACTTCTCAGTTCGAGTTAACTGCGATCCAATGTAGGGGCAAAATTTTTTTTACAAGCTTCACTTGGACGTTGTCTCTTCGGGACCGAACGGGGTTGAAGGAAATTGGAATACCAGCTGGGAACAGTCAAGATAGCGACTTTATTTTACTCTGGAGTATCTATAAAAAAATTACTATAATATTATATGATTATTATTATTATACAATTAGACATTTTAAATTATATTAGATGAATATAACTTACTATTTTTTTTTTGGGTGGTACACAATGTAAAAAAAATTTGTTTGAATATTAATGAACGATGTTGGAAGCTTCTTTACATGAACTTTTATAATGCTTTTATGAAGGAACATTAAGATAGCTACTGCGTGGCACACTAGTCGAATAAGTGCTAAATTTTTCCAATTGTTTATCCAAAATTGTACGCATTTATTGATAGTAAAGGAGGTATTTGTATTACTGCATGTGGTCTCAACCAAGAGAAATTTTAATCACGATTGTCTTACCAGAACAATAACTGGTAAAAGCAAATTTCTATGATGGTACGTTTTTGTTGCGTTTTTTCAAAGTGAAATCGGTATTTTTTGATCGATTTTAATGTACCACGGTGCATTTTGTTTCTTTAACTTCCCTCTACGAATTCCCCAAGTAGATTTTTTTGTAGGTTTTACCGTTTGACAAATGCGGCCCATTGTTTAACCGGTGAATTTTTCCCCACAAACAAACTGTTGTAATAAACTGTTTATAAACAGCCGAAGCTATAAAAATCTACTCGGTGAATTCGTAGAGCAAAATGGGCCGTGGTACGTTGAAAATTGGTTGAAAAATAAGGATTCTTCTTTGAAAAAACTCAACCAAAATATATCGTCATGAAAATTTGCATTTATCTGTTTATGTGTTTCCTTGATTGAAAACCTATGCAGTAACATAAATAGATTTTCGTTACTTTTAATACATGCACAACATTTTGGATAAGCAATTGTAAAAATTCAGCACGCGTTTGTCTAGTGTTCCGTGCAGTGACGATTATATTAAGCGCATTGAATGTTTTTGCGATAACATAACAAAAATTGCCGTGCGCAATCGCTTAAGGAGAAGTGGAATTCCGCGGCCGGTAATTAAAACTGTAATTTCTATTTTACAAGCCTTTTTTTGTTCACTCCATGCACAAAAGAAAGAAAAAAATCGAGAAAAAAAAAGATGTCAGTTACCCCCGCCGTGGCGTGTATAGAAACTCGTGAAATAACAGATGGTCTATGCATCCGAGGGCCTCCCGAGGAATTTCTGTGCGCGGTCTACTTGGCTTGCGTTCAACGAGACGGTCGTTAGCATTTCATTGCTCTTTCAGTGTCGTGTATGCGCGAACAGAGATTCAGTGTGCACTGCATATTGCCCATGGAAGATCTCCGTTACACTATGCATCGTTCTGATTGAACACATAGCGAGGAACGAAGAAATGCAAAAAAAAAAATTACGATTCGAAAAAAAAATCCACCCCGTTGGGGAATCGAACCACGGACCTCGGCGTTACAGGCGAGCAGTCCCGTTTAACAACCTACGCTAATATCTCGCTGTGATAGCGGAACGTGACACGAATGTAATAATCCCCACCGCCCATATATATATATATATATATATATGTTGATGTGACGTAGGAATTGTGGGAAATTATTCATCTTTCGTATAACGAATTCAGGTCGTTCGGTGGATATTCGCATGTTCCTCGAGAGATCTCCGTTACGATGCTACGCGTTGACCCAGAATCTTAATCTCTCTGTCAGTTCGTTAAAAGAAGAAAAACAAGATCCCATTCAAGGCTCCATAGTTCGAGTCACGTTATCTCGGGCGCTCGATTCTTAAACTAGGCATGAGCATCGGTGGTTCAGTGGTAGAATGCTCGCCTGCCACGCGGGCGGCCCGGGTTCGATTCCCGGCCGATGCATTTTTTTTTTTTTTTTTTTTTACTTCAAACTTTTCACGTAAAAAAAATAATAAACAAAAAGCCCACCACTGAACTCGTAAACTTTTATCGCTCCGCGCTGCTTTCGAGTTTTAAGCGTCGCGAGAACAAAGAACGGACCGGACGCAGGAAGTGTAACAGCGACGTATGAGTTGCTTGTTTTCTCCTCCCGTGTATCTAATTACATCGCACGGGCGTAACGGAAATACAATACGTATTACCGGCTCGCAACGGTATCCCGCGTACACGATGCGCGTACGCGCGTTGTGTTTGCAAACGTAATTTTTTTGCGCAGCCGCACGAGTTTCATTGAAGCCTCGGCTGCCTGCACCGACCGAGTGTGGCAACCACGTTCGGACACTTTCGCAAATCGGTCGTTTCGACGAGGCCGTGAATTTTGCAACAGTCCTTCGGCACCTTTTAACGCGCGCAGCCGAGTTGTGTGCTTCACCTTCGCCAGGCTCTCCACCGTCCCAGCGGCCGACTACCCGCAGGCATTATTATTGTTATAGACCAGACATCCGGTTGCACCCGGAGTCAATGCGCTCCTTGGTTCACGCGATCCAAGTCACGTTTATTATTTAAAAGATTCATTTTTTATTCCGACAATTTAGTTTTTATTTTTTTTAATTAGTTTTTGTTTAAAAAATTTAATTTCTACTTTAAAAATATAGTTTCTATTACTATTACAAAATTTAGTTTATAGTAGTAATCTTTATTTTGTATATATACATAGCCCCCCCCCCCCCCCCCCCCATACATTTTCCCCTCTTAAAAACTACAGATGCAGGATTAACCTCATAACTAAGTCACCTCGTTAATATAATTTGTACATGCCTCTCCTGCATTTCCTCTCACATATTTCCGTTCCTTATTTCATTCTACGTTTTGTTCTTTCCGTTCCGTTAACTGCACCATTGTCTCAAAAAAAAAAAGTAGTTTTTAATTTTTTTTTATTAGTTTCTATTTAAAAAACTTAGTTTCACTTTCAGAAATTTACTTGTCATTTACGAAATTCATTATGTGGTTTAAAAATGTATTTCCTACTTTGGGCATTCATTTTTTTATAAAAAAAAATGTATTCTGTATTTCAAAAACTTCGTATTTTTGGGTCCCTTTTCCACTTTTTAAAATTGATTCATTATTTTCTACCCCGGTTTCAAATTTAATTGTTTCGAAATTCTCATTCGTCTTGCACCGTACCGATGCGAGCGGCCAGCACCGGCAGCGAGGCCGGGGTTACGCGACCCCAACGAAAGGGTCCGGGAGATCGAGTCATTTTTCTCTCTCCCCGCTGGACACTCGGCCATTGTCCGTCTCCGTATACAACCGTATATGATTTCCCGCCGCGACTTCGACCGCAGGCGGCCGCCGGCACAATGCCTCTTGGCCCGAAGGTCTTGAAGGCAAAGAAAAAAAAGAAAAAAGAAAAATAAAATTTCACGCGATGCACGGAGACCGCGAAGAGGGTGCCGGCAACGGATCCGGTATACCTGCCAACGTCTCTCGTTCCGCCCCCCGAGAAAGATCCAACAGGAAGACGCGAGAAAAAAAAAAAAAAAAAAAAAAATCGTCTCTGGGTCTTTCATGAACATCGTCGTCAAGTTAATGGTCCATACACGGATGAGAATCGAGCGACTCCGACCGAGCGCGAGCGGACTGAGCCATGCCCTCGCGCACCGTGGAGAGACACACACAAATCATGACATCTGCCACGGGGAAAAGACGTCCTGTCTCTTCGGTCGGTACGTTTAATCGGGCCAGTAACCCGTTCTCCCTCTCGCGCTCGACCGACTCGGGCCAGAACGAGGAAATAAAATACGAAACAAAATAGAAGATAGAGAGAAAGAGCCCCGCTCGATCGTACCGCACACTCGGGGCCACCGAGTGCGCATCCCTGCAGCCGTCTCCGTGCCCTACGCTCGACACTGACTATTACCCTATCGCAAAGATCTTCCTCAGAAAACGAGACTCGAATTTCTCGTGTGCGTGCTCTCAGTATTACACACAATATATATATATATATATATTATATATATATAGAGAGATATACATATGTACATAAATTGATGTATGTATATATGGGACATTCCACGTTAAATTCCCAGCCTATATCCCTCAGCGTCGTTTTCGTTCATTGTTTTGTATCATGTTCTCGCCGACCTATAAGGGTTTCCGATTTTTTTCAGAATTTTTTACCAGCAGTGAAATTTTTTAATCCTCGAAGAAGCTATTCTAAAAACGCCTTTTTTTGTATCTGAAAAAAATGCACACTAACTCTATGATTTAAAATACGATTTTTAAGCACTACCAGATTATGCGATCTCAATATTTGTTTTTCATGTCGTAATTGAATTTTTTTTTTTTTTTATCGGTCATAACTTTCTCGCATATCAAGGGATTTCAATTCTTCTGAAGTTTATAAAAATACCAGAAGGCCCGAATACAATTGATATGATTACAAAAAAAATCGCAAATTGTCGAAGCAGAAACTCGAAAAATCATTAATCGAAAAACATCCCGAGCCCTTTATGGGTCGGTAACAACGTCATGCTTAAAAATTACCGATGGGCTGATTTGACGTGGAATGCCCCATATATATAAATAAATACATATGTATATGTGTATACGTGAATATATATGTGTTATACATATGTATATGTATATATATATGTTTGTACCTGAGAAGCGATGGTTGCGAACTGTTGCGGCTTCGGATGCAGCTGATGGGATGCTGGGGCAGCTATATATATACGGAGAGCCTCCTTGGGTTTGTAAACACGAAGTCAAGGACCGAAGCGGCGCGAGAGGCGACGCGGGGGAGTCCGCATATATATATATATATATATATATATATATACGTATATCTATCCTTCGTTTTCTTATGCTCACCTACCGTGTTCCTTGTTATTCGTTTTTCTTAGTGGTTTTTTTTTTTTTTCTGTCGATGCTCTACGGGTTTGAGAATCCTCTCCGAGCTCAAACCCTACCTCTCTCCTCTCCTCCTCCCCCCCCCCCCCCCCCATGGGGGGGGGGGGGGGGGATGGTATTGGTACACGGTGGATATACGTAGCGGCGGCCGGTGCTACAGTCGAACGACGAGAAATCCGGGACGCCGGATCGCTTCTTTGTCCCGCGAGAGATTCACGGCTCCTTCTTTCGCTCGGCTTCTGGCGAGTCCGGCGAGCCTCCGGCCCTCTATGTCCGCACACAGGCTTACACACATGCATTTTTTTTTTCTTTTCTACATGAGTCCGATGTCCCGGGGCACGACGAAACCACTCGCTGCACTCTACCCTATTTATCCACCGACGTGTGTTGGCCAATGTTTATTCTTGCCTTTCTTCCCCGAAAAATCCTCTCTCGGACCGCTCTCTCGCTACCGGATCGATGGTTCGTTAACCCCCTCGGACATAGACTCTCCGCGCACATTTAATATTTTTTTTTTTCTTTTCTTTTTCTACGATGCTGCGAGAAATATGTTGGATCTTCAGGCGTGTCGAGGACGCGCGCATTATCACACAATGCCATAAATAAAAAAGTTGATGAATTGAAAAAGTAAAATAAATAAATACATTTGAGAAATAAAAAATAAATGTACAAAACTAAATAAATAAATAAATGTAAAAAATAGAATTAATAAATAAATCAAAAAAATAAAATGAAAGACAAGGCGATCCTTGAACAGGTTCGGTGTTCGCTCCCCTCGGTAATCAGCAGATCTTGACCCTAAAAAGCTTCTCCCGATATTCCTGAAAGATCTTAAATCATATCTTCGTGTTTCATGCCCGGGGACTTGGCGTCACCGAGCGATAAGCTCGGGTCGGACGAGGCGCGCAGTGTGATTGAAAGATAAAAATGACGTCGGGGAACGAGCCCGACCGGCGAACCGAGAGAGTCGCGTAAATTTAATGCAATCATGGAGACAATAGCGGCCGGGTCCCGCGGCTGGCTATTACGCGGGGCAATTCCCCCGCTCTCTCCCCCGTCCCTCCTCGCTCCACGACTCTCGTTTTATTTTCTTAACGTTCCGACATCGCGGGAAAGAGATATCCAACGATCGATCGAGCCGCCTTCTCGGGGTTTATTGGAAAGCTCGTAATTCCGACACCCGCCGGTTTAGCGGTCGTGGGAGGTGTGTTTGGTGACGACCGATTGAGAACTCGGGAGGAAGACGGGGGAAAGTCGTGAAGGAAACGAATAATGCCGCGGTGGAATCGAACTATCGCAAGATATCGCTCGAGCCCTGAGCTATTAGTCGTTTTATATATATACATATATATATATATACTTATGCTTGTTATCTTCGGCGTATTAAGTAGTGGAAGGAAGAAGGAAGGCCCGCCCCAGGGAGGATCGCTTTAATTGATTCAATTACCGGGTTCGCTCTTCCGTTCGTTAATTTCAACCCCCCGTCTCTTGCCTCCCGCGGACTATTAGTTTGTCCCTCTTAATATTAGACTATTATAGGGCGATTTTCCTACACGTTTTGCGACCCTCGTTGATCCAACAGTTTAGTTTATCTTTAATTTTTTTAAATAAAAAATTAAAGATAAACTAAACACCGATAATATAAACGATAATATAATTATGATTATAATATAATGATTATAATTATAATAATAGTAGTATTAGTGAATTTATTGACAATGCTTATCATTGAACAGTTCTTGGTACATAACAAACTTAAATCACACATATGCTGCCAATTGGCTAACGACCGAAGTACTTCAGCCTCGATTTTTATTCTCTTTTTAAATATTAATTTTAAGTATTGATATTTAAAATTAAGTTCGTCAGTTTATTTCCTCGTTGATCATTCTTTCGAGTTGCTTTAGTTGATTCTCCCGCGGACTATTAGTTTGTTCCTCTCAATATTAGACTCGTTGTACCAACAGTTGAATTTTATTTTTATTATAAAAAATAAAAAACAAATAAAAACCATATCAGTCGATAATATAATTATTATTATATTATAATGATTATAATTGTAACAATGGTAGAAGTAGTGAATTCATTGACTTATCATGGAACAGTTTTTGATACATAACAAAGTTAAATCACCCATATACTTCCAATTGGCTAACGACCGAAGTCCTTCAGCCTCTGTTTTTTTCGATTTTCCTTTTTTTTCATATTATTTTAAGTGTCGATACGTAAAATTAAATTCCTCAGTTTATTTCTTCGCTGATCATTCCTTCGAGTTGCTGACAAGTTGTGATATATGTCGTGTTTGAATGTACTTTTTATGTTTGGTGTTGCTTGTATGCATAATGGCTTCATATTTTCCATTTGACCTGCAGCGAATCGTTTGGGAATACAATAATAATAATAAACATAAATAAACATAAATAAAAATAAATAAAGTAGATTCACAATGTCCATGTGAATGGTTTATGCCCGTTGACACTGAACAAATAACGTAAGACTTATTTTTCTCTCCCTGTAACAACAAACTGCCGCAAAGTTTCGATCGCTGCGACGTCTCGGGAATAAAAAGTATAATCGTTCGACGACATCGATATCGCGACGGATGTTCGCCGGCTTGATATATCGCGAGCCGTCGCCAGTCCTCCTGCTGTTTCCCGTAAACGCTGTTCGCTGATATGAATAAATTATCCGCGACAGAACTCGAGTGCAAGAAGCGACCAGACTGTGGGGCGTCCGTTCGCCTACCGCCCGACGGCCGCAGGTGCGGATTGTCTCACGTGGGCTCGGACGCCCCAGGCTGCTGGCACTTTGTGTGTCTCCGAGGAAACCGTGCATATACGCCGACTTACACCTTCGGGTAGTTCAGGTAGTTCAACCGAACATACTACTGTGCGCTTATATACAATCGTGATATGCTTTCACGATTTCGGGCAATAAGCGGTTAATTCTTTGAAATATTTTGGACTTTGCGAGACCCGAAGTGTAAACGTCGATGGGTCTAAATTTGCTACAGCTTTTACGAGTCGGGGTATATATATATATATATATATATATATATATATATATATTTTATTTTTTTTGAGGGGAAGGAATGTCAGTAAAACAGTTTTGGGACGGAAAAGAGGATTTTATGACACCGGGTGTGTAAACGTCGACGGGATTCGGTAGATGGGGAAAAAATTAAAGCAAGGTTAAAATTTGTTGCAAACTTTTACGAGCTGACGGCATTTATTTATTTTATTTTTTCGTGGAGGGGAAGAAATGTCGGTAAAACAGTTTTGGGGTGGAAAAGAGGACTTTATTGATTCAGCATCGCCTTTCCGGTCATCGAATCGACTTCGATAGATGTATTCCGGATTCTCCGTCCGTCCGGATCTTCCTGATTGGCTTTTGTCAGTCAATCGAGATGCGGGGATTGGGTTCAAAGCCGTGGTCAGCGTCGCAGGCGACTAGTTGCTTATGTATGGAATTCCGCGCTACACAACAGCGCGAACCGGACGCAGAATTCGAATAGATCGTGTTATCAGTAAACAGAGAGAGAGAGAGCTCGATAAGTTAAATGAATAATACATTTATGAACATGAACACTTTTTTTCCAAAATAACGCTCAAGCAAATTTCACCCAAAAGACAAAGTTTCTTTTTCCAACGTTTTACAGAATGGTTGAAAATTATAAGCGAACTGTACACTGAGAAAAAAAATCGATTGAGTCAACAAAATGAGCGCTCACGGGTGGCGAAACAAATTATTGGTTGATCGAACGAAATAATTGTCGTAGTGAGTAAAGAAACATTTTATTCGACGGCCTGTTAGTTCGATCTTCCTTTCGATCAACCAAACATTTGTTTCGCCACCCGTAAGCGCACATTTTGTTGACTCAATTGACTTTTTTTTTCTCTGTGTAGCGACGATACGTTTTATAATATTGACGATTTCAGCAGTTGTCAGATTTCTTTTTACGTTTACCGCTAAAAAAATAAAATCCGGTCAAACGACCGTCGATGGTGCAATAAAAACTGAAATAATTACCGTGCGGAGCGTGAAAGAGCGGAAGTGGAGAGACAGTAAGAAAAAAAAGAGAGGCGAACGAGGAAAGAAAAAGAGTCGCTCGCTCAGTAATGAGATTCGTGCAAACAGGTGTCGTCGATTGTCGTAGGGATGAAAAAAAAAAAAAAAATCTGCCAATTTAATCGTTCAATTCCGAGCCTCCCGGGAGTGACTTGCATCTTCAGTCGAAACGTAATCTCGGGCGTTCGGAAGTTTCGAAAGATTCGAAATCGTCGAACGTTCGAGGTTACCGAGCTGGTTGCTGGCCGAAGACCAACTCCGGTGTGTTGTGGCTTGAGCAGCACGTTTATGACTCCAAGTGAGTTATATTTTGCAACGCGGCCAGGTGTGTTACGAACGATACCGGATACACCGGGGGCTTTAACGCACGCTCATATAAGCCCGTTGTCATTGGCCGAGGCTCACGGCTAACAGTTAATGTTACCATATGTGTACATGGCAGTAATTCACACTATTCCTCTTCGTTTCTTTTTCGCTCCAGGCATAACTCGTAATAATAAATCGATTCGGTAAATAATAAAATCACAATAATAATAACAATAATCAATACGGTTATTTAAAATTGGGCATCTTAACCGTTGTCAGATTTCTTTTATTTTACCGGCACAAAAATAAAATCCTCTAGAACGGCCGTCGAGGGTACAATGACAAGGAATATAACTAAAGTACTGAGCGTGACGATACTCATAATAATAACAATAAATAATAATTTACATCTACATAATAACAACGTTCGTGCCGATTGGACACTCACGCCGATACTCACAGGACACTCACGGATATTCACACATACTGACACAAATACTCATACAGATTTTGTCAGATACTCATAAATACTCGCACGGATACTCACAGATGTTCAGATACTCACACGGATACTCACGGATACTCTCAGATACTCACGGATACTCACAGATACTCATACGGATACTCACGGATACTCTCAGATACTCATACGGATACTCATACGGATACTCACACGGATACTCACATGGATACTCGCATGGATACTCACATAGATACTCACAGATACTTACGGATACTGCGAGCGCGCGAGCCAAGATAACCGCTAGTAATGATAATAATAATAATAAATAAATAAATAATTGACCGAAAAATGGATATAGTATAAATTTAGTGTATCGGACAGAAAAAAAGGTGGAGGGAGGAAATTAATGAGAAAGTGAGAGTTCAGGGCCAAGTTCGAGCGCGCCGATAGCCAAGTTCAGATAACCCTGCGGAGCGTGTACACGCTCCTTTCTCAGTACGTTGCTTCTGGTTTCTTGTATTTTTTTTTTTCTCCTCACTTTCCCTTTTTTTTTTCATTCGTTCGAAGCTTCGAGTATAGGTGCACGGGTGGGGTTGTGCGCGGGGCGCACGGGATGCGCGACGTCCGCTCGTAGGGGTTCAAGGTCGTCGAGTTTACGAGGGGTCGACGCCGCGAGGGGGAGGAGGGCGGGCAAGGGGGAAGGGTTCGACGGCACTGATCTACCCCTCGAATTCTCTAGATCCGCCTGCTGGCTTCGACGACCGCTGCCGGCTATATCGAATACCCGGTGATTCTTCGACAAAGGATTCGCCGAGTTGGCTCGCCACCTCCTTTCATTTTTTTTTTTTTTTAGACACGTCTTTCCGTGTTGAAGAGCGAGTCGAATAATAATAAGATGGCGAAAATGGGGATCCGATTTATGGGGGAAAAAAATAAACAACAAATATGGCGGTCCATATTGACCTCTTTCAGCCCGCAGAGCCAGCGGTCGATCCAAGGTCACCGACCAGCCTTCTCGGTACAAGACAAAAGTCATCCGATGGGAGATTTTTTTTCTTTTTTTTGTGTTTTTTTTTTTTTTTTCTACGTGACGACCTTTTCTGTACGTTTTTGTGACCATCGTGTATAAGGCAGGTCGGAGAGTTCCCGAGTGGAGTATCTCGACGGTTAGTCCGACCGCTCGAGACCGTTCACCGAAACGCCGGTGAACAAAAGACGAGGGAGAAAGGTTTCCGAGGCGGCGCGAGGGACTTTTAGCCCCTAATATTTTCACGAGCTCGGCCTGAAATAATATTCTACACATGTACCGGGTGGCTTGCGCGGGAAGTTCTTGTAAAAAAAAGGAATGAAAGAAATTGTACCGTTGTTCACTTTCTAAACGGACAGATTTACCGTAAATCGGGCGGGCAATATTTTCGATTTTTTTTTTCTTACTATTTATGAATCGCGAAGAAAACGAGAGAACTTTTTGCCTTCGGTGGAAGAATGAAATAATCGATTTACCGACTAATCCTTATTTTTATTTTATATTTTTTTCAAAATCGAACCACTACTCGCGCTGTTTTATTGACGTATCATTTGTTGACAAATAACTGTGAAAATATTTGTAAATTTGTGAGCGTAGGGATTTTTTCTTAGTTAAACACAAAATGGAAATGAAAACCGAACAAGAAAATATGCAGAGAAATCGTTTTTTTTTTTTAAATAGTACAGTTATTTTCTCTTTCAAGACGGACAAACGGACGGACAATATGTACAGCTTTTTTTCTCAATGTATGAATCACAACGAAAACGAGAGATTTTTTTTTCCTTCCATGGATCTTTACAGAAAGAAATAATCGATTCGTCAATTCCTCCTTATTTTTATTGTTTATTTCTTTAAAATCGAACCACTCTTCGCTGTTCTATCGACGGCTCCGCCATCGCCCATTCATATAACTTATTCGCAAATAACTGAAAATATTTATAAATTTCTGAGCGGAGTTTTTCAGATTAAAAAAAAAATCAAAGTGGAAACATAACAAGACAATACGATCAAAAATATAAAAAATAAACAGTACCGTTCTTTTACCATGAATATACCTATATATTCTGTAGCGGAAAAATTCTGACTGCGGAAATATTTATAAATTTCTGAGCGGCGGCATTTTTTCTAGATTAAAAAAAAATGAAAGTGGAAACATAACAAGACAATATGAACGCAAATAAACCAAAAAATATGAAAAATAAACAGTACCGTTCTTTTGCCATAAATATACCCGTGCAATAACTGCGAAAATGTTTATAAATTTCTCAGCGGCCGATTTTTCTAGATTAAACAACGATACACAAAAAGAAAACAAATAGGAAAATGGAAACAGAACAAGAAAATATGAAGAGAAAAAAAGAAAAAAAAAATTCTCGTTGCGAAGGGTACATTGAAAGTGGAAGGGTATGGCATCGAGCGGTGTTATCCTCTTTCTCCGTGTGTATGTATTCGTACGTCGAGCAGAAGCCCTGGGTCTCCATAGCGACGGTATCGATTCCCGTTGCCTACGGGATACTGTACGAAATGATCCAGCGATAGAGCGAGAGGAGCGGAGCGGCGAGAGAGCCGGTGAGCACGAATGGCGGTTACCATCCGAGGCCATTAATGTTAGTGTAGGCTCGGAGTTGTGGCTCGCCGACGTAGCGCATTTCGGGCGAACGAGGTAAACTGCGAGGGAGCGAGGGAGACGTAAACAGGATGGCGAGCGTGCGAGCGAGAGAGGCAAACTTTCCCTCGCTTTGAGCGGAAAGAAAGAGGAAAGGGTTGAGTGCCGACGAATTCGTTGGGGAGATCGAAGGGCGGGAGGGGGAGGGAAAACGGGACGGAGGTTTTGTGATTACAGAACCGATCGAAACGTATCTCTGCGATGCATTCGGAAAATAATAAAAAATAAAAAATAAAAAAAATGAACTCCGTTGATGCATCGCGCTGAGATTATTCTGTCGGACAAATCCGTCGGGTAAAAGGGTTTGAATTCAGAGTAAAAAAAAAATTCGGCCTGCAATTAAGAATCAAGATTGTGTAAAATTTTTAGTAAAATTATTAGTGAAATGATTAGTAAAATTATTTTATAATTCATGTAGGGGAGAGCGGGGCAAAAGGGACGGAAGTTTTGTGATTGTAGAACCGATCGAAACGTATCTCTGCGATGCATTCGGAAAATAATTTTAAAAAAATGAACTCCGTCGATGCATCGCGCTGAGATTATTCCGTCGAACGAATTTGTCGGATAAAAGGGTTTGAATTCAGAGTAAAAAAAAAAAATTCGGCCTGCAATCAAGAATCATCATTGTGTAAATTTGTGTGTAAAATTATTAGTGAAATTATTTTCTAATTTATGTAGGGGGGAGCGGGGCAAAATGGGACTTGACGGGCAGCCGCAAGTGAGTTTTGATTTGGCTTAAATAAATATTGTTTTATTGATTTAGATAAATATAAAAATTTCTAAATAATTAAATTTCGAATCGGCACCGAAAAAACTACGAGCGAGGGAGCCGAACTTTCGCTCGATTTGAGCGAAGAGAAAGAGGAAAGGGTTGAGCGTCAACGAATTCGCTGGGGGGATCGAAGGGCCCGAGGCAGTGGAAAAAGAGGATGGAGGTTTTGTGATTACAGGACCGATCGAATTGTATCTCTGCGATGCATTCCGAAGATAAAAAAAAATTTCATCGATGCTTCCCGCCGAGATTATTCCGTTGGACCAATCTGTTTTTTTACCCAACAGATTCAGAATTTCAACCTTTTTAGGTTTGAATACAACGTAAAAAAAATCCGACGTTGAATTAAGAATCAAGATTGTGTATTTTCTTTCAAATTATTTTCCGATTCATGCATATGATTTTTTTAGGCGGGTTTTTACCTCCAGTCTTTGGAATTCTCATAAAATCAATTTTTCGTTCTAAACAAAATTGAAGAAATCAAAAAATTGGTATCAACACTAAAAAACGTGAAATTCACGAAATTTACGACGAATCTCGGTGATTCTTTCGGCGATCGAATCACTGTGAATGTTTCAATAAATCCCCCCCCCAAACCGACTCGAAATTAATAATTCATATTTTATGATTTTTTTCTTTAAACTTATTTTTATGTTGATCGGCCCGAATCTGCCTTTGAAATTCGCATTAATTCCGCGCTCCGAGATGAAAATAAAGGATTCCCACTCGGTTTCACGGTTCGGACGCCGGATTGGAAAAAAACAAAAAATTCCCGGTCTCTCGGGCATCGGGCAAGAAAGTGGAACGGTAGAATTAAATTACGAGGGACGACAGGTGCAGCAGCTGATCCAGTCGTATACACACAGACACATACATATACATATATACATACATACACACACACACATATATATATATAGCAGCAGTAAAATCGAGGGCTCGGGGAGCGCGGCTCGCAGCTCACCGATTTTCGTCGTCTCACGGTCCCGAGTCCAAGCGGTTTGTACACTCCGGCTGAATTTAATGGTGAATTGCTGCCGGAGCCGTAGATCACTTCGAGCAGGCAAGGTCGTCAGGGCGCCCCAGGTGCGACGCGTCTGGCTCAATCGTCCAGACTAAACAAAGCTTTCATTCCTATTTGCTCGATCGATTGACTTACCCCTAACGTGCCGAGATGCAATAGTGCAAACTCACTTCCCCCCCCCCCCCCCCCCCCCCCTCACACCCTCACCCTCCCCTATCGAAGAAAGCTGCGAGATCCGTTCCGAGACTGCATGCTGAAGGCCCTAACGAAAAAAAAAAAACTGACGAGTTGTCGTCGATCCCGTGAGAAAATTCTTATCTCACGAGCTGCAGGTGTGCGCCGTCGGTAAAATCGTCGGAGGGCAGAAAAATCGGTTTACAGCGACGAGGCGGAGCGATGGGGGTTCAGAGAATGTACGGGTGGGTGAGAGATTTATCGTACATCAAGAGCCGATGTTCTCTGGGCATATATAAATAGAAAAAAATAATAATATGAATGCAAATAAATAAAACAATAAAATGCAATTTCAAAAAAAGGTAAAATAATAATGAGCTTAATTATTTGATAATGTAATACGGATACATTATAATTGAGAATAATTGTAACGGTGAATGACTTCGATTAATAATCGCGACTAAATGGATTATTAATAAAAATTTTTTTTTTAAATTAACTCGGTAAAAAATAAAGATAGGGGTTCAGAGAATGTACGGATGGGTGAGAGATTTATCGTACATTAAAGTCCGAAGTTCTCTGGGCATATATAAATGGAAAAAAAATAATACGTGTGCAAATAAATAAATAAAACGTAATTTCAAAAAATGATAAAATAATAATGAGCTTAATTATATGATAATGTAATAGAAATAAATTACAATAGAGAATAATCGTAAAGGTGAATAAGTTAAAGAAATAATCGAAACGAAACTGATTGTAAATAGTTTTTAAAAATGAACGCGATAAATGATAGAGACCAGCAATTATCAGAAAGAAAAAATACCGGAATATAATGGTCGGCTTTAAAATTTTTGAGGATTCGTTTGCTGAGAGGCAGTGCATTCGGTGTCGGAAAATTTGAAAGCCCTTCTCCGCTCCAAACCCTACAAAAAGCGTGGCTCTTAGTTTTCGCTCAGCTTAGTCGGAGCGGAGGATAGAAGAGAGGAGCTGGAGCGAAGAGAAATCGAAGCCGCGGTGGTCACGGCGCAACGTGAGTGACGTTGGCACAGCCGGAAATATACCTTTGCCCTGTGACCTTTAAGAATTCTTTCACCCCGGATAACTTGGCCGGGATTAGATCGCGGCGGGAGTGACGCGGTGGAACAAACAGAGGCGTTGCCGGGACAGAACACTCGTGCGGTCGCCAGCACCGATAAAGGTTTCACGTTTTTCTTCGTTTTTTTTTGTCGTGCCAGCGAAAACAAACACCGACGCTCATCGCGAGCTGGCAACGGGAATATAGAGGGATGGTCGAGGAAAAATGGACCCGCTGTACGTTGCAGACACGGGGCAAAATGGAGTACCAAAAAATTATGGAAACGGCGTGAGTGACTAGGGTAATATGGAGCACGATGCTCATATGGGGCAAAATGGGAACATTAGGCAAATGGAACGCTGCAAACCGCACACATGGGGCAAAATGGAGTACCAAATTTTTCTTAGAAAAAATCAATGAAACACTTCGAGCGGGTGGGTTAATATGGCCCAGTATGAAGCACAACGCTCTTATGGGGTAAAATGGCAACACGAGACAAATTGGACGCTGCAAACTGCACACATGGGGCAAAATGGAGTGCCAAATTTTTCTTAGAAAAAATCAACGAAACACATCAACAAAAATCAAATGCTCCGAACAATATTCACGAATTAAATGCTTTTTTTAAAATAAGTAAACAGTCAATTCATAGCTCCGGGTTCGTCCAAACGCTCTTTGTTTCTCAGCTACCCCGTCTTGCCCCCACTCGGTTTCCCCCGCGTAAAAAGTTGGACTGCCGGTGAAGCGAAGTGGGGTCCGCGCAAGGAGAGAGATATCCTCGAGGAAACCGCGGGTAACGTCGTTATCGAGCGGAGTACGCGAAGGCATCGGCTCAGAAATGCTTTATTCTATACTTACCCGCTGAGGGCTCGGAGCCGTTAAGTTTTAAATGGAATTTCTCTTCCTGATAGTTTTTCCACTGCTCCCTTCCCCGCCCCCATCATCGGAGCCCCTTTCTTCCTTTCAGCGCTAAAATCGCCGAGTAAAGAAAAAGATTCAAAAAAAAAAAAAAAAAAAAAATGAAGAAAAAAAACACCAAGGAATAAAAGGAATCGTTCCGAGAGCACTGAAAACATAGATTAATTGGCTGCGATAAGGAGCGCGAACTTTCAAGCGAGTTAAACAGCGAGCGCCATCTGTCGGCGCGCCCCTGCGACCACCGCATATCCTTAAGGCAGTCCTCACGAATAGTGTTCACTTCGCATAAGTTTCGGAGAAATGAGAGGGAATTGCAAACCACTTCTGGGTGGTATAAAAATCTGAAAAAAAATCAAGCATATTAAAGGTGCTGAAATGATTAATTTTGCATAATAACAATTCCAAAGTGTTATTAACAAATTGATGAAAAATAAAATTGTTCAACAAATCTCCCGGAAAGCTAAATTTTTTTTAATGAAAATGGTTTGTTCGCTTTTCTGAATACGTTTGGATTTTTTCACATTTTTAAATTCACTTTGATTTTTTTTTTGTACGGGAAAAATGTGTGGAAAGTCACAAAATTCAAAGTGGATTAAAACAGCTGCAAAAATGTATACGTATTCAGAAAATTGAACGAAACATTTTCTTAAAAAAAAAGTTAGGTTTCCGGGAGATTTGTTGAACAATTTCATTTTACATCACCTCTAATATGCGTGATTTTTTTTCTTCAGATTTTTATACCATCCAGAAGTGTTTGCAATTCCCTCTCATTTCTGTGAAACTCATGCGAAGTGAAACACAATGCGCAAGGACTACCTTAACTTCGTCTCACTCTGGCTATTAGAGTACGATATTTAACAATTTTTTTTTTTTTAATAAAAAAAGCTTGAATTTTAACTAAATATAGACGATTTATTGAGTTCATTCAAGTAAAACTGCACGGACGTTCCAAGGATTTCTCATCGACCGATCGAACGTCGAATTACCGAACAATAAAGTCTTCACGCTATTTTTTTTTTCCTTCTCCGAACCACAACTTCCAGGCTCTTATATTCTCCTCCGCGCTCTACGGGCGTCCTCCTCCCGCATAATGTTCTCCGAGTAGGGTGTTGTAATCTCTGAGAGATCGCCTCGAAGCGAGGGTTGGAGAAAAGGACGAATGAGAGAGGCAAAAAATAAAAAATAAACGACGTTGGCGCATCGGAGGGGATTTTTTTTCTCATTAAAAAAATACGCGGCAGCAACGGGAAAAAAATACTCCGGCGGGTGGGGGGGGGGGGATGATAGCAGCAACGCGTGGCGATGAAAGGGAGGCGAGGGTCTCTCCGAGCTCTTGGTCGAGGCTGTGCCCACTGATGATATTAATTAACGCTCGATATTTTCCTTTCCCTCACTTTTATTTATTTTTCAGCCCCGTAAATGCCGAAGCATGCACTTAGAGAAGGTTCTCGGAAAAATTACCAAGACGTATGGCAAGTCTCGACCAGGCAACATGGCACACCGTGCACCGGCATTGTATTAGGAAAAGTTTTATTTGAGGTTTTTAAAAAGTTTTCTTGAGTTTTTTTTTTATTGAAAAATATCAATTAACGACGGACTTATTAACAATTAACGACTGACGTCGCGTCTCAAAATCTCTTCGATCGATTGAGTTGATTTTGGCCAGATTCTTGATTGTAACATTTTGTATCTATTGACCGGATAGTTTAGAAAAAATGTTTATTTGTTAATAACAAACGATTAAGGTCGTTCATTTCATTGATGTTTTTCGTGCGTTTGGTATTAAGAAATAAGTGAACTTTTTTTTATCAATCGGTTATTAGATAGAAGATGTTAAAATCAAGGATCTGTACAAATGTCAACTCAATCGGACGAATAGATTTTGAGATACGATGTCTGTTGTTAATTGCACCGTAAAAAAAAAAAAAAATTGTATGAAATTTAATGTGCTGGAAGTTTTTATGCAAAAACTGGTATATTAAATTGAATGTACAATTGTGATGAAAAATTCATGTTCAGTGTCTTAAAAGTATTGGAAGCACTTTATTTTTAATAATATACTTTAATTTTACTATGAAAGTACTTTAATTTGAAGAATTTATTTTTCTTTTATTATAAAAGTGCTTTAAACCCAATAACTTACTTTGATTTCACCGTAACCATTTATTAATTTTTCATCACAAACTGCCAGTCTGGTGCATTAAATGTACAATCTTTTTTAACACTGTACTGCGAAGTGTTATTTTTCATGTTGCCACATCGCGTTAAAAAAAAAAAATGTTGAAAATCGACCTGTTTTTTTGGACAAAATTCTTATGCCTTAATACGAATGTTTGCCTGGATGTCGCTGAAGTTCCCATTTACCTGAAAGTCCTCTTGGTCGTTACCAGATTTATAGTAATTTCTATCACATCCTTCTCTCGGCGCAGCATTAAAAACTAGCCTCTGCTTACGCTCACGAGTCAAGCTGAAAGGGGAAATCCGTCGGGAGGATAAAATTTCGTTGTTGTCGTTATTGCGAAGTGTTATTTTTCATGTTGCCACATCGGACCGCATTCCTCGTTCGATCGGACTTGGAGTCAGCGTTTTCCCGATCCGAAGTTTGCACGTTCGAGTCTTGCAACGGTGAGCGGAGGATCATGGGTCAGCAGATATCCGTGTTGGTCTCCGGGTCTAAGAGGCTGATTCATTCGGAAGTTTCTGTACGAGGAACAAATCTCCGGATACAGCGGGACTCGTTCGAGAGTCCCGCGGAGTTCGCCGACCCCGTTCCTTCGGTGAGCTTTTCTCGCGTTCACGCATTACCGGCGAGCAGCGGTGGCTACGCACGGCGAATGAACGGCGAAACTCTCCCCGACTGACAACTCACATTCCTTGAATTTTTATTACTTACACAGATTTTTTTGGCAATGATAATGATAACAAATAATTGTAAAATAAATAATAAAAAGGATTATTATTATTAACGATAAGATAGTATACATCATTATTATAATGATTATAGTGATTAATTGCACATACATTGTATTTAAAGATTTTCACATTAATAATAATAATAATAAATAATGATAAAATAAATAATCAACATTAGGCACATTAACATCTCTATCACTCACCACTCTACCAGACAATAACTCTACCAAAATCTCTACCAGAAAGTTAACAAAAACTCTGAAGGAATGGAAATAAAATTCTACCGGAATACAAGACTAGACGGTAGCCTTGTATTCCGGTAGAGTTTTATGTTGATTCTGGTAGAGTTTTTTTTGCTTTCTGGTAGAGATTTTGGTAGAGTTGTGAGTGGTTGAGATGCAAATGTGACAAAACAATAATAGAAAACAATACAAATGATTATTATTGGTATTGGTATTTATTGCGTATAAGAATAATCGATTCTCGTTGCAAGAAAGTCCGAATCTTCGGAATATACAGGTTTACGAAATGTTACCAACTATTTTAATACTACAATACATTACTACAATTTCATACAATCATTACCGAGAGTCTTACCGCAAATAATGTTTAGACTTATTTGTCTCTAGTATCACAAAAGTTATTACTATTAATTAAATTATTAATATTATTAATAGTAATAAGAATTTTTATTATCTGCACTGAAACTTTATTTGAAGATTCTGTTTTTACTAAATTGCTTGTTTGGTTAGAGTTGAAAAAGTAAAGGCTCGTGAGAAGGGTGTGAGTTGACCAGGGCGTTTCTTAGGAGCGAAACGATGAGCTCATGGCAAGTCGAAGCTCGGCGTACCGATCCATACAGATCGTCCTGACAAAAAAACGTGACCTGCACGGAGCCTCAAAGTGGGTTCTAGACGGTGGTCGCCATGTCCGAGGGCGTGCATCTGCAGCGACGGCGTATGGGTAGATTGGCTTCCCGGTTAACAGTGGGATGGAGAAACTCGGCCACTGTGACGAATGCTTAGGTCGAGGAACACGGGAGAGTCCGGGCTCTCTGTGGCACGTACATTTTACGTAGTTACACATATATATATACCATATGTCTGCAAGCATCCACAACAACCTCGTTTCTACGTCTCGACCCCTCACGTTTTATCTCCCGTTACGCCCCTCATCCTCATAAATTGCCTCGAAAAACGTGCATCGTTTTTATCATTCATATCATATCATTTAAATATGATTTTTTGATGATGTATAAAAGTAAATCATAATATTATTATTTTTGCTTCCTCATAGAGGAAGCTATGTTATCGTGAAATTCTTTTTTCGAGATTTTAGTGTAAGACCGCTCAAAATTGTCTAAAACGTCGAGAAATTCGATTTTTAATTATTTGTATTATAGTTTAAAACGACTATAACTCGGAAAAGGAAGCTTGAGACCGAACTTAAGATTAAACTTAAGTCCGAACTTAAGATCAAACTTAAGCCCGAACTTAAAATAAAAGTCAAGCCCGAACTTAAGATGAAACTTAAGGTCGAACTTAAGATCAAACGTAAGTCCGAACTTGAGAACAAACTTAAGCACGCAATGAAGTTCGGGTCAAATTACGATCATAAGTTCAAACTAATGTCTTAAAAATCGACCCTGAGAGAGACAGTTTTATTATAATTATTATCAAAAATATGATGAACAAATTTCTCGGTAAAAATGATGTGAATCATCGACTGAGATAGTTCTCGGCGAGCGAGAGAAAAGGGAAACGCAGCTGGGATGCCGGCAGGAGGCCTCGTTGAAGTCCCGGGGATTGAATTTTATCGACCGGCGTGAAGCTCGTTCGCGACCTGGCTGACTCTCCTCCTCGTCGACGTCGTCGTCATCGTCGGCTCGTGTCGTTCTCACGGAACCCGACCTAAATTCCGGCCTCCGGAGCCCTCCGGAGACCTGGCTTCTCATGGTTTACTCCTGGCACGAGTTACGAACGCCTTCGAAAATTATTCCCATCGAGCCCCGCGCGCAGACAAGCTTCCATCGACACCCCCAACTCAACGCGACACTTCCGTAAACGATGATACGACCACGATAAGCTACAAACGGCCCTAATGAACAAAAATCAGGAAAAAATAAATAGAGATACATTTTTTGTTTTAATTCTCCTAAACTGAATTTTCACTCATTTTACGAGAGGATTTTTTTTTCATGTTGGCAGTTCATCTCTGACGGTATTTCGTGCTATTTTGCTTTTCTGATTGCGACACCTCGGGCTGAGATCCGGAGCGATGAAAAATTGCACAGTTGCGATGAAAATAAGAAATCTGCAGGAGTGAAAAGAAATAAAAAGGAAATAAGACGCGCAGCTCGTGTATTTTTTCTTCTATCATTATGACCACACGGAGAAAAATTGTTCTGTTTCTCTAACAAAATGTAGATCGTTAATAATTTATCGTGGCAGCAAAAATATTTGGAGAAAAATATTTGCTGCCACAGCAAAATATTTTGTTGTCCCCATGTTAAGCAAGTAAATGATTTATGGTAACAAAATTCTTGCTGTCCCCATCATTTTTTTCTCCGTGCATGAAAATTTCTGGATCTTCAAGAATTAACCTTAGCGTTTTTCGTTTTTCAATTCTATAAAAACAATTTTTTTCCATAAAAATTATGACACGCCGGGCTGGGATTCCGAGCGATGTGAAATGGCAAAGTTGAGACTAAAAATAAGAAAACTGCAAGAGTGCAAAAAAAAAGAAAAAAAAAAATTGAGACACCAAATAGAGGGGGTTGCTGGGGCTGCAGAGATGGCTTTTGGTATATTAATGCACATCTTGTCTCGGAGATAGCTCGCGAGAGCTGTTGGGACGGAAGCGCAGGATAAGACGCGGTGCTCTCGTCAGCGTGGTATAGCAAAGCTGCAGTTCACGAAGGTACGGCGATATTGTGTGCGTGAGCCTGTGTGTGCGCGCGGGTGTGTGGGAGGGAGTTCGGTAAGGAACGGGGAAAACTAGAGTAGGTAGGACCAGTTGGCGAGTGAGCGAGCTCGAGGGAGTTGAGGCCCTGCTATCGGGGTCAAGTTGCACCGCGTGCATGAGACCCGGCGGAGAGGGTGGGCTTGCTTTCTCGCATCGAGATCGTTGCTGCAGAAATTCACTGGGCTTGTTCCCTTTCGCTCCCTTTCCCTGTCAACCTTCGTCTCTCGTTAACCGGAGTGCTCTGCGTCACGCAGAAATGAAAAACCTTCTAAAAATAACCGTACTGCGTAGTACTTTTATAAGACTTTAAATATATTTTTAAATATATTTTTAAATATATTTTTAAATATATTTTTAAATATATTTTTAAATATATTTTTAAATATATTTTTAAATATATTTTTAAATATATTTTTAAATATATTTTTAAATATATTTTTAAATATATTTTTAAATATATTTTTAAATATATTTTTAAATATATTTTTAAATATATTTTTAAATATATTTTTAAATATATTTTTAAATATATTTTTAAATATATTTTTAAATATATTTTTAAATATATTTTTAAATATATTTTTAAATATATTTTTAAATATATTTTTTTATTAAAGATCCGAATAAAAAAAATAAGGAAGAGGTTCGTACATTTAGCAAGCATTTCAAGTTCACCTTCTGCTCATTGTTAATTTTTGTTTCGCTTAAGGTACTTTTCGATGGAACAAAAATCTTTTAAAAAATCGGGCAGATCTAAGGTGCTCAGAAGATTGTTTTTGCATAATTACAATTGCAAAATGTTATTAGCAAATTACTGAAAAATAAAAATTGTGGAACAAATTACCCGGCAAACTAATTCTCTCTTGTTCCCTCTCAAAGTTAGGCGGCATCAGCCATGACGGACTACCTTAAGGAACAAAATTGACGTGAAATGTCTATTGAATGCACGAATCAACTTCCCGCATTTAATTCAAGATTTACACTTATTTTTTTAGTCCTTTTTTTTTCTTTTGGTAATATTTCTTTTTACATGTAGGATGTTTCTTTATTCGAGGCTGCATGGATACAAGTGACCGATCGGTAAATCTCCCGTTTCAGTGACTATTAAAGGGTCCGAGAAGGACTCTGCGTTTTTACCTCGCAGAGTTATGGCTTACACCGATCCCGTGGGGGATTCTCGGTAATCTCTGTATACAGTCGTCGTTGCATCGACGCTTACGATCCTTACGATTGCATATTTTCACCGTACATTTTTTTTTTCTCTTTTATTTTTATTTTCTTTTTATTTCTCCCCTCTGGCCGTAAACTCGCGCTTAATATAAATGGTAATTCGACGTCATTTTATTTTCGCACAGGCAGCGCTCTCCCGTCCGCGCGCTCATTCTCCTCTTTATATCCCGGCATTCGCGTATGTACATATGGCTACCCCCCCCCCCCCCCCCCATATTCCCGACTATATCTATAAACCGTGGAAACTGAAAAATGTCCACCGTCGAACTGCGTCGACATAACTCTTAATGGTTATCCCACTCAATGCGCATGCTCCATTATCGCAGATTTGCCAGTTACGGGAGTTCGATGCACCGGGGAATTTTATTTATTTTTATATCGGCCACTGGGTAAATCAAATTGGATTCGCGAATCCCATTCGACTGGAACACTTGCTCGATATTAATTTTTTTTTTTTCTTCGAGTTTGTGTCGATGAATTTTTTCTTTGCATTTTTAGATCAGATCTTCGGATTAGATCTAAACGAGGTTGCTAATCTTTACTTCTTGACAAATGTTTTGTACAATAAATTCAAAGTTTGGGCCTGTTTAAGATTTACAAAAAAAACGAAAATTCATTTTACAACCTGAGAGATTGAGGCAGCTGTCATTAATTTTCACGATTGTTTTTCCAAAATGTTGTTCATTTATTATTTTCTGTCAAGGAAACCATTGATAACGATGTTTTTGCAAATACATGAACTGATAAATGCAAATTTCTAGGACGATACATTTTCGTAGTCTTTCCAAAGAAGAATCCTTATTTTTCAACCGATTTTAATGTACCACGGCACGTGTTGTTCCTAAAACGTTGCTCTACAAATTCACATAGTAGATTTTTTATAGTTTTGGCCGAGTAAAAATGACAGCAGTTTATTTACGGGAAAAAAAAAATCGCCGGTTAAAGAATGGACCGTATTCGTCAAAAGGTCAAACCTACAAAAAAATCTACTCGCTGAATTCGTAGAGCAAAGTTTAAGAAACAGAATGAGCCGAAATGAGACGATCATTAAAATCGGTTAAAAAGTACGGACTTTACTTAGAAAAAACCCAACAAAAATGTACAATGATGAAAATTTGCATTTACCAGTTCTTGTCCATCTTGTCAGACCATTTTGCAATTACCGATAAATAAATACATTCTTTACGCAACATGGCGGTACCAAACTTGCTTACAAAGATCGAAATTACACCGTATTTTTTTCTTTCGATTACAAAAAAAAAATCTACAACGAAAGACTGCGTTTGTCTATTCTACGCCTATTCTGAAAGTTTCATTGTATTTTAGCAATGCACTTTCGATAAAAATGGTAAACCGTACGCGACGAATTGAACCTGAAAAATTCCTAACTGTTTTACCCTTGCACCTAGAAAAATAATTTATTTGACGGCTACCTTTTATTTGATTTAAGTAAAATATTTATTTGATTAAAATAAATATTTATTTCATTTAAGTAACTATTTACTTAATTTAAATAGATATTTATTAAAATCGAATAAATATTTTACTTGAAACCGTATAAACGGTGGCGGTCAAATAAATTTTTTTTCTGGGTGAAGTGTGCAACGACACGAATAATAAATTGCTTTTAACACACGGCAAGACCGACGAACTCTGAATTGCGAATCGATAAGGACTGACCATCGGCGAGATTGTATATGAAACGATCGAGAATGCGGGTGCCCTGACCACACCGAAGTCATCTGAGTGTGCATCTCCGTAATATCAGTTGGCCCCGCAGCTAGAGCTAGCGAACCGATAAATATCGTTCCCATCGCACTGCCAGAGTGTGGCGCAGATGGCGAGCAAAAGTTGCTGCGGGCTCAGTACCACTATATTCACGCTCACATATACAAACCGTTATATATCAATAATGTCGTTCGCGCTGCCAGGTGGAACGTTCGTCAATATTTTATAAAGAATTTACGCATCCCCAGAGCGCTCCGGTCGAACAACAACGATCGATCGAGCCACTACTCCGTCTCTCTATAATTCCTGACTCGATACCATGAAACTCTCATCGTATTCACGAATCAACGAATTAATTTCAAATTAATTCGGAGACGATTATGATGTGTTTAATGAATTTAAAGTATTTTTTTTTGTGATCGTAGAAACAATACTTCGAGGGTACAAAAATACTCAAGGGAATAAATATCATAGTAGGCTATGATATTTTTTTTCATAATTTATTTCACCACATTTTACACCCGAATGGATAGTTTGAAGATAATTGATGAGAAATGATCGATCGGTGTCTCGCTGATTAATATTCGTTTATTTCAAATAAATATTTATTTAATAAAAATAAATATATTTTTACTAAAAATGAATATCTATTTTTTTTAATTAAAATTTATTCGCGATATGCTTGTAAAAAAAAAATTATGGGTCTATGCGTCGCCGGTGCGTGAGGGCTTAACAAACGAATGAAGTTTCTACGATTCGAGGATTGGAATTCCGGGGTGGATGTATGAAGAGGGGAGAGCGGAAAGTGAAGAAAAAAAAAAAACGTCGGAATAGGCAAGTACGAAGCGAGACCCACTGTTTACGTGTCTGAAACTCAGAGCCAACGAACTTTCCGCAAAGGCTCGAGAAAACCGGCTTTGCCGTGAGGCGGAGAGTCACAGGAAGCTCAAGCTAGTGGTACGCTCACCCGAGTGTGAGAAGTTTGTCGAACGAGGCTAAATCCTTCCTGAACCGAGACTATCAGGCTTTGCCGACTTGTAGGATAATACACGCAAGCGACGGTACAAGACAATTCAATTATATTGCTATAATTTATTTATATATTCGTCCCAATAAAAATATAACTTAGTAATCGTGACGTTGGTGCAAAAAGTCATCGAGCGTTGGGACAATTGAATAAATAATACGACAAAAAATTGAAAATTGCAATTTTCTTATCGCCTTCTCAAAATGATCCTTCACTCTCCAAGCTTCCTCGACGAGGGAGCCAAAAATACGGAAAATTCTTTCTCATACAAGAAGCTTTGGGAATAAATGAACATTATGCATAAGCGACAAGAAAATTTCAATTATTAACTTTTTTGTAAATAACTTTTAACAAAAGCATAACTTAGTAATCGTGAGACTCATACAAAAAGTCTTCAAGCTCTGGCACAGTGGAATAAATAATAGTGTTAAAAAATCCTACAGCCAGAAAAAAAATTATTTTACGACCACCGTTTATTTGGTTTAAGTAGAGTATTTATTTGATTTAAATAAATATTCATTTAAATTAAGTAAATAGTTACTTAAATGAAATAAATATTTATTTAAATCAAATAAATATTTTACTTAAACAAAAAAAAAGTGGCCGTCAAATAAATTTTTTTTCTGTGTGTAACACAAAAATCACGTTTCGCGATGAAAGTGGATCGTTCGTAGGATTCGCTAGCGTCTACGAACCCATTTGACTGCCGTGACGAGCATTGAATTCGCTGGGCACGACGAACGTCGAGCAACGAGGCAACGAGGAAATTCACTTGTCGATACCTTGGATAGCTTATTCTCTATCGACGCCGGACCATCGGAAAGCTTCCGCTTATATGCAGTTTCCGTACGAGGATATTTGCTGAGTGCCCTACAGCGCTAATGAGGATTGAGGCGGAAACAGGAAAACCTGGAGTCTGATGCGTCCCGGACATCGGGAGACCCTGCGACCGAGTAGTGCATTTCAAATGCTGATACTTGAACTATTCGGTATCTATGCACTATTTGGCGGTCTGCACAACGATAATCTTGGCGCTTCAACGCATTATTTTAATCCTAAACAGAAACGCAGTCAAATTGGTTTGCATGGTTCACAAAACGATTAATTGAAAATTAATATTTAATTTAAAAAAATCCATAACTCATTTATTAAAATCAATAACTAATTTTTAAATATCAATAACTAATTTTTTATCCGTAATTAATGTTAAAGAAATCAATGTTTTTTTTATCAATTAATTTTTTTTTAATCAATAACTAATTTTTTCCTAACTCGGCCACTAAAGTTTGTCCAATGATCAGATTGCCCACCGAATCAAATTGTCTCGCAGTCGGAAAAAAAATGATATCCCCTCTTATTTACGTTTTTCTCCAACTTCGCTCAATCTGATTTATTTTTAATAAATTCCCATATGTATGACCCTTATCGAGTTTATACGAGTAAAGGTTCTTTCCTTTATCTCGCCGCGGTAATATCGAAGTTGGAGCCCGATTGTGCGCGGGGACTCGGACGGTGAGGCCAGCGAGCAGTGTATTAGCTACTCCATATTCAGCGAGGTACGGCAGAGAGAGCGCCGAGGCTCCAGGCTCTGCGGATCTTCAATTTTACGGAGCATCCAGCACGTACTGACCGGAAGTTGCTTTTGGCCGATATGATGCCGCGCGCATCTACCGCCCGCCTTTCGCCTCTCTCTCTCTCCGGCCACGGCGGGATTCCATCACCGTTCGTTCACGAGGACGTGACGACCATCCTCGATCAGGGCTTATAACCGGAACATTGCTGCTAACACGAATTGTAATACGCACAGAGGGCCGTGGACCGACGACGGATACTCGGGGACCGACCGTCATCCCACCTTTGGCCTCATCTTTCTCGAGACCTCAATTTCTTTTCCGTAATATGAAATTTACCGAGGTTACGTGCGCTACGCCGAGTGGAAAATGTCACCACCACATATTTATATTTTAGGCGAGGCGATTTTTGTCTCGCCGTATCGGGAATTCCTCATCCTCCATATTATAGAGACGCGACGCTTTGGACTTTCGTAAATTGGCGTTTGTAAATTGGCTTGGTAAAGGCTAACGAGCCTTTGGGTTTCTTCAATGAATATCTTATCAAAGTTTAAATCCAACAATTGCATAAACAATTGACGAATGTACAGTAATGCATCCCGATGAAAAAAACAATTCTACCGGAAAACATCACAACCCAAACAACTCTACCGGTTTAGAAGTCTACCAGATAACAACTGTACTGGATTAGAACTCCACCAGAGAACAACTCTACTAGATTTGAACTCTACCAGATAACAACTCTACGAGATTTGAACTGTGCACTGCCCGTCATTGATGCCTGGCTTTCCTGGATATCTTCCTCGATGTCTTAACGGAATAGAAGACATCAAGTAAGCTATCCAGCAAGACATCGGTCTTGTTAGATGTCTTCCCTGATATCTTCGACCCCGTTAAGACATCGAGGAAGATATCGAAGAAGATATCGAGGAAGATAGAAAAACCAGAAAAACCAGGCATCAATGACGGGCAGTGTACCAGATAACAACTCTATAGGATTTAGAAGTCTACCAGATTAGAGCTCTACTAGGTAACAACTGTACTGGATTTGAACTCTACCCGATAACAATTCTATCGGATTAGAAGTCTACCATATTAGAACTCTACCAGATAACAACTGTATCAAAAAGCCATATTACAACTCTACCGTACTTTAGTCCGGTAGTTAGTACGCAGCTTTAACTCTACCCAAAATCTCGACCACAGTATGAAAAAAGCTCTACCAGAGCGAACCAGTCACCAACAATTCTACCACATAACAACTACCGGAATAGAAGCAACCAACAAAATCTCTACCGGTAGAGTTTTTATTTCATTTCGATATTTTTTTTTCTGGTCGAGATTTTCTTGAAGGCCTATATTCCGGTAGAGTTGTTTGCGACTATTTCGCTCTGGTATAGTTTTTTTTTAATACTATGACAAAAACTTTGGGTAGAGTTTTAGAACGGTAGGGTTGTCAGCGCTGTCTTTTTTGATAAAGTTGTGACTGGTAGAGATATGATTGTGCCGATGAAAGTTTTCCGAGCAGAACATCATTGAAATATATTTTTAAAAATCTGCGTAAAAGAATGTTAAATCCTAATCGTCTATTTATAGTTTTATAGAGAAAAGTCTCGAGCTCTTGACAATTTTTATTTCATTTATTTTTCGACTGAGCGGAAGCTTAGTTGTTAAAGGGATCGGACGTTAAGAGGATGAACCGTACGGAACAGTCGTGTATATCTGTATACATATAAATGAGAATATAGTAACGCGTGTAAAGCCGGTGGCGTTCGTCACTGGAGAATCGCTCGGTCGAGCTCGATCGGGAAAATCCTGGTCGGCGCACCCGGGGGAGAGTTCTCCGCTCCCGGGTTACCTTGACTGCGTGTGCGGTCTCTTCCCCGCCCCGGGATGGACGAACCGTTCGAGATAATCCTCCGGTTGCCGTGGCGGCTTTGTAGAACGCCACGGAATTACATTGCTGCCGCGGTTTATACCCGACTCTCGCCCTCCTCGAAACTGCAACTCCCGAGTTTGATTCACGGTCCATCCGGCCGTACGTTTCTCCGTCGTGCAACGAAAAATAGCCACGCGGAGGGACCGAAGGGACGAAGAATTTTTCACAAAGAAAATCCAATGGTATATGAGACCGCAATCCCGATGAAATATAGATGGGAGCACAAAGAGACGACAAAAACGGAACAAACAGACAGATTTGAAACGATCGAGGGAAAATAATAATAAAATTCAATTTAATCCGTAAATGGAGGTTTAATGGAAAACAAAATATCTACATAATAATAAAGTTCATGTCGATTGGACACACACCGGTACTCACAGATACTCACCGATACTCGCAGAAACATTCACAGCTACTCACAGGATACTCGCGCAAACATTCACAGATACTCACAGGATACTCGCGCAAACATTCACCATTACTCACAGATACTCACACGGATCCTCATAGATATTCACACGGATATTCGCACAAACATTCACAGATACTCGCGAACACTTGCGGACACTCGCGGACACTCGCGGACACTCGCGGACACTCACAGACACTGCAAGAGCGCGAAGTACGCATGCCACTATGACCGCCAGAATATACGTGTATATATATTGAGTATAACATTTGATTTGAAAACATTTTAGGCAATTCCCATTAGAGGAGGATGAGTGAATTTCCGCCACCCAAGGGAGAAACGCAATTATTAATTAAATTATTCCACCGCACACAAATGCGCGAGCCGACAATACAATAAAAAAATGCCCGATAAAAAAAAACACCTGCTCAACGAACGCCAAGCGTTTGTCGTAGCGTTTCCCGTCAAAGATGCTTTCGAATCATACAGAATAAAAATAGAAAACAAACAGCGGAAAAAGAAAAATGCGATCGATTGATAAATTAATTATGAATTTTAATTAACGTAATAAGCGTAAAGTTTTCATCTCGCGTTTGAACGTTAACGAATACGCCTCTTTGCTTTCCATTCCGATCTTCATTAAATTGCAACTACCGCGCTCCCGGCGCTCTTTCAACCCCCCCCCCCCCCCCCCCCCCTCTTCGCCCCATTCTCGCTTAATTTCTCTATCCTCATTTATTCTTTTTTTCTTCCACCAACCCTCCAAGCCCGTCTTTCCTCCCGTCGCTCGCGCCCTCCGAACTCGAATATTTACTTTAACGAAAACTCCGCCCCGCAGGAGCTGAAAATTGCCGGTTCGTTTCCCAAATTAATGAGGTAATTAAACCGTCCTGACTTAAGTTTTGTCCCCGAGTACAAACGAATTTACAGCGTTGCGATAGAAATAGAGACGGCCAGTCCTGGCGACAGCGAGTGAACAGACAAAAAGTACGGTTGAATGAACTAAACATTAGGGCAATGCCGTTCAAATAAATATTTCGTTGCTCGAACAAAGGACTTCGATGCCTCAAAAATATTTTGTTGAAATAATCAAGAAAAAAAAAAAAAATTGGGAACGAACCGTTTCTTTAGCTGTACCAACAAAATATTTATTTGAAAGTCCCTGCCCAAATCTTTGGTCGATCCGATCCTATTTTTTTAATCAGTGTGGCTTTTCTCCACCGTGCTCCGTCCGGGAGAAATATGCGTTTCGGCATCCGGAAACACGCGTCTCAGTTATGCACCCGAATAATTAATTTACTGCTCTATCGATCGACCGCGCTATAACTTTGAGCTCTCAAACGGCATTCCCCGATTAACATGCATGAATTATTTTGTCATTAATACCAGCATTTATAGTGTCTGCTCTACAACACTACAAATAGAAATTCATCGCCTTTATCGCAAGCCATTGGCGTGCATTCCAATTTGATGCATTCAATAATAATAATAATAATAATAATAATAATAATAATAATAATAATAATAATAATAATAATAATAATAATAATAATAATAATAATAATAATAATAATAATAATAATAATAATAATAATAATAATAATAATAATAATAATAATAATCGTATTGGAAACCGCGAAGCTTTCCGCGAAGTTGCGAAGCCGGCTTTGCTGCCGAGTTGCAGTCCTTGAAAGCCCAATCTATTTGGACTTCTCTCGCGCAAGTGTCGGAAGTTTGTCGAAGGAAGCGAAATCCTCGACAGCGAGGAAACCTGCAGGCTTTAGCCGAGCGCAGAGTTCTATAGAAGGCATTCAATGACGGAGGAGTGAAAATTTGATGATTATCAGTATAATCCATTTTGATGTCTTCTTTTATTTTAACAAAAATATTACATCGTACTCGTGACTTTGATACAAAAGTTTATCAAACGCTGGCACAATCGAATAAATAATAACAGTATAAAAAAGTCATAACATAAAAAAATCACATTTCTCGACGAAAGTGGGTCGTTCGTAGGATTTTCCGTGGACATGAAATCGGTAATTCGGTTGACGGAGCCGTCAGGGCTCCGAGGAGTGAAAATGAGTCAATTATCAGTGTAATAAATTCTTATTTTTGTTATTTATTTTAACAAAAGTATAACTTAGTAATCGTGGCGTTGATACAAAAACTCGTCAAACGCTGGCACAATCGAATAAATAATAGTATTAAAAAATGATAACATAAAAAAATCAGATTTCTCGATGAAGGTGGGTTATTCGTAGGATTTTCCGTGGACATGAAATCGGCAATTCGGTCGCCGTAGGCGTCAGGGCCACAGTCGTCTCGCTGCTCGTCGTCGTTACCAGGGCACCCACTTGTCGTTTCTGCACACGCACGTTGTACCCTCGCAGTGACCACCGCCGCGGCCCTTTCCGAGGCACTTGAGGGCGCAAGCCGCGTGATTCGGAGTAACAACTTGCGATTCGAAAGAGAACAAGTCGCATGTGAGGTCACGCCTCTGCCTCAAGTCGGTGGGAGAAGCATCGAGACCGCCGTCGAAATCAACGTCCTCGAGGCGAGCTGATAAGAGCAAAAAATATCGATCGGATAAAGTTTGGTTTCGACGGCAAAAAAAAATAAATAATTTGTATAATATTTTTTGTAACAAATTTCAGGAGAAGTGCTACTCCGTGACTGTTGATTGTGGCGCTGTACAGCAAGATCTACTGCGCGTGCGCCGTACGCACGCCGAAGCGTGCGTAAAGTGCGTGCGTAAAGTAAGATCAGACCAATGTGCGCATGCATCGTACTTCACGCACGCCGAAGCGTGCGTAAAGTAAGATCGGACCCATGTGCGCATACGCCGGCTATTTATAGTATACTTGGTTGTAAAGCGCCACTTTCGCCACTCTCGGCAGGCACGGAAAAGTAGCACTTTTCACGCATGAGTTACAAAAAAGAAATTTGCGCTCGCGACGAGCTTGAAAAGTCGATTGCGTCTACGAACCCATTATTTGACTGCGGTGAGGAGCTTCCAATCCGCTGGGCACGACGAACGCCGAGGCGCAGGCGGACACAGCCAGTAGGGCGAATGCGGCGACGAGGAACTTCATTGTCGATACGTTGGATGGCTTTTCTTCCGGTGCGGTTACTCTCCATTGACACCGATTGACTGATGCTGGACCATCGAAAAGCCTCGGCTTATATACCGTTATTGTACGAGGATAATTTTGGCTTATCCACCGATTCTACTCGCAGCACTTATGTTAATGCGGAAAGTGGATTATCAAAGGCCGGAAAACCCGGATAAATCGCCATCCAAGCTGCTTCCGTGTGGTGTTGACCGATCATCAGTCGATGAGCGCTGACCATATGAGACGAGATAAGCTCGAACTCGCGAAGAAAAACCTTCCAGTTCGTTATACGCGCGAACTATCGCGTCGTCTGTACGATGATGTTATTTACTATCGTGTCCATGAACTCCGTCGACACTTCATCGACGCCAATGTGCAATGAGCATAGCAGCTCATTTGGAAAAAAAGTATGTTTGGTACATATCGATTTTTTTTTTTTTTCGTAATCTTATATATATTTTGGAAAATTGTGGATTTGGTTGTTTGGTTTGAATTTTGCCCCCCCCCCCCCCCCTCCAGCTGAACCCCCTTTCGGCAAAGTTGACACCCCTAAATTCCGAAATTTCATTCTATATGCTGTAATTTCAGAATTTCGGTTTTTAAAGCATGTAGAATGGATTTCGAAATTCTGAAATTCCATTCCATATGCTATATTTTTAAAAATTCGGTTTTCATAGCATATGGGATGGATTTCCGAGTGCTATGAACCATGCGATCCATGCGAGCGCGCAAGCCAACATAACCGCTAGTACTATATATGTCGGATATAAATCAGAGATTATATGTCTTAAAATATATCATACTCAAACTATAACATACTAAATTAATATATTAATTGTATTATAATAATCCCGAAACCACGATGATTAATTATCAATTATTAAGTTAATAATACACCTCATCCATCAGGCCGGATTTGGGACAATCAGCGATTAAGAAAATATGTATCGACCAAAAAAATCTTTCTCCGATCGTATAAACTGGTCGTGCGACACAGCAGGATGTTCGGGGAGGGGAAAAAAGAGTAGATCGTGCGGAATAGCGCAACGATGAAATTTATCGCGTCTAGTCTCTTCTTTCCGGGAGTTTCGGTATACGCGCCGTCGCTTCTCCCTGTTAATAAATACGCCAACGTCCGCGGTCATATAGCCGCGGGTTTTATCGCTCGTAAAGCTCCGAAGTCCCATCGTTATCGTTCGGGAACGGGGAATAGCAAAGGGGACCTGCGGGGTGTCGAACACCCCGAATCCACTGCCCCTACTAAATTTTTGTCGATATAAAACTAAACTAACCTTCTCTTCCATCGACCCAAACACCGCACACCGGAAGTGCCGGAACAACTCGATCGCGAAAGTTCGCGACCTTTGCATCGGCAAATTTTCCATCCCCGAGGCTACGTCCGCTTCTCATACTTCTCGTGAAAGCGAGGAAAACAAATTAAAGAGACGACTACGAAAATTAAGGAGGGACGACTATCGGGTCACATACAAAGTATGGTTTTGACATTTTTGTGTGCATGGCGGC